>CM038145.1:483540345-484140345 GCA_021437245.1 Aegilops speltoides
TGTAATAAGTCATTAAAAATAAGCATCTATTTAGTAAAGTTAATCAAAATTTCTTTTATTCTATTTATTTCTAAGTGGTTTTTATATAGTTTTTTCTTTTCTGCTACATTTATTTTTTCTTTTTATTTCTAAGTTGTAATAAGTCATTAAAATATAAGCATCTATGCTCATTTTTTAGTAAAGTTAATCAAAATTATTTTTCCTTCTATTTATTTCTGAGTGGTTTTTATATAGTTTTTTTTCTTTTCTGCTACATTTATTCTTTTCTTTTTATTTACGAGTTGTAATAAGTCATTAAAAATAAGCATCTATGCTCATTTTTTAGTAAAGTTAATCAAAACTATTTTTCTTCTATTTATTTCTGAGTGGTTTTTATATAGTTTTTCTTTTCTGCTACATTTATTTTTTTTCTTTTTGTTTACGAGTTGTAATAAGTCATTAAAAATAAAAAGAGGCATAATGCTCGTTAATTTGCTTCAAGCCTTTGGAATAGTGTCAAGTAGACTTTGCACATAGCTCGCATGCGGTTTACCATATTCCTCAAGGCTTGAAGCTAACAACGTCTTGAGAGCATTGAGCCTCTTCGTCATCGTCTACACTTTCGGGGCTTATAAACATTGCGAGTGCCTCTCGCTTGGCGAGTGGGACTAAAAAACAGCTGCGGGAAGAATCAACAAAAAACAACTGCGAGAAAATAAAAAAGTAGTTAAACGGGTCCATTGGTACGGTTGGTGGCACCAACCGGTACCAATCTCCTCTTTAGTCCCGGTTAGTGAAACCAGCGGGACCAATACCTAACCGGGACAAAAGTCTTCATTTCCGCCCTTTGGGCTCTTTGAAAAGAGGCCATTGGTCCCGGTTTATTCTAACCGAGTCTAAAGGGGCATTAGTCGGTTGGTTTCATGACTATAGGATCGAAAGTATGTCTAGAGGGGGTGATTAGACTACTTGACAATATAAAAATTCTGCCTTTTGACAAAGAACAGTTTTTGTGATTCACAATTATGATCAAGTCAAGCATCACCCTACACATGCAATTCTAGAGTATAGGCAGCGGAAAGTAAATTGCACATGTAGTAAAGAGAGGTGGAGAAGAGCAAAGCGAAATTTTGGAACACGGTGATTTTCTCGTGGTTCCGATAGGTGGTGCTATCGTACTTCCACGTTGATGGAGACTTCAACCCACGGAGGTAGCAGCTGCGAGAGTCCACGGAGGCTCCACCCACAAAGGGTCCACGAAGAAGCAACCTTGTCTATTCCATCATGGCCTCTCATACGGAGGCTAGCCTTACTCGGGTAGATCTTCACGAGTGGCGATCTCCTTGCCCTTACAAACTTCTTGGTTCAACTCCACATCTCGTGGAGGCTCCCAAGCGACACCTAACCAATCTAGGAGGCACCACCCTCCAAAAGGTAATAGATGGTGTTGATGATGATGAACTCCTTGCTCTTGTGCTTCAAATGATAATCTCCCCAACACTCAACTCTCCTCACTGATTTGGCTGTGGTGGAAGAAGGGATTGAGTGGAAAGCAACTTGGGAAGGCTAGAGATCAAGCTTCATATGGTGGGAGTGGAGCAACTTGATCTCAACACAAGGGTAGGTAGTTCTCTTCTCAGAAATGTAAGGTAGGAGTGGTAGTTCTTTCTGATGGCTCTCTCCACGAATGAAGAGGGGGTGGAGGGTATTTATAGCCTCCACACAAAATCCAACCGTTACACACATTTGAGCAATCTCGGTGGGACCGAAGTTGACAACTCGGTGAGACCGAAAGTTCAAATAATGTGAACGTTGGGATTTTCGGTGGGACCGAAAATACAATCTCGGTTAGTCCGATTCGTGCAATGACAAGAGTAAGGCAATTTCGGTGGGACCGACTTAATCATCTCGGTGACACCGATTTGATGTGAAGATTCTGAAGCTTGGCAACTCAAGTTTCGGTGAGACCGAGTTGAATCGGAAAATCCGAGTTTTCTAGGGTTTGGCTTTATGGTGAGGTGGTTCATCTCGGTGTGGTGAGTTTGGAAAATCGGTGGGACCGAGATTACTTATGAGTGTATATGGTAGTGAAAGTTCTTGATAGTTTAGGAGATGTATCACTAAGCACTTGAGCAACGGATCATCATCATAACCTCATCCCTTTTAATAGTATTGGCTTTCCTATGGACTCAATGTGATCTTGGATCACTAAACCAAAAATGGAGTCTTGAGCTTTTGCCAATGCTTGCCTTAGCATTTTGAGGGTCCACTTCTTGATCCTTGCCATACCCATATCACTGAACTCTCTGAAATGATTCTCAAGTAACTATTAGTTCAATGATATATATGTTGTTATTAATTACCAAAACCACCGGGATTAGTTGCACTTTCAATCTCCCCTTTTGGTAATTGATGACAACATATAGATCAAAACCGACAAAGGATATAATCAATGAATATTATAAATAAGCTTTGAGAAGTATGTGATAAGCAAGAGCTCCCCTAAATTTGTGCATTATTTAAGATTTGCGTTTGAATGCAAATGCACAATCGATTAGGATCATGGGTCACTCTTCCATGTCACATACATCTTGGTGGGCGCACAAAATGATAAGAATGAATAGCATGCACCCAATCACCAAGACATGAGTAAATGGTCATACAAGATAGGAATGGCATATGATAAGCATTAAGCACACATTAAAGCATAGTGCGACCAAGCACTCATTACGGTAGAATCAAGCGTAGTATCAAACACCTTGAATGTCTCGAAAACCAAAAGTATCTCAAAGAAACGCAAAAGAATGAAAGAGCAAAAGCGCAAAAGACAACAACACTCTCTCTCGAAGTCCTATGATCTATACAATTTCTCCCCTTTGGCAACAAGTTACCAAAAGTTCGAAAAAGCATAGAGCTAAGCGTCCTTTGGGGACTCTTTGGCGGCTCCCATCAGGTTGATGTCGGAGTGGATATGACGGCATCGGCGAAGACTTGGTGATGTCTGTCTTTGGAGGAGTAGTCTTTGGAGCTGGAGTTGAGATAGCTTCTTTGGGCGTGGGAGGTCTTTGGTTGTAGTCACAGTGTCGATCCTTTGGAATAGCGGTGATCGGGGTCTGTGGGAGCCGGGCGATCTGTTGATAAGCATCTGGACTAAGTCATCCTGCATCTCACGCATAAGCTCTTCCTTCTCCCTTTGCTTCCTCAATATCGCCTCAAGCTTATTGGCGGTCACTTGCACTTGATCGACTTCACATCCAGGCGTGGATCTTGTCCTCAACAATCCTCTCTAGGCTCTCTGAGGCTGTACAATGCTGGCGAGCGTTGTTCAATCCTTTGGGTAACTTCAAGTATCTGCTCTCGAAGCTCTTTGGTTTAGCTGCTTCTGCTGCTGCTACCTTATCGACTTTGGCTTTCTTGGCAGCTTCAATCTTGGCTTGACCTTCAATAGATGTTGGATCCTCCTCATCCATCACAACAACATTGTCTTCATGCTCTGGCTGCGATGGTAAATGTTCTCTATCCAACAAGAATGTGCCCGTGCCAAACTTGGCATTGATAAGCATCTGAATCTGCAGGGGCAAATCCACATGACCTTTTACGGTCATTGCAGTCCTCTTAATGGTTTCTACCATCAAGTCCATCACCTTGAAAGGTGCTTTCTCATCAAGTATGTGCAGCATGTTGATAGAGTATCCTCGATCATGCGATGATCTCGGACTTGGGCATCAAGGTATGCCTCAAAATGGTGTTTGTGGTAGGTAGGCTGCTGGAGATAGTATACTAAGCCGAGCTTCCATTCCCAAATCCTTTCTTTGGAACCTCTTTGTACATGTTCTTCATGGATTCATGATTCTTCTTTGGAATCCCATATACATAAATATCATCTTCTCGTTGCCTTTGGAGCATTGAAGTTCTGCCCATTCTTCACAGATGAAGAAAATCTTTGGCCTTGATCATCCACACAATCTTTCCATCGAGGTAGAAATGAGCTATCGTATAAAATTGCATTATCATCTCATCATTCCAACTGGTAAACTTCGACCTACAAAGTCTGCAACACCAAGCGGTGAAACTTTCATGCACATGTGGAAAGAAATCTCTGTGCTCTTATTTGTCAATGTACTTCGATCAACATATCTTGTGTGCTGCGACTATGGGCTTCTTGTCCATCAGCAGCATCTCATAGAAGTCCTGCTGCTCTCGGTGTGAAATCTGGGATCAACAGCAGTTCTTCTCCTCACGGCATATGGGTCGACTTGTCTCCATAGCTTTGAGACCTCTATCTTTCCTTGCCTTCATATCCTCGGCTTGAGGATGAGCATCATATGTAGTGGCAGTTTTGGGCGAAGTTTACGCAAAGCTGGTGCTTCATCATCCGACACACTGGTGGCACATCATCCTTGTTCTTTTAGAATATTTGGAATGTTCTGTTGTCTTCTTGGGCTTGGCGCGAGCTTTCTTTGGAGCTGCCTTAGCTGGAAGCAGATTGCTTGGGCTTTGAAGTGGCTCCGGCCTTAATGGCATCACCCATGAACTTTGGCCGAGGAGGAGGCTGGGGTGCTTCCTCTTCCTCATCCTCTTCTGCATCATGCACTAACCTCTTTCTCTTGGAGGTTTTCTTCACTTTGCTTGCAGTTTCCTCTTCCAACTTCACTTCTTGCAGCAGTTGGTGCTTGACTTTTACGGTGCCCTTCTTAGTTTGTTGACCTTGTGGCTCTTTGGCAACAACCTTCCTTTTGGGCTTTGAGGTCACCTCTTCCTCAACAACAAAATCTGAGTCTTCATCATCTGAATTCCTCTTCTTTCTAGCTCTGGTGGCTGCGGAGGTAAACCACTTGGTGTACTCCTCTCACCATCATCGATGAGCTGCTAGGATCGGGACTAGTGCGCCTCTGGAATATCTGCAATGGGTGTCTCGACCTGTTACATTATCTTTGGCATCGACATGGTGACAACCTGTGAATAGATAAGGTGTAGGCGGAGAAGAAGAGTCATCACAAGCTACTGAAGTTTTGCAAACAAAATGAGTTCAAATTCTAGTATTAGGTTTTCACGAAGACATTTGGTCGGACCGAGTTTAAGATTCGGTGAATCCGAAGTGTTAAGCGAAGCTTTCACACCACTTTCGGTTTGACGAAGTGGGTTTGATCTGCCGAAAACACTAGGGTTTCACAGAATCGTCATTTCGGTCACACCGATTTGCACAACTTCGGTTGTACAAGAAGGTGCGATGCAATAGCCATAGGCCGTCGGTCATACCGAAAATGTAAATCGGTCTCACCGAGATGTGTTCGTGAAACCTAACCCTAAAACTTTTACTCGAATCTAGTCCAAAAGAACTAATCTGGTGTACGGAAGATTTCAATCGTGGCAAGATAATAGGCAAACCAAGCGTGTATTGAATCGGAGATGGGAGCACGAGTGGGATCAAAACTCACCCTAACTTGGTGGACTTTTCTCTGGCGGCAGCGGCGGAGAAGATGTCCGTTGTGGCGACGGAGACTGCGGCGAGGTGCCTGAGCGGCGGCGGCGATCCGGAGACCAAAGCGGCGGCAAAGGGTGTGGGGTAAAGCGTTTGAAGGAGAAATCAGCAGCGCGGCCCTCGAATATATATACCCCTTCTTTGTCGGTGGGACGAGTTGTAAAACTTCGGTGGCACCGAGATGGATAAGCGCTAAGCGATTATGCACTTGATCACGCCGAAAATCACAACTTCGGTTTCACCGAGGTGAAAACCTAGATCAGTCTAAATGCTTTCGGTTCGACCGAGTTTGAGTGAGTTAGTCGGCGAAATCAATTAGAAGGTTTTGGAAGTTAGCCCTTGACGGATCGGTGGCTCAAGTGCTCCTCACCGGAGGTCCGAAAATGACTTGTTCAAAGTTTGTGATGTAAGCATGAATAGAATTTGAGACAAGAAAGCATAGATAGCTAGGGAGGTACTTAGGCATTCTTGTCCATCCATTTGGTCAGAAAAATCAAAATGACCAAAACAACAAATGGATGTCCTCGAATGGATAAAATCATGCATCCAACATGCTCACACAATAAGATAGCAAATGAAATATGTGTCAAACATGCACAACAAAAACTCTAACAACTAACACAGTCGATGACTAGGTCATCTTTATATGAGTATATTGACTTAGGAGTCAAATGAGAACATTTGATCATAGGTCATACTCATCGTTTAAGCACAAGTGGGGTTACCACTTTTACATAAAGCATTGATGTGTTCACATCATTTGAAGATGCTTTAGCTCAATTTTTTAGAGCAAAGCTCCCCCTAGATGTGAGAACCCTTTTAAAGGTCAAACTAACCTTGGGTTGTCGTAGAAGACTTCATGTAGATGTTGAAGATGTGGATGCTCAATGTTGATGTAGATCATCAAGAGTTGGGAGCTATCCTTTGGATTCGGGCACTTTCAATACCTACATGGGTTAGTCCCCAAGGAACAAACAAGGATATCCATGGACATAGATTGAAGTTCACAATAGATGATGTCCATGAAAGCAATCATTACCTTGTCCTTGACTTACCAACAAGAGGGTTTGTGACTCCATGAACTAGTGCATGATGTGGAAGTTGATTGCACAAGTTTTGCCAAAATGAATGTGAGTGAAGTATGTTGGCGGAGTCACCCTCAAGAACATTCTAGTTCTTCTTCTTGGGATCCACATCATCTTGATGGGAATCCTTGGGGTTGTAGTTGAGCTTGGAAGTAGAACTTGACTTTTCCTTGGAACCCACTTGACCTGGCTTGAGGTGCTTCAACAAATGCATCAATCTCCTCTTGAAGCTTGTCCTTGCCTTTTAGCTTGTGGTCTTGTGGTGGAAGGTCATCTTGAGCTTGTTCCACATTGGAAGAAGTAGGATCATACTTCTCCTTTTGAGAAACAAAGCGTGGAGTGGGATATTGACCTTCTTCCCATTCAACACCTTCGGCGTTGAACTTTCGCTCAAAACCAATTCCTTGATTCTTCGGTGTCTTCCTTGCTTGCGAACAATTTCCTCAAAGTTCTTGCTTCCGCAAGGCTCTTGTAGACACCTTTCTCTATAATCCCTTTCAATAAACTATTTTCTTGCTCAAGTGTAACTTGGCTTGAAACATTGTTAGTGGAATCAAGAGAACTACTAGAAGCAACAATATTGGATTTAGCATGGTTATTGTTACTACTAGAGAAAGAATTTTCTTATGCTTGTCATGCTTAGTTTTAATGGGTGGCAAGAAATTAGACAAGAGAAGTCGTTTGGCAAGATATGAAGAACTCTTCTTTGAAGATCGTCATTGATTGCTTTTAGAAACTCATGTCCTTGCTCTAGAGTGAGCTTCTCGAGCGTAGCTTCTCATGAGATCTTAGGAGCTCTCTATGATCTTCTTGAGTTGTTTCATGAGCTAACTTAAGAGTGTTTAGTTCTTTAGTTAGGCGCTCAATCTCCTTCATAGCATTGTCATTCGACTCTTCTCGACTATAAAGACTACTAGCATGTTCATCGTTACTAGGTTCATTGGATTTATCATGTAAGAGCTCATCTTCACCAAGCAAGTCATCCTCATCACTATTGAAGTCAATGAATTCAGGGTGTGATACCTTGGGGCCTTTAGCCATGAAGCATCTTCCAATTCCCTCATTTGGTGAATCAAATAAGTCGTAGGAGTTGGAGTTGGAGGATCTGAGAGCAAGACCGCAACACCTTCATCTTGACTGTAGTCGGAGTTGGAGTGATAGCTTCCCGGATTGATTGTCGGTCGGGCCGGAGACCCATTCACCTACATGAGCTTGATGTTTTCTTCTTGTGTAGCTCCTTGATGACTTGTCTTTCCTTTCCGAATCCTTGCTTCTCCGAGAGGTCTTCATTCATAACGATCATCTCTACTCCTTCTCTCTTTCGAGGTGACTCATCTCTTGAGCTTCTTCTTCTTGGAATTCTTCTCTTCTCTTGTGGGGAGCCGTACACTCATTTGAGTAGTGTCGGGTCTTCCACAATTGTAACAATTCGATCACGACTAGAAGATCTCTTTTCATCATATGATCTAGACTTTGAGCTTCTCTCTTTGCCTCTACTCTTGTAGAATTTGTTGAAGTTCTTGACCATTAGGCTTATCTCTTCATTGGAAACTAACTTGTCACTTGAGGTTGTGGGAGCATCACTTGTAGCTTTGTAAGCACCACTTGACTTGTTGTGAAGCTCTTCCTTATCCTTAAGTGTCATCTCATGAGCAACAATTCTTCCAATGACTTGATTGGCTTGAGATTCTTGTAGTTTGGCATCATTTGGATCAAAGTGCACACGGTGTCATACTTTCCATCAAAGCTAAGAATCTTCTTGATGATGAATCGATCGGTCATTTCTTCGCTTCCTAAGCGGCAATCTCATTTGTGATGAGAGCAAGCCTAGAGTACATTTCAGCGACTCCTTCACCATCCTTCATCTTGAACTTGTCAAGTTGACCTTGAAGAATGTCTAGCTTTGATTCCTTCACGGACTCGGTACCTTCGTGCATTTCAACCAAAGTATCCCAAATCTCTTTTGCATTCTCAAGGCGGCTGATTTTGTTGAACTCCTCGGGACACAAGGCATTGAAGAGAATGTCACAAGCTTGAGCATTGTTTTGCAACATCCGCAATTCTTCCGTTGTAACTTGGCGATCCGAACTTTCCTTCCTCGAAGAATTCACCTTGCATACCAACACAAATAATGCCCCATCGGCTGGGTTATGACCAAGAATATGCATTTTCATTTTATGCTTCCAACTAGCAAAGTTTGTACCATCAAAGTAAGGACCTCTCTGAAATTACCCTCACTAGGCGCCATACTCTCCTAGGTTGTGAAACAAAGCTTATGGAGTCAATGCAATGGAGACCAAAGCTCGATACCACTTGTAGGATCGAAAGTATGTCTAGAGGGGGTGATTGAACTACTTGACAATATAAAATTCTGCCTTTTGACAAAAGAACAGTTTTGGCAGATTCACAATTATGATCAAGTCAAGCATCACCCTACACATGCAATTCTAGAGTATAGGCAGCGGAAAGTAAATTGCACATGTAGTAAAGAGAGGTGGAGAAGAGCAAGCGCAATTTTGGAGCAGCGGTGATTTTTCTCGTGGTTCCGATAGGTGGTGCTATCGTACTTCCACGTTGATGGAGACTTCAACCCATGGAGATAGCAGCTGCGAGAGTCCACGGAGGCTCCACCCACGAAGGGTCCACGAAGAAGCAACCTTGTCTATTCCATCATGGCCTCGCCTACGGAGGCTAGCCTTACTCGGGGTAGATCTTCACAGTAGGCGATCTCCTTGCCCTTACAAACTTCTTGGTTCAACTCCACATCTCGTGGGCTCCCAAGCGACACCTAACCAATCTAGGAGGCACCACCCTCCAAAGGTAATAGATGGTGTTGATGATGATGAACTCCTTGCTCTTGTGCTTCAAATGATAATCTCCCCAACACTCAACTCTCCTCACTGATTTGGCTGTGGTGGAAGAAGGATTGAGTGGAAAGCAACTTGGGACTGCTAGAGATCAAGCTTCATATGGTGGGAGTGGAGCAACTTGAGTCTCAACACAAGGGTAGGTAGTTCTCTTCTCGAAATGTAAGGTAGGAGTGGTAGTTCTTTCGATGGCTCTCTCCACGAATGAAGAGGGGTGGAGGGGTTTTATAGCCTCCACACAAAATCCAACCGTTACACACATTTGAGCAATCTCGGTGGGACCGAAGTTGACAACTCGGTGAGACCGAAAGTTCAAATAATGTGAGCGTTGGGATTTTCGATGGGACGAAAATACAATCTCGGTTAGTCCGATTAGTGCAATGACAAGAATAAGCCAATTTGGTGGGACCGACTTAATCATCTCGGTGACACCGATTTGATAACAGAAGATTCTGAAGCTTGGCAACTCAAGTTTCGGTGAGACCGAGTTGAGAATCGGAAAATCCGAGTTTTCTAGGGTTTGGCTTTATGGGTGAGGTGGTTCATCTTGGTGTGGTGAGTTTGGAAAATCGGTGGGACCGAGATTACTTATGAGTGTATATGGTAGTGAAAGTTGCGATAGTTTAGGAGATGTATCACTAAGCACTTGAGCAACGGATCATCATCATAACCTCATCCCTTTTAATAGTATTGGCTTTCCTATGGACTCAATGTGATCTTGGATCACTAAACCAAAATGGAGTCTTGAGCTTTTGCCAATGCTTGCCTTAGCATTTTGAGGGGTCCACTTCTTGAGTCCTTGCCATACCCATATCCTTTGAACTCTCTGAAATGATTCTCAAGTAACTATTAGTTCAATGATATATATGTTGTTATTAATTACCAAAACCACCGGGGATTAGTTGCACTTTCAATCTCCCCTTTTTGGTAATTGATGACAACATATAGATCAAAAAAACAAAGGATATAATCAATGAATATTATAAATAAGCTTTGAAGTATGTGATAAGCAAAGCTCCCCTAAATTTGTGCATTATTTAAGATTTGCGTTTGAATGCAAATGCCACAATCGATTAGGATCATGGGTCACTCTTCCATGTCACATACATCTTGGTGGGCCTTTCAAAATGATAAGAATGAATAGCATGCACCCAATCACCAAGACATGAGTAAATGGTCATACAAGATAGGAATGGCATATGATAAGCATTAAGCACATTAAAGCATGAAATGCGACCAAGCACTCATTACGGTAGAATCAAGCGTAGTATCAAACACACTGAATGTCTCGAAAACCAAAAGTATCTCAAAGAAACCATAAAAGAATGAAAGAGCAAAAGCGCCAAAACAACAACACTCTCTCTCGAAGTCCTATGATCTATACAATTTCTCCCCTTTGGCAACAAGTTACCAAAAAGTTCGAAAAAGCATAGAGCTAAGCGTCCTTTGGGGACTCTGTGGCGGCTCCCATCTGGTTGATGTCGGAGTGGATATAGCGGCATCGGCGAAGACTTCAGTGATGTATGTCTGTCTTTGGAGGAGTAGTCCTTTGGAGCTGGAGTTGGATGCTTTGATGGAACTATGGGAGTCTTTGGCTGTAGTCACGGTGTCGATCCTTTGGAATAGCGGCTGATCGAGGTCTGTGGGAACGAAGCGATCTGTTGATAAACATCTGGACTAAGTCATCTGCATCTCACGCATAAGCTCTTCCTTCTCCGCTTTGCTTCCTCAATGTACGCCTCAAGCTTATTGGCGGTCACTTGCACTTGATCGACTTCACATCCGGGCGTGGATCTTGTCCTCAACAATCCTCTCTAGGCTCTCCTTTGAGGCTGCCTACAATCTTTGGCGGCGTTGTTCAATCCTTTGGGTAGCTTCAAGTATCTCTCTCAAAGAAGCTCTTTGGTTTAAGCTGCTACTTCTTTACCTTATCGACTTTGGCTTTCTTGGCGACTTCAATCTTGGCTTGACCTTCAATAGATGTTGGATCCTCCTCATCCATCACAACAACATTGTCTTCATGCTCTCGCTGCGGTGGTAAATGTTCTCTATCCAACAAGAATGTGCCGTGCCAAACTTGGCATTGATAAGCATCTGAATCTGCGGGGCAAATCCACATGACCTTTTGTGGTCAGCTGCAGTCCTCTTAATGGTTTCTACCATCAAGTCCATCACCTTGAAAGGTGCTTTCTCATCAAGTATGTGCAGCATGTTGATAAGTATCCTCCCGATCATCGATGATCTCGGACTTGGGCATCAAGGTATGCCTCAAAATGGTGTTTGTGGTAGAGTAGGCCTGCACTGGAGATAGTATACTAAGCCGAACTTCAGTTCCCAAATCCTTTCTTGGAACCTCTTTGTACATGTTCTTCATGGATTCATGATTCTTCTTTGGAATCCCATATACATCAATATCATCTTCTCGTTGCCTTTGGAGCATTGAAGTTCTGCCCATTCTTCAGCAGATGAAGAAAATCTTTGGCCTTGATCATCCACAATCTTTCCATCGGTAGAAATGAGCTATAGTATAAAATTGCATTATCATCTCATCATTCCAAGCCCTGGTCAACTTTAATTTCGCTCGTTCCCCAGCGATGGCATCATGAGCTAGGTCTATTGCGTAGATTCTTTGCACGAGTAGAACACAAAGTAGTTGTGGGCGTTGATTTTGTTCAATATGCTTACCGTTACTAGTCCAATCTTGTTGCGGCGGTATTGTGGGATAAGCGGCCGGACCGACCTTACGTACTCTTACATGAGACAGGTTCCACCGATTGACATGCACTTGGTGCATAAGGTGGCTAGCGGTGCCGATCTCTCCCACTTTAGTCGGAGCGGATTCGATGAAAAGGGTCCTTATGAAGGGTAAATAGCAATTGGCATATCACGTTGTGGTTTTGCATAGGTAAGAAAGCGTTCTTGCTAGAAACCCATAGCAGCCACGTAAAACATGCAACAACAATTAGAGGGCGTCTAACTTGTTTTTGCGGGGTATGCTATGTGATGTGATATGGCGGGAAGAATGTGATGAATGATATGTGATGTATGAGATTGATCATGTTCTTGTAATAGGATTCACGACTTGCATGTCGATGAGTATGACAACCGGCAGGAGCCATAGGAGTTGTCTTTATTTATTGTATGACCTGCGTGTCATTGAACAACGCCATGTAATTACTTTACTTTATTGCTAACCGGTAGCCATAGTAGTAGAAGTAATAGTTGGCGAGACAACTTCATGAAGACACGATGATGGAGATCATGATGATGGAGATCATGGTGTCATGCTGGTGACGATGATGATCATGGAGCCCCGAAGATGGAGATCAAAAGGAGCAAAATGATATTGGCCATATCATGTCACTATTTGATTGCATGTGATGTTTATCATGTTTATGCATCTTGTTTACTTAGAACGACGGTAGTAAATAAGATGATCCCTTACAAAAATTTCAAGAAGTGTTCTCCCCTAACTGTGCACCGTTGCTAAAGTTCGTCGCTTCTAAGCACCACGTGATGATCGGGTGTGATGGATTCTTACGTTCACATACAGCGGGTGTAACACAGATTTACACGCGAAACACTTAGGGTTAACAGCGAGCCTAGCATGTACGGACATGGCCTCGGAACACAGAGACCGAAAGGTCAAGCATGAGTCGTATAGTAGATCGATCAACATGAAGATGTTCACCGATGATGACTAGTCCGTCTCACGTGATGATCGGACACGGCCTAGTTGACTCGGATCATGTAATCACTTAGATGACGAGAGGATGTCTATCGAGTGGGAGTTCATAAGATGGACTTAATTATCCTGAACATAGTCAAAAGATCTTTGCAAATTATGTAAATGGCTCGCGCTTTAGTTCCACTATTTAGATATGTTCCTAGAGAAAATATAGTTGAAAGTTGACAATAGCGATTATGCGGACAATAGAAAGCTTATGTCCTTAATGCACAGCTCAGTGTACTGAACCCCAAACATCATCCGTGGATGTTGCGAACATCGGACATACACGTTTTGATAACTACGTGATAGTTCAGTTAAACGGTTTAGAGTTGAGGCACCAAAGACGTTTTCGAAACGTCGCGGAACATATGAGATGTTTCGAGGGCTGAAATTGGGATTTCAGGCTCGTGCCCACGTCAAGAGGTATGAGACCTCCAACGATTTTCTTAGCCTGTAAACTAAGGGAGAAAAGCTCAATCGTTGAGCTTGTGCTCAGATTCTCTGAGTGCAACAATCACTAGAATCGAGTGGGAGTTGATCTTCCAGATGAGATAGTGATGTTTCTCCAAAGTCATTGCCACCAAGCTGCTAGAGCTTCATGATGAACTATAACATATCAGGGATAGATATGATGATCCTTGAGGTACTCGCGATGTTTGACACCGCGAAAGTAGAAATCAAGGAGCATCAATTGTTGATGGTTGGTGAAACCACTAGTTTCAAGAAGGGCAAGGTCAAGAAGGGATACTTCATGAAGCGGCAAATCAGCTGCTGCTCTAGTGAAGAAACCCAAGGTTGAACCCAAACCGAGACTAAGTGCTACGTAATAAGGGAACAACCATTTGGGCGGAATTACCCTAGATACTTGGTAGATGAGAAGGCTGGCAAGGTCGATAGAAGTATATTGGATATACATTATGTTAATGTGTACTTTACTAGTACTCCTAGTAGCACCAGGGTATTAGATACCGGTTCGGTTGCGAAGTGTTAGTAACTCGAAATAAGAGCTACGGAATAAACGGAGACTAGCTAAAGGTGAGCTGAGGATATGTGTTGGAAGTGTTTCCAAGTTTGATGTGATCAAACATCGCATGCTCCCTCTACCATCAAGATTAGTATTAAACCTGAATAATTGTCATTTAGTGTTTGCGTTGAGCATAGACATGATTGGATTATGTCTATCGCAATACGGTTATTCATTTAAGGAGAATAATGGTTACTCTATTCATTTGAATAATACCTTCAATGGTCTTGCACCTAAAGGAATGGTTTATTGAATCTCGATCATAGTGATACACATTTTCATGCCAAAAGATATAAGATAGTAATGATAGTACCACTTACTTGTGGCACTGCCATGTAAGTCATATTGGTATGAAACGCATGAAGAAGCTCCATGTTGATGGATCTTTGGACTCACTCGTTTTTGAAAAGTTTGAGACATGCGAACCATGTCTATTGGTGTATACGCATGAAGAAACTCCATGCAGATGGATCATTTGGACTCACTTGATTTTGAATCACTTAAGATATGCAAATCATACCACATGGGCAAGATGACTTAAAAGCCTCGTTTTTCAGTAAAATGGAACAAGATAACAACTTGTTGGAAGTAAACACATTTTGATGTGTGCAGTCCAATGAGTGCTGAGGCATGCAGTGAATATCGTTATGTTCTTACTTCACAAATGATTCGAGTAGATGTTGAGTATATTTACTTGATGAAACACAAGTCTGAATTATTGAATGGTTCAAGTAATTTCAGAGTGAAGTTGAAGATCATCGTGACAAGAGGATGAAATGTCTATGATATGATCATAGAGATGAGTATCTGAGTTCTGAGCTTTGTACATAATTAAGACATTGTGGAAATTGTTTCTCAATTAATACCGCCTGGAACACCATAGTGTGATGGTGTGTCCGAACATCATAGTTGCACCCTATTGGATATGGTGCGTACCATGATGTCTCTTATCGAATTACCACTGTCGTTCATGGGTTAGGCATTAGAGACAACTGCACCCACTTAATAGGGCACCACGTAATTCCATTGAGACGACACCGTTTGAACTATGGTTTGGAGAAACCTAAGTTGTCGTTTCTTAAAAGTTTGGGGCTGCGACGCTTATGTGAAAAGGTTTCAGGTTGATAAGCTCGAACCCAAAGTGGATAAAATGCATCTTCATAGGACACCCAAAACAGTTGGGTATACCTCCTAATTTAGATCCGAAAGCAATAGGGATTGTTTCTTGAATCGGGTCCTTTCTCGAGGAAAAGTTTGTCTCGAAAAGTTGAGTGGGAGGATGGTGGAGACTTGATATGGTCATTGAACCGTCACTACAACTAGTGTGTAGCAGGACACAGGAAGTTGTTCCTGTGGCACCTACACCAATTGAAGTAGAAGCTTATGATAGTAATCATGAAACTTCGGATCAAGTCACTGCCGTACCTCGTAGGTTGACAAGGATGCGTACTGCTTCAGAGTGGTACAGTAATCTTGTCTTGAAGGTCATGTTGCTAGACAACAATGAACCTACGAGCTATGGAGAAGCAATGGTGGGCCCAAATTCCGACAAATGGTTAGAAGCCATGAAATCCGAGATAGGATCCATGTATCAGGACAAAGCATGGACTTTGGTGGACTTGCCCGATGATCGGCAAGCCATTGAGATAAATGGATCTTTAAGAAGAAGACGGACGTGGACGGTGATGTCACCGTCTATGAAGCTCGACTTGTGGCGAAGAGTTTTTCACAAGTTCAAGGAGTTGACTACGATGAGATTTTCTCATCCGTAGCGATGATTAAGTCCGTCGGAATCGTGTTAACATTAGCTGCATTTATGAAATCTGGCAGATGGATGTCAAAACGAGTTTCCTTACCAGTTTTCGTAAGGAAAGGTTGTATGTTGTACAATCAGAAAGGTTTTGTCGATCCTAAGGATGCTAAAAGGTATGCTAGCTCCAGCGATCCTTCCATGGACTGGAGTAAGCATCTCGGAGTTGGAATATGCACTTTGATAAGATGATCAAAGATTTTGTTTATACAAAGTTTATGAGAAACTTGTATTTCCAAAGAAGTGAGTGGGAGCACTATAGAATTTCTGATGAGTATATGTTGTTGACATATTGTTGATCAGAAATGATGTAGAATTTCTGGAAAGCATATAGGGTTATTTGAAAAATGTTTTTCAATGAAAACCTGGATTAGGCTACTTGAATAATAAGCATGAAGATCTATAAGATAGATCAAAATGCTTAATAGTACTTTCAAATGAGCACGTACCTTGACATGATCTTGAAGGTGTTCAAGATGGATTAGTCAAAGAAGGAGTTCTTGCACGAGATGTAAGGTATGAAGTTAAGACTTAAAAGCTCGACCACGGCAGAATAGAGAGAAAGGGCGAAGGTCGTCCCTATACTTCAGAGCGTAGGCTCTATAGTATGCTATCTTTGTGTACCACACGGAAGTGTGCCTTGCCATGAGTCGGTCAAGGGCACAAGAATGATCGAGAATGGATCATTGGACAATGATCAAAAATTGTCCTTGGAGTAAATAAGGACATGTTTCTCGATTATGGAGGTGATAAAGAGTTCGGCGTAAAGGGTTACATCGATGCAAGATTTAACACCTATCCGAGTGACTCTGAGTAGCAAACCGGATACGTATAGTGGAGCGACCATTTGGAATAGCTCCAAGTGGAGCGTGGAAGCAGCATTTACAGAATGACCTAGAGATTTGCGAAGTACAGACCCGTTGACTAAAACCTCTCTCACAAGCAAAACATGATCAAACCCCAGAACTCATTGAGTCTTAATCACATGATGATGTGAACTAGTTTAATGACACTAGTAAACTCTTTGGATGTTGGTCACATGGCGATGTGACGTGTGAATGTTAGTCACATGACGATGTGAACTAGATTATTGACTCTAGTGCAAGTGGGAGACTGTTGGAAATATGCCCTAGAGACAATAACAAATTAGTTATTATTATATTTCCTTGTTCATGATAATCGTTTATTATCCATGCTATAATTGTATTGATAGGAAACTCAGATACATGTGTGGGTACATAGACAACACCAAGTCCCTAGTAAGCCTATAGTTGACTAGCTCGTTGATCAACATATGGTTACAGTTTCCAGACCATGGACATTAGATGTCGTTGATAACGGGATCACATCATTAGCAGAATGATGTGATGGACAAGACCCAATCCTAAGCCTAGCTCAAAGATCGTAGTTCGTATGCTAAAGCTTTTCTAATGTCAAGTATCATTTCCATAGACCATGAGATTGTGCAACTCCGGATACCGTAGGAATGCTTTGGGTGTACCAAAGCGTCTGGCGTAACTGGTTGGCTATAAAGGTGCACTACTGGTATCTCGAAAGTGTCATTGGGTTGGTACGAATCGAGGCGGGATTTGTCACTCCGTGTAAGCGGAGAGGTATCTCTGGGCCCACTCGGTAGGACATCATCATAATGTGCACAATGTGACCAAGGGGTTGATCACGGGATGATGTGTTACGAAATGAGTAAAGAGACTTGCCGGTAAGGAGATTGAACAAGGTATCGGTATACCGACGGTCGAATCTCGGGCAAGTACAATACCGTTAGACAAAGGGAATTGTATACGGGATCGATTGAGTCCTTGACATCGTGGTTCATCCGATGAGATCATCGTGGAACATGTGGGAGCCAACATGGGTATCCAGATCCGGCTGTTGGTTATTGATCAAAGAACGTCTCGGTCATGTCTACATGTCTCCCGAACTCGTAGGGTCTACACACTTAAGGTTCGATGACGCTAGGGTTATAAAGGAAGTTTGTATGTGGTTACCGAATGTTGTTAGGAGTCTCGGATGAGATCCTGGACGTCACAAGGAGTTCCGGAATGGTCCAGAGGTAAAGATTTATATATGGAAAGTTGTTGTTCGGGTTCCGGGAAAAGTTCGGGTTTTTTCGGTATTGTGCCGGGAAGCTTCGAGAAGGTTTGGAGGATTCGAGAGGGTCGGAGCTCGGACATTGTTCCACCACGCCAATACAGTAGCATGGGCTGTAGGGGGGCGCCCTAGCCTTAATGGGCCAGGGGCACCAGCCCCCCCAAGGCCCATGCGCATGGGGAGGGAAAACCCTAAGGGGGAGGGCCTCCACTTAACTTGGGAGGCACTCCTCCCCCCCTTGGCCGCCGCCCCCTCCTCAGATTGGATCTGAGGGGGCCGGCCCCCCTCTTCCTTGCCCCTATATATATGTGGGGGTGGGAGGGCAGCCGCACCACAAGTTCTGGCGCAGCCCTCCCCTCTCCCAAGTACTCCTCCTCTCTCGCGGTGCTTGGCGAAGCCCTGCAGGATTGCCACGCTCCTCCACCACCACCACGCCGTTGTGCTGCTGCTGGATGGAGTCTTCCTCAACCTCTCCCTCTCTCCTTGCTGGATCAAGGCATGGGAGACTTCACCGGGCTGTACGTGTGTTGAACGCGGAGGTGCCGTCCGTTCGACACTAGGATCTCCGGTGATTTGGATCACGAAGAGTACGACTCCTTCAACCCCGTTCTCTTGAACGCTTCCGCTTAGCGATCTACAAGGGTATGTAGATGCACTCTCCTTCCCCTCGTTGCTGGTTTCTCTATAGATAAATCTTGGTGACACGTAGGAAAATTTTGAATTTCTGCTACGTTCCCCAACACCGTCGCATCGTTATCACCATGTCCGGCGACCAGGCGGGCAACCCTGATCCCTGGGCGGCGTGGCCCGCCCGCACAGAGCCGCTCACCCCGGGCGACCCCATGCCCCAAGCAGCTCGCGGTCCGCAGGGTGCTGCTGCGGGCATGGGCGGCAGGACAGGCCTCGACAGCTTTAACACCATGGCAGACGCAGTCGGCAGCAAGGGCCTCCAACCACGCCGCTGCCACGATGCGTACACCGCCGGGAGCAAAGCGAACTCAAGGGGCGCTCACGGTGGCCGAGAGCTGCTGCAGTGCAGGCTGATGGAGGCGGCCGCGACGTGTTGCTAGGCGGGTGGCGGGCTCTGGCCGCCGCCTCGAGGCTCACCCTTCGCACCCAGCTCCGCCCGAGGCTCGGGCGGCCAGCGAGGCCCCGCGCGCACCTGCGGGCTCCACGGCTACTGCAACACCAGCGAAGCTGTCGGCACCGAACCAGCGGCAGCACTGACTCCGCTCCCCGTCAGCGAAGAAGGACTCGTCGCGACCCACGGCCCTAGCGGGCCACCGCACTACCACCCCCAAGTAGGCGCATCAGGCAGAGCTGCATGGTGCGTGGAGCCCTATGGCGCGGCCTTCGGGATAGCGGCCCCAGAAGAGTACGTGCCCCACATGATGGATCAAGGGCACCCGCGTGCAGGCGAACAGGGTTCACTCCTTAGCCCGAGCTGGGGGGACGAGGCGCCAGAAGCTGAGCTCTTCTAGGAACCCAGGGACGGCCCGCCGGCCACGCTGGAAGCGACGATTATCGGGTACCACTAATCCGTCAGGAGCTGGCATACACTAATCATGGGTCAGAGGAGGTGCAGGTTGCCACAGCGAGCAGCTGCCCGCTCCA
This sequence comes from Aegilops speltoides, assembly GCA_021437245.1. Classification (NCBI taxonomy): domain Eukaryota; kingdom Viridiplantae; phylum Streptophyta; class Magnoliopsida; order Poales; family Poaceae; genus Aegilops; species Aegilops speltoides. Next base: position 483,560,046 of record CM038145.1, read on the forward strand.
TGACCTCTTACCCCTCGGGGGGCGTCGGGGCTGCAGGAAGGGCGAGATCCGACATCCCCACCACGGCGTTGAACAAAGCGTTCCCAGGAGGTAGGCCCTCTGCTGGGGAGGTGCCTCAGGGCCTGCCCCTGGCGGAGGACCCGTGGTCGTCGGGGGAACCGCTGGCGACCGCTCTACCCCATCGGCGGCGTCCTGGTTCCGGTCGTCGTTGATGGCACTAGAGTGTGGCGCAAGGCGGGGCCCTCGTCAGGCGATATGAAGCAAGGCCGGTACCTGTGAATAAGGCCCAGTGCCTGTGAAGCTCGCTGCCCCGTGACACTCTCACGTAATAATGAGTGGGGCTGTACGCATACAGAGTCTCGGGGTGCGGCCTCGAGCCCCGGGATCCCTCCCACGCCCAGTGGCAGCACTTAGCTCCGCGCTGGTGAGAAGACGTCGAAGACTAGACTAGGTGCCGGACGCGGCCTTTTTCTGCTTTCATTGCTTTTCTCTTGGTTGTTGCTTTCCCCCGCTGGATTTATGTTGGACTCGAATTTGAGATTTGCGTGTGTTTGGGGAAGGGGTGCTTAGTCTCGTTCGAGCAATTTCTCGCCTTTCGGTTACGACCTCACCTCAGCTGCCTCCCATCGCGAGCCCCTCGCGAGTCGGGTCTGGCCTGGCCTGCGTGCAGCCCGGACTACCGCCGACATACCCTCTCAGGAGGTTTTTCACCACAGATCCTGCGGATTCGATCAGGAGGCGTGCGAGGCGCCACGGCCTCCGACAAGGTATCTCGGGGCCCGCTCGGGACAAAGGTAAACTAGCCAGCCGGCTCGTCACATGGCCAACCACTTTGGCACGGGCATGTGAGTGAAGTAGCATTCTCTAGTACGCTGAACATAAGTTTTACATGAGGGGCACCCCCTCCCAAAATGCTCTTACAACCATCGGGACAAAAGCCTGAGTTCTATTCATGCAGGATAAGGAAACAGGAACAACGCGCTGTCAGTCGGATAAATCCCCCAATGCATTCTCAGGAACGCCGCCCAAGCTGTCGCTGGCCTCGCCATCGCCCTCCACGTTGTCGCCAGCAGCGTCAGGGCCGTTCACTACGCCGCCCTCGTCGGCGGCCACAATCACGCGATCGTCATCTGAAGCGAAGGCCCTGACAAGGGCGTCCACGTTGTCTTCCACTGTCGCCAGTCATCTCGGGCGGCACGGGGGGCTGGGCGATGGCAGTGTCAAAGTCAAAGTGAGGATCCGTATTCCGGAGATGGCTGAAGACGCGGGAAAAGGCGCGCCCGAGTAGGGCTCGGCTCCTCTCCTCCACCAACCTGTTGGCATGAACCGACCGCGCCTCCAGCTGCGTCACGATGTCGGTGAAGAACTGAAGGTTGCCGGCGTGGTTAATTGCATGCGGCTCGCCGACAGCCGCCTTGCAGATGTTACCTAAGGCCGTGTTGGCCCTCTCCCGAAGAGTGGTGACCATGGGGGCGTGCTCATGTTCCAAGAGCCGCTGCTGACGCATCTCGTCTGCATTCTAGCGAGCGACGGCCTCAGCCTCGACCACCTGTTGGCGAAGAAGAAGCACCTCGGCATGGGAAGTAGCCGACTCCCCCTGCGCCGCCTCAAGTGCGACCCACAAGGCATCGACCCGCCGCGTTGCTTCCTCCAGCTTGGCCCTGAGGGTGTTGGTCCTACCTTCGGCTTCGGTCCGGATCAACTCCAACCTCTCCTTGAACTCGCGCTCCAGGTTCAGGCGCGCCGTCGCCACCCGACGTCCGACCTCCGCCGAGACACGGGTCTCCCATGCAGCGACATCGTCCTCCGCCCGTGTCACCAGGCGCTCCCTCGTCTCCAGGCGCTCGTGCTCGTGCGCGCGTTCGGTGGCTTCCAGCGTCAGCGCCTCCTCACGCTTCTGGAGCTCCGCAGGGTCGCCGGAGACCACCTCCACCTGCTCCTCCAGTGAGCGGCACCGGGCCAGGAGTTCCCGTGCCCGCTCCTCCGTGGCCTCTCATCGCCGGTCAACTTCCCGGGCTTCTTCGACGGCTGGGAACAGGCCTCCCGGGAGGCCGCCAGCGACGCCTTGGCCTCCTCATCGTCGAGATCGCGCCGACGGTGCGCGAGGGCGACAGCCGCCTCCAGCTCGCGCCTCTCCGCAACCAGCCGAAGGCCCTCAGCCTCAAGGAGCGTGTCCTCATCAGCGAGTTCCTCACCAAGCAGGCTCACCGCGTCAGCCGCCCTCTGGAGGAACCCTTGGCGAAGAGCGCGAAGCTCCCGGGCGCGCTCAAGTACGTCTTCCACACCATAATCCGCCCCAAGCGAGCGCCATGGGGCCCGGATCAGCACTCCCTCTCGGGCAGGGGGCTGGCGCCCTTGAGATGACCAGGAGCGCCCTGCCGGAGGCCCGACCTAAAGCCAGTCCATCTCCAAGTGATGAGCGCCGGGAGTACCCCAGCCAATCACGGTCCACGGCCAGACGAGAAGCCCACGGCAGGCTAGCTATGCCACGAGGAGACCCGCGAAGGAAGGCCGCGAGGAGCGCAGGGCCGCGCTGCACCTCGGGAAGGTTCACCTCACCAACCGGCCTCATCATAAGGGCCCTGCTGCTCGGAACGATCGAAGAGGGCAGAAAGGGCGGAGGCGAGGGGGATGGCTCCTCATCCACCTCCATGAGCTCGGAAGGAAGGGCCCTGTGAAGCAAGGATCAGGAAAGGCAACAGAAGAATCAGGAGCTAGGAAGGGAGAAGGCTTACTCATCGATGGCGAAGTACTTCCTACGCTTCAGCAGGCGGCAAGGGTAATCATCGCCCAGGGCCTCCCTTCTCTTCCGGAGGGCCTCAAAGTCCACACGGAAGCGACCCAAGAGTTGAGTGCAGGGGTCAGCTTGCGACGAAGAGGAAGCACCGAGGCGACTCGCGTCGGGGGCGTCCGCCTGATGCACGCTGCCGGTCGCCTCACCAAGAAGAGCGGCTGGGGCCTCGGTGGCCTCAGCAGGCACTGCGGGCGGCCGCTCACCACCCCCAGCTGCGGCAGCACGGGCCTCAGGGGCCGCTCCCTCATGAGCGCCGCCCAGTGCTGTCGCCTCGGCGGGGGCACCCTCGGCCTCCGGAGGCTCCTGCCTCCCTGCCCTGCCACTTGACGAAGAGTCGCCCTGGACGGCTGCGAGGGCGACCACCACCACTGAGTTCTCGTGAGGCCCCTGGAGGCCAGCAGGGCGCGGCCCCCATTCGTCGAAGATGGGCATCTGGCTCACGAAGTCACCTCTGTTCGAGCAGAGGTACAACAAGGCCCCCCTTGACGAATGCCGCCGGGGGAAGGATCCCTAGCCAAGACCAAGAGCACCTTCCTCAGCGCTTCAGGCGTCAGGTCCTCTTCCTGGAGCCGCATACGATCCCCACGACCGCCGAAGGCCCACATTCGATGAGAATGGCGCTGGAGAGGGGCGACACGGCGTAGCAAGAATTCCTTCACCACCTTGGGCGTCGTCACGCCAAGCTCCCTCGAGAACTCAAGCGGCCTTGAGACGAAGGTGAGTGAGGGGCTCATGGCGTCTCGCCCCACTGAGTTGGGGACAACAGGTGAAGATGGCTCCGTCAGTAGGGGGCTGGGCACCCCTACGTCCACATACAGCCACCGCTCGTGAAACCCAGGCGCGGGCGGAGGAGGACTGAAGTCAATTGCAGAAGCCGCTGTCTCAGGCCCAGTGATGAAGCTCACGCACCCCGAACATTGGGTGGGGTCGACAAGGCGCAGAGAGAAGAATTGGCGCAGCAAGGCAACCGAAGGAAGGATGCCCATCATTGCCTCACAAACGAAGGCAAATACCGCGAGAAGGGTGATGGATTCAGGACCCAGATGCATCATATGGATCTGATAATGGGAAAGAAAGCATTGAAGAAATCAGAGAAGGGGGGAACCAGTCCCGCCCACAGGGCGTCGGCGAAGTACCGGACCTCGTGGCAATCCTGTCGATGGCGAAGCGGGACACGGGCCAGGCTGTTGTCCTCCCGCACTCATTGAAGATGGTGGCCAGGGCCGAGCTGACCTTGCCCAGGCCTTCTTGATTGATTATGACCGGCCGATCGACGGCGGGGGCCGCCGACAACGACGAGCGAGGCGGCGGCATGGGCTTCTTCCCTTTTCCCTTCCTCGGCGGAGCCATGGCGGCAGAAAGGGAAGGGGGGAGGTTCGAGATTGGATTGGATGTGGGAACTGGAGTTCGAGAGGAGAAAGGACAGAGAGCGCTCGAGCAGCAGGAAGGGGAGCGGTTGTGTGCGGCTACGAGTCCGCCTAGCAAGGCATAAAATAAGGAGGCGTGGGGGAACAGTGCCGCCCACGTCCAATCAACCGCCATGCGGCGCCCAAGGGCGCAGACTATTAGGGCCCGCGACACTTCACACTTGCCTTTTCGCCTCTCTGCTCGGCCAAGTCCGGGCGCGCCGTGGGCCCAGGGGCTACTGTCGGCATGCAGGAGCAGGGGTCCCCGGACTTGCTGCTGCGGGCTGCGGGCGTGGCTCAAAGGGGCCCAGCGGCCCATCTTCATCAACACAAGCTCGAGACCCTCGTGAGGGGCCAAGCCTCGCGGGGCGGACGACAAGGAGCTTCCTCAAGCACGGCCTCGTCAGGCTGGCTCATGAGGAGGCGGAGAGTTCAAGGCAGGGTACCTCGCGAGGTTCCCATGACGCAAGCCATGACGACCAAGGGCGCCCGATCGGCGCCCAGCCAGCAGATGTCCTCCTTTCCTCTTTGGTGCAAAGGGAGCAAGCGCAGGCGAGAGCATCAAGCAAAGGCATCCATTTCGGTGCAACAAGACCAAGACCAGCCCAACGACATGGAAGAAGTCATTGTGGAGCCCAAGCGAGCGTCACCACCAGAGCCTTTGACAGGCGAGGACCAACTTTAGTCAGGATAAGTGTACCCGCTGTTCCCCTTCAAAATGGCCAATTGTTGGCGCCCTTCCCGCTCAATATTTGGGAAGAGGCCCAGGGCCTTTGCCTATAAATAGGACTAGCCACCCCCAAGGTAGAGGCAATCTGGACCGGACCTAGCAAGCTGGATCCTCACCGAGAAACTAGTAGATAGAGCGAATGAACTCCTCCTAGCAGTTAAATCGCACCAGCCAAACAGAGACCCTCATGAGGCGGTTCTTCCTTGTATTGTTCATCATCAGCCCAAGAGGTAATCCACCACACCACACCTTTGGGTAGGGTATTACACCACAATGGTGGCTTTGAACCGATTATAAATCTTGTGTCTCTTGTGTTGTTACATGTCGGTAGTTTAGATCTTAGCGATTGGCGAGGAGCAAGCCGGAGAGGTTAAATCTCAGCGCACCCGGTGTTGAACCTCAAGGGTGCGGAACCGAAATCCGACAATATTTTTAGAGGACATATTCAAAAAATGTATTATTATTTTGAATAAAGACACCCAAAGGGCATCTTAGATATTGTCAATATCACGGAAAACAAAAGTCAATACAATGGATGGACAACGACTAGTAAAAAATAAAACTATATTGAAATCATACTAGTCTTCTTTTCCTCCGATTACGAAGTTTTTCCTCTAGGGTTTCCCTAGAGTCCACCTCTTCCTCTGGCGGCGACGCTGGAGTCCACCAATAAACCCTACCGCCGATCGCCTGGACCACTCCCGGCGAGCGATAGGCTTAGGGATTGAGCGAGAGAGCCTGACACCATGGAGGAACCAATTTGTGAGGAGGAGCAAGGAGGAACAAAGGGAGCTCGGGTAGGGTTAGGGCTCCTAGACGGGAAGATATATGTTGAAGGAGGTCGAGAGGGCGGCCTGTCGTCCAGCAATCCGATCCTGGACAAATCTGATGATGAAGTGAGGGAGGAGGATGAGGCGGATCTTCGCCAGGAGGACGAAGATGATTGGGACAACCTGGGCCACGATCCGGCCCCTAGTACCTTCTGCAAATTCAACTAATTCACATTTTTGAAGGCTTGAAACTTCATGGTGAGGAGGAGGAAGACTTGGATCTGTCAGGGGAAGTTGAAGAACTGATCAAGGAGGTTCGATGGTTGTGCCTGTTTAGGGTTCATACGATGAGGCCGTTTAGCCATGCGGCGCTGCTAAACTCATTGAGGAACGCGTGGTCGTGCACCCAAGGAGTTACTTTCAATATCAAAGGACCTAATCTCTTCCTAGCACAGTGTCATTGCTTGGGGGATTGGAAGCAGGTGATGGAAGGAGGGCCTTGGCAAAGGAGAGATCCGGTCGTCATTGTGGAGTATGATGGTTTTACAAACGTTGCGGAATATGCCCTAGATATGTACCCCTTATGGGCTAGAATTAAAGGTTTGTCGGATGGCCTAACAAAGAAGAAGGAGCTGGCTGAGAAGGTAGCTAAGAAGGTGGGCATGCCGCCCTTTACTGTTGTTGTCAATGAGGGGAGGATTAACCCATCGAGCTTTTTAAGGGTTAGGGTTTTTGTGGATGTTCATAAACCCTTGGTGAGATTTGTACCGATCACATTGAAAGAGTACAAGAGATACTCAGTTAGCTATGAGAAATTACTGGACTTCTGTTATTTTTGTGGCTACATGGGCCATGTGGTTGAAGAATGTGGAGATGGAGTTCACGATCCGTCCGAGTGCGATTGGGGTGGCTGGCTGCACTGGAGTAATGAGAAGCCTATGGGTGGTGCAGTAAGCGGTCGAGGAGGAGGGGGTAGCGGGAGGCAGGGGTAGAGGTGGAGCTGGTGGTGCCGATAGGGGAGGGACTGGAGGTAGAGGAGGACTATGGAACCGAGGAAGATCTGCAGTGCATACGAAAGGACGTGGGGTTGAAGGTGCATCCTCGGACACAGATGTTGGAGGTAGGGTGGTTCAGGAGCATAATGGAGGGGATGATGATAGTTGCTCAGTTCGCAAACGCCTTCTCAATAGTGATGGCACATGTTCGAGGACAGCCGGTCCCAAACCTAGCTGGCAAGGTTTCTAGCACCGTTCTGGTGTTGGAGGGAGGTAGTGCTTCGGAGGGTGCTGAAGTTGGTCCATTTAATACCCCAGGGAAAGCTCCAATCGTTAAAATAAGGAAACAAGGTGTTGATGGTGCGGATATGGATATGGATGTGGCGTCTGAGGCAGCCTCTGAGTTGGAGAGCCGCCGGGGCCAATGAATGTGTTAAGCTGGAACTGCCGGGGAGGAGGGAATTCCCTGACAGTTCGTGAGTTTGGCGACTATCTCACAGTCGCATTCCCCCAACATGGTGTTTTTGTGTGAGACCAGGCAGAAAGCTGATAAGATGAGGAGGATTCGTGGTCGCCTTGGATTGAAGGGGTTCACGGGTGTGGATAGTAATGGGATGAGTGGTGGACTGGCATTGTTTTGGCACGAGTCATATGAGGTGGAAATACTGTATAAAGAGGAGCGATATATTGATGCCCTTGTGCGTGTTGTGGAGGAGGCTACTCAATGGAGGATTACGTGCGTGTATGGAGAACCGCAAGTAGAAAACAGACATCTTATGTGGGAGAAGATGCAACGGTTGAAGAACACAAGTGATGCTCCTTGGCTAGTGGTGGGTGACTTCAACGAGGCAATGTGGAACTATGAACACTTGTCATCTACATCTCGGGCGGAACCACAAATGATTGCCTTCCGAGATACCTTGCAGATTTGTGGTCTTGTAGACCTGGGTTTTGTGGGCATACCATTCACATATGATAACAAAAGGGGAGGGTCAGGTAATGTCCAAGTCCGTTTGGACAGAGCGGTGGCTACTAATGACTGGAGGAATTTGTTTGCCTTTACTTCAGTACTCCATGTTCCCTCGCCTTGCTCTGATCACGTGGTATTAGTAGTAAAAGGAGCAGTAGAACCAGGGCCATCTGGAGGCAAGAAGAGATGATATGAGATGTTCTGAGAGAGGGATGCTACACTCGCGGATGTGATTAAAGAGGCTTGGGAGGCAGTAGGAAACATTCAGAACCTGGCACAACTCTGGGATGCTTTATCTAAAACAATGTCAACATTGGGTACGTGGAGTAAGAAGTTTGGCAATGTAACGCGTGAGCTGGCTAAGTCACGATCCCAATTGGAAGAACTCATGCATATGAATGCGGATAGACAGGATATTAGAAGGGTGACTGATAAGATGAATGAGTTGCTCTATCGGGAAGAGATGCTTTGGCTTCAAAGATCTAGAATCACTTGGCTGAAAGAAGGTGATAGAAACACCAAATACTTCCAGAGCAAAGCTATTTTGAGGGCCAGGAGAAACAAAATACGAGATCTTACGGATATTATCGATGTTGTACAATCTGATTTTGAAACCATGGGTGTCGGTGTCAAAACCGGCGGATCTTGGGTAAGGGTCCCGAACTGTGCGTCTAAGGCCAATGGTAACAGGAGGCGGGGGACACAATATTTACCCAGGTTCGGGCCCTCTCTATGGAGGTAATACCCTACTTCCTGCTTGATTGATCTTGATGATATGAGTATTACAAGAGTTGATCTACCACGAGACCGTAGAGGCTAAACCCTAGAAGCTAGCCTATGATTATGATTGTTCTTGCTCTACGGACTAAACCCTCCAGTTTATATAGACATCGGAGGGGGCTAGGGTTACTGAGTCGATTCTGAGAGAAGAAATCTACATATCCGAATTGCCAAGCTTGCCTTCCACGCTAAGGAGAGTCCCACCCGGACACGGGATGAAGTCTTTAATCTTGTATCTTCATAGTCCAACAGTCCGACATAAGCATATAGTCCGGCTGTCCGAGGACCCCCTAATCCTGGACTCCCTCAGTAGCCCCTGAACCAGGCTTCAATGATGATGAGTCCGGCACACAGATTGTCTTCGGCATTGCAAGGCGGGTTCCTTCTCCGAATACTCCAAAGAAGATTTTGAACACAAGGATCGTGTCCGGCTCTACAAAACAAATTCCACATACCACCGTCGATAGCACAATATTCCACAAATCTAATCTGCTGACAACTTTTTTATAGCATGACATCACGCCACGGGCCGGTCATTATTCGAACCGTTCACTGGTGGAAAAATAGCCTTGATCGCGGTTACATAGCGGCCATTAGTCGCGGCTGCGCAACGCGACCAGCAAAGCGCGACTAAAGCCCGCCACCTTTAGTCGCGGCTGCTTCTGAACCGCGACTAAAGGCCCGTCACGTGGGCGCCGAGGCGGCCGTCGAGGCGGAGGACCTTTAGTCGCGGTTCTTCGGCCAACCGCGACTAAAGGCCGCCATGCAGTTTAGGGTTTTAGCCCCCCTAAACCTGTTTTCTGTTTAATTTGTTTTGTTTTATTTCTTTTGTGCTTTATTTTAATTTTGAAGGAGTTTCATATATTCTACGGTACTACATACATGCATATGAATGTACAATTTCAAATAAATTTGAAATTAGAACCAAAAAGAATTCAAGAGGAATATACAATATATATTCAATATCATCGGATGACCATATACAATTTTGAACAAGTTTCCATACATGATTTAATCCATATAAAGTTCTTCGTCCTCGTGATAGTGTTCTCCTTTAGGATGGAGGACTTCCCTGCAGAACCATCCAGCTAGTTCCTCTTGAAGTGGTGGAGCGAGCTTACGGACTAAGCGTCCACGGAGGTTATTCCTCTGAGCATTGGTATCACTCGGATCAACCCGCTCAGAGGTGTATCTCGGATCATCTCCTGAACAAAGTATGCACATAGATTGGTCAGCGGTGGCTGAATATCCCGATCTTAGTCTTTACCCTTTTGAATTCTAGGTCTTTTTGAATTCACCGACCTTTGTATCTCTGAACCGTCTCCAAACCCTACGAGGCAAAGAAAATTAAATGGACAAGAGAGTTATTAGTTACTTGATATTAGGAAATGAGCGAAATAGGCCGATCGATATAGGCGCAAATGAATGAAAATAATTACTTCGCAGCATTTTTACGATGTCGGCCCAAAGCTTTGGATCCTTATCCAGAGAGTCGTGGGCGAGACATTACGAGGTGTTCACTTTAATTACTAGCAGAATCCGGTGGAACTGCGGACACGATACATGCGCGATCGTCATGCATAACTCATCGATTAGCCGCCACATACCATGCATGGAGTAAACAAAGAGAATGTGCTCAAGGCGAAACACTCACCCAAAATGGTAAGGAAATAGAATATCACTTTTGAGTTCTGCTTTGTAAGAAACGCCACAGTGCGCCTCCACGTCGTCGGGGTAATGCTCCAACACAACATCATTAACGATGTGTGGGTCAATGAACCCAACATCATGGATGTTCCTTACTCTGCATTCCTTTTCTTCATTCGCATGTATAATAGAGGACACAACAATATAGTTAGGACATATATATAGTGCGAGGCAATATGAGCGAGATGGGGTAGAAATTAATAAATCACTTACGAGAATGTAGCAAGCGATGATAGATTTGTCGAGCTCGCATGATTGAAAAGCTGGAACAATTCACTCAGTTCAACTTGTACATAGTAATGTTTGAAGTGATGCTCATGTCTAACTTCCGCATAAATATAATCTTTGGCGTTTTTAATTTTTATGTAACCCTTGTACCAATTCAGCAGGCGTTTCATTTGGTCGGTAGATCCTTTTCTGCTTGAGGCTCGACGAGAGGCCCATTCTTGACATATGTAATTACTACCTCCCTCTCGGCAACTCATCAAGGCCTAACAGTTCACGAAGAGTAATACCTAAGTTGGCGCTTGTTCTCGCTTTTCGTTACTGATCAATCCTGTCTTTGCCGCAGCTTGTATGATCTCGGGGCATCCGGACGGAAGGATTCCACTATAAGCGGGGCAATCGATTGTTTACTTTGTTCCCGAGCTGGGCAACTTGTTTCCGCTTTTATACTTCGGCCTTCTCCGCTCTTTGTTCTCCTTGAACATGAGTGCCTGCTTTTAAGTTCACGTGCATAGTCATTAGGGAGATTCTTGGCGGCTTGGGACGGTGTGCTCAAAAATGACTTAGCCCACTTCTTTTCTTGATCGAATATCTTGGCTTGGGCTCGGGCTCTCTTTTCTTCTTGCAGTCCGCCTTCCATTTCTCCAAATCAGCGATCGCGCCCGCGTCGACTTCCTCGGCACCTCGTTCCCAAGGCCTTGTGGGGAGAGGCTTGATGATGGCTCCGTACCTTTGTGGTCTTAGGTACATAAGGGTCGGGTTAATACTCGAGACTTCTTACCTTCTTTGCCATAGGTGGATTAGGCGGCGTCTCATCACCCGCGGACGACGAGGCTGAGGCGGCGGATGATCACCGCCGGACGTTGTGGGTGGGGGCGGCGTCGGCTGATGTGGCGGAGGTGTAGGTGAACCGCCACCACCACCACCACCACCACCACCGCCACCGCCACCACCACCACCGTGAGGGGTGGACTTGTTGTCCTTGGCGCCTCGCTTGAAACTTGATAAACTTCTTTTGCCATAGAATGTAATGGCGCTTGACATCTTCAAGTCTTTTCTCCCCTTCAGGTGTAGCAATTTCAATCTCCAGGTCCTCAAACCCTTTGACTATGTCCTCCACCGTGACACGAGCATAGCCATCTTTAATGGGGTTGTTGTGGTGGAGTGCTCGAGTAAACATGGTAAAGCACTGCCGATGGCTACCTTCATGGATATGTTCCCCATAGGATATCTGAGATGACATTCTTTCATCTCCTTTATATAAATCCACGGGGTAGCGAGGAGGCTCGGTGCAGTAATTTCGACCACCGAGGCTCCGGTGCAGTAATTTCGATCGTCGGTGCATCTACACCAGCCGGTGGGGCCTCCGTGGAAGCCACGCTGCTTCTCGCTGCTGGCTTCGAGATCCATTGGATGATCTTCATCTGCACCGAGCTGAATCTCTTTCGGCTACTAGTACACTCATGGTTTTCTTCATCACTTCCATTTCGATGCCAACCGCCCCACAACATCTGCTTCCCGATCCATCTTTCTCTTACGGCTTCTGTAACCGTACGGGTCATCGTTCTGGGGGAACCCTATTTTCCACGGAATGTGCCCCATGCCTCGTACACGTCCTCCGTGTTCAGGATTCGAGGGCTTTTGTCGGTAGCGTCGTTCTCTCTGTTGAACTTGATCTTCCCTCTTGAGCAGCCTTCATTGCGTCAATAAGGGCTTGGGTGGGTTTAATTAATTTGCCACTGTAAACACACTCCCCTGTCTCCGGGTTGGCGTTCCCCATGCCCGTACCACCAGCTTTTGGCCCTTGGGTCCCATCCTCCGTACTGGGCCGGATTCCTCGCGCCCTCAGCTCGTTCTCCATCTTCTCGAACCTAGGCACCCAAATGCGATACCCTCTGGCCCCATAACATGATTGTACTCCTTCTTAGCCGCATTTTCCTTATTTTGTTTCGATATTTGAAGGAACTGCTCCGATTTCTTTTGCTTCACAAATTCGGCCAATCATCTTTCAGTTTCTCATATTGTCCTCTGAAATCCGAGTCTTGTTACGCTTGACAAAGTCACGGGCTAGATTTTGCTTGAATTTCCGGAATCGTCGGCCATCTTATGAAAAAGCGAACTGTTTGACTTTCCTCCTCCTCTCCTTGTTTTCCTCAATCTTGTTACCCTCCTCATCGAATTTGTTGTATTCGGAGGTAGAGCGAAATGTTCCATAAGCTTCGTCAAGCAATCTTTTTGTTCTCTTATCGACAAAAGAACCATCAATTCGTGCCTTCTTTGGCTCATTCCACTCTGGGCGGTGATCGAGGCGTTGTCTCTAACAATGGCTCCGCATTGGCTGATAAACTTGGTGGCGTTCTTGCGGGGCTCCGGTGACCTGCGGTTGCAAAGTCGACAACCTGGATGGTGCATGTTTCTCCTGGTTTCATCGTCTGGTTGCGCCACGCTTTGACGGCGTACTCGATTGTTTTGACGATCCGGCGAGGGCTAAAATAAGAAAGAGAGTCGCGCGTTAGTACACATATTTATTCAAATCAGTTAGTTTGTATCACGAGGCTCAATGTATATATATACCTCGGCGCGGAGGTGGTTGCTACTTCCATTTGAAGATAAATGCGTTTATCGGCGTTTCTTGACATCATCTTCTTGTGGCGCCCTTCATCTTCACCGTCAAGGTTGAGATAAGAAGAGATATCATCTTCTTCTTCTCCGGTCGGCACATATTGAATATCGCCGTTTATGATGCGAACATATGTGCTTCACCGTCCGGATCATAGTTGTCCATAATCGGGTCACTCTATCGTCCGACATTATGTCGATCCTGAAAACATGTAGTAAAACAAATTAATTAAGTGAAGAAGGGGCGGTGGCGGTGGCGGTGGCGAAAAGGCGGTGGCAAAAGGAGGCGAGGAAGGGGTGGGAGAGGGTGTCATGATGAAGCGCAAGGCAGGCGGGGTTTAGGGTTTAGGGTTTTAAGTTGGCGGTTTTCTTTGGCGGTTTTCTGTTGTTTTTGTTTTTGGGGTTTAGGGTTTTAAGTTGTTTACCGTTTTGTTAAACTAAAACTAGTTAAAATTAAAAGAACAAAAAAAAAAAAAATTCCTTTTCCTTTTCTTTTTCTTCTTCTTCCTTTTCCTTTTCTTTTCTTTCTTCTTCTTCCTTTTCCTTTCTTCTTCTTTCTTCTTCTTTCTTCTTCTTCCTTTTTCCTTTTGTTTTTCTTTGACGGTTTTCTGTTGTTTTTTGTTTTTGGGGTTTAGGGTTTTAAGTTATTTACCGTTCTTGTTAAACTAAAACTAGTTAAAATAAAAGAACAAAAAAAAAAAAAAAAAAAAATTCCTTTTCCTTTTCCTTTTCTTCTTCTTCCTTTTCCTTTTCTTTTCTTTCTTCTTCTTCCTTTTCCTTTCTTCTTCTTTCTTCTTCTTTCTTCTTCTTCCTTTTTCCTTTTGTTTTTCTTTGACGGTTTTCTGTTGTTTTTTGTTTTTGGGGTTTAGGGTTTTAAGTTATTTACCGTTCTTGTTAAACTAAAACTAGTTAAAATAAAAGAACAAAAAAAAAAAAAAAAAAAATTCCTTTTCCTTTTCCTTTTCTTCTTCTTCCTTTTCCTTTTCTTTTCTTTCTTCTTCTTCCTTTTCCTTTCTTCTTCTTTCTTCTTCTTTCTTCTTCTTCCTTTTCCTTTTCTTTTCTTTCTTCTTCTTCCTTTTCCTTTCTTCTTCTTTCTTCTTCTTTCTTCTTCTTCCTTTTCCTTTTCTTTTCTTTCTTCTTCTTCCTTTTCCTTTCTTCTTCTTTCTTCTTCTTCCTTTTCCTTTTCTTTTCTTTCTTCTTCTTCCTTTTCCTTTTCTTTTCTTTCTTTCTTCTTCCTTTTTCCTTTTCTTTTCTTTCTTCTTTCTTCTTGTTTTCTGTTGTTTTTGTTTTTCCTTTTTTGTTTTGTTTTTCTTTAATTCTTGTGCAAGGGCGCAGGGTGGTGTCAGGGCGTGGCGGGCGGTGCGGCGGGTGGCGGCAGGCGTGTGGCGTGGCGCGGGGTGGCAAGGGCGTGCGGCGGCGGCAAGGTGTCAGGGCGTGCGCAGCGGCGGCGGGCGGCGGCAGGGCTGCAGGGGGGCGGCGGCGCACTGGGACGGGCGGCGGCGCCATCGACGGACTCAGCGTCGGCGTCGGTCGGCGTCAGCGGGGCTCAGCGTCGTCGGCGTCGAAGGCGGTAACCAGCGTCAAGAGCCAAGAGAGAGCGAATGGGGCAAAACTGCTAAGTGCAGTATTTATAGACGAACCTTTAGTCGCGGCTGGGGAGGCGGACCGCGACTAAAGGTACCCTTTAATCATGATCGGCCTCCCCCCGCGACTAAAGTGTTTTGCCACCGCTTCCGTTCCCGCGCAGAAAGAACCTTTAGTCGCGGCTGGGGAGGCGGGCCGCGACTAAAGGGTACCCTTTAGTCGCTGCCCGCCTCCCGGCCCGCGACTAAAGGGCTGTCTTTTGAAGCTGGCGCGGTGCGGTGGGATGTTTAGTCCCACCTCGCTAGCCGAGAGGCATCGGCAGTGGTTTATAAGCGGCTGCGCTCACCACTTGAGCTCCTCTCAAATCTTGAGCTTACGGGCCTATTACATTACTACTGTGCTGTGGGCCTATTGGGCCTTCTGCGGGCTGAATCTGGCCCATTAATGGGTTTCTAGTCGTATTCGGGCCGTGGTGGCCCGATGGGTGGCATATTTTTATTTTTTGCCTGTTTTTGTTTTCATTTTTGCTTTATTTATTTTGTTTTGTTTCTACTTACAACAAAAAACTTATTTATTTTATTTTATTTTGTTTCTAGTTACTTATTTATTTTACTTTATGATAATTATTTTTGCAATTAAAGTTTCCAATTACTTATTTATTTATGTTATTAAAATCTTAAAAATACAATTATATATCAAAAAATCAGAAAATAAAACTAATTCATTTTAAATTCTTGTTTTTCTTCTTTTTTTCTTCCTTTTTCTTTTTTTTTTCTTCATTTGTTTCTTCCTTTTCTTGTTTTTCTTCTTTTTTTCTTCCTTTCTTCCTTTTTCCTTTTTTCTTCTGTTTTTCTTCATTTTTTTTTTCTTATGTTTTTCTTACATTTGTTTTTTCTTTCTTTTTCCTTTTTCAGAAAAATAAAACTAATCCATGGAACATCCTCATCATTTAACTTAATCGAGAAAAATAAAAGGTTTGATACATCATTCAGTTCATCGACCAAATACAAAGTTTGGTACAATAAATTATTACACATCAATTCTTCCCTTGTGTCCCACGCTTGCTTACGATTGTGCCGTATCCATGGAGCATCCTCATCATTTAACTTAATGCTTGGGTCGGTGTTCACTTTGAAGGCGGAATTTCAGCAAACATATTATAATCTTGACATGTCATCTTGTCCTCCACTCCCACGATGTTTCTTTTCCCTGAAAGAACAATGTGGCGCTTTGAATCATCGCATGATGTCTTGATCGTTTTCTTATCTTTCCGTTTCCTCGGTTTGCTACTCATGTCCTTCACATAGAAAACCTGGCGACATCTTTCGCTAGGGCGAATGGTTCGTCAAGGTAACCAAGATTGTTGAAATCCACCATTGTCATTCCGTATTGCTGGTCCACCTTTACCCCACCTCTGTTAGCTTGAACCATTTGCACGGAACAAAGGGACCTTAAAGGAGGTCCATAGTCAAGTTCCCATATCTCCTCTATGTAACCATAATATGTGACCTTTTGCCCATTCTCGGTTCTTTGCATCAAAGCGGACACCACTGTTTTGGTTGGTGCTCTTTTTATCTTAGGCGATCGTGTAAAATGTATTCCCATTTATCTCGTACCCTTGGAAAGTCGTTATAGTCGAAGATGGTGTCTTGGCCAACATGTACAGCTGATCTACAACATCATTGTCATTCATTAAATGTTTTCTCAACCAACTGCGAAAGTCTCCATGTGGGCCTTCCTAATCCAGATTGAGCTTCCCGGGTTGTCCGGCGTAAAATATTCTTGTGTTTCTCAAAGCACGGAGCCACCAAGCTGGAATTGGTCGACCGAGTGTGGTGTGCTTGATCGAGAGAATGGCCGTCCATACATATCGTTGATTTCCTTCCGATCGTGCCTTTTCCACTTAGTCTCCCCTCGTGCGCGATCGAGGAAGACCAATCGGCTTAAGGTCGGGAACAAAGTCAACACAAAACTCAATTACCTCCTCATTTCCATAGCCCTTGGCGATGCTTCCTTCTGCCTAGCACGATTCTGAACATATTTCTTTAATACTCCCATGAACCTCTCGAAGGGAACATATTGTGTAGAAATACGGGACCGAGAAGCGGAAATCTCTTGACTAGGTGAACCAGGAGGTGCGTCATAATATTGAAGAAGGATGGCGGGAACACCAACTCAGCCGACAAGACATTGGATCACATCGTTACGTAACCGTGGTAGAACTTCGGATTGATTACCTTCGAGAGATTGCATTGAGGAATGCACATAGCTTCACAATGGCTAATCGAACATTTTCGGCGAGAGCCCCTCAAAGCAATCGGAAGCAATTGCGTCATAATCACGTGGCGATCGTGAGACTTGAGGTTTTGGAACTTTTCTCCGCCATGTTTATTATTCCCTTTATATTGGGCGAGAATCCAGGCGGGACCTTCATCTGCTCGGGCATTCAAAAAGATGACCTTCTCTTCTTTGGTCGAGGCGTAGCTGGCACGACCTTGAAACCATTCGGATGCGGTCATCGAGGTCTTTCAAGCGTTGCTGGTCTGCCGTGCTTCCTTTGTATCATTTGTCTTCCCATACACGCCCAAGAAGCTTAGGAGGTTCACGCAAATATTCTTCGTAGCGTGCATCACGTCGATTGCAGAGCGGACTTCTAGGATTTTCCAATATTCTAGCTCCCGAATATAGATTTCTTCTTCCACATGGCTGCGTGCCCGTCGGCTCCCTTGAACTGATTGTCCGCGGGACCCTTTCCAAAGATGACTTTCAAATCCTTGACCATATCAAATACCTCGGCACCGGTCGTTCGCGAGCCGGCGGTGATCTGCCTTGCCGTTGTAATGCTTGCCTTTCTTTCTTCTTGGATGAGTTTTGGAAGAAATCGGCGATGCCCAAGGTACACGTTCTTCTTACAATTTGGCAAATGTACACTTTCGGTCTCATGTAGCGGTGCGTGCATGCATTGTATCCCTTATTTGACAGTCCGAAAGGTTACTAAGAGCAGGCCAATCGTTGATGGTTCTGAAAAGCAACGCTCGTAGGTCAAATTCCTCTTGTTTGTGCTCATCCACACACGGACACCACCCACAGCTGTAAAGTTCATCAACTAATGGCCTTAGGTACACATCGATGTCGTTGCGGGTTGCCGGACCTTGGATGAGCACGGCATCATAATGAACTTCCGCTTCATGCACAACCAAGGAGGAAGGTTGTAGATGCATAGAGTCACGGGCAGTGCTATGGCTGGAGCTCGCTCGCCAAAAGGATTCATGCCATCCGTGCTTAGAGCAAATCTTATGTTCCTTGCGTCATTTGCAAAATCTGTGAACCATCGTCGATCTTTCTCCATTGCGTTCCATCTGCGGTGTGTCTCAACTCCCGTCCGACTTACGTTTCTCTTTGTGCCATCGCAACAACTTGGCATGCTTTTGTTCATGAGCAGACGTTTCAACCGTGGTATTATAGGAGCATACCACATCACCTTGGCGGGAACCCTCTTCACGGGTTTCGGCCCTCAACATCGTCACCGGGGTCATCGACTCGATCTTATAACGCAATGCGGTGCATACCGGGCATTCATTCAAATTCTCGTATTCACAGCGGTAGAGGATGCGATCGTTGATGCATGCATGTATCTTGAACCTCTAAACCTAGAGGGCGGACAACCTTCTTTGCTTCGTGCGTCTTGGCGGGCAACTCGTTATCCTTTGGAAACATATTCTTCAACATTTTCAGCAAGTTTTCAAATGCGAGTCAGCTACACCTGCCTCGCCTTCCATTTCAGCAAATCCGATTGTGCAGCCCAGCTTTTTGAGACCATCATCGCATCCGGGTACAGCGCCTTTCGTGATCCTCTAACATGCGATCCAAATTCTCCCTCTCCTTTTCGGTTTAGCGGCGTCTCCGTGCATCGGCAATGGTCCGACCAAGATCATCAGCGGGATCATCCGTGCCTCTTCTTCACCTTCCCTTCACCTTCACATCCTCCATGAAAGTATCACGAAATGAGCAAGATAGCTTTCATCGATGAAATCATCCCTTCTTCATCTTCTTCCATTATAACCCCTCTTTCTCCATGCTTGGTCCAACAATTATAGCTTGGCATGAAACCCTTACAAGCGGATGCATGTGAACAACTCTTGAGGAAGAGTAACCCTTCTCATTCTTCAGATAACACATGGACAGATAACAAAACCCCCGCTTGTTGCATTAGCCACTACGAGGAAATCTTTCAAACCCGTAGTGAACTCGCGGAGAGTCGGTTACCGTACATCCATTGCCGATTCATCGCATTATTATAATATAAAATATATAATTAACCATCATGCATTTGTTATGAACTACACACACATGCATATTGACACATCAAAGGTTCATCAAGTTGCTAACATGATCGAAGAGTGTGGCTCCAACACTTCATGTCATGTTTGTTTCATGCTCTTGGGGCATTTCATCAAACACCTTATGTGCATAAGAGGAACCAAAAGCAAACCTACACCCACTTGTGAAGAGAATGGCTCCAAATGGCTAAGTGTTGGCTGCTGGATGGGTATATATAGGGAGGGCTTTAGTCGCGGTTGGCGAGCCAGCCAGCGACTAAAAATGCCGAAAACCTTTAGTCGCGGTTGGCTTTGGCCAGCCAGCGACTAAAACCCTCACGTGCACCAGCTGGCCACCGGCGCCGGGGCCCGGGCCTTTGGTCGCGGTTCACCTCGAACCGCGACTAAAGGTCCCATTAGTCGCGGTTCCTACAGCTTCGCGACTTATGGGCTGGACGGAAAGCCTGTTTTTCCACTAGTGGTTTTTCTCAACCTGCTGCTACACATCTTGCGAGGCGATTTCATAGGCATGTCTTGTCGAAGCAGAGATCGTGTCCCCTTATCACGGTATTCTCATCAATATGGGTGTGGGTAACCCAACCGCACCATCAACACGGTGCTTGGGGAATAAGCGAGTTTATAGGGCAAGTGGGGAGGCGCATGGTTTCTACCGCCTCTATAAAGAGATAAGGATTTCCCTTTTTCACCCACGCCTTCTTCTTCCTCTGCTCATCCATTATTGAGCTCCAACGCCCAAGTTCTCACCTTCTCCGTAAGGCCATTCCAAGCATGTCCGGAGCGGGAGGCAAGAGGATGGCCTCCTCCGTTACGAAGGAGGACATCACGAAGCCTCGGGAGGCCGGACACCTGTCCGCAAACATCGCGCACTGGCTTCCGACTGAAGGGCAGATCGTCCCTTCCCTGAAACCCCAGGAAAGGGTAGTATTCCTCTCTCACTTAGTCCGCGGACTGGGATTCCCCCTCCACCCGTTTGTCCGTGGACTTATGTTCTACTATGGGCTGGACTTCCATGATCTGGCTCCCAATTTCATCCTCAACATCTCGGTGTTTATCGTCGTGTGCGAGGCCTTCCTCCGCATTATGCCCCACTTTGGCCTATGGCTGAAGACCTTTAACGTGAAACCAAAGGTGGTGGTCGGCCAGCAAGCGGAGTGCAGGGGTGCCATGGTGGGCAAGATGCCCAATGTCACCTAGCCCAAAGGCTCCTTTGTGGAGACCGTGAAGGGGTGGCAATCGGGGTGGTTCTACATCACCGAGCCGCGCAACACCAACTGGGCGGTGACCCCCGAATTTCGATCCGGTGTCCCCATGCGACTCACCTCCTGGAAAGAGAAGGGCTTAGCCTGGGGCTCATCGGTGGAGCTGACCGGACTTCAGATCTGCGTCCAAAATATGATAGGCAAGAAGATCAAGCTTGTCAATGTGTTCCAGGTCATGCTCATCCGCCGGATCCTTCCGTGTCAGAGACGGGCTTACAATCTGTGGGAGTTCGACCCGGCCAAACACCAGATGCTGCAAGAGCTTTTCGGCACGATGCACGAAGACATTTGGAAGGTGCTCTTCAAGACCAATGAGGCCCCTCCACCCATAACCGAAGATCGTGGACTCAGCGCGAAACACCAAGCCCATCCGGTGAATTTTTATATTTTGCAAGATGTGCCTTTTACTAGCACATTCGCGAGAGGAATCTAGGCCTCCATGCCAATTTAACAGGACTGGGTAGCGATAGCGGAGCAGATTGACTGTCCGGCTCCGTTACCTGAAGATCCAGAATCGACTCTTCTAACGAAGATGTTGTTTCCGGTGCCCTATGAGGTGCCGGAGAAGAAGGCCAAGAAGAAGGCCATGGGGACCAGGAAAGGTCTCTGGCGCAAGGTTGTATCGGACGTGACGTCCGAAGACACCGAGGCACACTCCTCTCCCCCCAACCGGGGGGGGGGGAGAGAAGAGAAAGGCCGCCCCGCAAAGGGAGGCCGAGGCGTCCAAGAAGGGAAAGACCTTCCTTCCAGACCACTCCACCACAGCCACCTACAGCGGCGAGGAGTGGTTGCCGAGGGACAAGCCCCTGGCTAAGTCGTAAATATCCAGACACTATAATGCTTCCAGTATGTTTTGCTTTATTGCTTATTATCATGACGAACATGCATATGCAGTCCGGCCATATCCCACATCGAGGTATCCTCTTCGGAGGGGTCCCTGGGCCCGTCGGCGATGAACAGCGATTCACTCCCGACAGCCTCCTCCCTAGGCCCGCGGACGACATCGAGGTGTTGTCTCAGAGGATACCTGACCAGGGGGAGACAGTTCTGGAGATGCCCCCGGGCGAAATCCCAATTGCTGGGCACATGGGGGGAAGACCACCATGGACTCCGATAACAAGGGCCGCAGCAAGTTTGGCCCCCAGCCGAATACGGCTTCGGAAACCCAAGCTGTTCCGAAGCCAGGCAGGCAGGCTCTCTTTAAGGGGGGCGAGTGATGTCTACTACACAACCTTCTCTTGTAGACGTTGTTGGGCCTGCAAGTGCACAGGTTTGTAGGACAGTAGCAAATTTCCCTCTAGTGGATGACCTAAGGTTTATCAATCCGTAGGAGGCATAGGATGAAGATGGTCTCTCTCAAGCAACCCTGCAACCAAATAACAAAAAGTCTCTTGCGTCCCCAACACACCCAATACAATGGCAAATTGTATAGGTGCACTAGTTCGGCGAAGAGATGGTGATACAAGTGCAAAATAGATAATAGATATAGGTTTTTGTAATCTGAAATAATAAAAACAGCAAGGTAACAAGTGGTAAAAGTGAGCGTAAACGGTATTGCAATGATAGGAAACAAGGCCTAGGCTTCATACTTTCACTAGTGCAAGTTCTCTCAACAATAATAACATAGATAGAACATCTGACAATCCCTCAACATGCAACAAAGAGTCACTCCAAAGATACTAATAGCGGAGAACAAACATAGAGATTATGGTGGATGCAGAAACCACCACAAAGCTATTCTTTGGATCGATCTATAAAAGAGTTTGTACTAGAATAACATCTTAAGATACAAATCAACCAAAACCCTAATGTCACCTAGATACTCCATTGTCACCTCAAGTATCTGTGGGCATGATTATACGATATGCATCACACAATCTCAGATTCATCCAACCAACATAAAAGTACTTCAAAGAGTGCCCCAAAGTTTCTACTAGAGAGTCAAGAACGTGTGCCAACCCCTATGCATAGGTTCCCAAGTGTCACGAAACCCGCAAGTTGATCACCAAAACATACATCAAGTGGATCAATAGAATAACCCATTGTCACCACGGTTATCCCACACAAGACATACATCAAGTGTTCATAAAAGACTCAATCCAATAATATAACTTCAAAAGGGGAAACTCAATTCATCACAAGAGAGTAGAGGGGGAGAAATATCATAAGATCCAACTACAATAGCAAAGCTCGGGATACATCAAGATCGTGCCATAGAAGAGCACGAGAGAGAACACGAGAGAGAGAGATCAAACACATAGCTACTGGTACATACCCTCAGCCCCGAGGGTGAACTACTCCCTCCTCATCATGGATAGCATCGGGATGATGAAGATGGCCACCGGTGATGGGATCCCCCTCCGGCAGGGTGCCGGAACAGGGTCCCAATTGGTTTTTGGTGGCTACAGAGGCTTGCAGCGGCGGAACTCCTGATCTATCTTCTGTTCTGGAAGTTTTAGGGTATAAGAGTATATATGGGTGCAGGGGGTACGTCGGTGGACCCTCGGAGTGCTCACAAGGTAGGGGGCGCGCCCGGGGGGAGGGGCACGCCCCCCACCCTCGTGGGCAGCCCAGGAATCCCCTGACATGCACTCCAAGCTCAACAGATTGGTTTCCTTCCAAAATTAACTTCTCTAGTTGATTTCGTTCCGTTTTGACTCCGTCTGATATTCCTTTTCCTCGAAACACTGAAATAGGCATAAAACAGCAAATCTGGGCTGGGCCTCTGGTTAATAGGTTAGTCCCAAAAAATAACATAAAAGTGGATAATAAAGCCCAATATTGCCTAAAACAGTAGATAAAGTAGCATGGAGCAATCAAAATTATAGATACGTTGGAGCGTATCAAGCATCCCCAAGCTTAATTCGCTCGTCCTCGAGTAGGTAAATGATAAAAAGAATTTTTGATGCGGAGTGATACTTTGGCATAATTTCAATGTAAATCTTCTTAATTGTGATATGAATATTCAGATCCGAAAGATTCAAGACAAAAGTTCATATTGACACAAAAATAATAATACTTCAAGCATACTAATCAAAGCAATCATGTCTTCTCAAAATAACATGGCAAAAGAAAGTTCATCCCTACAAAATCATATAGTTAGGTTATGCTTCATTTTCGTCACACAAAGATGTTCCCAACTTCTATACCCCCGATGACAAGCCAAGCAATTGTTTCATACTTAAATAATCTCAAACTTTTTCAACCTTCACGCAATACATGAGCGTGAGCCATGGATATAGCACTATGGGTGGAATAGAATATGATGATGGGGATTGTGTGGAGAAGACAAAAAAGGAGAAAGTCTCACGTTGACGAGGCTAATCAACGGGCTATGGAGATGCCCATCAATTGATGTCAACATGAGGAGTAGGGATTGCCATGCAACGGATGCACTAGAGCTATGAATGCTCAACAAAAGAAAACTAGTGGGTGTGCATCCAACTTGCTTGCTCATGAAGACCTAGGGCATTTGAGGAATCCAATCGTAGGAATATACAAGCCAAGTTCTATATTGAAAAGTTCCCACTAGTATGAAAAAGACAACTTATGAGACTCACTACATGAAGAACAAGGTGCTACTTTGAAGCACAATATATGAGACTCACTACATGAAGAACAAGGTGCTACTTTGAAGCACAAGTGTGGAAAAGAGATAGTAGCATTGCCCTTTTTATTTTTTTATTTTTTTGGGCCTTTCCCTTTTTTGGGGGGCCTTTCTTTTTTTTGGCCTTTTTTTTTGGGCAATGCTCTAATAATGATGATCATCACACTTTCATTACAACATATGAATTACAACTCGAAACTAGAACAAGATATGACTCTATATGAATGCCTCCGGCGGTGTACCGGGATGGTGCAATGAATCAAGAGTGACATGTATGAAAAATAATGCATGGTGGCTTTGCCACAAATACGATGTCAACTACATGATCATGCAATGGCAATATGACAAAAGTAATGTATGTCATGATGATGATGGTGGAAGTTGCATGGCAATATATCTCGGAATGGCTATGGAAATGCCATGATAGGTAGGTGTGGTGGCTGTTTTGAGGAAGATATAAGGAGGTTTATGTGTGATAGAGCGTATCGTATCACGGGGTTTGGATGCACCGGCGAAGTTTGCACCAACTCTCAAGGTGAGAAAGGGCAATGCACGGTACCGAAGAGGCTAGCAAAGGTGGAAAGGTGAGAGTGCGTACAATCCATGGACTCAACATTAGTCAAAAGAACTCATATACTTATTGCAAAAATTTATAAGTCATCAAAAATCAAGTACTATGTGCATGCTCCTAGGGGGATAGATTGGTAGGAAAAGACCATCGCTCGTCCCCGACCGCCACTCATAAGGATGCACAAGCCAGGTACACTTCATGTTTCAAATTTGTTAGACAACTTTAACCATACGTGCATGCTACGGGACTTGCAAACTTCAACACAAGCATTTCTCAAATTCACAATTACTCAACTAGCACGACTTTGATATTATCACCTCCATATCTCAAAACAATTATCAAGCATCAAACTTATCTTAGTATTCAATTCACGCAAAAGAAAGTTTCACATATCTTGAATACCAAGTATATTAACATTAAGCAAATTACCATTCTATTAATGACTCTCAAAATAATCTAAGTGAAGCATGAGAGATCAATAGTTTCTTTAAAACAAATCCACCACCGTTCTCTAAAAGATATAAGTGAAGCACTAGAGCAAAAATTATCACGCTCAAAAGATATAAGTGAAGTACAAAGAGTATTCTAGCAAATTCCAATTTGTGTAAGGCTCTCTCTCATTAAAGAATTTCAGATCTTGATACTTATTCAAACAGCAAGCAAAGCTAAAGAAAGCTACATTGCAAGGATAGCACAACTCATGTGAAGAAGCAAAAACTTAGGCTCAACCGATACTAACCGATAGTTGTTGAAGAAGAAAGGTGGGATGCCTACCGGGGCATCCCCAAGCTTAGATGCTTGAGACTTCTTGAAATATTATCTTGGGGTGCCTTGGGCATCCCCAAGCTTGAGCTTTTGTGTCTCCTTAATTCCTCTCATATCATGGTTTCTCTTTTTATCAAAAGCTTCTTCCACAACAAACTCAACAAGAACTCGTGAGATAGGTTAGTATAAACCAATGCAAAACCTTATCATTTTCTACTGTAACAAATCACTAAAATTATTATTCAACATTGCATACTAAATGCCTCTGTATATTTAATACTCCTATCCTCAAATAGAATCATTAAACAAGCAAACATATGCAAACAATGCAAACATAACAGCAATCTGCCAAAACAGTACTGTCTGTAAAGAATGCAAGAGTATCAATACTTCCCTGACTCCAAAAATTATGAACTAAAATTCCCACTGTAATAAATTTATCAGAGCTCAGTATGCAAAAATATTCAACATTAGACCATGCTCTGACTTTTCTAGGGAATTTTTGCAACAGCAATAAACTTTCTGTTTTCAAACAGCAACATGCAAACTAGCAAAATAAGCATGGCAAAGGCTATCCTTGACTTTTTTATTGAAACTAAAGAGGCAAAACACAATTCTAACTAACAGAAAGCAAAAACTAACAAAGGAAATTGACGCTCCAAGAAAAACACATATCATGTGGCAAATAAAAATATAGCTCCAAGTAAAGTTACCGATGAACGAAGACGAAAGAGGGGATGCCTTCCAGGGCATCCCCAAGCTTAGTTGCTTGGTTGTCCTTGAATATTACCTTGGGGTTCCTTGGGCATCCCCAAGCTTAGGCTCTTTCCACTCCTTACTCCATTGTCCATCGAATCGTTAACCAAAACTTGAAAACTTCAACCACACAAAACTCAAAACAAAACTCGTAAGCTCCGTTAGTATAAGAAAATAAAACCACCACTTAGGTACTGTAATGAACTCATTCTCAATTCATATTGGTGTAATATCTACTGTACTCCAACTTATCTATGGTTCATACCCTCTGATACTACTCGTAGATTCATCAAAATAAGCAAACAACACATAGAAAACAGAATCTGTCAAAAACAGAACGGTCTGTAGTAATCTGTATCAAACGTATACTTGTGGAACCCCAAAAATTATGAAATAAATTGCTGGACCTCAGTAATTTGTCTATTAATCATATGCAAAAATAATAAACCTAAAAGCACTCTCCAGTAAAAAATGGCAGCTAATCTCGTGAGCGCTAAAGTTTCTGTTTTTCACAGCAAGATCATATAAACTTCGCCCAAGTCTTCCCAAAGGTTCTACTTGGCACTTTATTGAAACAAAAGCTATAAAACATGATTAATACAGTAGCATAATCATGTGGACACACAAAAACAGTAAGGATAAATATTGGGTTGTCTCCCAACAAGCGCTTTTCCTTAATGCCTTTTAGCTAGGCATGATGATGATAATGATGCTCACAAAAAAGATAAGAATTGAAACATAACGGGAGCATCATGAAGCATATGACTAGCACATTTAAGTCTAACCCACTTCCTATGCATAGGGATTTTGTGAGCAAACAACTTATGGGAACAATAATCAACTAGCATAGGATGGCACAACAAGCATAGCTTCAAGAATTTAAGCATATAGAGAGGAAACTTGACATTATTGCAATTCCTACAGGCATATGTTCCTCCCTCATAATAATTTTCAGTAGCATCATGAATGAATTCAACAATATAACCAGCACCTAAAGCATTCTTTTCAAGATCTACAAGCATAGAATTTTTAATACTCTCCACATAAGTAAACTTCTTCTTTATAGCATATGTATCATCACAATAATCATCATAAATAGGAGGCATGCTTTCATCATAGTAAATTTGTTCATCAAAGCTTGGGGGACAAAAATATCATCTTCATCAAACATAGCTTCCCCAAGCTTGTGGCTTTGCATATCATTAGCATCATGGATATTCAAGGAATTCATACTAACAACATTGCAATCATGCTCATCATTCACATA
The DNA here is from genome assembly GCA_021437245.1 of Aegilops speltoides. Classification (NCBI taxonomy): domain Eukaryota; kingdom Viridiplantae; phylum Streptophyta; class Magnoliopsida; order Poales; family Poaceae; genus Aegilops; species Aegilops speltoides. The sequence continues at coordinate 483,587,191 of CM038145.1, forward strand.
TTTAGTTCCAAACATTCTATCGATTTCTTCTTCTAGCACTTGAGCACAATTATCCTTTCCTTCATACTCACGAAAGATATTAAAAAGGTGAAGCATATGAGACAAACTCAACTCCATTTTTATTGTAGTTTTCTTTTATAAACTAGACTAGTGCTAAAACAAGAAACAAAAAGATTCAATTGCAAGATCTAAAGATATACCTTCACTTACCTAGCCTCCCCGGCAACGGCGCCAGAAAAGAGCTTGATGTCTACTACACAACCTTCTTCTTGTAGACGTTGTTGGGCCTGCAAGTGCACAGGTTTGTAGGACAGTAGCAAATTTCCCTCAAGTGGATGACCTAAGGTTTATCAATCCGTAGGAGGCATAGGATGAAGATGGTCTCTCTCAAGCAACCCTGCAACCAAATAACAAAAAGTCTCTTGTGTCCCCAACACACCCAATACAATGGCAAATTGTATAGGTGCACTAGTTCGGCGAAGAGATGGTGATACAAGTGCAAAATAGATAATAGATATAGGTTTTTGTATTCTGAAATAATAAAAACAGCAAGGTAACAAGTGGTAAAAGTGAGCGTAAACAGTATTGCAATGATAGGAAACAAGGCCTAGGGTTCATACTTTCACTAGTGCAAGTTCTCTCAACAATAATAACATAGAGAGAACATATGACAATCCCTCAACATGCAACAAAGAGTCACTCCAAAGACACTAATAGCGGAGAACAAACGTAGAGATTATGGTCGGGTACGAAACCACCACAAAGCTATTCTTTCGGATCAATCTATAAAAGAGTTCGTACTAGAATAACACCTTAAGATACAAATCAACCAAAACCCTAATGTCACCTAGATACTCCATTGTCACCTCAAGTATCCGTGGGCATGATTATACGATATGCATCACACAATCTCAGATTTATCCAACCAACATAAAAGTACTTCAAAGAGTGCCCCAAAGTTTCTACCGGAGAGTCAAGAACGTGTGCCAACCCCTATGCATAGGTTCCCAAGTGTAACGAAACCCGCTAGTTGATCACCAAAACATACATCAAGTGGATCAATAGAATAGAATAACCCATTGTCACCACGGTTATCCCATGCAAGACATACATCAAGTGTTCATAAAAGACTCAATCCAATAAGATAACTTCAAAAGGGGAAACTCAATTCATCACAAGAGAGTAGAGGGGGAGAAACATCATAAGATCCAACTACAATAGCAAAGCTCGGGATACATCAAGATCGTGCCATAGAAGAACACGAGAGAGAACACGAGAGAGAGAGATCAAACACATAGCTACTGGTACATACCCTCAGCCCCGAGGGTGAACTACTCCCTCCTCATCATGGATAGCGCCGGGATGATGAAGATGGCCACCGGTGATGGGACCGGCAGGGTGCCGGAACAGGGTCCCGATTGGTTTTTGGTGGCTACAGAGGCTTGCGGCGGCGTAACTCCCGATCTATCTTCTGTTCTGGAAGTTTTAGGGTATAAGAGTATATATGGGTGCAGGGGGTACGTCGGTGGACCCTCAGAGTGCTCATGAGGTAGGGGGCACGCCCAGGGGGAGGGGCGCGCCCCCACCCTCATGGGCAGCCCGGGAATCCCCTGACGTGTACTCCAAGCCCAACAGATTGGTTTCCTTCCAAGATTAACTTCTCCAGTTGATTTCGTTCCGTTTTGACTTCGTCTGATATTCCTTTTCCTCGAAACACTGAAATAAGCATAAAACAGCAAATTTGGGCTGGGCCTCCGGTTAATAGGTTAGTCCCAAAAAATAATATAAAAGTGGATAATAAAGCCCAATATTGCCTAAAACAGTAGATAAAGTAGCATGGGGCAATCAAAAATTATAGATACGTTGGAGACGTATCAGCGAGCCGCCTGTACCGATGACCTCTGTCCATGCAGAGGCATCGAACAACTTGCTGGAAGTGCTTCGCGGCGCTTCCATTGATGAAGAACATCGTACTCTTATGAGTAAGGTGATTGAGAAGGTCCAGTCCGCCAAAAGCGGATTGACCGAAGCCTGTGCCAGCCTCCTAACAGGCTTTGAGGTAAGTAATAAAATTGTAGGAAAATATCACAATATAGACAGTAGCCCCTGATGCTCTATTTGGTGATCGGAAAGAAAGGCCAAACAGAGGATCAAATAACATCCGTAGGAGTCTAACAGAAGATGTCTATGTGAATAAGCAGGCGTCGCTGCTGGCCGCTGCCGCTCGTACTGCGGAGGTCTCTGGACTGAAGCGGGACCGGGAGTGGACCGAGGGAGAGCTCATCCTCGTGAAGAGGCAGCTCGAGGAAAACAAAGGTACACAATACCTCGTATGTATATTTCTAAAGCAAAAATGGTTGCTGCTAATAGAAGCGTCATGAACTTTTAATAGGGGCCACGACCGAAGTGGCATCCCTTAAGAAGGCACTGACCAAGGCCGAAGACAAAGCGGCCAAGGAATGCGCCGAGCGCGAGAAGCAAGAGGCACGGGTCAACGAGGTCCAGCAAGAGCTCCAGGATTTCGTCCAAAAATACGAGTCCCTGGAGCGTGACTCTAAGACCCAAGAGTCTGAGCTTGCTAATGAAGGAAATATGCCCTAGAGGCAATAATAAAGTTATTTTTTATTTCCTCATATCATGATAAATGTTTATTATTCATGCTAGAATTGTATTAACCGGAAACAATAATACATGTGTGAATACATAGACAAACATAGTGTCACTAGTATGCCTCTACTTGACTAGCTCGTTAATCAAAGATGGTTATGTTTCCTAACCATAGACATGTGTTGTCATTTGATTAATGGGATCACATCATTAGGAGAATGATATGATTGACCTGACCCATTCCGTTAGCTTAGCACTTGATCGTTTAGTATGTTGCTATTGCTTTCTTCATGACTTATACATGTTCCTATGACTATGAGATTATGTAACTCCCGTTTACCGAAGGAACACTTTGTGTGCTACCAAACATCACAACGTAACTGGGTGATTATAAAGGTGCTCTACAGGTGTCTCCAAAGGTACTTGATGAGTTGACATATTTCGAGATTAGGATTTGTCACTCCGATTGTCGGAGAGGTATCTCTGGGCCCTCTCGGTAATGCACATCACTATGAGCTTTGCAAGCAATGTAGCTAATGAGTTAGCTACGGAATGATGCATTACGTAACGAGTAAAGAGACTTGCCGGTAACGAGATTAAACTACGTATTGGATACCGACGATCAAATCTCGGGCAAGTAACATACCGATGACAAAGGGAACAACGTATGTTGTGCGGTTTGACCGATAAAAGATCTTCGTAGAATATGTAGGAGCCAATATGAGCATCCAGGTTCCGCTATTGGCTATTGACCGGAAACAGTTCTAGGTCATGTCTACATAGTTCTCGAACCCGTAGGGTCCGCATGCTTAACGTTACGATGACAGTTATATTATGAGTTTATAGTTTTTGATGTACCGAAGGTTGTTCGGAGTCCCGGATATGATCACGGACATGACAAGGACTCTCGAAATGGTCGATACATAAAGATTGATATATTGGAAGCCTATATTTCGATATCGGAATCGTTTCAGGCGAAATCGGGATTTTACCGGAGTACCGGGGGGTTACCAGAACCCCCCGGGGGTTAATGGGCCTACATGGGCCCTAAGGGAGAAGAGGAGGGCCGGCTAGGGCAGGCCGCGCGCCCCCTCCCCCCTAGTACGAATAGGACAAGGAAGGGGGGGCGGCGCCGCCCTTTCCTCTTTCTCCCTTCCCCCTTCCTTCTCCAACAAGGCAAGAGGCGGGAGTCCTACTCCCGGTGGGAGTAGGACTCCTCCAAGCCCACCCCTAGGGGCCGACCGCACCTCCCCCTCCCTCCTTTATATACGGGGGCAGGGGGCACCCCATAACACACAAGTTGATCTTCATGATCGTTCCTTAGCCGTGTGCGTTGCCCCCCTCCACCATATTCCACCTCGGTCATATCGTAGTGGTGCTTAGGCGAAGCCCTGCATCGGTAGAACATCATCATCGTCACCACGCCGTCATGCTGACGGAACTCATCCCCGACACCCTGCTAGATCAGTGTCCGGGGATCGTCATCGAGCTGAACGTGTGCTGAACTCGGAGGTGCTGTAAGTTTGGTACTTGGATCGGTCGGATCGTGAAGACGTACAGCTACATCAACCGCGTTGTTTTAACGCTTCCACTTTCGGTCTACGAGGGTACGTGGACAACACTCTCCCCTCTCGTTGCTATGCATCACCATGATCCTTGCGTGTGCGTAGGAAATTTTTGAAATTACTACGTTCCCCAACAGTGGCATCCGAGCCTAGGTTTTATGTGTTAATGTTATATGCACGAGTAGAGCACAAGTGAGTTGTGGGCGATACAAGTCATACTGCTTACCAGCATGTCATACTTCGGTTCAGCGGTATTGTTGGATGAAGCGGCCCGGACCGACATTACGCGTACGCTTACGCGAGATTGGTTTTACCGCCGTGCTTTGCACACAGGTGACTAGCGGGTGCCTGTTTCTCCAACTTTAGTTGAACCGAGTGTGGCTACGCCCGGTCCTTGTGAAGGTTAAAACAACACTAACTTCACGAACTATCGTTGTGGTTTTGATGCGTAGGTAAGAACGGTTCTTGCTCAGCCCATAGCAGCCACGTAAAACTTGCAACAACAAAGTAGAACGTCTAACTTGTTTTTGCAGGGCATGTTGTGATGTGATATGGTCAGGACGTGATGCAATATTTTATTGTATGAGATGATCATGTTTTGTGACCGAGTTATCGGCAACTGGCAGGAGCCATATTGTTGGGGATATTACCACTAGGCGTAAACCGGCCAGCCTGGGCCGGGTTAACTTCATCAGTGGTATAAGCAGAGAAAGGCCCAAGGCCTGTAGTCGGTTTAGAACTTGTAGCCATAAACCGGCCTGATGTATAACTTGTATTGTAAGTTAGGAATAGAGAGATACCAACCGGGATACGAGTATGAACCGGTTGGGACTCTATGAACCGACGGGCGTCACCCGTGTATATAAGGGGATGACCCGGCGACGGTTCAAGGACAGACAACCATAACTCGAGCCTAGGCGAAGCTTGTTTGCTCCCTAGCCATCGAGACCACATCAATTCCATCACAACTAGACGTAGGCTTTTACCTTCATCGAAGGGGCCGAACTAGTATAAAACTCTCGTGTCTTTGTGTCCGCTTTAACCCCTTCAAGTAAACTCGTATCGATGGCTCCACGACTAAGTCCTTTCACTAGGACATCTGCCATGACAAATCCACGACAGTTGGCGCCCACCGTGGGGCTATCGCACGATGGTTTGACGATCTTGGAGGGCAAGCTCAAGGGACTCGAAGGCTACGTCGTGGGCCGGATGACCAAGAGTCGTCGCGGCAGGATCTACATCGACGACGCAGGATGGGGTCCCGAGGCCGATTCAATCGAATACGGGTACTAGGTCCCCTTTGGTGGCATACACGTTTTCATCGGCAAGATCGGTGAGCCTGGGCCTGAGCCAGACATCTGCACCGACCTCGTCGAGACGGCTCAGCGTGCGAGACCTGCCCAGGCTAAACCGGCCGTGAAGCGTGTCTTCGTAGGAGTCGTCCACGGAGGAGAATGCGAGGACGGTTCAAAACACGGTAGTGAGACCGTCGTCTATTCCGGCGACGAGTCCTCAACAGGAGAGACTGAACCATTGTACCAGTTACAGGATGATATGATCAGGGGCTGTTCCAATGGTGACAGTATTCCGGACCCCTCAGGCCAGATCAACCGGGTTGGAATATTCATGGCCGGTACGCAGGCGGCGAATCACTCTTCAACCGCAGCAGCGATGCTTTCCGGATCAGCAGCGGCAGCGGCAGCTGGGGTAGGAGGCCTTGAGCGCCCGCCGGTTCAAGTTCTATCAGATCTGTTTGATGCACTGGCTGCGCTTATGGCAGAGCGCCCGCCGGATCAGGAGGCCCATGATGCAGAGATTGCGAAAGTGAAAGAGCAGATCACGCAAGCCAGAGCGGATCTAGCGGTAGAAAAGGACAGGATGGCTGCAGAGCGGGCCGCTCTGGACGCCCAGGCTTACAAACTCATGCTTGACCAGAGTGCGTCGCAGGAGGTGTTGAAGCGGAAGTATAGATCACGCCTGCCATTAGGGTTTGACCCCAGAAATCTCTTTCAGACCCCGGGAGCTGGACCCAGTAATCTGCCGCAGCACCGGGAGGAAAACCGGATTGAGGCACCAGGGCCAGGGGCGATGGTCCAACCTCGCCTGATGGAGCCTCCTCAGCAGAACATTGTGATTCCTCCACCGGTTCAGACGCCCCCAGGTCATTATTCTAACCCTATGGACAACCTTGTTGCAGCCGCCGCGCGATTGGAGGCTATCCCAGTCGAAGGGGACTCCCCGCAAGCGGTAGACACGCGCCGGGTTAAGGAGCTTCTCCGGACTGCACTGATTCAGCAGGAAGCATATTCGTACAGCCGTGATCGGATTCATTCTACGCCCCGTCCAAGCCGGAGCTATAGCAGGCGCGTGGATGAACCGGCCATATCGAGCAATGCGCGGGACCGTGAAGCGGCCCGTGGCAATAACCCGACAGGTGGCATCCGCGATGCTCAGGAGGTGGTGGACCGGGCCCGGGCATGAAGGGAGGCCGAGTTAGCAGCGCAGGATGACGCAGGTCAACTTACACCGGTCCGCCCTACCACCTTCGCCGGACCAGGAGTCGCATCCGCTTTAGGGGTGCCTTGTTTGATCCCCGCTTTACGCAATGTGCGCCTGCCTAAAGATTTCAAGGGTCCGCGCAAGGTACCAAATTACACCGCCGATTTGTGCCCTGAAGCATGGGTAGAAAGTTATGAGATGGCCATGGAGATGCTAGATGTGGATGAGACTGCGTGTGCAAAATACTTCACCATGATGCTTGAAGGCACGGCTCGTACTTGGTTGAAGAGCCTACCGCCCAACTCTATCAGCTCATGGGCCCAGCTGCGGGCCCGGTTTATCCAGAATTTCAAGGATACATGTAAGCAGCCCAAGTCCATAGTAGACCTGGCAGCTTGTGTCCAGGAGGAAGGAGAATCAACGACCCGTTGGGTACGCCGCGTTTCGGAGATTTTGCACTCATCTGACAGGATTAACGCTGACTCTGCAATCTTAACCCTGGAAGGCAACTGCCGGTTTGAGCCTTTAAAATTGAAATTGGGGCGCATGAAGCGGTTTTGTAATGACATGGGAACCCTCATGGCCGCTTTGGTGAAGTATGCTGATTCGGACAGTACCAAGGATCCCGAGGCTGATGATGATGAAGCAGGGAAGGGAAAGAAGAATGGCAACTCCAAGGGGCAACAGTACAAACCGGCGGGTCACGGAGATGGAGGCAAGCGTAAAGCGGATGGCAACATGGATTTTGTGGCCAATACTAATGCACAGGACAGGGGACAGCGGCGCAGAGGTAAAGCGGCAAATCGTAATGGGGGTCCCAATCCTAACGCAAGCCGTTTGAATTACTTGTTGAATCAGCCTTGCCCAAAGCACGGGACGAAGGAGTCGCCGGCTAACCACCTTTGGAAAGATTGTTATATTATGCAGGAGTTCAAAAACTCTAATGCCTTCCGGTATGACCAGGGGTCAGGTGGCGGTTCAGGATCCGGTTTCCATGGGCCGGGTCACGATGGAGCTTCCAGTTCAGGTCTTAATCAGGGCGGTCACAACAACCAGAATAATCAGAACGGCCAGCAGCAGCAGCAATAGCAGTCGGGTTATCAGAGCCAACCAAAGCAGTTGAACAATGGGTAATATCATGTTTTCACGACTAGCTTAGATAAGCACGACCGAAAACTCCGCAAGCGAGCAGTGAACTCTGTTGAACCGGCCTTGCCACGTTACTTACGCTGGTCGGAGCAGCCTATCGTGTGGAGCCGAGAGGATCATCCACCCCGGGTTGACAATCCGGGCCAGCTAGCATTAGTGGTGGACCCTCAGGTGGGGGGTTATAAGTTCACCAAGGTACTTATGGATGGAGGAAGCAGCATTAACATACTGTACTATGAGACATTCCGCCGCATGGGTCTAACAGACAAGGATCTCAGACCGTCTAATACGGTGTTCCATGGTGTAGTTCCAGGCAAATCTGCATATCCTGTTGGTAAGATAGCCCTAGATGTGGCTTTTGGGGACGAGCACGATTCCCGGTCTGAAAAACTAACCTTTGAGGTAGTGAAGATCCGGAGCCCGTATCACGCTTTGTTTGGGCGGCCGGCTTATGCTAAGTTCATGGCGCGACCTTGTTATATCTACTTGCAGCTCAAGATGCCGGGTTACAAAGGGACGTTAACGGTTCATGGGAGCCGCAGGGTGCTTTGGAATGTGAAGAAGGTGATGCGGCCTATGCAGAGTCGGTCTGTGCCACGGAGGAGTTGAAGTTCTATAAGGACAATGTTGATCCGGCAGATATGACCCCTTTGAAGAAACCAACTACAGAGCATGACTCGGATCTGAAGTTTAAATCGGCAGCTGAGACCAAGCTTGTTGACTTCGTGCCCGGCGATTCGTCCAAGCAGTTCGTTATCAGTGCTAACCTGGATCCCAAATAGGAAGGCGCGCTCATCGAGTTCATCCGTGAGAATCGGGACATCTTTGCATGGAAGCCATCTGACATGCCAGGTGTACCGAGGGAACTCGCTGAGCACATTCTTAATGTGGATCCTAAGTATAAACCGGTGAAACAATTCCTCCGCCGGTTTAACGAAGAAAGGCGCAAGGCTATTGGAGAGGAAGTAGCCAGGCTTTTGGCAGCTGGCTTTATCATTGAGGTGTTTCATCCGAGTGGCTTGCTAATCCAAAGTCTGGTTCTTAAGAAAACGGCACTTGGCGTATGTGTGGATTACAGATCTTAACAAGGCCTGTCCAGAGATCCTTTTGCCCTCCCCGCATTGATCGGATCATTGATGCCACGGCGGGTTGTGGCGCTTGAGTTTTTGGATGCGTACTCGGATATCATCAGATTAAAATGGCGGTTAAGGACCAGAAGAAAACAACGTTTATCACTCCCTTTGGAGCCTTCTGCTATGTATCTATGCCCTTCGGGCTCAAGAGCGCCCAAGCTACCTATCAGTAGTGTGTACAGAATTGCCTGCATAAACAGATCGGCCGCAATGTGCACGCCTATGTGGATGATATTGTAGTGAAATCAAGGCAGAAGGAGACGCTGGTGGATGATTTGAAGGAAACCTTTGACAACTTGCGCATTTACAAGATGATGCTTAATCTGGCCAAGTGTGTCTTTGGTGTTCCGGCAGGCAAGTTATTGGGGTTTCTAGTGTCTAATAGAGGAATTGAGGGTAATCCGGAGAAAATTAAGGCTATTACTTCCTTGGCTAAACCGAAGTGCATAAATGATGTTCAGCGTTTGGCAGGCAGAATCGCCGCACTGAGCCGGTTTATCAGCCGCCTCGGAGAGAAGGCCATCCCGTTGTACCAAATCTTTGAGGAAGATAGATAATTTAAATGCGAGTCCGCTCTTGATGAAGCATTTGAGTACTTAAAGCGGCATTAGCCAATCCGCTTTGTTCTCGCAGCTCCGGTTGACAAGGAGCCACTATTATTATATGTAGCGATCAATGCTCGGCGATTAAGCGTGGATATTGTGGTGGAATGCAAGGAGGCGAGCAAGGAATATCCGTTCAGCGGCGGTTTATTATATCGATGAGGTACTCATTGAGTCCAAGCAAAGGTATCCGCATTGGCGAAGCTAGTCTATGGTGTCTTCATGGCCAGCGGAAGTTGAAGCAATATTTTCAAGGGCACCCCATCACTGTGGTCAGTTCAGCTCCCTTGGGTGATATCATACAGAACCGGGAGGCGACTGGCCGGATCGCCAAGTGGGCTATAGAGCTTGGGCCACATGGACTGAAGTATGTACCTCGGACGGCGGTGAAGTCTCAAGCACTTGTCGATTTCATTAATGATTGGACGGAGTTGCAAGCACCAGAGGAAAAGCCGGATCACACATATTGGACTATTCATTTTGATGGATCCAGGCAGTTGGAAGGCTCGGGGGCTGGAGTCGTATTAACTTCCCCGCGAGGTGATAAGTTTTGTTATGTTCTCCGCTTAATGTTCCCTTGTACTAAAAATGTAGCTGAGTACAAAGCCTTGCTCCATGGTCTCCGGATGGCTAAAGAGATGAACTTAAGCCGGGTTAAGTGCTTTGGTGACTCGGACCTTGTGGCTCAGCAGGTGTCTGGCACTTGGGATTCTAAGGACCCGCTCATGGCCGCATATCGTCGGGAAGTGGATAATATTGCGGGTTGCTTCAAGGGTTATCAAGTGGATCATGTGGACCGCCGGAAGAATGAAGCGGCGGACGCTTTAAGCCGGTTGGGTTCTCAGCGCAAACCGGTCCCGCCTAATGTCTTTTTGGACGTATTGCACAACCCGTCAGTACAACTTCCGGGTGAAGCGGATTTGGCTATTCCTGATCCAGAGGCTCAATTAGTGGTAGCCCTACATGCTATTCCGGATTGGACGGTTCCGTTTCTTGCGTATATGACCCGAGGGGAGTTGCTAGAAGATGAGATTCTGGCCAGACAGATCGTCCGACAATCCAAATCTATGACGATTCTCAATGGTGAATTACATCATTGCAGTATATCAGGGGCATTTCAACGTTGTGTTTCGCCTGAGGAAGGCTGTGAAATCTTAAGATAAATCCATGAAGGGGATTGTGGACACCACGCCGGTTCAAAGTCTCTGGTAGCAAAGGCGTTTCGTCACGGGTTTTACTGGTTGACATCGCACGCTGATGCGGAGGACTTGGTTAAACGGTGTGATGGATGTCAGAAATTTTCAAGACGTGCTCACGTACCGGCTCAAGAGTTGAGGATGATCCCAATAACATGGCCGTTTGCAACTTGGGGGCGAGATATGGTTGGACCCTTTAAAAGATCCAAGGATAAGAAAACCCACCTTTTGGTGGCAGTTGACAAATTTACCAAGTGGGTTGAAGCGAGCACTGTCGGCCAAGTGTGATGCAGCAACAATGTGCAGTTCATCAAAAGGTGATTTTCGGTTTGGCTTTCCACAAGTATCATTATCGACAATGGTACCAATCTATCCAAGGGTGCTATGAAGGAGTTCTGTGAACGTGAGCACATCCGGCTTGACGTGTCATCAGTGGCACACCCCAGTCCAATGGACAGGCAGAACGGGCTAATCAAGAGATCTTACGAGGCATCAAGCCCCGACTTATGGTCCCATTACAGAGGACACCAGGTTGCTGGGTTGAAGAGCTACCATCGGTGCTATGGAGTATCAATACTACGCCAAACCGGTCTACTGGGTATACACCGTTCTTCATGGTCTATGGAGCAGAGGCAGTTCTCCCCAGCGATATCCGGCACGATTCGCCTCGTGTGGCAGCTTATGTTGAAGCGGACAATGAGACAGCACGGCAAGATGCTTTGGACTTATTGGACGAAGAGCGTGATATAGCAGCCGCCCGTTCGGCGATTTACCAGCAAGATCTTCGTCGTTATCACAGTCGCCGGGTTAGAAACAGAACCTTTCAAGAAGGAGATTTGGTGCTTCCACTCATCCAAGACCAGACAGATATGCACAAGCTATCCCCACCTTGGGAGGGACCTTTCATTGTCAGCAAGAATCTGCACAACGGGTCATACTATCTGATTGATATTCGAGAGCATCAAGACTCACGCACATCAGAGGAGGAGACCAGCAGGCCGTGGAACATAGCTAATTTTCGGCCTTACTACACTTGAGCCATTGGCTCTATCTATGTACATAGCATGACAGTGTATATATTATCTTCGATATAATAAAACCGGAGCCTCAGCTAAAGCGGGGTCTCTGTCTTTCTTATCATGCGTGGTTACATGGAGTACCTCTATTTTTAAAGCGGCCTCCGGTTTACCCCTTGACATTTGTTTTTTTATATCACTAGGGGCCTTGGTCGAGTCCGAACCAACCCACACCTTTTGATAGGCGACAGCCACTAGATCATTTGGGGACATGGTCAAGTCTGAACCAGTCACGCCTCTTGGTCGGCCTAAGGCCATCAAATCACTTGGGGGTATGGTCGAACCCGAACCATTACCACGCCTCTTGATCTGGCATATATGCCACGAGTCATTTGGGGACCTGGCTGACTTGAATCATTGCCACACCTATTGGGGGCTTGATCCTGTCCGACCATGGTAATACCATCTGAACAGCTCAGTATAGCATATGTTTGCAAAACGGTTTTATTATTGCCTTGGTTTCCATGTTGTTTTCATGGCTTGTTTGATCTTTGTTTTTGTTGGATTTCTTTTTCAACAAAGACATCTTTTTTCCGGTTCAGCCGATGGATTTGGTTTCCCCTTAATCCGGAGATGTAGGCCCGGTTTACCTTTTCCTGTTACCTTCATCGAGTAACAAGGGGGTTTGTGTTGATTCAGCACGGTTTATATGGGAGCTGTTCTCTCCCTACTTTATTGACGGTAATGGTTTATAAAACCTCCACTTCAAGCTTGGCTAAGCCAGCTTCATGCCCAGACATGGCAGGTATTTGTGTCACCTATTTTTTGTATTACTAATACATATATTCAAGATCATAAACCGGCTGGCGGTATAACCGCCTCCGAAGTTCAAATTTTTCTGATTGCAGGAAATACGAGTCGTGGTTTTTTCGAACAAAAGCTTCAGTACTTATGCACGAAGGCATACTCAAGATAGAAGTATTAACTATCCTATTACAAGGCAACACGGTGCCCAAATAAGATCATTGTTCTTTTGGACAGATGCCAATGACAGCTATTCAAACCGGCGACGGTTCAAGCCTGCTCCTCATCCTCCGCCGCTTCAGCCTCCTCGTCTCTACCCATTGGCTGGAAATCAACAGTGGTCCAGTCGATTCCCATTAAAGCTTGGAAAACAGCCTCTTCATGGATCAGGGAAGACGGTTCAATATCAGGAGCGTAAGTGTGCTTACGGATTGGAGGGATCAGATTTTCCGCTTCAAGAGTTGGGGCAGGCACCCGCTTGTTCGGTCATTGTCTTGTGCTTGATAATCGTCAAGTCCGCTTCTTCAGCCACCGACAAGCCGAGGGCGACCGCACGGTTTATCGCCGTAAATCCTCTTCATTAAATTCGAACCATCTTCCTTCACACCGGGTAGCCTTGAGCTGCTTCCACGTGGTCAAAATCTGGTACCCATGCCTTGGCTCGGATCAAAGCATTAATAGCTCCGGTTCGGGCAAAGCAGATTTTTCACCTCCTCAATCCGGGCGGAAGCATGGACAACCTGCTTGAGTATCACGGAGTAAGGAAGGTGACGGGTTGTTATGACAGGCTGTGGTGATGATCCACTGGGCTCCGGTATATAGCTGTTCTACTAAAGTGTAGACAGCCTTCAGTTTCTTCCGCACATCGTTTCCTAAGTGCCCGATGCGTGTGCCTACAACAATAAAAAGATAGTCTCAAACCGGATTTATACTACAGCAGGTTGAAAGCATCACAGATGTTCAAAGGAGCTTACCAAAGATCGCCGCGGTCATGGAGTGTACTTGCCACTTTACGGTTGTAAGATCATCTACCACCGGTTTAAGGGCAGCTTCAGCATTTTCCGCTCATTTGATTAAAGTGGCCTTCTCAGTGGCCCAATCAGCCTGCTCTTTCTTGAAGCCTTCCTTCAGCTGTTCAGTGGTGTTCAAAGCACTGGTTAATTCTTTCTTGGCCTTGTCAGTTTCGGCCTGTTGGGTTTTCAGTGCCTCCTGTAAATTGGCAATCCGGTCTTCCTTGATCCTCACCTCAGCCTGCATACAGACAGTATTTTCAACAAGAGGTTCAAGAAATTGAAGTATTAACCACATAACAAAGTTATATGCCTGATACTTGGGGGCTAATGCACCTTCAATTTTTCTACATGTTACTAGGTGGCAAAGTCCCAAGCTCAATACAAGTATTCAACTTTTTACTTGGGGGCTAATGGCTATTTGATCTACGTATGTTTCCAAGGACAGTTTTTATTGAAGCCCCGGTTTAAGTATGCTAAGTTAAACCGGCCCTCGGGGGCTATGCAGGTGGATTTCAAAATTGTAAAGGAATATGTTCAAGTCCCGGTCTGATCAAGGTTACAAACCGGCCCTTGGGGGCTAGAAGGATTGATACAATGGCAGTAAATAAAGAAGTGGGTTACCTCAAACTTATCCCTCATCATCTTGACCAGGCCAGCTTCACAGTCACGGCTAGTGTAAAGCCGGTTTAAGTAGCCAGAATGAAGGTCTTGGGCGCTCAGAGCAGCATATGTCTCCAGTTCAACATCCCATTCTCCTTTATTCAAAGCGGAAAAATCCTCTTTCACAGTGTGCCTGGTTAAAGTGGCAGGATTCCCCAGTTCAGAGCGGCCCATACCAGTAATCACAACATCATCATCTTTGGACTTGACGGATTGTGTGGGCACGGCCGTTTTCTCAACAGGACTGTGGGATTTATCAAACCGGACGGAGCTGGCAGGCGGATCGGCAGAGATTGAAGTATTAACAGGCCTCTCTTCGGGAATAACATCATCTTGTAATGGAGGATCATTGGGAATATGTTTAGAGGCAAAATCTTCAAGATCTGGCGCTCTCTCATGATATGGGGCGGCATTTTCTTCAGCCGCTCTATCCAAATGGGCCTTCTTGCTTGGTTTCGGTTTGGCCCTAAAAGAAAAAACAAAGAGTCAGTAAAAAGCATAAGCCATTACACAATATATTGGAAGCATATGCTCGGTTTTGCTTACCCAGCAACTCTTTTCAATGGTGGTAACTGAGTGGCCGATGATTCACCAGAGGATGAATGGGAAGTGACCTAATAATCGGAGTCGGACGGATTAAGAGGTTAACGGAAGAAACCCGCTTTAGAATTTAAAGCAATAAAAAGGTCGGAGACCTCGGAGCGGCCCTTTCGAACCGGGCTGTTTGGTAAACCGGCAGAGGTAACTACCTGACCACTGTGCCGGGTTGTGCGGCGAGCTTCATGTTGCTGCATCTTTATAAGAAATTTGGGATCCAAATAAGCAAAAGGGTGAGAAAAATTAACTTTCCGGTTTGCCTGGCGAAATTTTGGCAAAGGTAAGTTTTCTGAATCGGAAGAGAGAATAGTTACCTCAGCGAATCCCGCATTGCTCCTTAGTGTCGTCCTGACAAGCATCATTATCAATAAGGCGTGTAAAAAGTAAGCCAAGTGAATCAAGTTCTACCTCAAGATCTGGATTACCCACATCATCATCAATGGCTGGGTCAGATGAAGCGGTGGTTTTTCTTTTGTGAGCTGGTTTCTTAATAACTTTGGTCTTGGGCCGGGTTGGCCGCCCTGCTTTCTCCGCTTTATCTTGTGAAAGTTTCTTGCTCTAGAACGGATTATCACCCTGGATCAGAAATGATTAAATGTCAGATACATAAAGCAGTAACAGGTTTAATGATGGAGCAACTAAAAGCTTACCGCTGGCGGTTTGTTGGTGGTGCAATAAGGAGGCAGACCGGTTTGAGCACAGAGATGCTCCGGTTCATTCAACATCTTCTTTACCGAATCTGTGACTTCATCATCAGGGAGTTGGATTTTGGTGTGTCGGAGTGGGTTGTCGACACTATCAGTATACTGACACATCAAACCGGAGCGCCGGCTCAGAGGCAGTATGCTCCATGATATCCAACAGCGGGCAAGGTCTATTCCCGTTAAACCGTTAGCCATAAAAGCTTGAAGCTTGGACAGTTGCGGGGCATATTTGCTTCTTTCCTTGGCACTCAGTCTTTGTGGAAAAGTATGAGTGTTGCTCAGCCGCTCCGGACGGAAGCCATGCAAGGGATTTTCACCCTCAGGAGAAGTATCTTTGCAATAAAACCAAGTCGCATTCCACTCCTTGGGGTGAGTATGGAGTTTGACGTGAGGATAAGTGATCTCCTTCCTCTTTTGAATAGCCATGCCACCCAATTCAGTGTTGGGGCCGTCGGTGAATTCAGTGCGACGGTTTAAATGAAAGAGGTCTCTGAACAGTTCAACAGAAGGTTCCTCTTGAAGATATACTTCAGATAGTACTTGAAAGTGGGCATAAATTGGTGACGGAGTTGGGGCCAATATCCTGTGGACGGAGCTGAAAATTGGCTAACACATCCCGGTAAAATTTAGAACCGGGCGGTTTAAAGCCCCGGGCCAGGTGATCTGCGAAGACAACAACCTCTCCTTCCTGGGGTGTAGGAGGACATTCCTCTCCAGGAACCCTCCAGTGGATCGTGTCTTTATTGTCTAAGGCACCGATTGAGACTAAGTCATCCAGCTGTGATTCGGTGACACGAGAAGGAACCCAGTTGCATTCATATACTTGTTTGGCCATGGTGGGATCTACAAGAAATAGTTGATATGGTTCAAGAGCATGCTTGGTAAAAGAAGGTGTTGATCTAAACTACGATGAACCGGAGGCAGTGTCTATAAACCGGTTTTCTGTAATACGGTATCATGTGAATTCTGGCGGTTCAACCAGGGGACTAATGATATATGTATATACCGGTTTAGCAATTTTTTCTATGGTAAGTTAAACCGCCTGACCTAAGCATTGGAAGCGATTGAAGCTATGGATAACTAAATATGCAGAAACAAGTTTCGCAAGATCCTATTACAGCTGCGGATCAAACACGAGCTTACAGAAAACAGAAAATGTTTCAAGGAGTAAGGTCTAAACAGAAGTGAACTATGGAGCAGATACATGCGGAAGATCTATGGGCTTAGATGAGAAACTACAGCGGATGCGCGGGGATCACTGTTAAATACAACACAGGTTCATGGATTCATTCAAAGTCAAAAGAACAGGTATGAATGCGCGAAGAACACAGCATGAAACTGGAACCCTAAAGAACAGATCTAGGCCAAGAAGGGGAGAAAGCTTACCGGGAACGGAGAAGATTTGGAAGGATGCCGCAATGCGGTACGTTCAGGTCGATGCAGCGGCCTGAGACGAGGCAGAGGTCGGCGACGGTGACGGAGCTCCAAGACCAGCGGCGCGAGGAACATGAAGAAGAGGGGGCGAAGGGAAAGGAAAGAAATGACCCTTCAGTCCTATTTATAAAGCAACAGAGCTAGGTCAAGCGCGCGGATCCAGGAGCTGCTGTTTAAAGAGGGCGTTATAAATGATAAAATTTCAGGATAACGTCATGCCGGTTTACAGTAACCAGAAATGATAACGAAACGGCGGTTTACCAATCACTAGAAGATGTCCAAGATGCAAGTTTTGTTAAGGATTGACATGAACCAGTTCAAATCAATTTGGGGCCTAATGTTGGGGATATTACCACTAGGCGTAAACCGGCCAGCCTGGGCCGGGTTAACTTCATCAGTGGTATAAGCAGAGAAAGGCCCAAGGCCTGTAGTCGGTTTAGAACTTGTAGCCGTAAACCGGCCTGATGTATAACTTGTATTGTAAGTTAGGAATAGAGAGATACCAACCGGGATACGAGTATGAACCGGTTGGGACTCTATGAACCGATGGGCGTCACCCGTGTATATAAGGGGACGTCCCAGCGACGGTTCAAGGAAAGACAACCACAACTCGAGCCTAGGCGAAGCTTGTTTGCTCCCTAGCCATCGAGACCACATCAATTCCATCACAACTAGACGTAGGCTTTTACCTTCATCGAAGGGGCCGAACTAGTATAAAACTCTCGTGTCTTTGTGTCCGCTTTAACCCCTTCAAGTAAACTCGTAGCGATGGCTCCACGACTAAGTCCTTTCACTAGGACATCTGCCGTGACAATTCCACGACACATATGGTTGTCGCTTTATTGTATGAAATGCAATCGCCCTGTAATTGCTTTATTTTATCTATAAGTGGTAGCGATAGTCGTAGAAGCAATAGTTGGCGAGACGATAACGATGCTATGATGGAGATCAAGGTGTCGCGCCGGTGACGATGGTGGTCATGACGGTGCTTCGGAGATGAAGATCACAAGCACAAGATGATGATGGCCATATCATATCACTTATATTGATTGCATGTGATGTTTATCTTTTATGCATCTTATCTTGCTTTGATTGACGGTAGCATTATAAGATGATCTCTCACTAAATTTCAAGATAAAAGTGTTCTCCCTGAGTATGCACCATTGCCAAAGTTTGTCGTGCCTAGACACCACATGATGATCAGGTGTGATAAGCTCTACGTCCATCTACAATGGGTGCAAGCCAGTTTTGCACATGCAGAATACTCAGGTTAAACTTGACGAGCCTAGCATATGCAGATATGGCCTCGGAACACTGATACTGAAAGGTCGAGCGTGAATCATATAGTAGATATGATCAACATAGTGATGTTCACCATTGAAAACTACTCCATTTCATGTGATGATCGGTTATGGTTTAGTTGATTTGGATCACATGATCACTTAGATGATTAGAGATATGTCTATCTAAATGGGAGTTCTTAAGTAATATGATTAATTGAACTTAAATTTATCATGAACTTAGTACCTGATAGTATTTTGCTTGTCTATGTTTGTTGTAGATAGATGGCTCATGCTGTTGTTTCGTTGAATTTTAATGCGTTCCTTTGAGAAAGCAAAGTTGAAAGATGATGGTAGAAATTACATGGACTAGGTCCGTAACTTGAGGATTATCCTCATTACTGCAGAGAAGAATTACATCCTGGAAGCACCGCTGGCTGCCAAACCTGCTGCAGGAGCAACACCAGATGTTGTGAACGTCTGGCAAAGCAAAGCTGATGACTACTCAATAGTTCAGTGTGCCATGCTTTACGGCTTAGAACTGGGACTTCAACGACGTTTTGAACGTCATGGAGCATTTGAGATGTTCCAGGAGTTGAAGTTAATATTTCAAGAAAATGCCCGGATTGAGAGATATGAAGTCTCCAATAAGTTCTATAGCTCCAAGATGGAGGAGAATAGTTCTGTCAGTGAGCATATACTCAGAATGTCTGGGTATAACAATGACTTGATTCAACTGGGAGTTAATCTTCCGGATGATAGCATCATTGACAGAATTCTTCAATCACTGCCACCAAGCTACAAGAGCTTCGTGATGAACTATAATATGCATGGGATGGAAAAGGCAATTCCCGAGCTCTTCGCAATGCTAAAAGCTGTGGAGGTAGAAATCAAGAAGGAACATCAAGTGTTGATGGTTAATAAGACCACCAGTTTCAAGAAAAAGGGCAAAGGGAAAAAGAAGGGGAACTTCAAGAAGAAGAACAAACAAGTTCTGCTCAGAGAAGAAACCCAAGTCCGGACCTAAGCCCGAGATCGAGTGCTTCTCCGCAAGCGATAGTCCATGGAAGCGGAACTGCCCCAAGTATTTGGCGGATAAGAAGGATGGCAAGGTGAACAAGGGTATATGTGATATACATGTTATTGATGTGTACCTTACCAGAGCTCGCAGTAGCACATGGGTATTTGATGCTGGTTCTGCTGCTAATATTTGCAACTCGAAACAAGGACTACAGATTAAACGGACACTGGCTAAGGATGAGGTGATGATGCGTGTGGGAAATGGTTCCAAAGTCGATGTGATCGCCATCGGCACGCTACCTCTACATCTACCTTCGGGATTAGTTTTAGACCTAAATAATTGTTATTTGGTGCCAGCATTGAGCATGAACATTATATCTGGATCTTGTTTGATGTGAGACGGTTATTCATTTAAATCTGAGAATAATGGTTGTTCTATTTTTATGAGTAATATCTTTTATGGTCATGCACCTTTAAAGAGTGGTCTATTTTTGATGAATCTCGATACTAGTGATACACATATTCATAATGTTGAAGCCAAAAGATGCAGAGTTGATAATGATAGTGCAACTTATTTGTGGCACTGCCGTTTAGGTCATATTGGTGTAAAGCGCATGAAGAAACTCCATACTGATGGACTTTTGGAATCACTTGATTATGAATCACTTGGTACTTGCGAACCATGCCTCATGGGCAAGATGACTAAAACACCATTCTCCGGTACTATGGAGAGAGCAACTGATTTGTTGGAAATCATACATACCGATGTATGTGGTCCAACGAATGTTGAGGCTCGTGGCGGATATCGTTATTTTCTCACCTTCACGGATGATTTGAGCAGATATGGGTATATCTACTTAATGAAACATAAGTCTGAAACATTTGAAAAGTTCAAAGAATTTCAGAGTGAAGTTGAAAATCATCGTAACAAGAAAATAAAGTTTCTACGATCTGATCATGGAGGAGAATATTTGAGTTACGAGTTTGGTTTACATTTGAAGCAATGCGGAATAGTTTCGCAACTCACGCCACCCTGAACACCACAGCGTAATGGTGTGTCGAACGTCGTAATCGTACTTTACTAGATATGGTGCGATCTATGATGTCTCTTACCGATTTACCGCTATCATTTTGGGGTTATGCTTTAGAGACGGCCGCATTCACGTTAAATAGGGCACCATCAAAATCCGTTGAGACGACGCCTTATGAGCTATGGTCTGGCAAGAAACCAAAGTTGTCGTTTCTTAAAGTTTGGGGCTGCGATGCTTATGTGAAAAAGCTTCAACCTGATAAGCTCGAACCCAAATCGGAGAAATATGTCTTCATAGGATACCCAAAGGAAACTATTGGGTACACCTTCTATCACAGATCTGAAGGCAAGACATTTGTTGCAAAGAATGGATCCTTTCTAGAGAAGGAGTTTCTCTCGAAAGAAGTGAGTGGGAGGAAAGTAGAACTTGATGAGGTAACTGTACCTGCTCCTTTATTGGAAAATAGTTCATCACAGAAACCAGTTCCTGTAACGACTACACCAATAAGTGAGGAAGCTAATGATGATGATCATGAAACTTCAGAACAAGTTACTACAGAACCTCGTAGGTCAACCAGAGTAAGATCCGCACCAGAGTGGTACGGTAATCCTATTTTGGAGGTCATGTTACTTGACCATGGCGAACCTACGAACTATGAGGAAGCGATGATGAGCCCAGATTCCGCAAAATGGCTTGAAGCCATGAAATCTGAGATGGGATCCATCTATGAGAACAAAGTGTGGACTTTGGTTGACTTGCCCGATGATCGGCAAGCCATCGAGAATAAATGGATTTTTAAGAAGAAGACTGACGCTGATGGTAATGTTACTCTCTACAAAGCTCGACTTGTTGCAAAAGGTTTTCGACAAGTTCAAGGGGTTGACTATGATGAGACTTTCTCACCCGTAGCGATGCTTAAGTCTGTCCGAATCATGTTAGAAATTGCCGCATTTTATGATTATGAAATTTGGCAAATGGATGTCATCCTGAATGGATTTCTAGAAGAAGAGTTGTATATGATGCAGCCGGAAGGTTTTATTGATCCAAAAGGTGCTAACAAAGTGTGCAAGCTCCAGCGATCCATCTATGGACTAGTGCAAGCATCTCGGAGTTGGAATAAACATTTTGATAGTGTGATCAAAGCTTATGGTTTTATACAGACTTTTGGAGAAGCCTGTATTTACAAGAAAGTGAGTGGGAGCTCTGTAGCATTTCTGATATTATATGTAGATGACATATTGTTAATCGGAAATGATATAGAATTTCTAGATAGCATAAAGGGATACTTGAATAAAAGTTTTTCAACGAAAGACCTCGGTGAAGCTGCTTACATATTAGGCATCAAGATCTATAGAGATAGATCAAGACGCTTGATTGGACTTTCACAAAGCACATACCTTGATAAAGTTTTGAAAAAGTTCAAAATGGATCAGGCAAAGAAAGGATTCTTGCTCAGTATTACAAGGTGTGAAGTTGAGTCGACTCAATGCCCGACCACCCGTAAGATAGAGAGAAAATGAAAGGAGTTCCCTATGCTTCAGCCATAGGCTGTATCATGTATGCAATGTTGTGTACCAGACCTGATGTGTGCCTTGCTATTAGTTTAGCAGGAGGTACCAAAGTAATCCAGAGTGGATCATCGGACAACGGTCAAGAACATCCTGAAATACCTGAAAAGGACTAAGGATATGTTTCTCGTCTATGGAGGTGACAAAGAGCTAGTCGTAAATGGTTACGTCGATGCAAGCTTTGACACTGATCAGGACGATTCTAAATTGCAAACCGGATACGTGTTTATATTAAATGGTGGAGCTATCAAATGGTGCAGTTCTAAACAAAGTGTCGTAGCAGGATCTACATGTGAAGTGGAGTACATAGCTGCTTCAGAAGCAGCAAATGAAGGAGTCTGGATGAAGGAGTTCATCTCCGATCTAGGTGTCATACCTAGTGCATCGGGACCAATGAAGATCTTTTGTGACAATACTGGTGCAATTGCCTTGGCAAAGGAATCCAGATTTCACAAGAGGACCAAGCACATCAAGAGGCGCTTCAATTCTATCCGGGACCAAGTCCAGGTGGGAGACATAGAGATTTGCAAGATACATACGGATCTGAATGTTGCAGACCCATTGACTAAGCCTCTTCCACGAGCAAAACATGCTCAACACCAAGACTCCATGGGTGTTAAAATCATTACTGTGTAATCTAGATTATTGACTCTAGTGCAAGTGGGAGACTGAAGGAAATATGCCCTAGAGGCAATAATAAAGTTATTATTTATTCCTCATATCATGATAAATGTTTATTATTCATGCTAGAATTGTATTAACCGGAAACATAATACATGTGTGAACACATACACAAACATAGTGTCACTAGTATGCCTCTACTTGACTAGCTCGTTAATCAAAGATAGTTATGTTTACTAACCATAGACATGTGTTGTCATTTGATTAACGGGATCACATCATTAGGAGAATGATATCATTGACCTGACCCATTCCGTTAGCTTAGCACTTGATCGTTTAGTATGTTGCTATTGCTTTCTTCATGACTTATACATGTTCCTATGACTATGAGATTATGTAACTCCCGTTTACCGGAGGAACACTTTGTGTGCTACCAAACGGCACAACGTAACTGGGTGATTATAAAGGTGCTCTACAGGTGTCTCCAAAGGTACTTGTTGAGTTGACGTATTTCGAGATTAGGATTTGTCACTCCGATTGTCGGAGAGGTATCTCTGGGCCCTCTCGGTAATGCACATCACTATGAGCTTTGCAAGCAATGTAGCTAATGAGTTAGCTACGGAATGATGCATTACGTAACGAGTAAAGAGACTTGCCGGTAACGAGATTGAACTAGGTATTGGATACCGACGATCAAATCTCGGGCAAGTAACATACCGATGACATAGGGAACAACGTATGTTGTTGTGCGGTTTGACTGATAAAAGATCTTCGTAGAATATGTAGGAGCCAATATGAGCATGTAGGTTTCGCTATTGGTTATTGTCCGGAAACAATTCTAGGTCATGTCTACATAGTTCTCGAACCCGTAGGGTCCGCACGCTTAACATTACGATGACAGTTATATTATGAGTTTATAGTTTTTGATGTACCGAAGTTTGTTGGAGTCCCAGATATGATCACGGACATGAAGAGGAGTCTCGAAATGGTCGAGACATAAAGATTGATATATTGGAAGCCTATATTTGGATATCGGAATCATTCTGGGTGAAATGGGGATTTTACCGGAGTACCGGGAGGTTACCGGAACCCCCCCCGAGGTGTTAATGGGCCTACATGGGCCCTAAGGGAGAAGAGGAGGGCCGGCCAGGGCAGGCCGCGCGCCCCCTCCCCCCTAGTCCGAATAGGACAAGGAAGGGGGGGGGGGCTTTCCTCTTTCTCCCTTCCTCCTTCCTTCTCCAACAGGGCAAGAGGGTGGAGTCCTACTCTCGGTGGAAGTAGGACTCCTCCAGGCGCACCCCTTGGGGCCGGCCGCACCTCCCCCCTCCCTCCTTTATATACGGGGACATTTGGCACCCCATAACACACAAGTTGATCTTCGTGATCATTCCTTAGCCGTGTGTGGTGCCCCCCTCCACCATATTCCACCTCGGTCATATCGTAGCGGTGCTTAGGCGAAGCCCTGCGTCGGAAGAACACCATCACCGTCACCACGCCGTCATGCTGGGGGAACTCATCCCTGACACCCTGCTGGATCAGAGTCCGGGGACCGTCATCGAGCTGAACGTGTGCTGAACTCGGAGGTGCTGTAAGTTCGGTACTTGGATCGGTCGGATCGTGAAGACGTATGACTACATCTACCACGTTGTTTTAACGCTTCCGCTTTCGGTCTATGAGGGTAGGTGGACAACACTCTCCCCTCTCGTTGCTATGCATCACCATGATCCTTGCGTGTGCGTAGGAAATTTTTGAAATTACTGCGTTCCCCAACAGCTAAGGCCCTCCAGAGCGCGCGAGACGCCAAAGCTGAAGCCCAAAAGGCCCTCCAGGAGTTTCAGGCGGCCAAGAAGATTGCGGCGGGTAAGGCATTCATTATGCAAAGCAAGCATGCGAAGGAGACTTTCCTTTTACTTACCCGAATTTGGAGCTCTCCAAGAGCGTTCACAGATCTGCCGCGCAGCATATCTGATGCCGCAAAGTTCTATCGAGCCGAAGAAGGGAGCTCGATGGAGAAGTTGTTCTGGTCTCAGTATATTGGGACCGAACATCCGATGCCCTTGAGCGACCAGCTGAAGCAACTGGTCGAACTGCACAAGGCGGCCGAACTTGCCATGCAGGACCCCATAGTCCGGCTATGGCCTGCCGAGCCTCTGCCCAGAAGCTACTTTGGCCTCGTAAAGCAGCTTGTGAGTGCCTGCCCACGGCTTGAAGTCATAAAGCAGTCAGTTGATCACCCACAAGTATAGGGGATCTATCGTAGTCCTTTTGATAAGTAAGAGTGTCGAACCCAACGAGGAGCAGAAGGAAATGATAAGCGGTTTTCAGTAAGGTTTTCTCTGCAAGCACTGAAATAGTAGGTGATAGATAGTTTTGTGATAAGATAAATAGTAACGAGCAAAAAGTAAATAATGTAAATAAAGTTCAGCAAGGTGGCCCAATCCTTTATGTAGCAAAGGATAAGCCTGGACAAACTCTAATAATGAAGAAGGAGCTCCCGAGGACACATTGGGAATTAACGTCAAGCTAGTATTCATCACGTTCGGTACTTTGATAATTTGATATGTGGGTGGACCTGTACTTGGGTACTGCCCTAACATGGACAAGCATCCCACTTATGATTAACCCCTATTGCAAGCATCCGCAACTACAAAAAGGAGTATTAAGGTAAACCTAACCACAGCATTAAACATATGGGTCCATATCAACCCCTAACGAAGCAACGCATAAACTAGGGTTTAAGCTTCTGTCACTCTAGCAACCCATCATCTACTTATTACTTCCCTATGCCTTCCACTAGGCCCAGATAATGGTGAAGTGTCATGTAGTCGACGTTCACATAACACCACTAGAGGATAGACAACATACATATCATCAAAATATCGAACGAATACCAAATTCACATGACTACTAGTAGCAAGACTTCACCCATGTCCTCGGGAACAAATGTAACTACTCACAAAGCATATTCATGTTCATAATCAGAGGGGTAATAATATGCATAAAGGATCTGAACATATGATCTTCCACCAAGTAAACCAAATAGCATCAACTACAAGGAGTAATCAACACTAGTAGCAACCCACAGGTACCAATTTGTGGTTTTGATACAAGATTGGATACAAGAGATGAACTAGGGTTTTGAGAGGAGATGGTGCTGGTGAAGATGTTGATGGAAATTGACCCCCTCCCGATGAGAGGATCATTGGTGATGACGTTGGTGATGATTTCCCCCTCTCGGAGGGAAGTGTCCCCGATAGAACAGCTCCGCCAGAGCCCTAGATTGATTCCGCCAAGGTTCCGCCTTGTGGCGGCGGAGTTTCGTCCCGTAAGCTTGCCCCCGATTTTTTTCAAGACAAAACCCTTCATATAGCAGAAGATGGCAGCGGGAAGCCCACCAGGGGGCCTAGAAGATAGGGGGCACGCCCTACAGGGGGGGGGGGGGCGCCCCCTGTCTCCTGGACAGGGTGTGGGCCCCCTGGCCTATTTCTTTTGCTCAAAAATTCTTATTAAATCTGAAAAGTTGTTTTGTGGAGTCTCAGGTCTTTTGGAGTTGTGCAGAATAGGTTTCCAACGTTTGCTCCTTTTCCAGCCAGAATTCCAGCTGCCGGCATTCCCCCTCTTCATGGTAAACCTTGTAAAATAAGAGAGAATAGCCATAAGTATTGAGATATAATGTGTAATAACAGCCCATAATGCAATAAATATTGATATAAAAGCATGATGCTAAATGGACGTATCAACTCCCCCAAGCTTAGACCTCGCTTGTCCTCAACCAGAAGCCAAAATCGAAAAATATGTCCACATGTTTAGAGATAGAGGTGTCGATAAAAATAAAATACGGACATGAGGGCATCACGATCATTCTAATAACAGCAACCTATATGGATTTTGTCATATGATTTCTTACGTTCAAGTAATAAGCAATTCACAATGTCAAGTATGGTTCAAAAACTTCATTGGGAACTAAAGAACTATAATCTCAGTCATTGAAGCAATTGCAATTTATTGTAACATCAGAAAGAGTCAATAATAGAGCTTTTCAACAAGCTCACATACTCAACTATCTCGTAGTCCCATATAATTGTTAACACGCACGCAATACTTGTGGTCATAGAGTTTCAGCCGGACACTGAGAAAGATAGGGGCTTATTGTGTTACCTCCCAACATATTCACCTTTAGGTGATGTCAACGATAATAGCCTATGCCAACTTACATCCAATTGGATATATGTATCATGATCTTTCAAACATGTGGAGCTTGCCAAAGGATAAAAATAAAAAGGGAAAGGTGAGTATCACCTTGACTCAAGCATAAAGTAAAAACACAAAGTAAAAGATAGGTCCTTCGCAGAGGGAAGCAGAGGTTGTCATGCGCGTTTAGGGTTGATGCTCGAAGTCTTAATGCAAAAGAACGTCACTCTATATTGCCCCTTGTATGTGGACCTTTATTATGCAATCCGTCGCTTTTATTACTTCCACAACAAATTCGTACAAAGCTTATTTTCTCTGCACTAATAAGTCATACATATTTAGAGAGCAATTTTTATTGCTTGCACCGATGACAACTTACTTGAAGGATCTTACTCAATCCATAGGTAGGTATGGTGGACTCTCATGGCAAAACTGGGTTTGAGGATATTTGGAAGCACAAGTAGTATCTCTACTTGGTGCAAAGAATTTGGCTAGCATGAGGGGGAAAGGCAAGCTCAACATGTTTGGAAGGTCAATGACAATATACTTTAACTGAGATGTCGGAAAACATAAACCATTACGTTGTCTTCCTTGCCCAACGTCAACTCTTTTAGCATATCATACTTAATGAGTGCTTCACAATCATAAAAGATGTCCAAGATAATATATTTATATGTGAACCCCTCTTCTCTTATTACTTCCTATTAATTGCAACAATGACCAAGGCTACGTTCATCAACTCTCAACAATTTTTATGCCTCATACTTTCTATGTGTGAAGTTATCACTATCCATAAGATCAATATGAACTCTTTTGTTCTTTCTACTTTCTCAAGATCATAGCAACATAGCAAAGCCCTTGACTCAACACTAATCTTTATAATAGATATAGCACACGGACTCGATTACATAAAGAGATCACAAAGCAAAACTCAAAACTACTTGATATCAAAACTTCGAACTAATAGATCAAGATACTACTAAAAGGATCAAACTAAATAAAGCGGTAAAGATAGGAGTGTGATGGTGATACGATACCGGGGCACCTCCCCCAAGCTTGGCAGTTGCCAAGGGGAGTGCCCATACCCATGTGATTATTTCTTCGGAGGTGGTGAAGTAGGAGCTGTTGCACTTTTCTTCTCTAGCTTGTGTCTGAGGCTAAAATTTTCCTCCCTTAGATCCTCATTCTCGAGCTCAAGTTTCATTATCTTTTTGCATAGTGCTGCCTTGCTGTCCTGCAAAAAACATGGTGGGATAGATTGGACCTTAGGGAGGCTTGACTTCTTGAACTCCACATGCATATCACCAGGTTGAGGCAGTGGATCGTCCTCTTCATCGGAGCTTGTGTCCTCCTTCCTCTTTGGATCATAGTCTTCTTCTTCCTCTGTGGTCCAGCCATAACGTTCCACATCACCATATACTTTTGGGTTTGCAATAGAATTAGCCATGTAGCTCTCTCCCTCCGAATCTTGGGAAGACATCTTGTTCCAAATCTGCAACAGGAATAGCTCGAAACAAAAACAGAGGATATTTGCATGAGACGGTGGTCAAAACCTTTGGGAGTATATATAATGAATTTTAACCGACCAAAATACGTAACATACAAGAAAACGAAGTCCGGGAGGCACACGAGGTGCCCACGAGATAGGGGGCACACCCTACAAGGGGGGCGCGCCCTCCTCTCTCGTGGGAGCCTCATGCCCCTTTTAGACTACTTCTTTCTTCCTAAAATCCTTAAATAATCCAAAGCTGATAAAAATTGCCATTAGAGTTGTTTTGGAGTCGGTTTACTTACCGTACCACGTACCTATGCCTTTTCGGAGTCTGAAGCGTTCTGGAAAGTGTCTATTATGTATTCCTCAGGGGTTATGGTTTCAATAATATTAGTTTCAACATTGATATGATTACCTGAAATATAATGTTTAATTCTTTGGCCATTTACCACCCTCGGGTTTGTGCCTTCGAAGTTGTTGATTTTTATAGCACCAGAACGATAGACCTCCTCGATAACATAGGGACCTTCCCATTTTGAGAGAAGTTTTCCTGCAAAAAATCCTAAACGAGAGTTGAACAATAACACATAATCTCCTACGTTAAACTCACGCTTTTGTATCCTCTTATCATGCCGGCGTTTGACTTTTTCTTTGAAAAGCTTGGCATTCTCATATGCTTGGGTTCTCCATTGATCAAGTGAGCTAATATCAAACAACCTCTTCTCACCAGCAAGTTTGAAGTCATAACTGAGCTCTTTAATAGCCCAATATGCTTTATGTTCAAGTTCAAGAGGTAAATGACATGCTTTTCCATAAACCATCTTATATGGAGACATACCCGTAGGATTTTTGTATGCAGGTCTATAGGCACATAATGCATCTTCAAGTTTTTTGGACCAATTCTTTCTAGATCTATTCACAGTCTTTTGCAAAATTAATTTGACCTCTCTATTTCTCAACTCTACTTGATCACTAGACTGCGGATGATAAGGAGATGTGATTCTATGATTGACATCATACTTAGCAAGCATCTTACGGAAAGCACCATGAATAAAGTGTGAACCACCATCAGTTATACGATATCTAGGGACTCCAAACCTCGGAAAAATAACTTCTTTAAGCATTTTAATAGAAGTGTTATGATCAGCACTACTAGTTGGAATAGCTTCTACCCACTTAGTAACGTAATCAACAACAACTAAAATATGTGTATAACCATTAGAGGCAGGAAAAGGTCCCATATAATCAAAGCCCCAAACATCAAATGGTTCAATAACAAGAGAATAATTCATAGCCATTTCTTGACGTCTACTAATGTTACCTATTCTTTGACATTCATCACAAGATACGACAAACTTACGAGCATCTTTGAAAAGAGTAGGCCAATAAAAACCAGATTGTAGTACCTTGTGTGCAGTTCTATCTCCACTGTGGTGTCATTCATAGGATTCAGAGTGACACTTGCGTAGGATCTGTTCCTGTTCATGCTCAGGCACACAACGTCTAATAATACCATCTACTCCTTCTTTATAAAGGTGTGGATCATCCCAGAAGTAATGTCTTAAATCATAAAAGAACTTTTTCTTTTGCTGGTATGTGAAACTAGGCGGTATATATTTAGCAACAATGTAATTAGCATAATCAGCATACCAAGGAGCAGTACGAGAAGCATTGACAACCGCTAATTGTTCATCAGGAAAACTATCATTAATAGGTAGTGGGTCATTAAGAACATTCTCTAACCTAGACAAGTTATGCGCAGAACGGGTTCTCAGCTCCCTTTCTATCAATAATATGCAAGTCAAATTCTTGGAGCCAGAGAACCCATATAATGAGTCTAGGCTTAGCATCTTTCTTTTCCATAAGATATTTAATAGCAGCATGATCAATGTTAATAGTAACTTTGGAATCAACAATATAAGGTCTAAACTTATCACATGCAAACACAACTGCTAAGAATTCATTTTCAGTAGTAGCATAATTTCTCTGGGCAGTATCAAGAGTCTTGCTAGCATAATGGATAACATTCAATTTCTTATCAACTCTTTGCCCTAAAACAACACCTACAGTATAATCACTAGCATCGCACATAATTTCCAAAGGTAAATTCCAATCAGGTGGCTGAATAATAGGTGCAGTGATCAAAGCCTTCTTAAGTGTTTCAAATGCTTCTACACAATCATCATCAAAGACAAAAGGAATATCTTTTTGCAATAAATTAGTCAGAGACCTAGAGATTTTAGAAAAGTCCTTAATGAACCTCCTATAGAAACCAGCGTGACCCAGGAAACTTCTTATACCGTTTATGTCCTTGGGACATGGCATCTTTTCAATAGCATCAACTTTGGCTTTATCAACTTCAATACCTCTCTCGGAGATCTTGTGCCCCAAGACAATGCCTTCATTAACCATAAAGTGACACTTTTCCCAATTCAGGACGAGACTAGTGTCTTCGCATCTCTGCAAAACTCGATCAAGGTTGCTCAAACAATCATCAAAAGAGGATCCATAGACGGAGAAGTCATCCATGAATACCTCACAAATCTTTAAAAAAAATCAGAAAATATAGCCATCATGCATCTTTGAAAGGTAGCAGGTGCATTACATAAACCAAAAGGCATACGTCTATAAGCAAAAGTACCAAAAGGGCAAGTAAAAGTAGTTTTAGAATGATCCCCCACTAATACAGGTATCTGAGAGAAGCCAGAGTAACCATCTAGAAAGCAAAAATGTGTCTATTTGGATAGCCTTTCTAGCATTTGATCAATAAAAGGTAAAGGGTAATGATATTTCTTAGTAGCTTTATTTAACTTACGAAAATCATTTACCATCCTATAACCCGTAATAATTCTTTGCGGGATCAATTCATCTTTATCATTAGGGACAACGGTAATACCTCCCTTTTTAGGGACACAATGGACAGGGCTTACCCATTCACTATCATCAACGGGATAAATAATACCTGCCTCAAGGAGCTTTAGTATTTCCTTTCTTACCACTTCCTTCATTTTGGGATTTAATCGTCTTTGAGGAT
Source organism: Aegilops speltoides (assembly GCA_021437245.1). NCBI lineage: Eukaryota > Viridiplantae > Streptophyta > Magnoliopsida > Poales > Poaceae > Aegilops > Aegilops speltoides. Next base: position 483,618,407 of record CM038145.1, read on the forward strand.
CTCTAACTGGTTTGGCATCTTTCTCCACTGAAATTTTGTGTTGACATAATGTGGGACTAATGCCCTTAAGATCATCCAGAGTATATCGAATAGCAGCTCGGTGCTTCTTCAGAGTTTTCAATAATCTTTCTTCTTCTTTCTCTGAAAGGTTAGCACTAATAATAACATGATATATTTCTTTTTCATCAAGATAGGCATACTTCAGATTATTAGGTAAGGGTTTGAGTTCAAACACGGGATCACCCTTGGGTGGAGGGGGATCCCCAAGAATTTCAACGGAAAGGTTATGTTTCAACATAGGTTCTAGTTTAAGGAACACTTCATCTATTTCTTCCCTTTCTTCATAAACATATCGTTTTCATGGTCTAGCAGATATTGTTCTAACGGATCAGTTGGTGGAACAGCTATGGAAGCAAGACCAATAATTTCTTCCTTAGTAGGTGGTTCCCTTTCACGAGGTTGTCTACTAAACTTAGCAAAATTAAACTCATGAGACATACCATCTATGCCAACAGTGACAATATTCTTTTCACAATTAATCTTAGCACTAGCAGTATTCAAGAATGGTCTACCAAAAATAATGGGACAAAAATCATCTTGCGGGGAGCCAAGAACAAGAATATCAGCAGGGTATTTAATCTTCCCACACAAGACTTCAACATCTCTAACAATCCCAATAGGTTTAATGGTGTCCCTATTAGCAAGCTTAATAGTAACATCAATGTCTTCTAATTCAACAGGTGCAATATCGTGCATAATTTCTTTATAAAGATCATAAGGTATCGCATTAGCACTAGCACCCATATCACATAAACCGTGATAACAATGATCTCCTATTTTAACAGAAATAACAGGCATGCCTACAACAGGTCTACGTGTCGTAGTATCGGGTCTAGCAATATTAGCAGTTTCACCACAAAAAGAGATAACATGCCCATCTAAGTCCTCATCCAAAAGATCTTTAATCATAGCAATACCAGGTTCAACATTAATTTGCTCAGGAGGTGTATAGGTCCTAGTATTACTCTTACGGACAATAGTCGAAGCTTTGACATGATCTTTTATCCTAACAGGAAAAGGAGGTTTTTCAACATAAGCAGTAGGAATAATGGGATCACTATATGTAATAGTCTTCTCTTCGATTGTAATAGGTGCAACTACTTTAACTTCAACAGGAGGATTATATTTAAACCACTTCTCTTTAAGGAGATCAACGTGAGTAGCAAAAATTTCACAAAAAGTAGCTACTATCTCAGAGTCAAGTTCATACTTAGAGCTAAATCCACGGAAAGCATCGGTATCCATAAAAGATTTAACACAATCGAACTTAGGTGTCATACCTGACTCCTTACCATCGTCAGAACCCCAATCTTCAGAGTTGCGTTTAATTCTTTCCAATAAGTCCCAGTTGAAATCAATAGTCTTCACCATATAGGAACCACCACAGGAAGGCGAGCAGGTTGCGATTATCAAGAGAAAGCCGAGCATAAAAATTCTGAATAATCATTTCCCGAGAGAGCTCATGATTGGGGTATGAATATAACATTGACTTAAGCCTCCCCAAAGCTTGAGCAATGCTTTCTCCTTCGCGAGGCCAGAAATTATATATGTAATTACGATCACGATGAACAAGATGCATAGGATAGAACTTATGGTGAAATTCCAACTTCAATCGCTTATAGTTCCAATATCTCGTATCATCACATAGCCTATACCATGTCATTGCATCTCCCTTCAAAGATAAAGGAAAGACCTTCCTTTTGACAACATCATCGGGAATACCTGCAAGCTTAAATAATCCACAAACTTCATCCACAAAGATAAGGTGTAAGTCGGGATGCAATGTTCCGTCTCTTGCAAAAGGATTAGCTAGCAGTTTCTCTACCATACCCGAAGGAATCTCAAAGTGAATATTTTCATAAGGTTCAGTAGGTTGAGGATCCTCTATTGGCTCTTCTGGTTGGGGTGAAGATACCCCAAACAAGCCCCTCAAAGGATTAGTTTCCATAGTGGCAGGTAACAGAAAATTTCAGCACACTATATAAATGTTTCCTTACCAAGTTCCACTCACCAAGAGCGCTACGCTCCCTGGCAACAGCGCCAGAAAAGAGTCCTTTCGATAAGTAAGAGTGTCGAACCCAACGAGGAGCAGATGGAAATGATAAGCGGTTTTCAGTAAGGTTTTCTCTGCAAGCACTGAAATAGTAGGTGATAGATAGTTTTGTGATAAGATAAATAGTAACAAGCAAAAAGTAAATAAAGTAAATAAAGTGCAGCAAGGTGGCCCAATCCTTTATGTAGCAAAGGATAAGCCTGGACAAACTCTAATAATGAAGAAGGAGCTCCCGAGGACACATTGGGAATTATCGTCAATCTAGTTTTCATCACGTTCGTAAGATTCGCGTTCGGTACTTTGGCAATTTGATATGTGGGTGGACCGGTACTTGGGTACTGCCCTAACATGGACAAGCATCCCACTTATGATTAACCCCTATTGCAAGCATCCGCAACTACAAAAAGGAGCATTAAGGTAAACCTAACCACATCATTAAACATATGGGTCCATATCAACCCCTAACGAAGCAACGCATAAACTAGGGTTTAAGCTTCTGTCACTCTAGCAACCCATCATCTACTTATTACTTCCCTATGCCTTCCTCTAGGCCCAAATAATGGTGAAGTGTCATGTAGTTGATGTTCACATAACACCACTAGAGGAGAGACAACATACATCTCATCAAAATATCGAACGAATACCAAATTCACATGACTACTAATAGGAAGACTTCACCCATGTCCTTAGGAACAAACGTAACTACGCACAAAGCATATTCATGTTCATAATCAGAGGGGTAATAATATGCATCAAGGATCTGAAGAAGGATGCCGAGAAGCTGATGCGGAGGGGCCACCGAAGGGCAAGGAGCACCGGCGGCCCTAAAAGTATTATGACAGTGTCCTGAAGGGCTCCCGCCTTGTGGCGGAGCAATGTGCGAAGGATGTAATCTTTGAGTGAATGCACTCATTTTATCCTGTACTATGGAACAAGTTTATTTGCGCAATATAACACTTGTTGATTTAAAATTTTACCTTTTGTGCGGCCGCTTATAAAATTTGAGAGTTGGTCAGTCGTCGGCTTCTGCCCCCATGTAACTAGTACAGGGGTGTTCGGGATTTATCTAAACACTCTTTATCCAAACTTTTGGTCCTTTAAGGAGGTGTTTAGCGCAACGAACAAGGCAATCGGACTATACAGCTTTATCACCCTCACTTAACCATAGAAGCTCTATAATTTTAAATTTTGGCGTAGCCCCTGGTATTCGGAAGGCTGAATTTGGGGCGCTATACACGCCTAAATCGGACAAAGACCAATTCCTCGCCCAAAGCGGAAAAAATCTTTAAGGATTTGAAACGTCTCGAACATCGACCAGCTCTCACCGCATCATGATAGTCAGTTTTTTGCTTTCTCTACTAAGGTGCTCGTCCGGAAGAACCGGGATACAATCGCAGTAGTTCTCCCTATGCCACCTTAGCCGATATAGCGGAACGTAAGGCAGCAAAACATGGGAGCCGGACAACCCAACTATTGACCCAAGACATGATTCGGAGCTGATGCATATAATGCTATAAGTTTGGGGTGCCGCACTGTCGAAAGTGTTCAGACTTTTCTTGCCGTGTTATGGGGTATACTGAAGCCCCTGGCGAACTGACCGTACCAGAATGTACGTGTGCAATTTGTAATAAATAAACAGTCAAGGGAAAGAGAAAAAGTAATGTAGTAATAAGCTGACGCTGCACATTATTTACCATTGTTTATTTAAATGATACGTCAAGGCGTATGTATACAAGTAGTGCGATAAGCAAAATAGGACTATTTGACATGTCCTAACAAGGAGCGAGCTGCGTGTGGGTATGTAAAACGGGTATAGCGATCGTTAACAGAGACCACCTGGGGATTCCCTTGTATGTCAAAGCTCCTTGCCTCCTTGGAGTTTCCGTCCCGCAATGGGTCCAATAATTAGGTTATCAGAAAAGCCTCGAGAAGATAGGGACCTGAAAGAAAGAAAAGGGTGAAGGTATGCGGGTCCTGGGCGGTTGAGCCACATTCCGGACCGCATTGTAGGTGTGCCTCCACCTATGCCCATGGTATTTTAAGTGTGTAATTAATTACGCGCGGCACAAATTTCACCGCTTGACTGGGACTAGGACGGAGGCCGAATTGCTAGGCAAGCTCTGGACGGGCCGGACAATCCTTTTGCTGAGTACTTCAGACTCGCTTGATGGTGTCCGGAGGCTTTATAGCCGAATTGGGGGTCTGCCTGAGAAGGCTGCTCTGTACTTCTGCTGCGAGGGTCATAGCATGCTCCTCCGTACAGAGGGAGCGCTCTGTCTTTCCATTGACTATTATAACCCCGTGAGGTCCGGGCATCTTGAGCTTGAGGTAGGCATAGTGCGGCACGACATTGAATCTGGCGAATGCGGTTCGTCCGAGCAGTGCATGATAGCCACTGCGGAAGGGGACGATATCGAAGATTAACTCCTCGCTTCGGAAGTTGTCCAGAGATCCGAAGACTACTTCTAGTGTGATTGAGCCCGTGCAACAGGCCTCTACACCTGGTATGACACCTTTGAAGGTGGTTTTGGTGGGTTTGATCCTTGAGGGACCGATACCTATTTTGCGCACTATATCCTGATAGAGCAGGTTCAGGTTGCTACCACCGTCCATGAGGACTCTTGTAAGGTGGAATCCGTCGATGATAGGGTCAAGGACCAGTGCGGCCGAACCGCCATGACGGATACTGGTCGGATGGTCCCTGCGATCAAAGGTGATCGGACAAGAAGACCATGGGTTGAACTTTGGGTGTCCACCATATATATATATATATATATATATATATATATATATATATATCATATGATGAGGTGGCAGTCCAATGCCCTGTGGACGGTGGTTCCTGTTCTTCTCCGGCATCGTCGTCCATAACGTCGATGTCTTCAGAGTCGAAATCAAGCATGTCGGTTAAGTCGTCGACGGTGGCTATTAAGTGGGTGGTGGGTGGGTTATGAATTTCTTCGTCGTCCTTTTCCCACTCAAGCCGGACATAGTTTGGCCAAGAGTCTCCTGACAGGGAGAGAGATTTTAATGAGTTTAGCACATCGCCCAAGGGCGAGTGCTGAAAGATATCCGCGGAGCGAAACTCCATGATCGGTGCCCAGTCAGGTTTGAGGGGCAGGGATGCATGCGGTTCGAAGCCTATGGCCGAAGACGAGTCTGAGGGGTCCGATGACATAGACCTCATTGGAGGTGAAGTCTATGTTCGGCTCTATCGCTGCTGAGTGTGTGGCCTCCATGGCGGGGTCCACCCACCCGTCCTTGGATGGCATGATCTGCTCCGGATTTAAAGCCAGGGCAGCTGCAGGTGCGATCTCCTGAACATCGTCCGATGGCAGATCTAGGTCATGCTCCTCGTGACCGTGGGGTGCACCTATTATGGGCTCGAATCCGTCGAAGATCAAGTCTCCGCGGATGTCGGCAGTGTAATTCAGGCTTCCAAATCTGACCTGATGGCCAGGAGCGTAGCTATCGATCTGCTCCAGATGGCCAAGCGAGTTGGCCCGCAGTGCGAAGCTGCCGAATATAAAGATCTGTCAAGGGAGGAAAACCTTGCCCTAGACCGCATCGCTGCAGATGATTGAAGGAGCCATTAAGCCTTACAGTGACGACACAGTGGAACTCTCAATGAAAGCACCAATGTCAGTGTCAAAACCGGTGGATCTCAGATAGGGGGTCCCGAACTGTGCGTCTAAGGCCAATGGTAATAGGAGGCGGGGGACACAATGTTTACCCAGGTTCGGGCCCTCTCTATGGAGGTAATACCCTACTTCTTGCTTGATTGATCTTGATGATATGTGTATTACAAGAGTTGATCTACCACAAGACCATAGAGGCTAAACCCTAGAAGCTAGCCTATGATTATGATTGTTCTTGTCCTACAAACTAAACACTCCGGTTTATATAGACACCGGAGGGGGCTAGGGTTACATAGAGTTGGTTACAGAGAAGGAAATCTACATATCCGAATTGCCAAGTGCTAGTGTCAAAACCGACGGATCTCGGGTAGGGGGTCCCGAACTGTGCGTCTAGGCGGATGGTAACATGAGACAAGGGACACAATGTTTTTACCTAGGTTCGGACCCTCTCGATAGAGGTAAAACCCTACTCCTGCTTGATTAATATTGATGATATGGGTAGTGTTGGGGAACATAGTAATTTCAAAAAATTTCCTACGCACACGCAAGATCATGGTGATGGCATAGCAACAAGAGGGGAGACTGTTATCCATGTACCCTCGTAGACCGTAAGCGGAAGCGTTAGCACAACGCTGTTGATGTAGTCGTACGTCTTCATGATCCGACCGATCCAAGCACCGAACGTACGGCACCTCCGAGTTCAGCACACCTTCAGCTCGATGACGATCTCCGGGCTCCGATCCAGCAAAGCTCCGAAGATGAGTTCCGTCAGCACGACGGCATGGTGACGATGATGATGTTCTACTGGCGCAGGGCTTCGCCTAGACTCCGCGACGATATGACCGAGGTGGAATATGGTGGAGGGGGGCACCGCACACGGCTAAGGAACGATCCGTAGATCAACTTTTGTGTCTATGGGGTGCCCCTGCCCTCGTATATAAAGGAGCAAGGGGGAAGGCCGGACGGCCCAAGGGGGGCGCGCCAGGAGGAGGAGTCCTCCTCCTAGTAGGAGTAGGACTCCTCCTTTCCTACTCCTACTAGGAGGGGAAGGAAGGGGAGAGGGGGAGGAAAGAGGGGTGCCGCCTCCTAGTCAATTCGGACCCGGAGGGAGAGGCGGCCGGCCCACCCCGCCGCCCTCTCTCTTCCCAGCAAGGCCCATGTGGCCCATTAATTCTCCCGGGGGGTTCCGGTAACCCCTCTGGCACTCCGGTTTTCTCCGAAATCACCCAGAACAGTTCCGTGTCTGAATATAGTCGTCCAATATATCAATCTTTATTTCTCGACCATTTCGAGACTCCTCGTCATGTCCGTGATCACATCCGGGACTTCGAACAAACTTCGGTACATCAAAACTTATAAACTCATAATAAAACTGTCATCGTAATGTTAAGCGTGCGGACCCTACGGGTTCGAGAACTATGTAGACATGACCTAGAACTATTCTTGGTCAATAAACAATAGCGGAACCTGGATGCCCATATTGGTTCCTACATATTCTACGAAGATCTTTATCGGTCAAACCGCATAACAACATACGTTGTTCCCTTTGTCATCGGTATGTTACTTGCTCGAGATTCGATCGTCAGTCCAATACCTAGTTCAATCTCGTTACCGGCAAGTCTGTTTACTCATTATGTAATGCATCATCTCTTAACCAACTCATTGGTCACATTGCTTGCAAGGCTTATAGTGATGTGCATTACCGAGAGGGCCCAGAGATACCTCTCTGACAGTCGGAGTGACAAAGCCTAATCTCGAAATACGCCAACTCAACATGTACCTTCGGAGACACCTGTAGTACTCCTTTATAATCACCCAGTTACATTGTGACGTTTGGTAGTACCCAAAGTGTTCCTCCGGTAAACGGGAGTTGCATAATTCTCATAGTTACAGGAACAACACATGTCTATGGTTAGGAAACATAACCATCTTTGATTAATGAGCTAGTCAAGTAGAGGCATACTAGTGACTATATGTTTGTCTATGTATTCACACATGTATCATGTTTCCGGTTAATACAATTCTAGCATGAATAATAAACATTTATCATGATATGAGGAAATAAATAATAACTTTATTATTGCCTCTAGGGCATATTTCCTTCAGTCTCCCACTTGCACTAGAGTCAATAATCAAGATTACATAGTAATGATTCTAATACCCATGGAGTCTTGGTGCTGATCATGTTTTGCTCGTGAGAGAGGCTTAGTCAACGGGTCAGCAACATTCAGATCCGTATGTATCTTGCAAATCTCTATGTCTCCCACTTGGACTTGGTCCCGAATGGAATTGAAGCGTCTCTTGATGTGCTTGGTCCTCTTGTGAAATCTGGATTCCTTTGCCAAGGCAATTGCACCAGTATTGTCACAGAAGATCTTCATTGGTCCCGATGCACTAGGTATGACACCTAGATCGGAAATGAACTCCTTCATCTAGACTCCTTCATTTGTTGCTTCAGAAGCAGCTATGTACTCCACTTCACATGTAGATCCCGCCACGACGCTTTGTTTAGAACTGCACCAACTTACAGCTCCACCGTTTAATAAAAACACGTATCGGATTTGCGATTTAGAATCGTCCGGATCAGTGTCAAAGCTTGCATCGACGTAACCATTTACGACTAGCTCTTTGTCACCTCCATATACGATAAACATATCCTTAGTCCTTTTCGGTATTTCAGGATGTTCTTGACCGCTGTCCGATGATCCACTGGATTACTTTGGTACCTTCCTGCCAAGCTTATTGCTAAGCATACGTCAGGTCTGGTACACAGCATTGTATACATGATAGAGCCTATGGCTGAAGCATAGGGAACATCTTTCATTTTCTCTCTATCTTCTGCTGTGGTCGGGCATTGAGTTTGACTCAACTTCACACCTTGAAGCACGGGCAAGAACCCTTTCTTTGCCTGATCCATTTTGAACCTTTTCAAAATTTTATCAATGTATGTGCTCTGTGAAAGTCCTATTAAGCGTCTTGATCTATCTCTATAAATCTTGATGCCCAATATGTAAGCGGCTTCACCGAGGTCTTTCATTGAAAAACTTTTATTCAAGTATCCCTTTATGCTATCCAGAAATTCTATATCATTTCCAATTAATAATATGTCATCTACATATAATATTAGAAATTCTACAAAGCTCCCACTCACTTTCTTGTAAATCTGAGGCTTCTCCAAAAGTGCATATAAAACCATATCTTTGATCACACTATCAAAACCTTTATTCCAACTCCGAGATGCTTGCACCAGTCCATAAATGGATCATTTGGAGCTTGCACACTTTGTCAAGCACCTTTTGGATCAACAAAACCTTACGGCTGCATCATATACAACTCTTCTTCCAGAAATCCATTCAGGAATGCAGTTTTGACATCCATTTGCCAAATTTCATAATCATGAAATGCAGCAATAGCTAACATGATTCGGACAGACTTAAGCATCGCTACGGGTGAAAAAGTCTCATCGTAGTCAACTCCTTGAACTTGTCGAAAACCTTTCGCAACAAGTTGAGCTTTGTAGACAGTTAGATTACCATCAGCGTCAGTCTTCTTCTTAAAGATCCATTTATTCTCAATGGCTTGCCGATCATCGGGCAAGTCAACCAAAGTCCATACTTTGTTTTCATACATGGATCCCATCTCAGATTTCATGGCCTCTAGCCATTTTGCGGAATCTGGGCTCATCATCGCTTCCTCATAGTTCGTAGGTTCATCATGGTCAAGTAACATGACTTCCGAATAGGATTACCATACCACTCAGTGCGGATCTTACTCTGGTAGACCCACGAGGTTCGATAGAAACTTGATCTGAAGTTTCATGATCAATATCATTAGCTTCCTCACTAATTGGTGTAGTTGTCACGGGAACCGGTTCTTGTGATGAACTACTTTCAATAAGGGAGTAGATCTGATTATCTCATCAAGTTCTACTTTCCTCCCACTCACTTCTTTCGAGAGAAACTCCTTCTCTAGAAAGGATCCGATTTAGCAACGAAGATCTTGCCCTCGGATCTATGATAGAAGGTGTACCCAATAGTTTCTTTTGGGTATCCTATGAAGACACATTTCTCGATTTGGGTTCGAGCTTATCGGTTGAAGTTTCTTCACATAAGCATCGCAACCCCAAACTTTAAGCGACAACTTTGGTTTCTTGCCAAACCACAGTTCATAAGGCGTCGTCTTAACGGATTTTGATGGTGCCCTATTTAATGTGAATGCGGCCGTCTCTAAAGCATAACCCCAAAACAATAGCGGTAAATCGGTAAGAGACATCATAGATCGCACCATATCTAGTAAAATCACGATTCTGACGTTCGGACACACCATTTCATTGTGGTGTTCGGGTGGCGTGAGTTGCGAAACTATTCCGCATTGTTTCAAGTGTAGACCAAACTCGTAACTCAAATATTCTCCTCCACGATCAGATCGTAGAAACTTTATTTTCTTGTTACGATGATTTTCCACTTCACTATGAAATTCTTTGAACTTTTCAAATGTTTCAGACTTGTGTTTCATCAAGTAGATATACCCATATCTGCTCAAGTCATCTGTGAAGGTGGCAAAATAACGATACCCACCACGAGCCTCAACATTCATTGGACCACAAACATCAGTATGTATGATTTCCAACAAATCAGTTGCCCGCTCCATAGTTCCGAAGAACGGCGTTTTAGTCATCTTGCCCATAAGGCATGGTTCGCAAGTACCAAGTGATTCATAATCAAGTGATTCCAAAAGCCCATCAGTATGGAGTTTCTTCATGCGCTTTACACCGATATGACCTAAACGGTAGTGCCACAAATAAGTTGCACTATCGTTATCAACTCTGCATCTTTTGGTTTCTACAGTATGAATATGTGTATCACTACTATCGAGATTCAATAAAAATAGACCACTCTTCAAGGGTGCATGACCATAAAAGATATTACTCATATAAATAGAACAACCTTTATTCTCTGATTTAAATGAATAACCGTCTCGCATCAAACAAGATCCAGATATAATGATCATGCTCAGCGCTGGCACCAAATAACAATTATTTAGGTCTAAAACTAATCCCGATGGTAGATGTAGAGGTAGCGTGCCGACCGCGATCACATCGACTTTGGAACCATTTCCCACGCGCATCATAACCTCGTCCTTAGCCAATCTTCGCAATCCGTAGTCCTGTTTGAGTTGCAAATATTAGCAGCAGAACCAGTATCAAATACCAGTGCTCTGCGAGCATTAGTAAGGTACACATCAATAACATGTATATCACATATACCTTTGTTTACTTTGCCATCCTTCTTATCCGCCAAATACTTGGGGCAGTTCCGCTTCCAGTGTCCAGTCTGCTTGCAGTAGAAGCACTCAGTTTCACGCTTAGGTCCAAATTTGGCTTTCTTCTCTTGAGCAGCAACTTGCTTGCAGTTATTTTTGAAGTTTCCCTTCTTCTTCCCTTTGCCCTTTTCTTGAAACTGGTGGTCTTGTTAACCATCAACACTTGATGCTCCTTCTTGATTTCTACCTCCGCAGCTTTTAGCATTGCGAAGAGCTCGGGAATAGTCTTGTTCATCCCTTGCATATTATAGTTCATCACGAATCTCTTGTAGCTTGGTGGCAGTGATTGAAGAATTACATCAATGACACTATCATCGGAAGATTAACTCCCACTTGAATCAAGTGATTATTATACCCGACATTTTGAGTATGTGTTCCGACAAAGACTATTCTCCTCCATCTTGCAGCTATAGAACTTATTGGAGACTTCATATCTCTCAATCCGGGCATTTGCTTGAAATATTAACTTCAACTCCTGGAACATCTCATATGCTCCATGACGTTCAAAATGTCGTTGAAGACCCGGTTGTAAGCCGTAAAGCATGGCACACTGAACTATCGAGTAGTCATCAGCTTTGCTCTGCCAGACGTTCTTAATGTTGTCAGTTGCATCTGCAGCAGGCCTGGCACCCAGCGGTGCTTCCAGGATGTAACTTTTCTATGAAGCGATGAGGATAATCCTCAGGTTACGGACCCAGTCCGTGTAATTACTACCATCATCTTTTAACTTTGCTTTCTCAAGGAACGCATTAAAATTCAATGGAACAACAGCACGAGCCATCTATCTACAAACAAACATAGACAAGAAAAATACTATCAGGTACTAAGTTCATGATAAATTTAAGTTCAATTAATCATATTACTTAAGAACTCCCACTGAGGGAGTCCTAGACTTGGGGGTGTCCGGACAGCCAGACTATCAATATCCGCCGGACTCCCAGACTACGAAGATAGAAGATTGAAGACTCCGGCTCGTGTCCGGAAGGTACTTTCCTTGGCGTGGAAGGCAAGCTTGGCAATACGGATATGTAGATCTCCTACCATTGTAACCGACTCTGTGTAACCCTAGCCTCTCCGGTGTCTATATAAACCGGAGGGCCTTAGTCCATAGGGCGAACATTACACCTCAACAATCATACCATAGGCTAGCTTCTAGGGTTTAGCCTCCTTGATCTCGTGGTAGATCTACTCTTGTACTACCCATATCATCAATATTAATCAAGCGGGACATAGGGTTTTACCTCCATCGAGAGGCCCGAACACAGGTAAAAACATTGTGTCCTCGTCTCTTGTTACCATCTGCCTAGACGCATGATTCGGGACCCCTACCGAGATCCGCCGGTTTGACACCGACATTGGTGCTTTCATTGAGAGTTCCTGCGTGTGCGCCGCCGATAGAGCGGATGCCTTTACCCGTCTTCAAAGGCGGTGTTTTCGCCGGAGGGGCCTTGGCAGCTGGTCGGACAATCCGCTTGGTGGTTTTCTTATGGCTGCTGTCCGCCGCCCTTGCAATGACTTCTCAAGTCGTCGGAAGCAATCTTCGCGTCAGCCCTAAAGCTGCCGAGCAGTTAGATCAATTGAGCTCTTATGCATTAACGAACTCTTGGATCGCGCCGCATCACAGGAGTTACTACGGACTACAATCAGATCGGGCTTAAAACCGATCGAGAGATTAACTCTCCCGGGCTACCCACCACGTCGAAGTGGTAGAGGAACAACTTCGGCAATCCTTTGCGGCGTTGAAAACAATCCGTGTCGGATTCCCGAACCCTCCATGCGGATTCCGCGAGGGCGGACTTCGATCGAGCATTGAACCTAAAGTCATGCGTCGCTCCGGACTCATTGGGCTGTCTCCGCAAATCGAGCTTCGATTCGGAAGTCCCTCGCCTTTGAGCCCAAAGATGGGCAGGGATCCGGATTTTATTCCACCCACCCGCCCGGACATATCGACCTATCTCTAATACGGCAAGAGCCTTGAAAGTACATCGTTCTTGGGCGATTCCTCTGGTTATGGACAGGATAAAGGACTGCCGAGAGGAAAACGCAATTTCGATCTTCTGCAATAACTGCACGGACAAAGGAATACTGAACGCCATTGATCGTTGCAAGATTACGCGTTTTACCGATCTGGCGTCCATAGTGCGAAAGTACTACGCGATGGAGAGTTTCCGGAAAATTGAAAATCAATTTTGGGATAATCCGGCCCCAAACCCAGTCCGCGGTAAAAGGGCGCCTTACAATCAGGCCCCAGATGCAAAAACAAAAAAGCAAAAACCCAGCAAGGGAAAAGGAACCGTACTGGAGGGATGGCTCAATGGACCCTGTAACTTCATAGTGCAGAGGGAGCTGTCCCAACACATAGCCTTCGAGCATGTTGGATATTCGGCAGTGCCCAAAAGTGGCGAAGAGCTTCTAGCTCAGGAAACCACTCCAACAATACCAGCCACGGTATCAGCAGTCTTGAGACTTTCGCATCAAATAATATGCAAAAGCGAACAATCCGCAAACTCTTGAAGTCTACCAAGTAGCAACAACAAATCCATGGGTGACACGGCTATTACCTTCTGCGCCAAATGACGAGCCCACATCTCGAACTACGAGCCCACCAAGACCTTGGTACTTAGTCCCATAGTGGGCGGCTTCGACTTACAAAAGTCCTCATGGACGGCGGCAGCAGACTAAACCTCATTTATGAGAAACCTGCGGAAAATGGAAATCGATTGGAGCCGTATTGAGCGAAGCAGCACAACCTTCAGAGGAATAATCCCTAGCCGGGAAGCGCGCTGCACCGGAAAAATCACACTCGATGTGGTGTTCGGCTCTCCGGACAATTACAGATCCAAAGAAATCACGTTCCAGGTGGCCCCGTTCAGCAGCGGCTATCACGCCATTCTAGGACGAGAGGCATTCACAATTTTTCAAGCAATACCTCATTACGGGTACATGAAGCTCAAAATGCCTGGGTCCAGCGGAATAATCACTCTCGTTAGTGATCCGGATATAGCACTCCGCGCCGAAAACAAGACAGCCGCACTAGCCCTCGAGGCACTATTCGAAGCCTTAGCGGCAGAGGAACTCACCGCGCTGCGCTCTACGGTAAACAGGGACGATGTGATACTTGATAAAAGATCCAAGTCCACCTCCTTCAAACCAGCAGATGAGATAATAAAATTTCAGGTCCACCCAACGGACCCAACAAAGACGGCTTCCATTGGGGCACAGTTAAACCCCGAAGTTGATGCCGCACTGCGCGAATTCCTTCAGGAAAATTGGGACATCTTCGCTTGGCATCCCTCGGACATGCCGGAATCCCTCGCGAGTTGGCGAACACAGCCTAAACATCCTAAAGGATTTAAGCGATCAAACAGGCTCTTGATGATTTTCGAGCCCAAAAGACGAGCAATGGGAGAAGAGCTAGCCAAGTTATTGGAAGCCGGATTCAATAGAGATATTAAACATCTAGACTGGCTAGCAAATTTGGTGATGGTACCAAAGAAGGATAAATCCTGGCGCCTCTGTGTCAACTTCAAAGACCTCAATAAGGCTTGCCCAAAGGATCCTTTCCCCCTCCCCCGCATCGATCAAATCATTGATGCCACAGCAGGACACGACTCGTTGTGCTTCCTGGACGCATACTCTGGCTATCATCAAATCAAGATGGCGGAAGCGAATCAAGCAAGCGGCATTCATCACTCCATACGGACCATTCGCTTCAACACGATGCCCTTGGACTTAAAGCGCCGGCGCAACATATCAGCGCATGATTCAAACATGTCGCCCCCGGATCGGCAAAAGCGATCGAGGCATACGTGAGCGGCGTAGTCGTCAAAACAAAACACGTCGAAACTTTAGTAGACGATTTGAGGCTCACATTCGAGAACCTCAGAGCATATGACATCAAGCTGAATCCGGAAAAATGTGTTTTCGGCGTAGCAGCCGGAAAGCTGCTGGGCTTCATCGTATCCGGCAGAGGAATCGAAGCAAATCAGGCCAAAATCCGGGCTCTGTCACAATTGGATATTCCAAAGGACCTCAAGCAAATACAAAAATTAACAGGATGCGTGGAAGCTTTAAGCCATTTTATCTCCCATTTAGGAGAGAAGGCGTTGCCCCTTTATCGCCTCCTAAGGCGCACCGAACACTTCGAGTGGACGGATGCCGCCACTGCCGGACTCGAAGAAATAAAGGCCATATTGGGAACAAATTCGGTCTTGGCTGCGCCCACTCTGGGTGAACCAATGTTGTTATATATCGCAGCAACACATCAAGTTGTAAGCGCTGTCCTCGTCGTCGAACGAGCGACAGAAGGGCATAAATTCCCTCTTCAAAAACCAGTGTATTACATATCCTTTGTGTTAACCCCTGCAAATCCGCTACCCGCACTATCGAGAAGATAGCATACTGCGGTGTTCATGGCGTCTCGGAAGCTCGGCACTACTTTCAAGAGTGTTCGATAACGATGGCCTCTGAAGTACCACTCAATGACATTATAAATAACCGCGACGACCAGCGGGCAGGATTGCAAAATGGGCCATTGAGCTCTTGCCATTCGACATAACTTACAAGACCTCGGCGAGCCATAAAGTCACAAGTTTTGGCTGACTTCGTCGCCGAATGGATGAAGCCGAACTCCCTAAAAATGCGGCGCATACTCCAATTGGACTATGCACGCCGACGGTTCCAAAATGTTGGCGGATCTGAAATTTGGCGTCGTCTCGACGTCCCCACGGAATCTGATCGATATGTACTTCAAATAATGTACACGGACTCCAACAATGCAGCCGAATCTGAGGCCCTATTACATGGTCTCCGGATGGCGGTCTCCATGGGCATTCAACGCCTAGAGGGTGTGAGGATTCAAACCTTGCAATATCCCAAATAAATGGAGACTTTGACGCCAAGGATCCGAAAATGGCAGCATATCGCAATGCTGTCCTGAAAATGTCAGCTCGGTTTGAAGGACTCGAATTCCATCACATAGCCCAAGATAATAACCAAGCGGCCGACGTCCTAGCACGCATCGGTGCGAAACACGATGCTGTCCCTCCAAATATCTTCCTGGAACGGCTCTTCAAGCCATCCGTACTATGGGAAGAGGAGTCCGGTAGCGACAAACCGGAGAAAACCGCACCAACCGGTGATTCAGCAGATGACATAACACCCTCCACCACGATATAATGGCAGTAATCGCAGCGTGGACAGAACCTTTCCAAGCCTACTTACTTAGGCAGGAACTTCCTGAAGACCAAAATGAGGCCCGCCGCATAGTCCGGCGATCGAAGGCCTACAAGGTCCATGAGGGAGAACTTTATAAGAAAAGTACTACCGGAGTCCTTCAAAGATGTATCTCCGAAGAAGAAGGGCGAAACCTCCTGGCTGAAATCCATGCCGTACTAGGTGGACACCACGCAGCAGCCCGGGCCCTGGTAGGAAAGGCATTCCGTACATGATTTTATTGGCCGGCGGCTCGGGCGGTCTGCAGGACTTGGTCAGCGATCGTTGGTTGCCAGCTCTTTGCTAATCGAGCCATATGCCACCCACCGCCCTCAAAACCATACCCATTACGGCGTTCGCGGTGCAGGGGCTTGACATGGTCGGACCCCTTAAAGGGAACCCACAAGAAAAAGTACCTATTGGTCATGGTGGATAAGTTCACCAAATGGATAGAGGCCAAACCGGTCAAAAGCGGCAGAGTCCGGACTAGTGATAGACTTTATATCGGAGGTGGTACACGTTCTGAGTCCCCACAGCATCATCACCGACAACGGCACGAACTTCACGGCCGATGAGGTCAAGTTATGGTGCAAAAATATGGGCATTAAGCTCGACTATGCGTCGATCTATCACCCTCAAACCAGCGGTCAAGTGGAAAGAGCAAGCGGTCTAATAATGGCGGCATTAAACCCAGATTGGTGAGGTCACTCACCAAATCCGATACCAATGGGTCGAGGAGCTCGACTCCGTACTGGGGGCTGCGGACAACGCCTAACCGTACTACGGATTCACACCATTTTTATGGTATCGGCGCAGAGGCAGTCTTGCCTGCGACATTATTCATGACTCACCTCGAGTGCGCATGTATGAGGAAAGAGAAGCCGAGCTGGATCGGCGGGACAGCTGGACACATTGGAGGAAGAGCGTGGCGTCGCGAAGGCTCGTTCCGCATTCTATCGCCAGCAGGCCAAGATATCAAAGCAGAAATGCGGGCCAAGACTTATAACGTTGGCGAACTAGTTCTCGCTGCCGGACAAGAAAAGGACAAGCTCAAGCCCGGATGGGAAGGCCCTTCATAATTGATCAAAATCTTGACCGGCGGAACATACCGTCTTAAATCGTCGGACAACCGACTCGAGCGAACCCATGGAGCGTAGTCCGACTCAAGCGATTCTATGCCTAGCGCCGGACTAAGAGTTCGTCCCCTTCCCCCGTCCAACCTTTTATATTTTGGCTGTCTTCTGTTTCTCTTTTTATCCTTTTAATTTAACAAGCCCCTCGGGGCCTATTTTCGCATTCTTTGCACACGTACGATGTGCCATCCGCACTCGTTATTCACGGGGCTTCTTTACGAAGCTCAACTATCTGAGTTTATACCCAACACATGTGTCACGCTTCCACATGTACCTTTTACTCGCCATTATATGCATCGATATGACTTAAGTTTTGGCCAAGCTGGGTTGCCTGGCTCCTGTGCTTACCCCTACGTTCCCGATTGTTCGGCTAGGCGGTAAAGGGAGCACCTCTGCGATTATTCTTGTCGGGTTGCCGGATGTGTACCTCGGTGGGTGAAGCAAAGCTAAGCGTTCTTAAGGGAATATTGATCGGTGATTTAAAGATGACTTTTACCTATTTTTCCCATCTGCCCCGGATGTTTTTTGCTCTCTTGGCAGTCCGGACATGCACTTTAGGGCATGCCTCCCCGAAAAGGAACCCTTAACGGAACTATTCTCCTGGAAGATGTTTCTTACTAACCATGTAATATAACATAACTAGTTGGGCACTTATGCGATAAAGCACTAATGACCCTACACCTGGTCTCCATGCATACCACGGTTATTTCTTAACCAAAAAGGTATTCGACACACTCCGGACTCTAGGGTCCCGAGTGAAGCGAAAAGGTCGGCGAGACAAGCGATCTACAATCCGGCTAGAAGGCATTTCACATGTCATTTTTAAAGGATAACATACATGGTCAAGTTTATTGATTGTATTCCTTCTCAATCCCGTCTAACAGGCTGTCTAGTTTCTGATCCGTTGGGAAAACTTAGCAGCCAGTTCTACTGTTGTACACTAAACTCACGAGGATCTCCTTCCGTCGGGCCCCACCGGTCCGACTTCGGCCATATGGTTGGGATCCGCCTTCTTGTACCGCGTCTTCACCATGGCCCAAGCCTCCCTGGCACCTTGACGGCAAGCCGAAATCTTCCACAAATGGAAGCGCTGCCGTACTCCCTGTAGCTTCTCTGCAAGCTCCCCGAGGCCCTCGGGCAGGGCGAGGGATGGCCATAAAGCCTGTACGGCGCCACTCATTGCCTGCCGAACTCGTTCGAGTAGCTGCAACAGTTCGGGAAGTTGATCACCCACCGATACGGGCATCTCCTCCGTAGGATGACCCGTGAGTATACCTACAAGACATATTATGTCAAATTGCTTCCTCGCCGAACTCTTCTTCCTTAGAGAGTTTGCTCAAGCACTTACTACAGATGCCGCGACGAAGCCATTGATTCTCCTTGACGGAGCCGGACAGCTTGGCCTGTGCGCCTTTCAGCTCTTCTCCGAGCTTGGCGTTGGCATCTTGGAGCTTGTTCCTTTCCTGCTGAACTCTGTTCAGCACATTCTCGCCGGCCTTTAGCTGGCGTAGTAGCGCTTACTGTCCGGATCTTGTTGGCGGCGCTGCGATGTCATTATTAGACTTCGCACGCATGCCGCATAGCGCTTATATTAATTTATACAAATGTGTTACCAGGAGGGGTCTTTCCGTCTCCTCCTGCGGCAGCAAGTGCAGCCTCAAGTTGGGCCTTGCAATCTTGCAGCTCCTGAGACAGCCGGGCATTCTTCTCGTGAAGGGCCTGAAATTCCAAATGATCCTTAAATCAGTTAGCATAACTAATTTAAGTCTCGGGGGCTACTGGGGTATACAACCATTAAAATTTCCTTACCCGTATGTCGAGCAGCCCGGAGATGCGCGTCCCCTGCGTTAAAGGCGTCCAATGCCTCAGGGGAAAAGCACGCCTCTTGAAAAACTGTCCGGCGGCGTCTATGATTCATAGCGCTCTCCACCTCTGACTTGGTGGCGGACAGTCTGTCGGTATCCTCCGTTGGAGTAGGATCTGGTTCGCTTCTTGCGCTTGCCTCCCTCCGGTCCGGTGGCTGAGCACGGCTGGTGTTGGTTGGTCGGCAATTCCTGTGCTCGCATGATCCGGCGGCGCTTTTCTCCTATAAAGATCATGAGCACTTAGAAGTTTCCTCGGAACGTTGCTCAAAAAGATCAAACACGAGCTATACCTCTGCGGCGATGTTTCCGCCCGCACGGTGCTCCTTTTCCTCCTGCTAGTTCGGACTGACCTCTGTAGGTCGGCAGCCGCAGGTTCGGCTCCCTGTCGTAATGGCGCTTCCTGCAAGATACCATCATTTGCGAAGGTCAGAAATAGGCAAGGATAAGATAACGGTGTCCGGACTTCGGTCGTGGTCACCTGGGATGCCGAACTTAGCCCGGGGTAGTCCGCCGTAATGGCGACCAAAGCATTGTCAATGCTGAGCTGGTGATACACCCCGTCGATCAGCTCCACCTCGATGTCCGGATCCTCTTCGGAGGCCGGACCCAGGGACCCTTCCGGATCCTCGGGTTGTGGAGCAGGACTCACCATGTCCTCCACAGTCCGGCGTAGGCTCTGCGCCGAAGACATAATGTAAGAAGCTTAAACTTCGAAGATACGGGTAAAAGACCTTTGAGGTGTTCGCTTACCCATCCTCTGGGGTTGATCATGGAAAACCCCTCCAGAGGGTTCGGGCGAAGGAAGTCCTCCTTCTCCCCCTTGTACAGACCGGACAGGATCTTCACCAGATCCTCGGTCGAACCCGGCCCTTTGCGGCCGTGCCGGGTGGCATCGTCCTCCCCATTGAAATCCCACATGGGGTGGCCTCTGTATTGCAGCGGCTGCACCCCCCGCTTGATGCATGTCGCCATGACTCCAATCATGGTCAAGCCGGAATGAGCCATTAATCTTATCCGGCCCATCAAGTAATGGACGCTCTTGTCTTCCTCAAGCAGGGGGGCTCATGAGGCGCCAGTGAGGCATTTCCTCAAGGAGCAGCATCAAACTCCGGAGGCCAATCCGGATGGGTCGGGCAACGGGCGTCTACAATATAAAACCACTCAGAGGCGGTCTTGGGACGCCTTCTTGGGGGTGCGGATAGGTATCCGGTCCGGCGATCGCCATATTTCGGCACCGCCCACTTGATATATGGACCCTGGTGAGAACGGCGACGTGGCGTAACAACCTCTTCCACAATGCGAAATGGGGCTCGATGCGAGGAATAGCTCGCAAAGAGCTCGTAGCCCGCGATGTGCAGCCTGAAGCGGGCGTGGTGGTGGGCTGGAGTCCATAGAACTCAGAGGCCAGCGGAGGAGCGGATGTATTGAAATCAGGCCCCTTATCGGATAGGGGCGAAACACACCGCTCCCCTTGTTGGGGCTTGGGGTGTCCTCCTTTGCCTCCCACCTCGATAAGTAACCAGTCCGGCTCGGATTTGGAACCATGAAGGCGGAGGAAGAAATCACTCCGTTTGGAGCTTTACTAGCTCATTGTGCGAAATAGAGCACCCCTCCAATCCCTGGCGATGGGCTAGGAAGCGCGTGAGGAAGAGCGCGTTGACGATCCATGGTGGAATGGATTTCAGGTCGAGGCGCTTCAATGGAGTATCTGGCGGGAGGAAGGCAGTGCGGTTTGGATCTGGATCCTGCCCTTTTATAGGCGGGCGACCCGCACAATTAGGGGTGAAATGTAAAGACACCACGGCTTTTCGCATTGATGCGACAGCGTGGAAGAGGGCCATAATTTGGCGTAGAAGCCAAGAAGCACGATATTCGAGGTGAAGCGGACACTATTGGCGGTACATGAGATTTGAAGGAGAACCCGCCTTGCGCCGAAGACTACAAACACGCTGGACTTATCGTCATTGAAGCCTGGTTAGGGGGCTCTTGAGGAGTCTGGACTAGGGGTGTCCGGACAGCGGACTATCAATATCCACGGACTCCCGGACTACGAAGATAGAAGATTGAAGACTCACTCGTGTCCGGAAGGTACTTTCCTTGGCGTGGAAGGCAAGCTTGCAATCTGGATATGTAGGTCTCCTACCATTGTAACCGACTCTGTGTAACCCTAGCCTCTCTGGTGTCTATATAAACCGGAGGGCCTTATTCCATAGGGCGAACATTACACCTCAACAATCATACCATAGGCTAGCTTCTAGGGTTTAGCCTCCTTGATCTCGTGGTAGATCTACTCTTGTACTACCCATATCATCAATATTAATCAAGCGGGGCGTGGGTTTTACCTCCATCGAGAGGGCCGAACACAGGTAAAAACATTGTGTCCCTCGTCTCTTGTTACCATCTGCCTAGGCCTACAGTTCGGGACCCCCTACCGAGATCCGCGGTTTGACACGACACCCACTTAGGCAGACATCTCTCTAGTCATCTAAGTGATCACGTGATCCAAATCAACTAAACCATGTCCGATCATCACGTGAGATGGAGTAGTTTCAATGGTGAACATCACTATGTTGATCATATCTACTATATGATTCACGCTTTCGACCTTTCGGTCTCCGTGTTACGAGGCCATATCTGTATATGCTAGGCTCGTCAAGTATGACCTAAGTATTCAGCGTGTGCAACTGTTTTGCACCGTTGTATTTGAGCGTAGAGCCTATCACACGATCATCACGTGGTGTCTCAAAGACGAAGAACTTTCATAGCGGTGGATACTCGGGAGAACACTTCTTGATTATTAGTGAGAGATCATCTTAAAATGCTACCGTCAATCAAAGCAAGATAAGATGCATAAAGGATAAACATCACATGCAATCAATATAAGTGATATGATATGGCCATCATCATCTTGTGCTTGTGATCTCCATCTTGAAGCTTACCGTCGTGATCACCATCGTCACCGTAGCGACACCTTGATCTCCATCGTAGCATCGTTGCGTTCGCCATCTATTGCTTCTATGACTATCGCTACGCTTAGTGATAAAGTAAAAGCAATTACAGAGTGTTGCATTTCATACAATAAGCGACAACCATATGGCTCCTGCGATTGCCGATAACCGGTTACAAAACATGATCATCTCATACAATAAAATATAGCATCACGTCTTGACCATATCACATCACAACATGCCTGCAAAAACAAGTTAGGCGTCCTCTACTTTGTTGTTGCAAATTTTACGTGGCTGCTACGGGCTTTAGCAAGAATCGTTCTTACCTCGCATCAAAACCACAGCGATAGTTCGTCAAGTTAGTGCTGTTTTAACCTTCGCAAGGACGGCGTAGCCACACTCGATTCAGCTAAATTGAGAGGCGAGACACCCGCCAGCCACCTTTAAGCACGAGTGCTGCGTAGCAGTGAAACCAGTCTCGCATAAGCGTCAGCGTAATGTCGGTCCGGCAGCTTCATCTCACAATACCGCCCGAACCAAAGTATGACATCTTTGGTAAGCGGTATGACTTGTATCGCCCACAACTCACTTGTGTTCTACTCGTGCATATAACATCAGCGCATAAAACCTAGGCTCGGATGCCCTTTGTTGGGGAGCGTAGTAATTTCAAAAAATTCCCTCGCTACGCAAGATCATGGTGATGGCATAGCAGAGAGGAGAGTGTTGTCCACGTACCCTCGTGGGCCGTAAGCGAGGCGTTAGCACAACACGGTTGATGTAGTCGTGCGTCTTCACGATCTGGTGATCCAAGCACCAAACATCGGCACCTCGAGTTCAGCTGCGTTCAGCTCGATGGCGATCTCCGGGCTCGATTCAGCAAAGCTACGAAGATGTGTTCCGTCGACCGACGGCATGGTAGCGATGATGATGTTCTACGGCGCGGGGCTTCGCCTAAACTCATGACGATATGTCAGAGGTGGAATATGGTGGAGGGCACCGCACACGGCTAAGGAACGATCTGTAGATCAACTTGTGTGTCTATGGGGTGCCCCCTGCCCGTATATAAAGGAGCAAGGGGAGGCGGCGGCCCAAGGTGGAGCACGCCGGGAGGAGAGTCCTCCTCCTAGTAGGATAGGACTCGAACAAACTTTGGTACATCAAAACTTATAAACTCATAATAAAACTATCATCGTAGCGTTAGCGTGCAGACCCTACGGGTTCGAGAACTATGTAGACATGACCTAGAACTATTCTCGGTCAATAGCGAATAGTGGAACACTGGATGCCCATATTGGTTCCTACATATTCTATGAAGATCTTTATCGGTCGAACCGCATAACAACATACGTTGTTCCTTTGTCATCGGTATGTTACTTGCCCAAGATTCGATCGTCGGTATCAATACCTAGTTCAATCTCGTTACCGGCAAGTCTCTTTACTCGTTACATCTTGCATCATCTCGTAACCAACTCATTGGTCACATTGCTTGCAAGGCTTATAGTGATGTGCATTACCGAGAGGGCCCGGAGATACCTCTCCAGAGCAATCGAGTGACAAAACCTAATCTCAAAATACACCAACTCAACATGTACCTTCGGAGACACACTGTAGTACTCCTTTGTAATCACCTAGTTACGTTGTGGCGTTTGGTAGTACCCAAAGTGTTCCTCCGATAGCAGGAGTTGCATAATTCTCATAATTACGAGGAACATGTATAAGTCATGAAGAAAGCAATAGCAATATACTAAGCGATCAAGTGCTAGGCTAACGGAATGGGTCATGTCAATCACATCATTCTCTCTAATGATGTGATCCCATTAATCAAATGACAACACATGTCTATGGTTAGGAAACATAACCATCTTTGATTAATGAGCTAGTCAAGTAGAGGCATACTAGTGGCTATATGTTTGTCTATGTATTCACACATGTATCATGTTTCCGGTTAATACAATTCTAGCATGAATAATAAACATTTATCATGATATGAGGAAATAAATAATAACTTTATTATTGCCTCTAGGGCATATTTCCTTCAGGTAGTACAAGAGTAGATCTACCACGAGATCAGAGAGGTTAAACCCTAGAAGCTAGCCTATGGTATGATTGTTGTTCGTCCTACAGACTAAAACCCTCCGGTTTATATAGACACCAGAGAGGGTTAGGGTTACACAGAGTCGGTCACAATGGTAAGAGATCTACATATCTGTATCGCCAAGCTTGCCTTCCACGCGAAGGAAAGTCCCATCCGGACACGGGATGAAGTCTTCAATCTTGTATCTTCATAGTCTAGAGTCCGACCAAAGATGATAGTTGACCATCCGGACACCCCTAGTCGGGACTCCCTCGGTAGCTCTGAACCAGGCTTCAATGACTGACGAGTCCGTGGCGCATATTGTCTTGGCATTGCAAGGCGGGTTCCTCCTCCGAATACTTCATAGAAGATTTTGATCACAAGGATAGTGTCCGGCTCTGCAAAATAAGTTCCACATACCACCGTAGAGAGAATAATCTTTACATAGATCTGCTGACGTGTTCCGCGGCATGACATCACACCACGGTCAGGCCTTTATTCGAATCGTTTTTTACTGTCCCACCTCAGCGCGTATAGCAAGGTAGTTTCCTTGGAACGTCTTATCAAAGCGGAGATCTTGCCCCCTTATTCCGGGATCCTCATCAATACGGGCGTGCGTAACCCAACCGTGCCCGTTGGCACGCCCCCTCCATCGAAGGCGAGTCCTAAACGGCCGCAAGGAGGGCTCTTGGTATTCAACCTCTTTATAACGAGACCAAGGCCCGCTCCTTTCTTTTAATCTCAATCAAACCCGCCCCTCGCCTCGAGTTCCAACACCCAAAGCTCCCGATTCAGGAGCTTCGGACCTTCGACGATGTCCGGCTCCGACCTGCAAGGCTGGTGGATGCCTTCTTCCACCATGGAAGAAGACATGCTAAAGGCGAGAGCGCCGAGTATCTAACAGTGAAATTTTACATAGGCTGCTGCCGAAGGGCAGGTTATTCCTACTCCGAGCCTGGTGAGAGCATGGTGTTAAGTGTCTCACTTCCTTGAGTTTAGGCTTCCAGCGGACCCCTTCATGAGGGGCTCATGTTTTATTATGGGCTGGAATTCCACGACCTGGATCCGGAGTCCATCCTCCACATCTCATTGTTCATTGTCGTATGTGAAGCCTTACTCCACACTACCCCTCACTTCGGATTGTGGCTTAAGACCTTCAAAGTGGGGCCAAAGATGATCAAGGGGCAGCAGACAGAGTGCGGAGGGGCTGTTATAAGCAAAAATGCTGACGCTCCCTGGCCCGAGGGCTCTATTCAAGAAGTGCTCGGTCTATGGCAACATGAGTGGTTTTACATCACCGCTCCCAGGGGCACCAAATGGGTGGCGCCACCTGCCTTCCGCCCGGGTCCTCCACACCGGCTGGCGTCATGGGTCGACAAAGGGCTCGACTGGGGGCCATCCAAGGACATTCCTCTGATGTAGGGCCGTATTCGAGACCTCCAAGAGAGAGAGAGAGATCAATCTGGTCGTAGTGGCGCAGGTCATGCTGATTCGGCGACTTCTGCCCTGCAAACGTCGCCCCCTCCACCTGTGGGAATTTAATCCGGAGGGACCACGAGCTCTCCAACACCTCATGGGTGCGACGCCCGTGGAGATGTATATACTGTTCTTCGGATCACAAGAGATGTGTCCGGACTTGACCGAGGACGCAGGTCTGAGCTGCAATCGTCTAGATACTCTAGTAAGTAGTCTTGTGCCCGGACATGCTATCCGTACATTTATCATAAACTAGCCCTTTAAAGAGTTGTCCCTTGAACAGGAGTGGATAGCGAAAGCAAAACTAATAAGGTGTCGGCCCCCTCCCGAGACCACGCGGATCTGTGTTAACCAAGATCTTTGGAGGTTGCGCCTTTGGAAGAGGGCAAAGGGGAACAAAAGCTCTGCCTCCACGAAGGAGGCTTTCAAGGAAGGGGTCGAGAATCCCTCCCTCCAAGGGAGAAGAGGACCGCTCGAAGATCCGGAGGCCAAGGCCTCAAAGCGGGGAAGAAATCTTCACGAGGGTCTGCGCCCGAGAGAAGCCCGACCGTACTATTTCCCCAAGGAAATCAGCCCTCCGATGAGCCGTAAGTAGAAAGAGGTTTTGTAATAAGGACATCCCTGTTTTATTTACGAAGATAACGAAGTTTTACCTTGTAGTTCGGATCTCAGCCCTTCTCATGAGCTCATCTTGAGGGTCTTCGTCCGGAGATGATGGAGAGCAACGCCTCCATCTGCCGCACCGTCATCTTGAGGCGGACGACCTGAGTGTAAATCACGGAGGGTTTCCCGAGTCGGCGGGGCGGGAGGTCCGACACCTGGCGGTGTGCGGTCGGAGGAGCTAAAGGATCTGCTCGGGTGGCGTCTATCTCGAAGATCACCGTGCGTTCTGGAGTACGTTGGTGAAAAGATTTCATCCGCTAAGAGTGGATTACATGAAGCCGTCAAGTTCTTGTGGGGTTTGAAATACGAAAATGATATACCTTCGACAGTTTGCATATAGAATCGCCTGTATAGATAGTAGCCCTGAGACTCGATGCGTTGTCGGAAGTGATAAGCGCACATGGATCATAATCTCGGTTGTAAGATGTCTCTGTCCTATATAGGTGTCGGGCGTCCGGTGGTGGCCGGGTGAGCAATTGCCGGCGAAGCGGCAACAGCGTGGCGGATCACGGACATCGCGCTTGTCAATAAGCGGCAGCGAGTCACAAGGTATGCATCTTCTCCGCGGACACCTGGTAAGGGAGCTTGGCGCCTATGCCTTACAACATGTATGCTTTATGCGAGATGGTGCCGCTGCTATGGAGAACCTTCGGGCGGAGCTAGCCCGAGTCAAGGAGCAAGCGAGAAAAAGTGATGTGGCTGCCTTGAGGCGGCGAAGAGCTAAAAGCGAACAGGCTGCTCCTTGAAGCGAGGAGGAAATGGCGAGATGGCGGGAAGTTGAAGAATGCTATCGACCACTCGAGTTTCTTGAAAAAGAGCGTCGGCGAACAAGAGGACCTGAAGAAGGCTACCGCCGAAGCCAAGGATGCCCGCTCCGCGATGAGAGCTATAAAGGAGGAGCTACGTCAAGCCGGGGATATCGCGGCTGGAAAGCCCTTTCTACTGTGGAGGAAATTTATGGATCCTAAGTATGCTTAGTTGGGCCAGCTGTAGGGTGCGGAGGATGCTTATCTGGATTTGGCGAGTGCATGAGATGTGCCACTTACTTAGAGGCCAAAAGGATCATGGAATGGAAGAGCTTTTTGGTCGCGGTTCCATAGTCGGGCGTCCACTTCCATTAACCGATCGGTTAGCGAATGGGCTGAGCTGAATAGGTTGTCGGACTTGCCATAGCGGATGTCGTGACTCATTTGTGGCTGAAAAGGCCGGTGAAGAGTTATTTTGGCTTGGTGCAGCGGTTCCTTGATGCGGTGCCGCATATCGATGCAATGAAGCGGTCGGCATGCATAGAGGTGCTTGTGGATGGCTCTTGCCGTGTCAAGACATGTTGGGGAGATGAAGGCCACCGGCGTTGCCTCACGAGATTGAGACGAAGCGAATACTGCCGAGCACTATTTTGAGGAAGTCTGCAGGCGCTCGTTTAATAGAGCGCGATTGCTCGAAGGATATTATGTTCTAATGACATGTATGATTTGTGAAATGATGTTTCAATATAATAAAGAGCTTTTTATACTTGTGTGGTCAAGTAGTAAAATACCTCCTGTGCGGCCGTTAATGTATATGTGTATATAACCTAAAAGATGGCAGTCTTGACATTACCCCACGCACATAGTGTGGGGTGTTTAAAGCGCATTTTCACATAATCCAATGTATTGGTCTTGTGAAGGAGGTGATAGCGTAGCAAACTAGGAAACTAGACTATAATTCTTTATCACTTTCACTTAGCCATAGGAGTTCGATGGTGGGGCTACTATCTGCCCCTAGGGGCACCAGCGCTCTCGAATTTAGGGCGTATGTGCTGACAAGAAGCTATCCTTCATTAATGCGGAGGAATTCTAAACATTCCGGTGGGTCATCAGTGGTTGACCAGTCTCATGCTATATCATGACGATCGGTTTTGGCTTTCTCTCTTGAGGTGCTCACCGGGCGAGGCGGGGCACAATCGCGATAGTTCTCTTGGTGCCGCGTTAGCCGATAGAAGCGGAGCGTAAGGCAGCAAAACACAGGGCAGGCAAACCCAACATTTGACCAAAGACATGATTCGGAGCTGATGCATATAAGGCCTAACTCGAGGCGCGAACACTCCCTAAGGTATTCGGTCTTTATAAGCAGGCGAGAACAATGCCCTAAGCCCCTAGTGTCGGTATGCTTAAAAATTTACGGCGGCTGATGCCAAAACGCTAGCCTCCTCCTTGGTTATGGCAAGAAACCGGGGGATGTGTATCAACAAGAGACAGTAAAAAAGGTTTACGTAGGGTCTTAATCTGAAAAGAATCCTTGCAACGGTCCCTACTGCACGTATGCGCCTGTGTCTCCGTTGTGCCGTATCCTGGACGGGTGTAGCACGGTGTTCATCTGTAAAAGAGAAGAAATTAGTTGGAAAAAAGATCGTGCGAAAAATGTATTTTAGAATAAACAGAATATGATTCAAAAAATGAATAAAATTGAGCTTTATTGTCTCTTGTTGTGCATCCGTGGAGCCCCTTACAAGGGGGTACGCGGCTAGTAAGCCCCTTGTTTAATTATACCGGACTCGCCTAACCGTGTCCGGGGTTTGAATGACCTGTTTAGGTGCTTTGATCAGCAAAGCCAGATTAGTGTCTGGCTGTCAAGGCAGCCTCACGTTCTTTCGTATTCGAGGAACACTTGAAGTTTCCCTTTAATGAAATGATGCCGCGTGGACCGGGCATTTTAAGTGTAAGAGATGCGTGTCACGGTATTGCGTTAAAGCGGCGAAAGCCAGCGTCCCAATAGTGCTTGATAGCTACTTTTAAATGGGGCGATGTGGAAGACTAACTTTTCGCGACGGAAGTTGTCGGATGAGCCGAACACAACTTCTAGTGGTAGAGAGTCCGTACAATGGGCATATGGGCCTGGCATCACTCCTTTAAAGGAAGTGTTGCTATGGCGGATTGTGTCCTAATATAGCAGGTTTAGATCACTGCCGCCGTCCATTAGGACTTATGTAAATTGTAGTCCGTCGATTATAGGATCTAATATCAAAGCAGTCCATCCTGCGTTCCGGATACTTCCGGAGTAATCCTGATGGTCGAAGGTGATTGGTTTTGACATCCAGTGTCGGGACTCTGGTGGGGTGGACCGTGCGGCACGTTTTTCAATGGGCGCCACTCTATTTTTCCCTGTTGTCACTTGAAGTGAGTTTACTGTTTTGACCTCTTGTGGGAAATTCTTTTGTTTTCCGGTGCTCTGCTTGTGGGGTTCGTCGTCGTCCTCACTTGGTGTGTCGAGCCCCTTGTGTTCGGCGTTAAGTCTGCCGGACTGTTTGAAGACCCAACAATCTCTGTGGGTATGGTTTGCGAGCTTCCGAAGTCTTGTGGATTTGGCATATCTTGTCCAAGATTTTGTTTAGGTTGGATAGCTCGTCACTATTGTCCTTAGGGGGCAGTTTTTTATTGTTCTGCCGAGAGCTTTTGAATCCGGCGTTGACTGCCGTGCTCTTCAGACCATTTCCATCCCTGACCTCGGATGTACTTGGGTTGTTGGTGCTGCATCTTGCCAGCCAGCTATCCTCTCCCGCACAGAAGCGGGTCATGAGGCTTGTTAGTGCGGCCATTGTTCTCGGCTTTTCTTGGCCAAGGTGTCTGGCGATCCATTCGTCTCGGACATTGTGTTTGAAAGCTGCTAAGGCTTCGGCGTCCGGACAGTCGACTATTTGGTACTTTTTGGTGAGGAACCTGTTCCAGAATTTGCGGGCTAACTCTCCGGGTTGTTGAGTTATGTGACTTAAATCGTCTGCATCCGGAGGAGGACATAAGTTCCCTGAAAATTTGCCCGAAATGCATCCTCGAGCTCTTCCCAACTTCCAATGGTATTTTCTGGGAGGCTTTTGAGCCAATGCCAGGCTGGCCCTTTGAGCTTGAGGGGTAAGTATTTTATGGCGTGGAGGTCATCTCCTCTAGCCATGTGTATGTGCAGGATGTAATCCTCAATCCAGACTCCAGGGTCTGTTGTTCCGTCGTATGCCTCTATATTTTTCGGGCTTGAATCCCGCTGGAAATTCATGATCCAGCACCTCATGGGTGAAACATAGGGTGTGTGCGGCGCCCCTGTTTTTGGGTGTGCCGTGATATTCGAATACTTGACGTGTTGTATAGCTTTCTAGAGCTTGTTTTCTTGGCCCATAGATAGACCTGACTGGGCCATCCTTTTGGTGCGGATCCTTATGCGGATCATGTGCCGGCTTGTGTGTGGTGCTGCTTGCCATGTTTGCCATGTGGTCGTCTATCCGGCCGGGCGGCCTCTTTGTTCTTTGATTGTGGGGGCTCTACGGCCTCCTCGTCAAATTCGGGCAGTAGTTTGTGCTTTGGGTAGCTCTTTGTTTGACGACTATCACCGCATTTATCTGCGGTGTTGAGTACTTTGCTCCATCTCATTCTGAGTGCATCTTCCGCTGTTTTGAGCTTCCGCTTCTGCTTTTTCAGACTACGTGCAGTGGCGACGAGCCTATTGTGGAGGTTCTTCTGCTCCAACGATGTGTCCGGCGTGAGATCGTCCGGACTGTTATCTTCGCCAAGAACGGATTGTTTATCCAAGTTATCCTGTTCGGATGGTTGCTCGAGGGCATGTTCATCGTCCACCGGTTCGCCCTGCTCTATGGCTGGGTCTGTATGGGTGCTGTCTTTGTTGAGGCGGGACTTTGAGCGGCGCTTACGTCGTCGTTTTGACTACTTTTTGAGGGGATTATCCTTTGCAGCGTCTCGTTGTTCCTCGTTATCGCTTCCTTTGGGTGTATCCACCATATATACATCGTGAGTTGAGGTGGCCTTCCAGTGCCCTGTAGGCGCTGGTTCTTGGTTGTCTCCGGCATCGTCGTCCATACCGTTGATGTCTTCAGAGTCAAAGTCGAGCATGTCCATTAAATCATCGACTGTGGCTACAAAGTGGGTGGTGGGTGGGCATTGAATTTCTTTGTCGTCCGTGTCCCAACCTTCCTGACCATAGTCCGGCCAGGGCTCTCCTGATAAAGAGACAGACTTTAGCGAGTTCTGGATGTCGCCGAAGGGCGAGTGCTGAAAGATGTCCACGGCAGTGAACTCCATAACAGGCGCCCAACCGGATTCGATTGGCAGGGGTGCGGAAGGCTCGGAGTCCGAAGAGGAGTCCGGCACCTTGGATTCACGAGCTTCGCAAAGGACAGGGATGATGTTCGGCTCGATCGCCGTAGAGATCATAGCCCCCGAGGCGGTATCTAGCCACTCATCCTCGATTGGCGAAGTCGGCTCCGAGCTAAGGGTCGGAGCGGGCTCTGAATGCGACCTCAGTCTTGTTCGTGGCGAGTTAGATCGTGCTGTCGAGAGCGGTCTTGTGGCGCTTGGCTGTGGCTCGAATCCGTCGAAGATCAAGTCTCCGCAGATGTTGGCCGTGTAATTCAAACTCCCGAATCTGACCTGATGGCCAGGGGCGTAGCTTTCAATCTGCTCCAGATGGCCTAGCGAATTGGCCCGTAGTGCAAAGCCGCCGAATACGAAGATCTGTCTGGGAGAAAAATATCAACCTGGACCGCGTCGTTGTTGATGATCGAAGTAGCCATCGGGCCTAAAGGTGACGACAGAGAGGAACTCTCAATGAAAGCACCAATGTCGGTGTCAAAACCGGTGGATCTCGGTGGGGGTCCCTAAGCTGTGCGTCTAAGCGGATGGTAACGAGGAGACAAGGGACACAATGTTTTACCCGAGTTCGGGCCCTTTCGATGGAGGTAAAACCCTACTCTGCTTGATTAATATTGATGATATGGGTAGTACAAGAGTAGATCTACCACGAGATCAGAGAGGCTAAACCCTAGAAGCTAGCCTATGGTATGATTGTTGTTCGTCCTACGGACTAAAACCCCCCCGGTTTATATAGACACCAGAAAGGGTAAGGGTTACACAGAGTCGGTTACAATGGTAGGAGATCTACATATCCGTATCGCCAAGCTTGCCTTCCATGCCAAGGAAAGTCCCATCCGGACACGGGACGAAGTCTTCAATCTTGTATCTTCATAGTCTAGGAGTCCGGCCAAAGATGATAGTTCGGCTATCCGCACACCCCCTAGTCCAGGACTCCCTCACCAAGCTTGCCTTCCATGCTAAGGAGAGTGCCACCCAGACACGGGACGAAGTCTTTAATCTTGTATCTTCATAGTCCAACAGTCCGGCATAAGCATATAGTCCGGCTGTCCGAGGACCCCCTAATCCTGGACTCCCTCAATGGGGTTGTTGGCAAATGAATATTTTCAAAACATCTTCACGGCCGACACCTCCCTAGATGCTTCGCCGGCCCTGGATCGTCTGGAATCTAGGGTGTCGACTAAAGATAACATCAAACCTTGTGCACCTTTTTATGATAAGGAGATATCAGATGCAATGTTTCAAATAGGGCCGCTCAAGGCACCGGACCCTGATGGCCTCCCGGCCAGGATTTTTCAGCGCAACTGGAGTACGCTCAAGGAGGGTGTTTTGGTGGCAGTGAAAGATTTCTTCCACACAGGAGTTATGTCGGGGGGTAAACTCTACATTCATTGTCCTTATCCCTAAAGTTTCGAATCCCTCCAAGCTATCGGAGTACAGGCCTATAAGCCTTTGCAATGTCATATATAAAGTGATCTCAAAGTGTTTGGTAAACAGGTTGAGGCCTCTCTTGGATGACCTTATTTCTCCGAAACAGAGTGCTTTTATTCCAGGAATAATGATCACGGATAATGCACTTGTGGCCTTCGAGTGCATTCACTACATTAAGCAAGAGAAGGATGGGACTAAGAGTTTTTGTGCTTACAAGTTAGATCTCTCCAAGGCTTATGACAGGGTAGATTGGGTCTTCTTAGAGGCAAGTGATGCAAAAATTGGATTTCTCTCAATGATGGGTTGGCTGGATAATGGCATGCGTCACTTCGGTGAGATACTCGGTGACATTCAATGGAACTCTCTTGGATTCGTTTGCACCGTCGCGTGGGCTTCGGCAAGGAGACCCTCTATCGCCATTCTTATTTTTTTTGTGGCGCAAAGACTATCAGCATTACTGAAAAATAATGTGGCATCGGGAGATATCACTCCGGTCAAAGTTTGTAGAAGTGCTCCGGGCATCTCACACTTACTGTTCGCTAATGATACACTTTTGTTCTTTTAGGCGTCCAAAACTCTGGCAGAGAAGGTAAAAGCAGTTCTGAATTTATATGGTACTGCTAAAGGTCAGAGTCTCAACTACGACAAGTGCTCATTACTATTCGGGGAGGCATGCCCAGGTCCGGTCCAGGAGGAAGTTCGGACTGCATTACATGTCACTAATCACCTCTTTGAGGATAAGTATTTGGGATTGCCAACTCCGTAGGGGAGGATGTCGAAGGGTCGGTTTCAGAACCTGCAAACTAGCCTTACAAAATTCTTAGTGCAATGGGGCGATGGACAATTGGCTCAACCGGGACGCGATGTGCTGATCAAGTCTGTAGCTCAGGCGCTTCCTACTTATATAATGGGTGTTTTGAAAGTCCCTTTCTCGGTATGTGATGATCTTACTCGTATGGTAAGAAATTTCTATTGGGGCTCGGTGGAAGGCAAAAGAAAAGTGCATTGGCGTGGATGGCACTACTAGGAAAATGCCAATAGATAGAAGTTTACCAGTAGCGTTTGTTTGCAACCCAATGCTACTAGTAGTTAGTAGTAGCACTGGCTACAAACAACGCTATTGGTATATGTTAGCAGCAGCGCTTGTTACCAGGGACCACACTACTACTAAGTGTAACACACCACACCCCCTGGTCAAAAAATAGCAGCAGCGCCTGTCCTCCAACCTGCGCTACTGCTAGCATAGTATCTATAGCGCATGTCTTACAAAGCGTGCTACTGCTAATTTTTCTATGTATAACATTTTACCAGTAGCATGTGTTTCTGGCCAGCGCTATAAGTAGTGCAACCCTAGCGGTAGATATTTTGCAAGCTGCCATAGTAGTAGCGCGTATGGGTGACCCGCGCTACTGCTATGCCCGCCAGCCACCTACCACCTTTTCCCTTCTTCCTCCCCTCTCTTCTTCCCCCTTCCTTTCTCCCCCTTTCCTTCCACCTTGCTTGTTCCTTTCAATGCTCCCCCACCACCACCCCTCCATTAGAGCCCTCCCTCCCCCTCTTCTTGGCTCCTCCACCACCCCTAGATCCATTAGAGCCCCCCTCCCTCCCCCCTCTTCTTTGCCCCTCCACCACCCCTCCATTAGAGCCCCCTCCCTCCCCGTCTTCTTTACCCTCCACCATCCCCCTTTTCTTTGTGCCCTCCACCACCAACCCCTCCATTAATGCCCTCCCTCCTCCTCTTCTTTTCCCTCCTCCCACTTCCATTAATGCCTTCCCTCTTCTCTCCCTCTCCTCCCCACTATCTCCCTAGCTAGCTAGTTCTCTCTCTCTCTCTCTCTCTCTCTCTCTCTCCCTAGCTAGCTAGCTAGTTAGTTAGATCTATATATCTAGAACTACTAGGTAATTAAGAAGAAAGGTGCTCGATATCCCTCTCGACACATAGGTGAGCAAAAAAAGGTGTTTGTGTGGATAGGACCGAAACTATATATATATATATGTGCGATATGAGAATATATATACCGAATTGTGTGTGGCATAATTTGAGTTGCCTACATTGTGTATTCGATGAAATAATGTGGGTGACATTAGTTGCCTATGTTTTGCCGAAATGTCGATTCAATTCCATTTCGGCGAATTTCGGGCATGCAAACTCAATATGTCCTATGTTTAGGGAAGGTCATGCCGAATTTTTGTATGAATTTGATCCATGCATGCATATATATGTGGTCATAATATTTGCTCCGCCCGCAGGTGATCATGAAGGTCAATGGAAGGAAGGTGGAAAGATACTGGCAATCCGCTGTGGTTGACATGTATGGAAAAAGACTGAGGGATGTTTTATGTCAGTGTCGAAAATGCAAAGGAATAGTCAGGCTCGACCCCTTTGAGGGTGGTAAATTCAAGGCACACCTGCTCATGCATGGTTTCATGCATGGCCATACTCGGTGGATAAGTGAAGAAGAAGATGATGATGATGATGATGATGATGATGAGGACGTTGACGGGGCAGGAAATAACGACATGGGGCCACTAGACGAAGAGATGACTCATTATGTGCCCGAAGAGGAAGACGGCCTCGGAAATGTCGATGGCGAAGAGGCAGTTCAAGGCAGAGAAGACGCGGACACGCCACCGTATTCGAAGCTACTAAGTTCAGCCATGCGAGACCCGCATGTTCGAGGCCTGCTTCGCAAGAAGACGACTAGCGACAGAGCTGCTTCTAGAGAGGAGGCCAAACTGGCTAATCTGGAGGTAGACTCGATGACTCCTTTGTATGATGGTTGCAATAATCCCGAGGTGACCCGCTTGAGTTTCACACTAGAACTTCTAAAGATGAAGGCAAAAAACAAATGGATAGATACAAGCCTGGATGAGCTTCTGAAGTACCTAAAGAAGGTTCTTCCCGTGGGAAGCCTGTGTCCTACTAGTGTCGAGGAGGCAACGAAAATCGTGTGCCCTCTTGATCTGCCACATATTAGATATCATGCATGCACCAATGATTGCATCATATATCGGAACGAGCCGCGGAAAAATCCATCTGTCCAAAGTGCAATGCTTCACAATATAAAAAGGCCGGAAAGAAAGCCCCACAAAATGTTGTATGGTACTTTCCGATCACTCCGCGTCTACAGCGGTATTTTGTATATCCTAAGGAAGCAAAGCTTATGCGCTGGCACGTGGAGAGGGTGAAGCCAGATGACGGAGATGAACCGAAGCTGAGACACCTGGCAGATGCTAGCCAGTGGAGAGCATTAAATGCTGAATTTGAATTTTTCGCAAATGATCCAAGGAACATCGTGCTTGGCGCTAGTAGTGATGGCATGAATCCATTTGGCAACCAGAACACCAATCATAGCACATGGCCCGTGTTTGTATGGATGTACAACCTCCCCTCCCCCCCCCCGGTTGTGCATGAAGGAAAAATACATACACATGGCTATGCTTATTCAAGGCGAGACAACCGGAAATGATATAAATCTGTATCCCGTTCTTGAAAGAGGATTCTGAGACCTTATGGACAACGCCGGCCAAGACATGGGATGCAAGAAAAGGAGAGTATTTCTACATGAGAGCCGCGCTGATCATGACGGTGCAGGACTATCTCGGTTACGGCTACCTCTCGGGCCAGGTGTGCCACAGATATTGCGGATGCACGAGGTGCATGGATGATACAACTTCTCTGTAGCTATCGAAAGATGGTGGGTCTTTGAAAATCGTGTACATGGGGCATCAAAGATGGCTCGAGAAGGATGACCCATGGAGAAAGCATGGAGATCTATTCACTGGTAAGGCTGAGCATCGAGGTCCTCCACGTAAGCGTAGCGGTGCGGAAATATATGAGTTATTGAAGAACTGGGAAGAGTGCCCCTCGCTGGGAAAGACAAAGAAAAAGGCGTCGGAGCCCCTGCTGAAGATATGGAAGACGAGATCTATTTTCTGGGACTTGGAATACTGGCCCATACTCGACACACCTCATAGCCTTGATCAAATGCATATCACAAAAAATATCCTTGAGAGTTTGCTTGGAACATTGATGAACATGCCGGAGAGGACCAAGGATGGGCCGAAGGCAAGAAAAGACTTGGAAATTTTGAAAATCAGGAAAGATCTTCAAATGCCCAATAAAAGGTAGTCAGAGGAGACCGAGACGGAGATGGAGACGGAAGATAGGGGCAAAAAAGTAAACAAGAAGGAAGAACAATATTGCCCCCCCCCTCTTGCTTCACATTAGATCCGAAGGAGGTCGATCAATTGTTCAAGTGCCTTGAAGGAATCAAAGTTAGTTCCGGATACTGTGGGAAGATAAGCAGATATCTGGACACTAAGAAAAAAAGGTTCAGTGGGATGAAGTCTCACGACTGTCATGTGATGATGACGCAGTTACTCCCGGTTGCACTTAGAGGGATTATGTGCACACACGTGCGTGAGACGCTTACTGATCTATGCCACTTTTTGGATGCTAACTCTCGAAAGTCGATCAGTGTGAGCAACTCCATAGGCTACAGGAAGAGATTGTTGTCATACTGAATGAGCTAGAGATGTACTTCCCGCCCGCGTTCTTTGATGTCATGGTGCATCTATGTGTCCACATCATGGGCGACATCATCGACCTAGGGCGACATTCCTGCATAGCATGATGCGTTCGAGAGGATGAATGGGGTAATCAAAGGATTCGTTCGTAACATGTCCCGTCCAGATGGAAGCATAGCCCAGGGATATCTGACCAAAGAGTGCATCTTTTTCTGTGAGAGTTATCTGACCAAAGACCCTGTTGTTGGTTTGCCCGTCAACAAGCATTGTGGAAGGCTCGAAGGTGAAGGTCACACCAATGGTCATAGGGATGTGAATGTGTTACGCTCGGGCCGACAAAACGACCTTGACAGGGCAAACTTAGTAGTGCTACAACACCTAGATGTGCTAGAAGATTTCGTGACACTGCACAAAGAGACCATCATAAAAGAAATACCGTGACCGTGGGGTGCACAGAGGGCCGGACGCTGAAGTTATTAGAGAGCACAACTCCACTTTCTTGTGTTGGTTCAAAAGCGAGTTCAGCTAATCCCGGATGAGGGTTGTGCGAACGGAACACTCATATCGCCTTAGCACATGGCCCTCGACCAACCTCGTGACTTATCAAGCATACGATATCAACGGATACACGTTCTACATGGAGGAGAAAGATAAAAACAGTGATGACCAAAACTCAGGGGTGACGATGGAAGCCATGACCGGGAATGTAATTGAAAGATATTACGGAAGGGTCGAAGAGATATGGGAGCTTAACTACTCTAGATTGCATAACGCGACGATGTTCCATGTCAGATGGGCTAAAAATGTACACAGAGAAAAACGACATTTCACTACCATGTGTATACCCGACTCCGATGATAGCGGTACCATCAACGCATCGCCAAAAATGAGCCATGGGTACATGCTAAACATGTGACACAATGTTTCTTCATAACTGATCCAATCAATCCCAGCCGTGTTGTCGTGAGGAGAAGCAAAAGGAGCATCGCCGG
The DNA here is from genome assembly GCA_021437245.1 of Aegilops speltoides. NCBI lineage: Eukaryota > Viridiplantae > Streptophyta > Magnoliopsida > Poales > Poaceae > Aegilops > Aegilops speltoides. Next base: position 483,656,935 of record CM038145.1, read on the forward strand.
AATGGATGGAGTGCATAGCGAGGAAGACTATGACCGATGCGGTGATCCGATGAGGGAAGATGATGCTGATGACGATGAAACATATGTCAAAAGAAGAATGAGGACTACATTACCTACAAAAGATCGTAATCCCTGGAGAAGGAAAAGTCACGACCATGGGCTCAATTATTCGACAACGAACAAACGAGGGAAGAAGATCAGTCTGAAGCGTCGTCGTCGCCCTAGCTGACAAACTAATCCCAAAGTTTGTGTCTGTCTAGCTATTTTGTATACCGCTGATAGCGGTCAAATGATGTAAGATATATATTATACTAATTATTATCCGGAGGGTAACAATGGTATATTGCAAAAGAAAGGAAGTTTTGCAAAATGAAATGAAAAGAAAAAGAAAAGTGCAAATGAAAGAAAAAGAAAGGAAGTTTTGCAAAATGAAATGAAAAGAAAAAGGAAAAGGAACTAATAAGTTGTGGCAAATGAAATGCAATAAAAACAAAAAAATAAAAAATAAAAAATAAAAAGAAAAAAAGAGTTAGCAGTAGCGCGTTTTATCCAGGGAAGCGCTATAGCTAAGAAAAAGGAAAATAAAAAATAAATAAATAAAATAAGTTGCAGTAGCGCGTTATTGCTGGACCAGCGCTATAGCTAAGTTAGCTATAGCACGTTTTGCCAACACGCACTGTAGCTAAGTTAGCTATAGCACCGGTCCGCTCGATCTCCTCTGACTCTCTCTCACTCGCTCCACTTGATCCCCTCTTGACTCCACCCATGGCCTTGTGTAGCGCCCCCCCGCCCGCCCGCCTCGATGCAGGCCCGCCCGCCCGGCCCCCACCCGCTCGGTATGCCCCGCCCCTCTTCCTTCCTCTCAGAGCCCCTCAGCCCGGCTCTCTCTCTCTCTCGACCCCCTCCGCTCTCTCTGGATCGGCGACCCAGCGACCCAGCCTTGACCACCGACCCGACCCCTTGGCGCCTCCCTCCATGAAGCGATCGGCGCCCGATGCGCCGACTAGCACTAGGTGCCTTTCCCTCCCCTCCCAAGTGTTAGTGCTAGTTAGTGTTAGTTAGCTTAATTTGTTGTTAGTGCTAGTTAGTTAATTGTTGTTAGTGTTAGTGTTAATATTGATGCATGTGTGCTGCTGCTATTGATGCATGTGTGCTGCTGCTATTGACAGTAAATTCAATTAACTGAATCATGCATGATTCAGTTAATTCAGTGTGTGTGTGATGATTTGGCTGCTATTGAGATCTTATATTGATGATTTGGCAAATATTGACCTAAGTGACCTATGTTCTGCCGGAAATGTTGATTCATTTCCATTCCGGCAAATTTCAGGCACTCTATATGTGCACTTTCTAGCAAAGGTCATGCCGAAATTTTCCGTGAATTTTGGCATGACTTGTGCTAGAAAGTTGGACATATCGAGTGCTTGAGATTTTTCACGACGGGAATGAACGACATTTCTGGCAAAACAAAGGTCGTCACTTTTTTTGTCGTTATTCACTTTATTATATGAAGCTTGATAATTAAACGACTACGACATTGAACCCTAGGAAACATGACCGACACCGATGAGGCCGGAGGTTCTCACTCCCAATTAGGTCGAGCACACGCCTACCTCGACTTTTTGCGGATCAGGAGAGACAGGAAGCTGGGTGTCCGACGGTGTCGGGGTACTAAGGTAGGGGTACCTCAGTACCCCAACTTGTGCACGGGCAGCCCCAGCTCCCCGCAACCAGATCCATCAAATGCTTGCCGGAGACCATCTCCGCTCCACACCAAGCCGTTCAAGAACAAAGTATATAAGATAGAAACTCAAGACCCGGCAAGAGGGCTTGCCGGAAGGCCATTCGGGCTCAAGGCTACATTACTCCTGCGGATCCCGGCGAGAGGAGCTCGTCGGGAGGACGAAGATCACATCACAGAAGACACGCCTCGGCGCCGCGGCGCCCGGCGAGGACCGAGGCGGCAAGTCCTGAGCCGACAAGCCCGGGCCGCAAGATCAAGGCCCGGCAAGGAGCTTGCCGTGAAAGCTATACTCGTGCCGCACTCGGCTCATCGCCTGCAGCGTCGCCTCCGGCCTTCTCGAGCGTGGCGGGTGGCTGTGCTGCATGAAGAATCGGTGGCACTCCACGGTGGTAACCCGCCGTGGCGAAAAAAACGCAATGGCGGGGAGCTTTTGGGCGGCGGCGATGGGCATTTAATGCCCTTGTCCCCTCTGTCAAAAGTAGGTAGAAAGCATCTTGTAGCTGCCTTTGTTCCCTTGACTTCCAACTACCACCTCTTTTACGTTTTACCCCTCTACCTCACGTTGACACTGTCGGTGACCCTTGCCCTATAAAGGAGGCCCATGCACAGCGAGAGGGGTTCCAACCATTCGCTATTCTCGCGAGAGGGTCGCGACTAGCTACTCTCGCGAGGGTTTCGCTGACACCACTCCACCGTTTTGCTCGCATCCTTGAGCAAGATCAAATACAACACAATGCAGCATGAGGGTTTTACGCGACCATCGCGCCCGGCTGGTAAAAATCCCAGCGCGATCGCCTCGATCGCTCTCCGCGCAGCCTCCGCCCGTCCGAACACGAAGGGCCCGCCCTATAGGTGCCGCGCCACCCATCTCGGCGCGACATCTCTGGCGCGCCCGGTAAAGCGTCGAGGTTATCGAACCTGATCCGGCGTTCGCGCCAAAGACTCTTCATCAACCTCTCCGGCCGTCGGCGGCTTCGCCGACAAGCTGCGTCATGGCCCAAGCGAGAGCTTGGTCGCAGACCATCTCCGTCTTCCCGCCGCCACCGGAGCGGCGGCGGCGGAGAGCGCCGGTGGGCAGGTGGACACCGGCGAGCGCTTCGCGGTGCCACGAGATCTGGGGCGGGGCGGAGGACCACGCCTCGGCCTCCGTAGGCCCACGTCCATCAGCGCACCACAACCCAGCGGCGCCGTGCCCACGAAGATGGTGCCCGCATGCTGGGGCTAGAACATGCGGGGGCTCGCGGGATGCTCCGGACCGCTGTCGAGCATGAAAAAGCGAAATCTTGGGACAAGACCTGCTCCTCCTATCGCTACTAGGAGTCCGAAAGCACGGCCCGTTCCTCGCGCCGCTCGCTCCCGCTCCCCTACGCTCCGCAAGCGTGTCTCCTGGGCGCCACGCGATCGGCGAGGGACGCGCCGCCGAGCTCTAAGTCCGGCAGGGCGGCTCTGGCGCTTACTCCGGCAGCGCAGCTCCTCGGGCGCTCTAAGCCCGGCGAAGACAGCTCGGTGTTCGTTCGGCAAATGCACCTCCACAGTGCTGCTTGCCGTCGGGGGCGCACCATTGGGCACCTCCGGTAGTGCGAAGAAACAAGAAAAAGAAAAGCTAAATCGCTCGCACCTTCGTGCGAGCACTCCTTAATCTCATGCTTTTATTCGTTATATCCTCTCGCATTAAATCGTTTGTGCCGAAACCTGCTTGTGAGGAGCTGCTTGTGGATAGCCGCACCCTTACTTCGCTTGAACACACTCAGCGAGTAAAAAGCGGCGGCGACCAGCCGCACCCTCGTTTCGTTCGAGTCTGCTCAGCAAGTTAAGCGCGTCGCGAACTAGACACGCAAGGTTGCTTGCGGAGCGGCGCCGACCAGCGGACTGCGATGTCCCGTACTCAGCAAAGCGCGTTAAGCGCCGACAAGTTCCCTCGGCGTAAAAGCGCACAAAGGATGCTGGGTAGAGGTGTAACGTCGCAAGCCTTGCCGTGAGATGTCCTTGGTATGGGAGGCTTGGGCGCAAGAGGAGCCAAGTCGTGGCCCGAGCCACGTACTTGTTTTGTTTCGAGTCCGCTCAACAAACACAAGTGTGCTGCAGCACCCTTATCTTGCTTCGAGCCACGCTCGACAAGTTAAGCGTCAGAACTGGCCCGACAAGGTTGCTTGCGAGGCGGCGCCACCAGCGGGCTGTCATGATCGCTAAGCGTGTCGCCCGGCAAGCTCCCCGATAGCGTAGAGTACAAACATACGAAGGACAAAGCCCGACATCGCCTTGCTTAGCCAAGATTTATATACACATACATGTGCATTGAGCAATCGCATATCTACCTCAGCTATTTTCATGGCTAAAATTGCAGCAACAAGGGAGAACCAAAAGACCACACCAGCGCCTAAGATCCGGCAAGCCCGGGTCGCCGGGGGCTGCGAGTGCCAAGGCTCTCCCTCGGCAAGCCAGCCCCGCTGGGGGCTGCGAACGCCAAGATTCGTCTCCGGCAAGCTAGAGTTGCTGGGGGCTGCTATTTCAGATAAGTTTTTCATCCCTCGTCATGCATCCTCTCATGGACCGGGAGATGCGGGACTGCGTCTTTGAACGATCGTGTCTTGTAAAAACCCGTACGTGGAGGAACCGAGTCGTGACCCAGTTGCGTGCTTGGTTTGTTTCCGAGTCCGCTCAACAAACCCAAGTGTGCCGCTGCACCTCTATCTTGCTTCGAGCCTGCTTTCGGCAAGATAGGCGTCGTAGAATCGCCCGACAAGGTTGCTTGCGGGAGTGGCACCACCAGTGAGCTGTCCATGATCGCTAAGCGTGTTAAGCCCGGCAAGCTCCCGATAGCGTAAGAACACACAAGGCACCTTGATCAAGTAAAAGACTCAGTCCGGCAAGCTTTCCCTCTTTTCATTAAAAACATCCAATTTAGTACAAGTCCATGGAGGATGAAAAACATGATAGAGAGGATTACAAGTTCTTAAATGCAGCTAATGCCCGAGGGCTTACAATCTTAAAAGATAAGGTGCCGTGATCCCTCTCTGTTTCTCTGTTGGGAGTTAGGGAGGTAGGTCAAGAGCCCCGGCAAGATAGGCTTGCTTGGGAGAGAAGACCCGGCAAGAAGAGCTTGTCGGGAAGGGCGAAGGAGCGACAAGGGGCGTGGCGGTGGCGCCGCCGTGCCCCAGAGCTGCGCAAGGTGGCGGGCATGGGGAGCGCATGCCGGAGGCAGCGACAAGCCTGAAGCCCGCCAAGAGCCACAGGCGCGAAGACCCCAAGAGAACACCCGGGGCCCGCCCGAGCTTGGCGGGTCGAGGCGTGGGAGGCGAGCTTGAAGGCGGGGTAGTGGGACGTCGGCCGCTGTCGAGGCTACTCGCCCTCGTCTTGCGACGTGAACGGCCTTGCCGCCCTCCCCTCTTCCTCTTCCGCAGCCTCCCTCGCCCGCCGCCAAGAAGACGGCCCGGGGAGTTGAGGAGCCCGCAACCCGAAGAAGGGGTTGCGGTGGCCTGTGAGCAGCGGTGTCCGGCGTCTGGTCGGGCCGCCATCCCTCGTCGTCGCTGTCGCTCCCCTCCTCGTCACTCTCGCTCGAGGAGGGGCCTTCGCTATCGAGGAGCTGTCCACACAGCAGCGCACCGGGTTCCATAGTCGCCAAGACCTTGGCGGCGAGGAGGTCACCATCCAATAACTTGAAATGGAGGTGAACCCGCCGTCAAGCTATGGATCCGGCGAGCGTCTTCCACCCTCGGTCGAAGAACATCACGCCGGGGCTGGGGACACGACACTCACCCGAGTGCCGCTGATCCGCAGCCCCTCATCGCGTAGCTCCATCACGTCGGGTGGGTCCGGTCCCATCGCGTCCATAAGCAGGACCCGGCCGGAGGCGGCGGCGAGGCGCCGGCGAAGCTTGATGAAGAACTCCCGGGGTCATCTCGGTGTGGACCGCGCCATGGTCGAGAGGCGCCGGGGAGACAGGGAGGCACGTCGCCGGCCGCCTCTCCCCGACCGCCTCGGCCACGCCCTCGACCTCGTCGCGGCCACGCCCCTTCCTCTCCCTCTCGTGGGCGGCTCCACCGCCACGGGAGGCGGATGGGGCGGTCTGCGCTGCTGGAGGCAACTCGCGCCGCCACCGTCGAGAGCCAGGATTCCCTCCTTCCATGGCGGCAAGAAGAGCAGAAGATGAAGGCGAAGGGAGAAGTGGATGAGTGTGGCCGTTGTGCACCCCTTCCGCCCTATTTAAAGGGCGAGGTGGGGACTCAACCGCCCGCCGACCAATCAGAAGCGAGGAGGAGGAGGCGGGCCGACTCGCCTTCTCCGCCCGTGGCGGCTCGGTCTCCCACTCGCCGCCCGACCCCGTGCATGAGGGCAGCGTGGCGGCGAGCCGGGCGGCGGGTGAAGCGACCCGCTCTGCGCCACGATCACGGGTGGATGCCTTAATGGCTGCATCGCTGCCCACGTCTCCCTAACGCCGCAAGAAGCGACGTGCCGTTCACGGGAGGAGAGGCGGCAGATCTGCAGAAGCAGATTCGACGCCGTAGGCTTCAGCGCGCCGTGCCTTTGTCTTGGGCCTGGCCCAACAGCTTCGGCACCGTGTATAGCCCAGGCCGGGGCTCTGTCGAGTACTAAGGTAGGGGTACCTCGGTACCCCAACTTGTGCACGGCAGCCCCAGCTCCCGCAACCAGATCCATCAAATGCTTGCGGAGACCATCTCCGCTCCACACCAAGCCGTTCAAGAACAAAGTATATAAGATAGAAACTCAAGACCCGGCAAGAGGAGCTTGCCGGAAGGCCATTCTGGCTCAAGGCTACATTACTCCTGCGGATCCCGGCGAGAGGAGCTCGTCGGGAGGACGAAGATCACATCACGAAGACACGCCTCGGCGCCCGCCGCCGGGCGAGACCCCGGCGGCAAGTCACGAGCCCGACAAGCCCGGGCCGGCAAGATCAAGGCCCGGCAAGGAGCTTGCCGGGAAAGCTATGCTACGTGCCGCACTCGGCTCATCTGCCCACGCGTCGCCTCCGGCCTTCTCGAGACGCGTGGCGGGTGGGCTGTGCTGCATGAAGAATGCGGTGGCACTCCACGGTGGTGGCCGCCGCCGTGGCGAAAAAAACGCAATGGCGGGAGCTTTTGGGGCGGCGGCGACGGGCATTTAATGCCCTTGTCCCCTCTGTCAAAAGTAGGTAGAAAGCATCAGTAGCTGCTGCCTTGTTCCCTTTGTTCCAACTACCACCTCTTTTACGTTTTACCCCTCTACCTCACGTTGACACTGTCGGTGACCCTTGCCCTATAAAAGGAGGCCCATGCACAGCGTGGGGGTTCCAACCATTCGCTATTCTCGCGAGAGGTCCCGCGACTAGCTACTCTCGCGAGGGTTTACGACACCACTCCACCGTTTTGCTCGCATCCTTGAGCAAGATCAAATACAACACAATGCAGCAGTAGGGTTTCTGCGACCATCGCGGCCGAAGCTGGGTAAAATCCCAGCGCGCATCGCCTCGATCTGCTCTCGCGCAGCCTCCGCCCGCATCAACACACGAAGGGCCCGGCTATAGGTGCCGCGCCACCCATCTCGGCATGACAGACGGATGGCGACGGTGGTGGCACCGGCGCCATTCTTGATGCCACCAACGACATCAGCTGAGGATGGCGCTGATGATGTTCCTAACTATAGCACGGAAGGTGGGACCTCCCAAGCCAGTGAGGGAAAGAAGGAAAAGAGGACACGACGCCAAAATGAGCTCGGCACCGGAAGACTGGTGGTCACGGTGGTGCACCCTGGCGAGATCGAGCCAATAGAGCCGCGAGAAGTGGCAGCGTATTACGGCAACCAACTAGCATGCATCCTACGGGATACCGCTAACATCAACACCACAAAAATACGGAAGAATGATCAGTTGAAGAAGTTGCTTCTAACTAGGTTGCACGCAAGATTCCTGTTACCCGGTCGTAATGACGTAGTCGACCCATGGGATGATCATGCCATGAAAAAAAATCAACAACAAAGCCCTAGGGAAGTTCAGCAACGCATTGAGCGCTTGGAAAACTAGGGTGAAAAGGCAATTCAAGTAGACCATGAAACCTACACCGAGATTGTTGCTGACAATCCGAAAATTACGATAGAGGACTTCGAAAAGTTCAAGGAGACCTGCAATGAAGAAGCTGCCAAGGCCAGGTCAGAGAGAGGCAAGCAGCTGTAGGCAAAGAACATGGGGAACCACCGCCTTGGAAGTCTTGGTTACACGCGAAAGAGGCCCGTGTGGGCTAAGGAGGACGCAGAACGTGAACGTCGGGGGATCCCAGACCCATTGGCTGAGTTCACCGACCAGCAGGAGCACGACTTCATCAGGGCCCGATTCTCGTGGGACCCCAAGAAATAGATTTTTTTCACCGACGGGCCGACTAGGAAATTCATGAGAATACTGGTAATTATCCTTTTACCACCTTACATATTAGCTTTTGATCAACGAAGTCTACTACATTCTAGTCGCGTTCGTAAATGATTCACGGTCCATTTTGCAGAGAGAGCAACACAAGCTTGCGGCGGCCGAGAGCGACTCATCGACTCAGTCGACTCAGTCGTCGGCAAAGTATAAGTGGGACACTCTTTTCAACCATGCCATGGACATAATGATGGGACACCCGCCCGGCCAGCGGCCGCAATATGGACGTGTGCATGGCGCCGGGGATGGGGCCACTTGGAAGTACTATTATAGCGAGGACCCCGAGGCGAAAAGACAGAGAAAGAAGTTCAGTCAAGTGACTATCGACGAGAAGGTGGCGCGGGCGATGGAGAAAGCAAAAGCTGAGACCAAAACTGAGATAACCGCTGCTTGTAGATCTGATTTCATGGATGCCTTTACAACCTTGATTCCAACAGTGGTCACATGGGTGCAACAAAATCCAAATGCGCCACCAAGTGAATTTCCCATGCCCAGCTTCACCGGGAGCAACTCAATGAACATCGCACCCATACCCGTACCTAGTATGGAAACCGCACCCGCACCTCCTCTAGCACCTGCTCTTGCGCCCAGCTCTCACAGCAGCCCTAGCTCCGTCTCTGGCTTCAATGTCAGGCCATCGACATTGGCTGAGCTCGAAGCCCTCACGGTAAATACGCGTCGTCGCACCTTCATCAACTCAACTAACTAATTAATCTTCAGTTGCCGTTCTTTTTGGATCTCTGACGCCGCACATATATGTCTTTGTAGGCCGACTCCACTCCGTGCACCCTCCTTTACCACATGAAGGGCGGGTTAGTGGATGTGGGGAAGGGTACTATAGTGAAGCCTAAGGATCGATTGTTTCACCGCCGGCAGATGCCTGATAACGCCTTAAGGGTCTCCATGGCGAGTGTGAAAGCGGGCTATGAGGGTCACCCTCGTCTGATACAAACCGATGGAGAGGATGACGAGACCCCCACGCAGCTTGGCCAATGCAAAAATTGGCCGATCCTATGGCCGAAAAATCTTCTTCGTGTCGAGGTGGCCGGGAGCACACCAACGGGACCTCATGAAGGTATGACCACAACACCACCTACACAAGTACAACCATCGTGTGTGCTGGTTGCTGAGATCGAGAGACATGAGGAAGGAGGGACAACCGTTCCGCCGGCAGATGATGCCATCTTCCCCATGGAAGAGGATAGGAATCATGACATGGAGGATGCCGACGATGACCCTAACCAGTATCTCAATACTGCCTTTGACAACGAAGTAATAATGAGCCAGCCATATGAATATGAGATGCATGTACCAGAGCCGGAACGTCCTCGGGAGTGCAAGAAGTCTTTGTTCATGCAATCCTCGCAGGACACGCCTCCAGATGCCGGCTCCACCCAAGCTCAACTACTTAGCCAGAGTCGTCCAATGCTGAGCCCGGCAACACTAGGGGTGGTGCTCAGGGACAGTCTGACAGACCCACCAACACCTCAGCCCACCAAGAAGAAGCAGAGGAAGAGACCGGCGGTAAGAAAATCCAATAAAGCTGGCAATGTTGGTTCTAGCAGCCAGCAGCCTTTGACCAAGGTTGACCAAGTACCGATGAAACATGCGCCATTAATCCATGTTGCGGGAGAGCCAATGGTACCGGCGAATGCACTAGCTACCATAGAAGGGGATCTCAGGAGACTCCATGAGCATGTGCTTTCGACAGAGAGAAGCCTCCTCACCTCGGATGATCCAGGATACCCACTTTATACGGTTCATGTGCCGGGCAGTTGCAAGATGTATGTCCACACATGCCCGTGGACCTCTTCTTCACGAGGTTTGATTACATCTTCCAGATGTTTCAAATGAGGACACTCGATTTTCGTTAAATCACTTTGTATCGCTGCACATGAACTACATCGTCAGGAGAGAGCAAGTCACCGGTCTTGCGGTCGCGGACCCATACTACATGCATGAGGGCTTCTTATCAGTCAACGACGCCAACCGTCAATATGCGAGTCAGTGCATCGAAGAATTCTTGGTCAACAATAATGACAAAGAAACAATTCTCCTACCTTATCATCCTAGGTAAGTCATCCCGGATAGCACTATAACACATATATACATCCTTTCGTGCATTTCAATAGTTACTTTGCACGCATGGAGGCTAAACTTGATCATCTATTTTGCGCAGCGGGGGGTGTCGTGCCGTTCTCATTGTTCTTTACCTGTGTTACTCCCGTGCTCTATATTTGGACCCGTCGAAGAACATACAGAAGAAAGATTACACACACATAAAGTATGTTCTGGACAGAGCTTTGCTGGGCTTCAGCATGCGGGGTGGCTACATCCAACAAAAAAAACAAATAAGGTCGGGCTTTGTTTCACCCACAAGACTGACTTCTATTGCATCCAGCAACCGGCAAGAAGTGAGAATGATGGATTCTACGTCATCCATCTAATGATGGAGTCTGAATGAATGTGCAATCACTTTGCATGAAATCTTCATCCGATACCCATATCCGAGATGGGCGAAGCCTTTGGAGCCGTGCGGATAATCGACTTCGAAATGATTTCTACCGGATCCAACAGGAAATTGCGTCCATCATCATCAAAGATGTCCTCGAAGAGAATGGGATGTTCTACGCCGGCCCAATATCACGAGCTGACGTCCGAACCCGCTTTGCCCTACAGCGTCAGGACATGACGCCTTTCACTAAGCTTGGGTCTGTCCTCCCGGATATGGACAGATGGCAAGAGTGCACTGCTTAAAAACAATGTGTCTATTTAGTTACTTGTTACTTTCTGTACGACGAAACTTCGAATCTCTCAGTACGACGAAACTATTAGATGTATGGTGCCGCGCTCTAGTTAATTACTTTCGGTACGATAAAATTTGTTAACTATGTTTACTATATATGTTGCTTCTATTTCATAATTGTTTTGTTGAATTCGCTTCATGGTATCTATATGTGCATCTCTGATAGGTATATAGATCAACGATGGCGAGGAAGTGGTATGCCGTGTATGTAGGGCATGTTCCGGGTGTGTATGATGAGTGTCCAGAGTGTCAGGCTCAAGTCTTTGGCTTCTCCGGCGGAAGCCAAAAAGGGTTTGATAGCAGAGCGGAAGCCGAAGCTAGTTACTTGAGATTCATAGCAAAACAGGGGAATCAGAACCAACGCCGCTACAAAAACTACTACATAATACCGCTTTTGATCATCGTGATCGCTCTTATCATGTATGCCTTAGTTTAGGTAGATGATGAAACATGTGTCTACGGTGACAATGTAAGATACATGTCATGTGTATCGCTATTTCGAGATGATGATGAGATCGACATCATTTGTGTTGAGACTATGTTCTACCACTTCGATGATGATGATGAGACATTCCTTTTTCAAATAGTTCCAGTGTATGTGTATGTTGTAACTGTATAAAACGAGTAAAAATACGAATACAGCAACATAAAAAAAGAAAATACTAGCAGTAGCATGGGGTATTGGAGTAGTAGTAGCGCTGCTTACCAGTAGCGTGTGTTTGTTGGGCACGCTACTAGCATTAGCAGTAGTGATGGGCAGAGGCGCGCTACTGCTAGATACAAATAGCAGTAGCGCTGGTTCAGACAAGCGCTACTGCTAAAAAATAGCTGTAGCGCCGTAGCAGTAGCGCGCCCACCCGCGCTACTAATAGCCAAATAACCAGCGCTACTAATATGGGTTTTCCTAGTAGTCTGGGATTATCTGCTTCAGCTCAAGGCTAAGGGAGGAGCGAGTTTTCGTGACTTTCGGATGTTTAATCAAGCCTTGTTAGCACGCCAAACATGGAGACTTTTAACTAAACCAGATAGCTTGTGTGCTCAAGTTTTAAAGGCGAGATACTACCCTATGGGCAAGTTGGAGGATACAATTTTTGTGGGGAATGCGTCATCGTCATGCCAAGCTATCAGTTATGGATTGAAATTATTGAAGAAGGGGCTGGTGTGGAGAGTTGGTAATGGGAGAAGTATTTGCGTTTGGTGTGATAACTGGATCCCTAGACCTTTTTCGTATAAGCCAATCTCCCCCCAGGGAAGGTGTCGCATTCGCTTCGTTTCTGATCTGTTAAATCTGAAAGGCTCGTGGAACTATGGGCTACTAACTGGATACTTTGTGGAGGCGGATGTACAAGAGATAGTGAAGATCAAAGCATCCTCGAGGTTGGATGATGATGTGATTGCTTGGGCCCTGGTAAGTATGGTGTATTCACTGTTAAATCCGCCTAGTTTGGCTTTTGAGGAGGCGCATCGTGGCACTGATGTTTCCTCAAGTTCGTCACTTGCGGGGCAAAGAAAATGTTGGGACTTTATTTGGAAGAGTTGGGCCCCGCCCTCGGTTTGCAATTTTGCATGGCGGCTAGCTACTAACTGATACATCTCCAACGTATCTATAATTTTTGATTGCTCCATGCTACTTTATCTACTGTTTTGGACTATATTGGGCTTTATTTTCCACTTTTATATTATTTTTGGGACTAACCTATTAACCGGAGGCCCAACCTGAATTCTTGTTTTTGCCTATTTGATGTTTCAAGAAAGCGGAATATCAACGGAGTCCAAACGGAATGAAACCTTCGGGAACGTGTTTTTCTCACCGAACGTGATCCAGGAGACTAGGACCCTACTCCAAGAAGTAAGAGAGGCGGTCACGAGGTTGGGCGCCCCCCCCCCCCCCAAGGCGTGCCCTCCTGCCTCGTGGCCCCCTGTTGCTCCACCGACGTACTCCTTCCTCCTATATATACCTATGTATCCCCAAACGGTCAGAGGAGGAGCCAAAAACCTAATTCCACCGCCGCAACCTTCTGTATCCACGAGATCCCATCTTGGGGCCTGTTCCGGAGCTCCGTCGGAGGGGGCATCCATCACGGAGGGCTTCTACATCAACACCATAGCCCCTCCGATGAAGTGTGAGTAGTTTACTTCAGACCTTCGGGTCCATAGTTAGTAGCTAGATGGATTCTTCTCTCTTTTTGGATGTCAATACAATGTTCTTCCCCTCTCTCATGGAGATATATCCGATGTAATCTTCTTTTTGCGGTGTGTTTGTTGAGACCGATGAATTGTGGGTTTATGATCCAACTTATCTATGAATAATATTTGAATCTTTCTGAATTCTTTTATGTATGATTGAGTTATCTTCGCAAGTCTCTTTGAATTATCCTTTTGGTTTGGCCAACTAGATTGGTAGTTCTTGCAATGGGAGAAGTGCTTAGCTTTGGGTTCAATCTTGCGGTGTCCTTTCCCAGTGACAGAAGGGGCAGCAAGGCATGTATTGTATTGTTGCCATCGAGGATAACAAGATGGCGTTTTTATCATATTGCATGAATTTATCCCTCTACATCATGTCATCTTGCTTACGGCGTTACTCTGTTTTTAACTTAATACTCTAGATGCATGCTGGATAGCGGTCGATGAGTGGAGTAATAGTAGTAGATGCAGAATTGTTTCGATCTACTTGTCTTGGACGTGATGCCCATATACATGATCATACCTAGATATACTCATAACTATACTCAATTCTGTCAATTGCTCAACAGTAATTTGTTCACCCACCGTAGAATATCTATGATCTTGAGAGAAGCCTCTAGTGAAACCTATGGCCCCCGGGTCTATTCTCATCATATCAATCTCCATTACTTTATTACTTGCTTTGTTTTTACTTTGCCTTTTACTTTTTACTTTGCATCTTTATACCAAAAATACCAAAAATATTATTTATCATCTCTATCAGATCTCACTCTCGTAAGTAACCGTGAAGGGATTGACAACCCCTAATCGCGTTGGTTGCGAGGAGCTATCGTTTTGTGTAGGTACGAGGGATTTGTGCGTGGTCTCCTACTGGATTGATACCTTGGTTCTCAAAAACTGAGGGAAATACTTACGCTACTTTGCTGCATCATCCTCTCCTCTTCGGGGAAATCCAACGCAGTGCTCAAGAGGTAGCAAGAAGAATTTCTGGTGCCGTTGCCGGGGAGGCTCACGCAAGCAAGTCAACCATACCAACCCATCACAATCCCTATCTCTTGCATTACATTATTTGCCATTTGCCTCTCGTTTTCCTCTCCCCCACTTCACCCTTGCCGTTTTATTCGCCCTCTCTTTCCCAATCTCCTTCTCTCTTTCCCGTTTGCTTTTTCCTGTTGCCTTTATTTAGTCTGTTTGTTTGCTCGTGTGTTAGTTTGTTTGCTTGCCTTTGTGTCTGAAATTGGGGAAATTATTGCCGACATGGGCGATAATAATATCATGGAAAATTCTGAAGCTCCTGCTGAAGAATCCCCACCTATCATACAAAAAGATTTCGAATCGGTAGTGGTAATATTATTGGAAAAGGAGTTATTCAAGATTTCTTTACTTGTGTGGGTGCTTTGCCCTCTATGGGCAGTTCTATTCTTCATAGAACTAGTAGTCTTGCGGACGCCATTGCCATGCTTATCGTTGAACTTGAAAGGCAATTTATGCATATGCACCCTTCTATACAAAGGATTTTCCTAGAATTATCTAATAACGAACACTCCTCTGTTAAGCGTGCCACTACTATCTTTTTGGCTCATGAATTCAGATTTATAATAAAAGAGGCCAAAGAAATCTTTGCACATTATAGGGTGGACGTCGGCCATCCTCCCATAGAATCTATCCTCTTTGATCAAGAAGAAATTATGCGTTTTCAATCTCTTGACTATGTTGCTTTCAATGAAAACCTTAGGAAAAAGGTGCCAACCAAGATTTTAATTGATAGAATCTCTGAACTTAATAATGATTTGGCTATTCGAAATAATGAGTTAGGATACTCTCTTGAGTATAGACTCACAAGGTTCTGTCAAAAGAACGCTTATAATGATGAATTGATTGTGCATTATGAAGGGCCAAAAGAGGAACCTATACCTCCTAAAATTGATCTTGGGGATTTTTGCCCTATTAAATTTAGCCCTTTTGATTACTTCTGCTTGCCTCAAAGAAAACTTGCTGCCGAACATAGAGAATACGAAATGAGTTTCACCGATCTATCTTATTACTATGGCAATACCTAGATCTATCCTTGCTTTTATGCCTAGCTAGGGGCGTTAAACAATAGCGCTTGTTGGGAGGCAACCCAATTTTATTTTTGTTTTTTTGTTTTTGCTTCTGTTTAGGAATAAATAATCCATCTAGCCTCTGTTTGGATGTGGTTTTATGTTTTAATTAGTGTTTGTGCCAAGTAGGACCTATAGGATAACCTACGATGATAGTTGATTTGATTCTGCTGAAAAACAGAAACTTTGCACGCACGAATATAATTTTGTTAAATCACAGGAACGTTCTTTTGCGTTTATTCTTTTTGCTTCTGTTCAATAAACAAATTGTCCAGGACTTCCTATTTTTGTAGAATTTTTAGAGTTCCATAAGTTTGCGTTAGTTACATATTACTACAGACTGTTCTGTTTTTGACAGATTCTGTTTTGCGTGTGTTGTTTGCTTATTTTTATGAATCTATGGCTAGTAAAATAGTTTATAATCCATTGAGAAGTTGGAATAGAGTAGGTTTAACACCAATATAAATAAAGAATTAGTTCATTACAGTAATTTGAAGTAGTCTTTTGTTTTCTTTCTCTAACGGAGCTCATGAGATTTCTATTGAGTTTTGTGTTGTGAAGTTTTCAAGTTTTGGGTGAATTCTTTTGATGTATTATGGAACAAAGAGTGACAAGAGCCTAAGCTTGGGGATGCACATGGCACCCCCAAGATAATCCAAGGACACCAAAAAGTCAAAGCTTGGGGATGCCCCGGAAGGCATCCCCTCTTTCGTCTACTTCCATCGGTAATTTACTTGGAGCTATATTTTTATTCACCACATGATATGTGTTTTGCTTGGAGCGTCTTGTATTATTTGCGTCTTTGCTTTTTAGTTTACCACAATCATCCTTGCTGTACACACCTTTTGAGAGAGCCATACATGAATTATAATTTGCTAGAATACTCTATGTGCTTCACTTATATCTTGTGAGCTTGATAGTTTTGCTCATAGTGCCTCACTTATATCTTTTGAGCGTGATAATTTTTGCCCTAGTGCTTCACTTATATCTTTTGAGCTTGATAGTTTTGCTCATAGTACCTCACTTATATCTTTTGAGCGTGATAATTTTTGCTTTAGTACTTCACTTATATCTTTTAGAGCACGGTGGTGGATTTGTTTTAAAGAAACTATTGATCTCTCATGGTTCACTTAGATTATTTTGGGAGTCGTCAATAGCATGGTAATTTGCTTAATATTAATATACTTGGTATTCAAGATATGTGCTTTCTTTTGAGTGCGTTGAATACTAAGATAAGTTTGATGCTTGATAATTGTTTTGAGATATGAAGATGGTGATATTAAAGTCATGCTAGTTGAGTAGTTGTGAATTTAAAGAATACTTGTGTTGAAGTTTGTGATTCCCGTAGCATGCACTTATGGTGAACCGTTATGTAATGAACTCGGAGCATGATTTATTTATTGATTGTCTTCCTTATGAGTGGCGGTCGGGGACGAGCGATGGTCTTTTCCTACCAATCTATCCCACTAGGAGCATGCGCGTAATACTTTGCTTTGATAACTTCTAGATTTTTGCAATAAGTATATGAGTTCTTTATGACTAATGTTGAGTCCATGGATTATACGCACTTTTTCCCATCCTTCCACCATTGGTAGCCTCTCTAAATACCGCGCACTATTTGCTGGTATCATACACCCACCATATATCTTCCTCAGAACAGCCACCATACCTTCCTATCATGGCATTTCCATAGCCATTCCGAGATATATTGCCATGCAACTTTCCACCGTTCCATTTATTATGACACGTTCCATCATTGTCATATTGCTAGCATGATCATGTAGTTGACATCGTATTTGTGGCAAAGCCACCATTAATAATTCTTTCATACATGTCGCTCATGAGTCATTGCACATCCCGGTACACCGCCGAAGGCATTCATATAGAGTCATACTTTGTTCTAAGTATCGAGTTGTAATTGTTGAGTTGTAAGAAAAATAAAAGTGTGATGATCATCATTATTAGAGCATTGTCCCAAGTGAGGAAAGGATGATGGAGACTATGATTCCCCCATAAGTCGGGATGAGACTCCGGACGAAAAAAAAGAGGCCATAAAAAGGAGAAAAGGCCCAAATAAAAAAATGAGAGAAAAATAGAGAAGGGACAATGTTACTATCCTTTTACCACACTTGTGCTTCAAAATAGCACCAAGATCTTCATGATAGAGAGTCTCTCGTTTTGTCATTTTCATATACTAGTGGGAATTTTTCATTATAGAACTTGGCTTGTATATTCCAATGATGGGCTTCCTCAAATGCCCTAGGTCTTCGTGAGCAAGCGAGTTGGATGCACACCCACTTAGTTTCTTTTGTAGAGCTTTCATATACTTATAGCTCTAGTGCATCTGTTGCATGGCAATCCCTACTCACTCACATTGATATCTATTGATGGGCATCTCCATAGCCCGTTGATACGCCTAGTTGATGTGAGATTATCTTCCCTCTTTTTGTCTTCTCCACAACCACCATTCTATTCCACATATAGTGTTATGTCCATGGCTCACGCTCATGTATTGCGTGAAGATTGAAAAAGTTTTAAAAATGTTAAAGTATGACACAATTGCTTGGCTTGTCATCGGGGTTGTGCATGATTTAAATATTTTGTGTGGGGAAGACGGAGCATAGCCAGACTATATGATTTTGTACGGATAACTATCTTTGGCCATGTTATTTTGAGAAGACATAATTGCTTAGTTAGTATGCTTGAAGTATTATTATTTTTTATGTCAATATGAACTTTTGTCTTGAATCTTTCGGATCTGAGTATTCATACCACAATTAAGAAGATTTACATTGAAATTATGCCAAAGTATCACTCCGCATCAAAAATTCTTTTTTATCATTTACCTACTCAAGAACGAGCAGGAATTAAGCTTGGGGATGCCTGATACGTCTCCAATGTATCTATAATTTTTTATTGCTCCATGCTACTTTATCTACTGTTTTGGACTATATTGGGCTTTATTTTCCACTTTTATATTATTTTTGGGACTAACCTATTAACCGGAGGCCCAGCCTAGAATTGCTGTTTTTGCCTATTTTAGTGTTTTGAAAGAAACGGAATATCAAACGGAGTCCAAATGGAATGAAACCTTCGGGAACGTGATTTTCTCACCGAACGTGATCCAGGAGACTTGTACCCTACTCCAAGAAGTAACAGAGGCGGTCACGAGGGTGGGGGGTGCCCCCCCCCTAGGGCATGCCCCCCTGCCTCGTGGCCCCCCTGTTGCTCCAGCAACGTACTCCTTCCTCCTATATATATCTACGCACTACTAGGGAAAAGCCTAGCATCAACGCGGGTTTTGGGCCTATTAGTAGCGCGGGGACCGGCGCTACTAATAAGGCCCTACAACTAACTTATAGCAGTAGCGCTGGTGCAACCCGCACTACAGCTAACGTATAACAGTAGCGTGGGTAAAGCACGCCTACTACTAATCTGTAATCTCTGATATATTTTTTTTGAATTTTTTCGAAAAAAGTTTTTGAATTTTTTCCCTAATTTTCAAATTTCTGAATTATTTTAACCTCAAATCTCTAATCACCCCTCATCGCTGCTCAATTTAATCTCTAATCACCCCTCATCATTCCAAATCATCTAACTTCCCGGACGGTCACCCATCCTCTCACTATTCCAGCCTGAGCACGCTTAACTTCCGGGTCCTATTCTCCCTCGTTTCCAAGTCTGCACTTGTTGTTTTCCTGACAATAGTAAGATGTCAATCCTATTAACCTCAGGAATTTAGCTTGAGCCTGAAGTCACACATTTCACTGTTTGAGTTTGAAACTATTGTTCTTAAAAATTAGTAACACTAATATTTCTTGAATAATTAGTTTGACCATAGTTTGACCACAGTTTGACCAGATTTGACCACAGTTTGACCAGATTTGACCACAGTTTGACCAGATTTGACCAAAATTCAAAAAAACTAAAATAATTATTTAGTAACACTAATATTCTTGAATAATTAGTTTGACCATAGTTTGACCAGATTTAACAAAAATTAAAAAAAACCGATATTTTTTTTTTGAATTTTTTTGCCTCCAGATCTTAAAAGCCCTGTAACTTTTTTTCTGTTAGGTTTTTGAGGATTTTAAAAATGTTTAACGAGGTCCCCCCATTGAATGCGGATGTAACTTTTCGAGTAGATGATTTTTCATATAAAAAACTTTTTCATCCGAGTTCGTATGCAAAAGTTATGGCCATTTTACAAATTTCCAGAGAGATTTTGCAAATAAAGTCGAAATTCATATTTGTAAATTTTCCCAAAAACTAGACCACATATCACATGGGAAACTTATTTTCTTTTATTTTTTTGACATTTTCATCATTTTCTTTTATTTTTTTAAAACTGAAAAGGCAGTCCACAGGGGGGGGTAGACTTTGACAAATAGGCCATACCCCGTGCTGCTACTATGACAGACGATTAGTTAGTGCTGGTTTTTAACCCTCGCTACTACTAAGTTGATAGCGATGGCGGGTTTATAACCATCGCTACTACTATGGCATGGTCCGGGGCCACTTAGTAGTAGCGAGGGTTAAAAAACACGCCATCTGCTATCAACTTAATAGCGAGGTTTAAAACCCCGCTACTACTATGGCATATCCCGGGGCACAGTAGAGACCGCTTAGTAGTAGCGAGGGTTACAAACCCGCGCTGCTGCTATCAACTTAGTAGTAGCGAGGTTTAAAAACCTGCGCTGCTAGTAAGTAGTAGTAGCGAGGGTTTTTAACCCTCGCTGCTGCTAAGATTCTGTGTATAGCATTTTCCCTAGTAGTGACGTATCCCCAAACGGTCAGAGGAGGAGCCAAAAACCTAATTCCACCGCCGCAACCTTCTGTATCCACGAGATCCCATCTTGGGGCCTGTTCCGGAGCTCCGTCGGAGGGGGCATCCATCATGGAGGGCTTCTACATCAACACCATAGCCCCTCCGATGAAGTGTGAGTAGTTTACTTCAGACCTTCGGGTCCATAGCTAGTAGCTAGATGGCTTCTTCTCTCTTTTTGGATCTCAATACAATGTTCTCCCCCTCTCTCGTGGAGATATATCCGATGTAATCTTCTTTTTGCGGTGTGTTTGTTGAGATCGATGAATTGTGGGTTTATGATCCAACTTATCTATGAATAATATTTGAATCTTCTCTGAATTCTTTTATGTATGATTGAGTTATCTTCGCAAGTCTCTTCGAATTATCCTTTTGGTTTGGCCAACTAGATTGGTAGTTCTTGCAATGGGAGAAGTGCTTAGCTTTGGGTTCAATCTTGCGGTGTCCTTTCCCAGTGACAGAAGGGGTAGCAAGGCACGTATTGTATTGTTGCCATCGAGGATAACAAGATGCGGTTTTTATCATATTGCATGAATTTATCCTTCTACATCATGTCATCCTACTTACGGCGTTACTCTGTTTTTAACTTAATACTCTAGATGCATGCTGGATAGCGGTCGATGAGTGGAGTAATAGTAGTAGATGCAGAATCGTTTCGATCTACTTGTCTTGGACCTGATGCCTATATACATGATCATACCTAGATATACTCATAACTATGCTCAATTCTGTCAATTGCTCAACAGTAATTTGTTCACCCACCGTAGAATATCTATGCTCTTGAGAGAAGCCTCTAGTGAAACCTATGGCCCCCGGGTCTATTCTCATCATATCAATCTCCATTACTTTATTACTTGCTTTGTTTTTACTTTGCCTTTTAGTTTTTACTTTGCATCTTTATACCAAAAATACCAAAAATAGTATTTATCATCTCTATCAGATCTCACTCTCGTAAGTGACCGTGAAGGGATTGACAACCCCTAATCGCGTTGGTTGCAAGGAGCTATCATTTTGTGTTGGTACGAGGGACTTGTGCGTGGTCTCCTACTGGATTGATACCTTGGTTCTCAAAAACTGAGGGATATACTTACGCTACTTTGCTGCATCATCCTCTCCTCTTCGGGGAAATCCAACGCAGTGCTCAAGAGGTAGCACTAACTCACTAATTACTTGGCAGAGAAAGCATAGAATTGGCCTTGAAGTTATGAGCATTTGCCCGGTGTGTGGGGTGGAGGAAGAAGATAACTATCATCCTTTCGTTAGATGTTAGTTTGGTCGTGACCTCTACCTCGCCATGGCCAAAGTATGGATGATCCCAGAGTTAGAACCTCTACAGAATAACAGTAAGGAAGGGCTTCTTCATGTCCTAGCGCCGTTGAATAATGTGGGACGGATGATGGTCATGATGATTTTTTGGAGGAGTTGGTTTGTCCGGAACGAAGTGTTGCATTGTAAACCTGCACCATCAATGGAGGCTTCTGTTAGATTTCTTCAAAGCTACGTCGATACCCTGATTGGCATCAAACTGAATCCGCAAGCAGACCCAGCAAAAGGCAAATCCACCATAGTCTATGAAAGACCGGCTCCAGCTGCGGGCTTCGCCAATGTGCCAGATGTGAGAGGATGGTGCCCACCGGTGTCGGGTTGGAGCAAACTAAACATGGATCGCTCTTTTGTTTCCTCTGAGATTGCCGGTGCTGGAATGATTTTGCATAATCACCATGGTGTCATCAACTTTTCAGCGTGTAGGGCTTTGTTTTCATGCCGAGATGCCTTGGAGGCGGAGCTGTGTGCATGCATGGAAGGGCTTTCCCTGGCAATTCAACGCAGTGATCTTCCAATAGTGGTAAAGATGGATTCTCTTGAGGCAGTTACCTTGATTTCATGTGCGGTCGTCGATCTCTCAATCTATGCATCCATCATGAAGGAGATAAAACACTTGTTGTCTCTTAGACAAACTTGTATTACTCATGTTTTTAGGTCTCAAAATAAAGCTAGCGATAGTTTAGCATTGTTTGCTAGTTCTCAAGGCAGGACCATGACCTGGCTCGGGGCTGGTCCGGATGAGCTGATTGTAAGGACATTTTGAATGAGTAATGCAAGTTTTTCCCCGCAAAAAAGGGAGCAAGGGACGGGCAACAGACAAAAAAACCGAGAATTGGAGGGTAAATGCTATGCGCTTTTTAGTGTAGATGTAGATAGATAGATGTAAAATATAAATATAGAGACAGAGATATCATTTGCATTTGAACACTTACGGTGGAGAGAGAGAGAGAGAGAGAGAGAGAGAGAGAGAGAGAGAGAGAGAGAGAGAGAGAGAGAGAGAGAGAGAGAGAGGGAGGGAGGAGGGAGGGGAGGGAGGGAGGGAGGGAGGGGAGGGAGGGAGAGAGAGAGAGAGAGAGAGAGAGAGAGAGAGAGAGAGAGAGAGAGAGAGAGAGAGAGAGAGAGAGAGAGAGAGAGAGAGAGAGAGAGAGAGAGAGAGAGAGAGAGAGAGAGAGAGAGAGAGAGAGAGAGAGAGAGAGAGAGAGAGAGAGAGAGAGAGAGAGAGAGAGAGAGAGAGAGAGAGAGAGAGGAGGAGGGAGGAGGAGGGAGGGAGGAGGGAGGAGGGAGGGAGGGAGGGGGAGGGAGGGAGGGAGGAGAGAGAGAGAGAGAGAGAGAGAGAGAGAGAGAGAGAGAGAGAGAGAGAGAGAGAGAGAGAGAGAGAGAGAGAGAGAGAGAGAGAGAGAGAGAGAGAGAGAGAGAGAGAGAGAGAGAGAGAGATATAGATAGAGATATCATAGCCATGTCGTCTTTTCTGCTGAAATTTGGGATGGGCTTTAGGCCCGTACAACAATTTCAGAAAAATCTCCAAGGGATCATGTGGGTTTTATTGGCACTAGGTGTAGTGGGAAGTTTAGTCCCACCCCCGAAGTTGGAGAGAAGTTGGACCTCCTTATAAGGGTTTCTCTTCTACATGCTATTGGAGGTTGAGAATAGAAGAGGCCCTCACGCACTCCTCCTCCTCCGCCCACCTCGGTCACGCCGCGGGTTGCGGGAACGAGCCGAGCTCACACCTACGTGCATATTTTTTCCAGTCACTAACGGAGAGTGTCTGAAAACTGGGCCACGATCTGAGAAAAACTAGCTGATCTCGGGTAGGGGCCCCAAGCTGTGCGTCTAAGGATCAATGGTAACAATGTACAAAGGGACACAATGTTTACCTAGGTTCGGGCCCTCTTAAAGGAGGTAAATCCCTACGTCATGCTTGATTGTATTTGATGAGTATAGAGGTTACAAGAGATAATCTACCTCGAGATCATAATGGCTAAACCTAGCTTGTCTAGCCTATGAATATTATGATCGCCTACAAACTAACCCCTCCGGTTTATATACACACCGGAGGGGCCTAGGGTTACACCAAGTCGGTTTACAGGGGAAGGAAAGAGCATATCCGGACACCAATCTTGCTACCCACGTACATAGGAGTCCTACTCGGACACGGGGGATGGTCTTCCACTTTATCTTCACAGCCCAACAGTCCGGCCCATATTGGATAGGCCGGACACCTGAGGACCCCTGAATCCAGGACTCCCTCAGTAGCCCCTGAACTTGCCTTCAATGATGATGTAGTATCCGGCTTCAGGTCTTCAGTTTGCAAGGCAGGTTATTTAACATACTTCGGATCGACGGTAGTCCGGATTTGGCCTCCATGTTCTGCCTTTATAATCTCTTCCTATCGTCGCCTCGATTTCCACGTGTTAGGTGAATGCGAATGATCCATTATTTTATTACCAATAAATTCATTGCCCTGCACGGGCGGCATCTATATAAAGAGGTCAAATCCCCCAAATGCCATCCCACACCGCGCAAAGAGCATCGGATCAGAAACCAAGAAAAAACTCCAAACATGACGAGCGCCCCTAGCTCTTCCTCGCGCCCCCATGGCCCTCAAAAGGGTGGTTGGTGAAGCTGTTTTGTGTCTTATCTCTAGCTGAGTCAACTTCAGACTCAGGGATATCTCCCTCCCGCAGATCTAGTTCCTGTATTGGCGGGTTTGGCTTCGATGGGCAGCGACATGCTAGCAGAGAATTTCCCTAACCCCAGCAGGGAGGAGAAAGTGTGCTTAGTCTCATTTCTCCTGAGGGGCTTAGGATTCCCGATTCATCCCACCTTTCTCAGGGGTCTGTTGGAATTCTATGGGATCCAGCTGCACAACCTCATGCCAGTTCAATCCTGCATATTTCGGGTTTTGTTGCTCTTTGCAAGCTGTTCTTGGGCTGCGAGGCTCATTTCGAACTGTGGAGAAAGTTCTTCTGCCTCATTCCCCGCCATCAAAGCAGCTCTATATTTGAAGTGAGCAGCGCCAAAGTGTGGCGCATAGCCGAATCAGGCTACCCCATCGGAACTCCCAATAAGGGGTCCGAAGAATGGTCTTCGGAATGGTTCTATATTGAAGATGTTCCCCTTCCGGACCCAGTTCGGCATGGGCTTCCCGAATTCTCCGGTGCTCCTCCGAAGAAACTCCTGAATTGGCGTCCCTGGAGCCCCAAGCAAGAAGACAGTGCGGGTGATGACGTTAGTCAGCAAGATTAGAGTACTTGCCCATGATAACCCACAAGTATAGGGGATCGCAACAGCTTTCAAGGGTAGAGTATTCAACCCAAATTTATTGATTCGACACAAGGGGAGCCAAAGAATATTCTTAAGTATTAGCAGTTGAGTTGTCAATTCAACCACACCTGGATAACTTAGTATCTGCAGCAAAGTATTTAGTAGCAAAGTAGTATGATAGTAATGGTAATAGTGGCAAAAGTAACGATAGTAGTTTTATAGTAATTGTAACAGTAGCAACAGAAAAGTAAATAAGCGAAGCACAATATGTGAAAAGCTCGTAGGCATTGGATCGATGATGAATAATTATGTCGGATCACGATTCCTCATGTAATAGTTATAACATAGGGTGACCTGTAACTAGCTCCAGTTCATCAATGTAATGTAGGCATGTATTCGAATGTAGTCATACGTGCTTATGGAAAAGAACTTGCATGACATCTTTTGTCCTACCCTCCCGTGGCAGCGGGTCCTAGTGAAACTAAGGGATATTAAGGCCTCCTTTTAATAGAGTACGGACCAAAGCATTAACACATAGTGAATACATGAACTCCTCAAACTACGGTCATCACCGAGAAGTATCCCGATTATTGTCACTTCGGGGTTGTCGGATCATAACACATAATAGGTGACTATAGACTTGCAAGATAGGATCAAGAACTCGCATATATTCATGAAAACATAATAGGTTCAGATCTGAAATCATGGCACTCGGGCTCTAGTGACAAGCATTAAGCATAGCAAAGGCATAGCAACATCAATCTCAGAACATAGTGGATACTAGGGATCAAACCCTAAAAAAACTAACTTGATTACATGGTAAATCTCATCCAACCCATCACCGTCTAGCAAGCCTACGATGGAATTACTCACGCACGGCGGTGAGCATCATGAAATTGGTGATGGAGGATGGTTGATGATGACGACGGTGACGAATCCCCCTCTCCGGAGCCCCGAACGGACTCCAGATCATCTCTCCCGAGAGAGATTAGGGCTTGGTGGTGGCTCTGTATCGTAAAAGGCGATGAAACTTTCTCTCTGATTTCTCTCTCCGCGAAACAGAATATATGGAGTTGGAGTTGAGGTCGGTGGAGCATCAGGGGGCCCACAAGACAGAGGGGCATGCCCAGGGGAGGGGGCACGCCCCCACCCTCGTGGACAGGGTGTGGGCCCCCTGGCCTTGATTCTTTCGCCAGTATTTTTTATATTTTCCAAAAGTTATCTCCGTGGATTTTCAGGTCATTCCGAGAACTTTTGTTTTCTCCACAATAAATAACACCATGGCAGTTCTGCTGAAAATAGCATCAGTCCGGGTTAGTTTCATTCAAATCATGCAAGTTAGAGTCCAAAACAAGGGCAAAAGTGTTTGGGAAAGTAGATACATTGTAGATGTATCAGCCCACTCCGGACTATCGATAATTGAAGTCATGGCTATCGCGATAAAGTGATGCATCTAGCCCCTTCAGTCCAGAGTGACCCTTTATGGTG
Source organism: Aegilops speltoides (assembly GCA_021437245.1). Taxonomy (NCBI): domain Eukaryota; kingdom Viridiplantae; phylum Streptophyta; class Magnoliopsida; order Poales; family Poaceae; genus Aegilops; species Aegilops speltoides. The sequence continues at coordinate 483,683,083 of CM038145.1, forward strand.
TTACAACGGGGATGACGACTCATCTCGCTATAAACGCGAGGGCCCGGACACCTCAACTGCTCTAGCCGTTATCCTGGCAGATCTTTACAAGGGAAAGGAAGAAGAATTTCTCCGCTTAAATTGCCGGCAAGGCTTTTCCATGTATAACCCCATTGACTGGGTAAGTTTATTGGTTTGTCGGCATTGTTCTACCTAGTTATCAAGGGGTGATAACCATTCTGACTGTCTTTTAAAGCAGACATGGAGGAAGGTAGTCGAAAACGTTCACTGCCCCTCCCCTCAGCCAGAGGATCATGCTCGCAATGAAGACCCCGGCTTTCGTGAGGTTCCGGATATATTTGTGGAGTTTGATGATGGATATCAAGCGAGTCTTGACGGCTTGGAAGTGTCCATTATGGTCGACTACCCTGGCCTTTACTCTTTCGTTAAGGTAAATGTTCAGACATCATCTTCAAAAAGAGGATCCCTTGTTTGCACCTCACCCATCACACTGAATCGTATTTTATAGGATCGGCGTTCGGCGAGCCGAATCCAATCAAGAGCGGCCCCCAGGAAGACAGTATCTTCACGGGGTTAGCGTTCAAAACGGAAGGAGATCGAGAGCGCCGCTGATCCTCCTCCACCGTCAAACAGGTATAACCTTTAATATGTGCCTAGTTATAAGACCAAATTGTCATATTCTCCCCCTTTTATCATCCTAGGAGGAGTACATGGCGAACCGTATCCAAGATTCCGGCTAGCCGAGCTTCGGCCAATCCATCGCCAGACTCATCGACTAGGACGAGGGCCCATACGGACGCGGCGCCAACTCATCCACCTCATGAGGATTCGGATGACGTATCTGTGACCAATTCGAGTGCGATGAATCATCGACGCCTGAAAGAGCTAGAGCCTGCGTGCTCCGGCTTTTACTGAGCAGAAATTTACCGCTCTTAGCACCGTGGACGCATATATCCGCGCCTCCCGGGATGGACTCATAGGAGCTGCTCACCTTTTCTCAAAAGATATGCAGGTGACAATTTGTGCAAATTTAATATATATTTGCCAGTAGCCCTCGAGACTTGAAGTGGTATAGACTAACCGATTTAAGGATCGTTATGACCGCAGGTTCTCAAAGAAAAGAACAACACACTATCCCAAGAGCTTGAAACAAGCCGGACATAGCTTAATGTTGCCACCTCAGACCTAGAGGATATGAAGAAAAGCCCGATGACAACAGGCGAACAGAAAACACCGGAGAAGGAAATTACCAAACAAGCCGAAGAGATAAGGAGCTTAAAGGCTCAATTATTGGCCGCGCAAGAAGAGAACATAAAGTTGAAAGGTGCATATTAGGTATGTCTTTTGAACTATCTAGGGGACTTATATAATCTAATATGACGTCTTATAATGTTGTCCTTGCAGGTCTGTTAACTGTGCGTCCCGAAGAGGAAGTGTCTGGATTCCAAGGTGACATTCTAAGAGAACTGTCTAAAGTGCACGAGTGGGCCCGAAAAGCCATGAAGAACATGATCAGAGCCTTATGGCCATCCAATGCCCCTCCAGAAAGTATGGAGGGGTTGGCGAGCCTGTTCAAATGTGCCCGCCGCTGTTGCGAGCTATGGAAGTCATCGGCATGCTGGGAAGGTGCACGAGAGGCATGGGCAATGGTGAAGACGCGCTACACTGAACTCGATCCGAATCATATGGCCCGAGTTGTACCTCAGGGACCAGACGGGAAAGAAATTCCTGTGAACTTGGTATATGACCAGGTGATGATAGCTGCGAAATATTCACAAGAAGACTGTAGGTTAGTGAAGGTGTCGGTGTCAAAACCGGCGGATCTTGGGTAGGGGGTCCCGGACTGTGCGTCTAGGCGGATGGTAACAGGAGACAAGGGACACAATGTTTTTACCCAGGTTCGGGCCCTCTCGATGGAGGTAAAACCCTACTCCTGGTTGATTGATATTGATGATATGGGTAGTACAAGTGTGGATCTACCACGAGATCAAGGAGGCTAAACCCTAGAAGCTAGCCTATGGTATGATTGTTTTAATGGTTGTGTTGTCCTATGGACTAAAACCATCCTGTTTATATAGACACCGGAGAGGGCTAGGATTACACAGAGTCGGTTACAATGGTAGGATATCAACATATCCGTATCGCCAAGCTTGCCTTCCACGCCAAGGAAAGTCCCATCCGGACACGGGACAAAGTCTTGAATCTTGTATCTTCATAGTCTTGGAGTCCAGCCGATGATGATAGTCCGGCTATCCGGACACCCCCTAGTCCAGGACTCCCTCAGAAAGAAATATGCCCTAGAGGCAATAATAAAGTTATTATTTATTTCCTTATATCATGATAAATGTTTCTTATTCATGCTAGAATTGTATTAACCGGAAACATAATACATGTGTGAATACATAGACAAACATAGTGTCACTAGTATGCCTCTACTTGACTAGCTCGTGAATCAAAGATGGTTAAGTTTCCTAGCCATAGACATGAGTTGTCATTTGATTAACGGGATCACATCATTAGGAGAATGATGTGATTGACATGACCCATTCCGTTAGCCTAGCACTTGATCGTTTAGTATATTGCTATTGCTTTCTTCATGACTTATACATGTTCCTGTAACTATGAGATTATGCAACTCCGTTTACGGAGGAACACTTTGGTGCTACCAAACGTCATAACGAATCGGGTGATTATAAAGGAGTACTACAGGTGTCTCCAAAGGTACATGTTGGGTTGGCGTATTTCGAGATTAGGTTTTGTCACTCCGTTGTCGGAGAGGTATCTCTGGGCCCTCTCAGTAATGCACATCACTATAAGCCTTGCAAGCAATGTAGCTAATGAGTTTGTTACGGAATGATGCATTACGTAACGAGTAAAGAGACTTGCCGGTAATGAGATTGAACTAGGTATTGGATACCGACGATCGAATCTCGGGCAAGTAACATACCGATGACAAAGGGAACAACGTATGTTGTTATGCGGTTTGACCGATAAAGATCTTCGTAGAATATGTAGGAGCCAATATGGGCATCCAGGTTCCACTATTGGTTATTGACCAAGAATAGTTCTAGGTCATGTCTACATAGTTCTCGAACCCGTAGGGTCCGCACGCTTAACGTTACGATGACAGTTTTATTAGGAGTTTATAAGTTTTGATGTACCAAAAGAGTTCGGAGTCCCGGATGAGATCGCGGACATGACGAGGAGTCTCAAAATGGTTGAGATGTAAAGATATATATATTGGATGACTATATTCGGAGTTCAGAAAGGTTCCGAGTGATTCGGGTATTTTTCGGAGTACTGGAGAGTTAGGGAATTTGCCGGGGAGTATATGGGCCTTATTGGGCCATACGGGAATAGAGGAAAGAGGCCGAAAGGAAGGAGGCGCGCAGCCCCCTCTGGTCCGAATTGGACAAGGGGTGCGGCCCCCTTTTCCTTCCTCCTCTCCCCCTCTTTCCCCCTTCTCCTACTCCAACAAGGAAGGAGGGTGTCCTACTCCCGGTGGGAGTAGGACTCCCCTTGGCGCGCCTCCTCCTAGGTCGGCCGCCCCCTCCCCCTTGCTCCTTTATATACGGGGGCAGGGGGCACCCCATGACACACAAGTTCATCTACGGATCGTTCCTTAGCCGTGTGCGGTGCCCCCCTCCACCATATTCCACATCTGTCATATCATCGCAGAGTTTAGGCGAAGCCCTGCGTCGGTAGAACATCATCATCGTCACCACGTTGTTGTGCTGACAGAACTCATCCCCGACGCTTTGCTTGATCGGAGCCCGAGGATCGTCATCGAGCTGAACGTGTGCTGAACTCGGAGGTGCCGTACGTTCGATACTTGGATCGGTCGGATTGTGAAGACGTATGACTACATCAACCGCGTTGTTATAACGCTTCCGCTTACGGTCTACGAGGGTACGTGGACAATACTCTCCCCTCTCATTGCTATGCCATCACCATGATCTTGCGTGTGCGTAGGAAATTTTTTTAAATTACCACGTTCCCCAACAGTGGTATCAGAGCCTGGTTTTATGCGTAGATGTCATATGCACAAGTAGAACACAAGTGAGTTGTGGACGATACAAGTCATACTGCTTACCAACATGTCATACTTTGGCTCACCGTTATTGTGAGATGAAGCGGCCCGGACCGACATTACGCGTACGCTTACGCGAGACTGGTTTCACCGTTACGAGCACTCGTGCTTAAAGGTGACTGGCGGGTGTCTGTCTCTCTCACTTTAGCTGAATCGAGTGTGGCTATGCCCGGTCCTTACGAAGGTTAAAACAGCATTAACTTGACAAACTATCGTTGTGGTTTTGATGTGTAGGTAAGAACGGTTCTTGCTAAGCCCGTAGCAGCCACGTAAAATTTGCAACAACAAAGTAGAGGACGTCTAACTTGTTTTTGCAGGGCATGTTGTGATGTGATATGGTCAAGACGTGATGCTATATTTTATTGTATGAGATGATCATGTTTTGTAACCGGTTATCGGCAATCTGGCAGGAGCCATATGGTTGTCGCTTTATTGTATGAAATGCAACGCATACTGTAATTGCTTTACTTTATCACTAAGCGGTAGCGATAGTCGAGAAGCAATAGATGGTGTAACGACAACGATGCTACGATGGAGATCAAGGTGTCGCGCCGGTGGCGATGGTGATCACGACGGTGCCGGAGATGGAGATCACAAGCACAAGATGATGATGGCCATATCATATCACTTATATTGATTGCATGTGATGTTTATCCTTTATGAATCTTATCTTGCTTTGATTGACGGTAGCATTTTAAGATGGTCTCTCACTAATTATCAAGAAGTGTTCTCCCTGAGTATGCACCGTTGCGAAAGTTCTTCGTCTTTGAGACACCACGTGATGATCGGGTGTGATAGGCTCTACGTTCAAATACAACGGGTGCAAAACAGTTGCACACGCGGAATACTCAGGTTAAACTTGACGAGCCTAGCATATACAGATATGGCCTCGGAACACGGAGACCGAAAGGTCGAACGTGAATCATATAGTAGATATGATCAACATAGTGATGTTCACCATTGAAACTACTCCATCACACATGACGATCGGACATGGTGTAGTTGATATGGATCACGTAATCACTTAGAGGACTAGAGGGATGTCTATCTAAGTGGGAGTTCTTAAGTAATATGATTAATTGAACTTTAATTTATCATGAACTTAGTCCTGGTAGTATTTTGCAAATTATGTTATAGATCAATAGCTCGCGTTGTTGCTTTCATATGTTTATTTTGATATGTTCCTAGAGAAAACTGTGTTGAAAGATGTTAGTAGCAATGATGCGGATTGGATCCGTGATCTGAGGTTTATCCTCATTGCTGCACAGAAGAATTATGTCCTTGATGCACCGCTAGGTGACAAACCTATTGCAGGAGCAGATGCAGACGTTATGAACGTTTGGCTAGCTCAATATGATGACTACTTGATAGTTTAGTGCACCATGCTTAACGGCTTAGAATCGGGATTTCAAAGACGTTTTGAACGTCATGGACCATATGAGATGTTCCAGGAGTTGAAGTTAATATTTCCAGCAAAAACCCGAGTTGAGAGGTATGAAGACTCCAACAAGTTCTATAGCTAAAATATGGAGGAGAATCGCTCAACTAGTGAGCATGTGCTCAGATTGTCTGGGTACTTCAATCGCTTGAATCCAGTGGGAGTTAATCTTCCAGATAAGATAGTGATTGACAGAATTCTCTAGTCACCATCACTAAGTTACTAGAAGTTCGTGATGAACTATAGTATGCAAGGGATGACAAAAACGATTCCCGAGCTCTTCGTGACATTGAAATCGACGAAGGTAGAAATCAAGAAAGAGCATCAAGTGTTGATGATTGACAAGACCACTAGTTTCAAGAAAAGGGCAAAAGGAAAGAAAGGGAAACTTCAAGTAGAATGGCAAACAAGTTGTCACTCCCGTGAAGAAGACCAAAGCTGGACCAAAGCCTGAAACTGAGTGCTTACACTGCAAAGGAAGTGATCACTGGAAGCGGAAATGCCCTGAATATTTGGTGGATAAGAAGGATGGCAAAGTGAACAAGGGTATATTAGATATACAGGTTATTGATGTGTGTCTTACTAGTGTTTATAGTAGCCCCTGAGTATTTGATACTTTTTCGGTTGCTAAGATTAGTAACTCGAAACAGGAGTTACAGAATAAATAGAGACTAGTTGAAGGGGAAGTGACGATGAGTGTTGGAAGTAGTTCAAGATTGATATGATCATCATCGCACACTCCCTATACTTTCGGGATTAGTGTTAAACCTAAATAAATGTTATTTGGCGTTTGCGTTGAGCATGAATATGATTTGATCATGTTTATTGCAATACGGTTATTCATTTAAAGTCAGAGAATAATTGTTGTTCTAGTTACATGAATAAAACCTTCAATGGTTATACACCCAATGAAAATAGTTTATTGGATCTCGATCGTAGTGATACACATATTCATAATATTGATGCCAAAAGATGCAAAGTTAATAATGATAGTGCAACTTATTTGTGGCATTGTTGTTTGGGTCATATCGGTGTAAAGCGCATGAAGAAACTCCATAAAGATGGATTTTCGGAATCACTTGGTTATGAATCGTTTGATGCTTGCGAAGCATGCCTTTTGGGCAAGATGACTAAAACTCCATTCTTCGGAACAATGGAACAAGCAACAAACTTGTTGGAAATAATACATACTGATGTATGCAGACCCATGAGTATTAAGGCTCGTGGCAGGTATCGTTATTTTCTGACCTTCACAGATGATTTAAGCAGACATGGGTATATCTACTTGATGAAACATAAGTCTGAAATAGTTGAAAGGTTCAAAGAATTTCAGAGTGAAGTGGAAAATCATCGTAACAAGAAAATAAAGTTTCTGCAATCTGATCGTGGAGATGAATATTTGAGTTACGAGTTTGGTCTTCAATTAAAACAATGTGGAATAGTTTCATAGCTCACGCCACCTGGAACACCACAAACGTTATGGTGTGTCCAAACGTCGTAACCGCACTTTCTTTGATATGGTGCGATCAATGATGTCTCTTACTGATTTACCAATATCGTTTTGGGGTTATGCATTAGAGACAACTGCATTCACGTTTAATAGGGCACCATCTAAATCCGTTGAGACGACACCGTATGAACTAGGGTTTAGCAGTAAACCAAAGTTGTCGTTTCTTAAAGTTTGGGGCTGCGATGCTTATGTGAAATAGTTTCATCCTGATAAGCTCAAACCCAAATTGGAGAAGTGCGTCTTCATAGAATACCCAAAGGGAACTGTTGGGTACACCTTCTATCACAGATCTGAAGGCAAGATATTCGTTGCTAAAATGGATCCTTTCTAGAGAAGGAGTTTCTCTCGAAAGAAGTGAGTGGGAGGAAAGTAGAGCTTTATAAGGTAATTTGTACCTTCTCCCGAATTGGAAAGTAGTTCATCACAGAAATCAGTTCCATGATTCCTACACCAACCATCGAGGAAGCTAATGATGATGATCATGAAACTTCAAATCAAGTTACTACTGTAACTTCGAGGTCTTTCAGAGTATGGTCCGCACTGAGTGGTACGGTAATCCTATTCGGAAGTCATGTTACTAGACCATGATAAACCTATGAACTATGAGGAAGCGATGATGAGCCCAGATTCCGCAAAATGGCTGGAGGCCATGAAATCTGAGATAGGATCCATGTATGAGAACAAAGTGTGGACTTTGGTGGACTTGCCCGATGATCGGCAAACCATAGAAAATAAATGGATCTTCAAGAGAAAGTTGCATCATTAGACTCCATAATCATACCAACGTGCATGTCGGATACCTCAGATTTTATTATCAAAAATCTATAGCCAATGCTATGAAAAGCATACCCCAGAAGAACACAATCCACGGTTTTTGGCCCAAGCTTGCGCTTCTTGGGAATTGGTATATTGACTTTCGCCAAACAACCCCAAGAACGTTGGTATGAGAGTTTCAACCTTTTCCTTTCCCATTCCTCAAATGGAGTCATGGTCTTATGCTTTGTGGAACTCGGTTTAGGACATGACACGCGGTTAATAGCGCCTCCCCCCACCATTCCTTGGAAAGACCCGATGTGTCTTACATGGTAGTAACCAAATCAGTTAGAGTTCAGTTCTTTCTTTCAGCCACCCCATTAGACTGAGGTGAGTAGAAAGGCGTCCTCTCATGGATTATACCATGTTCCGCACAAAACAGATCACATTCATTGGAAAAATACTCGCCACCACGATCGGACCTAAGCCGTTTAATTTTTCGATCAAGTTGGTTCTCTGCTCAGCTTTATAGTTTTTGAAGAAGTTAAAGATTCATCTTTTGATTTCAGAAGATACACATAACAATATCTAGTGGAGTCATCAATCAACGTCATGAAATATCTCTTTCCACATTTTGTCAACATGCCATTCAACTCACAAAGATCAGAATGTATAAGCTCTAGTGGAGCCAAGTCTCTTGCCTCTGCAGTCTTATGGGACTTGCGAGCTTGCTTAGCTTGCACACATACTTGGCACTTAGAGCCTTTGACAGTAGAGATTTTCGGAATTAAATTCATATTGGCTAGCCGCGTCATGCAACCAAAGTTAATATGACAAAGTCATGAATCCCAAATATCCAACTCATTATTGTGGCAAACATTATTAATAACTTTAGTGCAAATATCTGGCAAAGATAGGTGGAACAAGCCTCCGCACTCATAGCCCTGTCCAACAAATTGTCCACACTTGGAAATTACAACTTTATTGGACTCAAAAACCAACTTAAAACCATCTCGACATAAACGTGAACCGCTAATGAGATTTTTATTGATGAACGGCACATGATGAATGTTCTTCAGACGCACAGTCTTCCCCGAAGTAAAATTCAGATCGACCGTACCAACACCTCGAACGATGGCATGTGACCCGTTCCCCATCAGCACAGGAGAAGTCCCTGTGGCCTGGTAAGAAGAAAACATGGAGGCGTCAGCACAAACATGCACATTGGCACTGGTGTCAATTAACCAATCAGGGGATTGAAATAGTGAAAGGATGGTAGGAAAAATACCGTACCCTGATTCCTTCATATCAGTATCACCGATGACAACATTAGCGGACTTGCCACCCTTCTCATGTTCGCGCTCCTCAAAGCAGTTAGGACACTTCGGAGCCCAGTGATTAGGATCACCGCAGACATGGCAAAGTCCCTTTCTCTTCTTATGAGAATTCTTCTTGAAGTTTGTAGAATGTGATGGCTTGTTCTTTGTATCAAACTTGCCTTTCCCCTGAGTTTTGGTCATGTTGTTTTTGAACTTATTGGGCTGGAAATTCTTCTTCTGTACCTTGTGGGCACTAGAAGCTCCCTCGGCAACTCGAGCACATGTGTCCTTTGCTCTCGCCTTCTCTTCAACATCAAGAGTACCAATGAGATCCGCAATGGAAAACTCCTGTCTCTTGTGTTTCAGGGAAGTAGCAAAATTGTTCCACGAAGGTGGAAGCTTAGTATCTTGCCTCCGCAACAAATTTTTCCGGCAACACACACTTGAAGTGCTCAAGTTCTTTTGCGAGCGACTGTATCTCATGAGCCTGTTGTACAACAGAGCGCTCATCAGTCATCTTGTAGTCATAGAATTGCTCCATGACGTACAACTCGCTACCAGCGTCTGAGGCACCAAACTTGGCCTCGAGCGCAGCCCACATGTCCTTGCTGTTGTCAAACTACATATACGAATCCATAATGGAATCATCAAGAACACCCAGAAGAGCGCCTTTAAAGAGAGTATTGATCTTCTCAAAAGCTTCCAGTTGTGCTGGATTAAGATCGCCCTCAGGCTTGCCCTTAGTGGCGTCATAGCAGCCCATGTTCTGAAACCAGTAGACTGCTCTCGTGCGCCACCTCTTATATTGCGCCCCCTTAAAGGCAGGCGGCTTCAGATGCGCAGCAAAACCACTCGGAGTAAATTGCCTATAATCAGGTTTTTGGATTATTGGAGATATGAGCAAATTACTATGAGTTTTCAACCGAATAATCAGAAGATAAATCATGACATCACTAGCAGAGATTAAACTAATCATGCGAACTAGCATAGCAGATGAAGAGATCACATCTAGGGCACATACTAGAAACATGAATTCTACCACGATCTCGAAAAGGAAAGATAGAATCACATACGATGCAGCGGGAGTAGCACCGCTGGCGTTGACGTTGTCGCCCATGTTGTCGAGGATGAGGTTGCCGAGGTCGGGGAAGAAGTCGTTGTTCGCGAAGTCGTCACTGCCAGCAGTCGCACGGGTGCGCTCCCCAAAAACCTGATCGCCCCTCTCCCGTACAGGATCACTAGAGGCGGGGTTCCGGAGGCCTGCTGTCCCTTCTCCCGGTGCATGCCGAAAGGAGGGATGGAGAAGACTTGCTCGGCGGCGCAATGATCTGGAACGGTGGTGAGAAACCATACGAAGCGGCGGCGGCTAGGGTAGACAACTGCCTGACTATATAGTGCGGGCCGGGTAGGTCGTGGGAGTAAACCCCACGCTTGAGTCATCATGATCCAAAAGAATCGAAAACGGTTCAGTAATTAATGCGTCTGTTATTATTAATTAATGACTCATTAATTTTTCCCGAGCAGCAACAATATAGACAACGTTTATAGCTCTGTCCTCGGCTCGGCTCAATCCCGCAACCCGTGGCGCGTCGTGACGAGGCGAGGCGTGGCATGGCGAGGCAGGCGAGGAGGAGGAGCGCACGTGTAGGTCTCCTCTTCTCATGCTCATACAAGTGGTAGAAGAGCTCACCTTATAAAGAGGTGCAACTCTCTCTCAACTTATGAGGTGGGACTAAACTTTAGCCTCACTCACTCCACTCACATGTGTGCATGAATGGGCCAAGAGAATTTTAGAATTTTAGTTGGGCTTTGGGCCAAAGGCCTACTAGCAAATTCCAACAATCCCCCACAAAGTCTCATTGGCACATCTCATCATTTAGTTCCAAAACATTGTTTATATAGTGGTGCTTAGTGGAGACGGTGAAGTTGAACTTCCACTTAAAAGTTTTATGCTACACTAGATCACAACTTGAATAGTGGACTTTGCCTTGAACTACAAGTTTTCTGCAAGACTAGTTTCACAGAAATTCTTGACCAATACTTGGCTGCCTCAAGGCTTCCCCGCGGGTGGAGCGTATACGTCATACTCCAGGGCCTTTCATGAATTTATTAGAGATCACACACTTCTCACAGACTGCGGTGTTAACAGTCAAATTCATATAGGTGTGTTCCTCAGGAGATGCTCTACAGGACAACATCTCTGCTTACTTAAATAAGCCACTTGGAACACATTATGATATATATCAACCTGCCATGCAGATCAGGAGAGTACAACATCTCGATCGTAGTGATACACATATTCATAATATTGATGCCAAAAGATGCAAAGTTAATAATGATAGTGCAACTTATTTGTGGCATTGTTGTTTGGGTCATATTGGTGTAAAGCGCATGAAGAAACTCCATAAAGATGGATTTTCGGAATCACTTGGTTATGAATCGTTTGATGCTTGCGAAGCATGCCTTTTGGGCAAGATGACTAAAACTCCATTCTTCGGAACAATGGAACAAGCAACAAACTTGTTGGAAATAATACATACTGATGTATGCAGACCCATGAGTATTAAGGCTCGTGGCGGGTATCGTTATTTTCTGACCTTCACAGATGATTTAAGCAGACATGGGTATATCTACTTGATGAAACATAAGTCTGAAATAGTTGAAAGGTTCAAAGAATTTCAGAGTGAAGTGGAAAATCATCGTAACAAGAAAATAAAGTTTCTGCAATCTGATCGTGGAGATGAATATTTGAGTTACGAGTTTGGTCTTCAATTAAAACAATGTGGAATAGTTTCATAGCTCACGCCACCTGGAACACCACAAACGTTATGGTGTGTCCAAACGTCGTAACCGCACTTTCTTTGATATGGTGCGATCAATGATGTCTCTTACCGATTTACCAATATCGTTTTGGGGTTATGCATTAGAGACAACTACATTCACATTTAATAGGGCACCATCTAAATCCGTTGAGACGACACCGTATGAACTAGGGTTTAGCAGTAAACCAAAGTTGTCGTTTCTTAAAGTTTGGGGCTGCGATGCTTATGTGAAATAGTTTCATCCTGATAAGCTCAAACCCAAATCGGAGAAGTGCGTCTTCATAGAATACCCAAAGGGAACTGTTGGGTACACCTTCTATCATAGATCCGAAGGCAAGATATTTGTTGCTAAAATGGATCCTTTCTAGAGAAGGAGTTTCTCTCGAAAGAAGTGAGTGGGAGGAAAGTAGAGCTTGATAAGGTAATTTGTACCTTCTCCCGAATTGGAAAGTAGTTCATCACAGAAATCAGTTCCAGTGATTCCTACACCAATTACTGAGGAAGCTAATGATGATGATCATGAAACTTCAAATCAAGTTACTACAGAACTTCGTAGGTCTTTCAGAGTATGGTCCGCACCAGAGTGGTACGGTAATCCTATTCTGGAAGTCATGTTACTAGACCATGATAAACCTATGAACTATGAGGAAGCGATGATGAGCCCAGATTCCGCAAAATGGCTGGAGGCCATGAAATCTGAGATAGGATCCATGTATGAGAACAAAGTGTGGACTTTGGTGGACTTGCCCGATGATCGGCAAACCATAGAAAATAAATGGATCTTCAAGAGGAAGACGGATGTTGATAGTAGTGTTACTATCTACAAAGCTCGACTTGTTGCAAAAAGGTTTTTGACAAGTTCAAGGTGTTGACTACAATGAGATTTTCTCAATTGTAGCGATGCTTAAGTCTGTCCGAATCATGTTAACAATTGCCACATTTTATGAAATTTGGCAAATGGATGTCAAAGCTACATTCCTTAATGGATTTATTAAAGAAGAGTTGTATATGATGCAACCAGAAAGTTTTGCCAATCCTAAAGGTGCTAACAAAGTGTGCAAGCCCCAGCGATCCATTTATGGACTGGTGCAAGCCTCTCGGAGTTGGAATATTCGCTTTGATGAGTTGATCAAAGCATATGGTTTTATACAGACTTTTTGAGAAGCCTGTATTTACAAGAAAGTGAGTGGGAGCTCTGTAGCATTTCTAATATTATATGTGGATGATATATTGTTGATTGGAAATGATATAGAAATTCTGGATAGCATAAAAGGATACTTGAATAAGAGTTTTTCATAGCAAGACCTCGGTGAAGCTGCTTACACATTGAGCATCAAGATCTATTAAGATAGATCAAGACGCTTGATAAGATTTTCAATGAGTACATACCTTGACAAGATTCTGAAGTAGTTCAAAATAGAACAGTCAAAGAAAGAGTTCTTGGCTGTGTTGCAAAGGTATGAAATTGAGTAAGACTCAAATCCCGACCACGGCAGAAAATAGAAAGAGAATGAAAGTCATTCCCTATGCATCAGTCATAGGTTCTATAAAAGTATGCCATGCTATGGACCAGACCTATTGTATACTCTGCCCTGGTTTGGCAAGGGAGTACAATAGTGATCTAGGAGTAGATCACTGGACATTGGTCAAAATTATCCTTAGTGGAATAAGGAAATATTTCTCAATTATGGAGGTCATAAAAGAGCCTGTCGTAAAGAGTTACATCGGTGCAAGCTTTTACACCAATCCAGATGACTCTAAGTCTCAATCTGGATACATATTAAAAGTGGGAGCAATTAGCTAGAGTATCTCCGTGCAGAGCATTGTAGACATAGAATATTTGCAAAATACATACGGCTCTGAATGTGACAGACCCGTTGACTAAGCTTCTCTCACGAGCAAAACATGATAACACCTTAGTACTCTTTGGGTGTTAATCACATAGCTATGTGAACTAGATTATTGACTCTAGTAAACCCTTTGGGTGTTGGTCACATGACGATGTGAACTATGGGTGTTAATCATATGCAAATATGAATATTGGTGTTAAATCACATGGCGATGTGAACTAGATTATTGACTCTAGTGCAAGTGGGAGACTGAAGGAAATATGCCCTAGAGGCAATAATAAAGTTATTATTTATTTCCTTATATCATGATAAATGTTTATTATTCATGCTAGAATTGTATTAACTGGAAACATAATACATGTGTGAATACATAGACAAACATAGTGTCACTAGTATGCCTCTACTTGACTAGCTCGTGAATCAAAGATGGTTAAGTTTCCTAGCCATAGACATGAGTTGTCATTTGATAACGGGATCACATCATTAGGAGAATGATGTGATTGACACTATCCATTCCATTAGCCTAGCACTTGATCATTTCGTATATTGCTATTGCTTTCTTCATGACTTATACATGTTCCTGTAACTATGAGATTATGCAACTCCCGTTTACGGAGGAACACTTTGGTGCTACCAAATGTCACAACGAATCGGGTGATTATAAAGGAGTACTATAGGTGTCTCCAAAGGTACATGTTGGGTTGGCGTATTTCGAGATTAGGTTTTGTCACTCCGATTGTCAAAGAGGTATCTCTGGGCCCTCTCGGTAATGCACATCACTATAAGCCTTGCAAGCAATGTAGCTAATGAGTTAATTACGGAATGATGCATTACGTAACGAGTAAAGAGACTTGCTGGTAACGAGATTGAACTAGGTATTGGATACCGACGATCGAATCTCGGGCAAGTAACATACCAATGACAAAGGGAACAATGTATGTTGTTATGCGGTTTGACCGATAAAGATCTTTGTCGGTGTCAAAACCGGCGGATCTCGGGTGGGGGGTCCCGAACTGTGTGTCTAGGCGGATGGTAACAGGAGACAAGGGACACGATGTTTTTATCCAGGTTCGGGCCCTCTCGATGGAGGTAAAACCCTACTCCTGCTTGATTGATATTGATGATATGGGTAGTACAAGAGTGGATCTACCACGAGATCAAGGAGGCTAAACCTAGAAGCTAGCCTATGGTATGATTGTTGTAATGGTTGTTAGCCCCACGGACTAAAACCCTCCGGTTTATATAGACACCGGAGAGGGCTAGGGTTACGAGTTGGTTACAATGGTAGGAGATCTACATATCCAGATCGCCAAGCTTGCCTTCCACGCCAAGGAAAGTCCCATCCGGACACGAGACGAAGTCTTCAATCTTGTATCTTCATAGTCTTGGAGTCCGGCCGATGATGATAGTCCGGCTATCCGGACACCCCCTAGTCCAGGACTCCCTCAGAAGGAAATATGCCCTAGAGGCAATAATAAAGTTATTATTTATTTCCTTATATCATGATAAATGTTTATTATTCATGCTAGAATTGTATTAACCGGAAACATAATACATCGACGATTGGGTCTAAAACCAATGCGGCGAATCCGCCATGACGGATACTGGTGGGGTGGTACCTTCGATCGAAAGTGATCAGGCAAGAGGACCATGGATTGATCTTCGGGGTGACTGGCTCCATCGCATATACATCCCTAAGTGCACGCTTCCGCTCCCTCTTGGGTATATGGGTTGCGTATATCATGTTTACCGTCCGCACTTGTGGGGGGAAACCCTTCTGTCCTCTACTATTCGGTGGCCGAGTCTCCTCCTCGTCATCGCTGTGCAGCCCCTTGTCATTTCTTTCGGCAATTAACTTGCCTGCCTGCTTGAATACCCAACAATCCCTGTTGGTGTGGTTGGCTTTCTTTTCAGGGGTGCCATGTATCTGGCAAGAGCGGTCGAGTATTTGGTCCAAATTGGACGGACCCGGAGTGGTTCTTTTGAATGGCTTCTTCCGCTAACCGGGTTTAGAGCCTCTGAATCCGGTGTTGACTGCCGTATCCTCATTGTTATCGCTGTTAACGCGGTGTTTGTTTTTGTTTAGACGCGACCTGCCATTGCGGTCCTTAGTGTCCGGACTGCTAGCGTTTTTGCTGAGGTTGTTGCTGCGGGCTAGCCAGCTGTCCTCCCCCGCACAGAAGCGGGTCATGAGTGATGTGAGGGCTGCCATGGATTTCGGCTTTTCATGTCCTAGGTGCCGGGCCAGCCACTCGTCGTGGATGTTGTGTTTGAAGGCTGCAAGGGCTTCTGCATCCGGACAGTCAACGATTTGATTTTTCTTCATTAAGAACCGTGTCCAGAACTGTCTGGCCGATTCGTCTGGCTGTTGAATTATGTGGCTTAGGTCATCGGTGTCTGGTGGTCGCACATATGTGCCCTGGAAGTTGTCGAGGAATGCAGCTTCCAGGTCCTCCCAACACCCAATTGACTCTGCGGGCAAGCTGTTAAGCCAATGCCGAGTTGGTCCTTTAAGCTTGAGTGGGAGATACTTGATGGCGTGAAGATCATCCCCGCGGGCCATATGGATGTGAAGGAGATAATCTTCGATCCAAACCGCGGGGTGTGTTGTGCCATCGTAGGATTCAATGTTCACGGGTTTAAACCCTTCGGGGATTTGATGATCCATTACTTCATCTGTGAAGCATAGTGGGTGTGCGGCGCCTCTATACTGGGCGATATCATGATGCAGCTCGAGGGAGCTTTGTCTATTGTGTTCGGCCCGGCCGGAGTTACTGTATCCGGCGCGACGGAAGTCGTCTCGCATCGTGGGGCACCCACGTGATCCATAGATTGATCTTGATTGTCTTGCCTTGTCCTCCAATATGTCTTGCAAGTCCGGCGCATTCCCCCGTGGCTTCATACTTTTCGAGCGGTGCCGGGGTACGGTCCTGGTGGAGGGCCTAAATGCCTCTCTGTCGCAGCCACGAGGTGGTCGGTCTGCCTTATTGTGCGCTGGTGATGAAGGTTTATATGCCTCCTCCTCTAATCGGGGGAGCAACTTGCGTTTTGGGTAGCTTTTGGAGGGGCGTTCGAGTTCGTACTCTTCGGCCGCCAGGACTTCAGTCCATCTGTCGGCTAGCAGATCTTGATCAGCTAGAAGCTGTTGCTACTTTTTCTTTAGGCTATTTGCCGTGGCCATTAGCCTGCATTTAAAACGCTCTTGTTCGACGGGATCCTCCGGCACGTTGAATTCGTCGTCGTTGAGGCTTGCCTCATCTCCGGAGGGAGGAATGTAATTATCATCCTGGACCTCTTAAATCGCCGCTCTCTCGTGAGGGCTGGCTTCGCATCCTCCCGCTTGAATCTTCTTTGGAGGGTTGTCCTCGGCACTCTCGGGGTGTTATTATCTCGGTGCGGAATCTCCATTCTTCTTTGTGGCAGGATTTAGAGCGGCGCCACGGCGTCGGCGCTTGGGCTGTTTCTTAGGGAATCTGCTCACGCTTCTTCGCCGTTCCCGTCCTTCGGGATGTCCACCATGTATATGTCGTATGACGAGGTGGTCTTCCAGTGCCCCGTAGGCACTGGTTCTTGATCGTCTCCGGCATCGTCGTCCATATCGTCGATGTCTTCGGAGTCGTAGTCTAGCATGTCGGTAGATCGTCGATAGTGGCTACAAAGTGGGTGGTGGGTGAGCCTTGAATTTCTTCGTCGTCCGCATCCCAACCATCCTGACCGTAGTCCGGCCAGGGCTCTCCTGATAACGAGAGATGCTTTAGCGAATTCAAGATGTCGCCAAAGGGTGAGTGCTGAAAGATGTCCGCAGCGGTGAACCCCATGATCGGCGCCCAATCGGATTCGGTTGGCAGGGGCGCTGGAGGTTCGGAGTCCGGCAAGGAGTCCGGCACCTCAGAGTCCTGAGCTTTGCTAGGAACAGGATCAGTGTTCGGCTCCATCGCCGTAGAGATTGCAGCTCCCGAGGCGGTGTCCAGCCACCCGTCCTCGATCTGCAAGGTCGGCTCCGAACTATGGGTCGGAGCGGACTTGTGTGCGGCCTCCAAGGTACTGTCCGGCAGCAGAGCTAAATCATGCCCATCGTGACAGTGCGGCACGCTCGGCTGTGGCTCGAATCCATCGAAGATCAAGTCTCCACGGATGTCAGCCGTGAAGTTTAGGCTTCAAATCTGACTGATGGCGGGCGTAGCTTCGATCTGCTCCGGATGGCCTGCTTAATTGCCCGCATCTTGCGGCTGCCGAATACGAAGATCTGTCCGGGGAGAAAAGTCTCACCCTGGACTGCGTTGTTGTTGGTTGAAGAAGCCATCCAGCCTATAGTGACGACACAGAGGAACTCTCAATGAAAGCACCAACGTCGGTGTCAAAACCGGCGGAACTGTGCATCTAGGCGGATGGTAACAGGAGACAAGGGACACAATGTTTTTACCCAGGTTCGGGCCCTCTCGATGGAGGTAAAACCCTACTCCTGCTTGATTGATATTGATGATATGGGTAGTACAAGAGTGGATCTACCACGAGATCAAGGAGGCTAAACACTAGAAGCTAGCCTATGGTATGATTGTTGTAATGGTTGTTCATCCTACGGACTAAAACCCTCCGGTTTATATAGACACCGGAGAGGGCTAGGGTTACACAGAGTCGGTCACAATGGTAGGAGATCTACATATCCGTATCGCCAAGCTTGCCTTCCACGCCAAGGAAAGTCCCATCCGGACACGGGACGAAGTCTTCAATCTTGTATCTTCATAGTCTTGGAGTCCGGTCGATGATGATAGTCCGGCCGTCCGGACACCCCCTAGTCCAGGACTCCCTCAGTAGCCCCTGAACCAGGCTTCAATGACGATGAGTCCGGCGCGCATATTGTTCGGCATTGCAAGGCGGGTTCCTCCTCCGAATAATTCATAGAAGATTTGGGAACACCAGGATAGTGTCCGGCTCTGCAAAATAAATTCCACATTCCACCGTAGAGAGAAAAATATGCACACAAGTTCAATCTGCTGACTTATTTTGTGGCATGACATCACGCCACTACCAAGCCTTTACTTGAATCGTTTTTTATTATACCAACTCAGCGCGTTTAGCGAAGCGGTTTCCTTGGCATGTCTTGTCGAAGCAGAGATCGTGTTCCCCTTATTCCGGGATTCCCATCAATACGGACGTGGGTAACCCAACCGCGCCATTGATTGTGGCGCTTGGGAGATAAGCGAGTTTTACCAGGCCCATGGGGACGCATAGTCTTTGTCCGCCCATATATAAGGGGATAAGGATCTGCCTTTTTTACCTAAGCCTTCTTCCTCCTTTGCTTATCCATCTCCGCGCACTCGAGCTCCAGCGCCCAAGTTCGCACATCTCGTCTCAACCTTCTCCAGCCATGTCCGGAGCGGGAGGCAAGTGGATGGCCTCCTCCGTTACGGAGGGGCACATCGAGAAGCTGCGCGGTGCCGGATACCTTTCCGGCGACATCGCGCACCGGCTGCCCGACGAGGGGCAGCTCATCCCCACTCCCAGGCCTCATGAGAGGGTCGTATTCCTTCCCCACCTCCTCCGCGGACTGGGCTTTCTGTTGCATCCCTTCATCCGGGGGCTCATGTACTACTATGGCCTGAACTTCCACGATCTGGCGCCGAACTTCATCCTCAACATCTCGGTGTTTATCGTCGTGTGCGAGGCCTTCCTCTGCATCCGGCCCCACTTCGGCTTGTGGCTAAAGACCTTCAATGTCAAGCCGAAGGTAGTGAAGGGCGTCCAAGCGGAGTGCGGAGGCGCCATGGTGGGCAAAATTCCCAACGTCACCTGGCTCGAGGGGGCCTTCGTGGAGTCCGTCAAGGGGTGGCAATCGGGGTGGTTCTACATCACCGAGCCGCGTGACCCTAAATGGGCAGCGGCCCCCGAGTTCAGATCTGGTATCCCCATCCAGCTCACCTCCTGGAAAGATAAGGGTTGGCTATGGGGTAGTTCGGAGGAGCGGACAGGACTCCAGTCCTGTCTCCAGACCCTGGTGAACAAGAAGCCTAAGCTTGTTAATGTGATCCAGGTCATGCTCGTCCGCCGGAGTCTCCCCTGCCAACAGGGGGCCTTCAATTTATGGGAGTTCGATCCAGCACAGCACCGGACCCTGAGCGGGCTCTTCGACACGATGTACGAAGCTGCCTAGAGGGTGCTGTTCAAGGCGGAGAAGCCCCCGCGTCTGCAACAGAAGATCGCAGATTCAGCACCAAGCGCCCGGCCGGTGAGGTAAGCTTTGTTACCCTTTACGGAACACTTATTTCTTTCATAGTTTGACTCTAAGTGGGATCTAAAACTCCCAATGCCTTTAACAGGACTGGCAGAGGATGTCCGGACAGGTAGACTGTCCGGCTCCCCTTCCCGAAGACCCAGCGGACGCCCGTTTAATGGGGCTGCTGGTTCCGGCCCTTTACATGGTGCCGGAGAAGAAGGCCAAGAAGAAGGCCACGGGAACCCGAAGGAGTTCCCGGTGCCAGGTGATATCGGACTCATCATCCGATGGCTCCGAGGCGGACTCCTCCCCCGAAGACGAGGAGGAGAGAGAAGACTCTCCCCAAGAGGGGGGAGAGAGGAAGAGGAAGGCTTCCACCACAAGGGAGGCCGAAGGGTCCACGAAGGGGAGGACCCTTCCTCCGGACGGCTCTGCCAACACCGACGGCGGCGACGAGGAGTGGCCCTCAAGGGCCAAGCCCCTGGCGAGATCGTAAGTATCCGGATTCCTGAGTGATTTATAATTTTTCTTTGTGTCGCGTAGTGTCCTTCTAATGCCGCATACAACCTGCAGTCCGGCCAAGGAGGATCTACCCGCTTCATCGAGCGGGTCCTTGGCTCCGTCAGATGTGGATACCATC
The DNA here is from genome assembly GCA_021437245.1 of Aegilops speltoides. Classification (NCBI taxonomy): domain Eukaryota; kingdom Viridiplantae; phylum Streptophyta; class Magnoliopsida; order Poales; family Poaceae; genus Aegilops; species Aegilops speltoides. Next base: position 483,703,719 of record CM038145.1, read on the forward strand.
TTGACCGCCTCCACCCCTCGTGACGCTGAGGACGCCGAGGTGGGATCCCAGGAGGGGACCCGCCAAGAGGGGGAGGCTCCGGAGGTGCCGCAAGGCAGCCTCCCGGACTTTGCGCCGGACTCGTCTGCGGAACCCGCGATGGTTCAGAGTCCGGCAGCGCCCTTCGTAAGAAGGGCAAGACCGTGACACCGACAGCCTCCGTCCAATCGGAGGCGCCGGACAACTTGTTGGAGGCGCTCAATGGCGCTTCCATCGAGGAAGAACACCGCACTATCATGAGTGCGGTGATTCAGAAGGTTCAGCTCGCCAAGAGCGGGCTGACCGAAGCTTGCAGCAGCCTTCTAACAGGCTTTGAGGTAAGAAGTTTAAAATATGCAATGTAATACCGCATAGACGGTAGTTTCGATGCTCGGTTCGTGTTCGGAAAGAAAAGCGGATGAGGATCTAAAAAGATATCTGCAGGAGTTCTAAAAATTATGTCAATATGGGATTGCAGGCTGCTGCTTGACCTCTGTCGCATTAATCATGGAGGTCGGTGCTTTGAAGCAAGACCTCGGCGGGCGAGAACGAGCTTGGCCTTGCCAAGAAGCAGCTCGAGGACAAAGTAGGTGAGTAACACCATAATAAATTTGTACCTTACAGAAAAGGATTTTGGTTGCAATAGAAATAACAAGGATAACTTGGGCACTGCAGGGGCCACGAATGAGGTGGCGACCCTGAAGGAGGCCGTGTCATGATCGAGCGTAATGCGGCCATGAGCAGGTGGAGCGAGAGAAGTAGGAGGCGTGGGTGGCGGAGGTGCGGCAAGAGCTCCAGGCTCTCATGGAGAGACATGAGAGTTTGGAGCGCGACTCGAAGACTCGAGAGTCTGAGCTTGCCTCGGCTCTTGAGAGTGCCAAAGCCGCTAAGGCCGAGGCCCATAAGGCCCTTCAGGATATTGAGGCGGTGAAGAAAATAGCGGCGGGTAAGGCATTTTTCATGCAAAGCAAGCATGTGAATGTGAATTACCTGTTACTTACCCGAATTCGGAGCTCTCCAGGGGCGTTTGCAGATCTGCCTTGCAGCGTGTCCGATGCCGCCGCATTCTACCGGGCCGAGGAGGGGAGCTCAACGAAGAAGGTCTTCGTCTGCGAGTGCTGCCGAGGCGGACATCCGGTGCCCCTTAGCGACCAGTGAAGCAGCTGGTCGAGCTCCACAAGTAGCCGAGCAGGCCATGAAGGGCCTTATAGTCCGGTTGTGGCTCAAGAGGCCATGCCCGGAGCTACTCCGGCATGGTGCGGCGGCTGGTGGATGCGTGTCCTTGGGTGGAAGTCATCAAGCGCTCCTTTGCATTGAAGGTGCCGTCGGGCCTTGCCCACGCAAAGGTGCACTGGGCAGGCTGGATCTTTGAGAAGCTTACAACGGATGCACCGCCAGCGGGCAAGGAGTATCGTACGCCCAAGATGTACTATAAGAGTGTCCTGAAAGGGTGCCCGCAAGATTGCGGATGAGTGCCCTAAACATGTAATTTTTGAGTAAATTCGCAATGTGTTATCCTGTGCGCTGAAAACTTTGTTCATATGCGCTAAGCAACGCTTATTGATTTAAAATATTACCTTCTGTGCGACCGTTTATTAAATCTGAGAGATGGCAAGTCGTCGGCTTCAGCCCCATGCCACAAAGTGGGGTGTTGGGATAAATTTGAGCACTCTTGTTCCCATTTTTGGGTCAATCTAGGGAGGCGCTCAACACAACGAACAAGGCAACCAGACTTATAATGCTTGAACACTCTCACTTAGCCATAGAATTCTGTAATTTTAAATTTCGGCGAAGCCCCTAGTATTCGGAAGACCGAGTTCGGGGCGCTATCCACGCCTGGGCCGGACGAAGCCAGTTCCTCGCTCTAAGCGGCATAAGTCTTTAAGGACTCGAAAAGACCTCTCGAACAGCGACCAGCTCTCGCCTTATCATGACAGTCAGTTTTAGCTTTCTCCACTGAGGCGCTCGCCCAGCTCAACCGGGGCGCAATCGCAGTGGTTCTCCCAGTGCTACCTTAGCCGACGGAACAGAACGTAAGGTACCAAAACATGGGAGCCGGGAAAACCCAACTATTGACCCAAGACATGATTCGGAGCCGATGCATATAATGCTATAAGTTCGGGGTGCCGCACTTGTGAAAGTGTTCGGACTTATCACACCGTTATGCGGGGAACGTAAGCCCCTGGTGTATTCGGCCTTACCAAAGTGTACGGATGCAAGATGTCATAAATGAACATATATAAGAAAAGGAATGCAATTATAAGCGAAAAGTGATGCATTGTTCATTCAAGGAATTCTGCCACGAGTGCAGAACGATATAAATAGTGCGGTAAGCAAGGGATTGGACTATTTAAACATGTCTCCCTCCATGGGTAGGCTGCGGACTGGTGTATTTAACAAATTTAATGCTCATAATGGAGACCACCTGAGTGTTCGTCGTAGCCTTTGTCCTTCCCTGGCTGTTGCATCGTGAGTTCGGCAGGTTTGCCGCCGGACAGGGTCTCTGGTAAATGGAGCCCTGTGGATAAAAAGAAGAAAAAGGAAAATAAAAAGAGCGACACACTTAGGAGCCCCTTGTGTGGTTGAGCCGCACTCTGGGCCTGTCGTGGTCGTGCCCCTCTCCCTATGCCCATGGTATCTCCAGAGTGTAATGATGTACGCGAAGAGCTGGTGTTGCAATGCAAGGGCTGGGGTTGGGGCTGCATTGCTACGCGTGCTCGGAACGTGCCAGGTGGTCTTGATTGATGTTACTCCGGGCACGTTTAGCCATGTCCGGTCGTTTAGCGGCCGGACTCGAAAACTGCCTAAAAAGGCTGCTCTGTACTTCTGCCGCGAGAGCCGCTGTGTGTTCCTCCGTTCGGAGGGAGTGTTCAGTATTTCCGTTGACCGTGATGACTCCACGAGGGCCCAGCATCTTGAGCTTAAGGTATGCATAATGCGGCACCGCGTTGAACTTTGCGAACGCGGTTCGTCCGAGCAGAGCGTGATAGCCACTGCGGAATGGGACTATGTCGAAGATTAACTCTTCGCTTCGGAAATTATCCGGGGATCCGAAGACCACTTCAGGTGTGACTGAGCCTGTACAGTTGGCCTCAACACCTGGTATGATGCCTTTGAAGGTCATCTTTGTAGGCTTAATCCTTGAGGGGTCTATGCCCATCTTGCGACCGTATCCCTGATAAAGCGAGGTTAGAGCTCTTGCCGCCGTCCATCAGGACTCTAGTGAGGTGAAATCCATCGACGATTGGGTCTAAAACCAATGCGGCGAATCCGCCATGACGGATACTGGTGGGGTGGTCCCTCCGGTCGAAAGTGATTGGGCAAGAGGACCATGGATTGAACTTCGGGGCGACTGGCTCCATCGCATATACATCCCTAAGTGCACACTTCCGCTCCCTCTTGGATATATGGGTTGCGTATATCATGTTTACCGTCCGCACTTGTGGGGGGAAACCCTTGTGTCCTCTACTGTTCGGCGGCCGAGTCTCCTCCTCGTCATTGCTGTGCAGCCCCTTGTCATTGTTTTCGGCAATTAACTTGCCTGCCTGCTTGAATACCCAACAATCCCTGTTGGTGTGGTTGGCTGGCTTTTTAGGGGTGCCATGTATCTGGCAAGAGCGGTCGAGTATTCGGTCCAAATTGTACGGACCCGGAGTGGTTCTTTTGGTCATGAGTGATGTGAGGGCTGCCATGGATTTTGGCTTTTCCTGTCCTAGGTGTCGGGCCAGCCACTCGTCGCGGATGTTGTGTTTGAAGGCTGCAAGGGCTTCTGCATCCGGACAGTCGACGATTTGATTTTTCTTCGTTAAGAACCGTGTCCAGAACTGTCTGGCCGATTCGTCTGGCTGCTAAATTATGTGGCTTAGGTCATCGGTGTCTGGTGGTCGCACATATGTGCCCTGGAAGTTGTCGAGGAATGCGGCTTCCAGGTCCTCCCAACACCCAATTGACTCTGCGGGCAAGCTATTAAGCCAATGCCGAGCTGGTCCTTTAAGCTTGAGTGGGAGATACTTGATGGCGTGAAGATCATCCCCGCGGGCCATATGGATGTGAAGGAGATAATCTTCGATCCAAACCGCGGGGTCTGTTGTGCCATCGTAGGATTCAATGTTCACGGGTTTAAACCCTTCGGGGATTTGATGATCCATTACTTCATCTGTGAAGCATAGTGGGTGTGTGGCGCCTCTATACTGGGCGATATCACGACGCATCTTGAGGGAGCTTTGTCTATTGTGTTCGGCCCGGCCAGAGTTACTATATCCGGCACGACGGAAGTCGTCTCGTGTCGTGGGGCACCCACGTGATCCATAGATCGATCTTGATTGTCTTGCCTTGTCCTCCAATATGTCTCGCAAAGTCCGGCGCATTCCCCCGTGGCTTCGTACTTTTCGAGCGGTGCCGGGGTACGGTCCTGGTGGAGGGCCTAGATGCCTCTCTGTCGTGGCCACGAGATGGTCGGTCTGCCGTATTATGCGCTGGTGATGAAGGTTTATATGCCTCCTCCTCTAATCAGGGGAGCAACTTGCATTTTGGGTAGCTTTTGGAGGGGCGTTTGAGTTCTTACTCTTCGGTCGCCAGGACTTCAGTCCATCTGTCGGCTAGCAGATCTTGATCAGCTTGAAGCTGTTGCTGCTTTTTCTTTGGGCTATTTGTCGTGGCCATTAGCCTGCGTTTAAAATGCTCTTGTTCGACGGGATCCTCCGGCACGACAAATTCGTCGTCATTGAGGCTTGCCTCGTCTCCGTAGGGAGGCATGTAATTATCATCCTCGACCTCTTCGTCTGCTGCTCTCTCGTGAGGGCTGGCTTCTGCATCCTCCTGCGCTGAATCTTGCTGGAGGGGGTTGTCCTCGGCACTCTCTGGGGTGTTATTATCTCCGGTGCCGGAATCTCCATTCTTGCTGTGGCGGGATTTAGAGCGGCGCTGCTGACGTCGGCGCTTGGGCTGTTTCTTAGGGGAATCTTCCTCCGCTGCTTCTTCGCCGTTCCCGTCCTTCGGGATGTCCACCATGTATATGTCATATGACGAGGTGGTCTTCCAGTGCCCCGTAAGCGCTGGTTCTTGATAAATCTCACGCATCGCCGTCCATCTTGTCGATGTCTTCGAGTCGTAGTCTAGCATGTCGGTTAGATCGTCGACAGTGGCTACAAAGTGGGTGGTGGGTGGGCCTTGAATTTCTTCGTCGTCCGCATCCCAACCATCCTGACCGTAGTCCGGCCAGGGCTCTCTTGATAACGAGGATGCTTTAGCGAATTCAAGATGTCGCCAAAGGATGAGTGCTGAAAGATGTCCGCAGCGGTGAACTCCATGATCGGTGCCCAATCGGATTCGGTTGGCAGGGGCGCTGGAGGTTCGGAGTCCGGCAAGGAGTCCGGCACCTCGGAGTCGTGAGCTTTGCCAGGGACAGGGTCAGTGTTCGGCTCCGTCGCCGTAGAGATTGCAGCTCCCGAGGCGGTGTCCAGCCACCCGTCCTCGATCTGCGCGGTCGGCTCCGAACTATGGGTCGGAGCGGACTTGTGTGCGGCCTCCAAGGTACTGTCCGGCAGCAGAGCTAAATCATGCCCATCGTGACAGTGCGGCACGCTCGGCTGTGGCTCGAATCCATCGAAGATCAAGTCTCCGCGGATGTCAGCCGTGAAGTTTAGGCTTCAAATCTGACTCGATGGCGAGGGCGTAGCTTCGATCTGCTCCGGATGGCTGCTTAATTGCCCGCAGCAGGCCGCCGAATCTGAAGATCTGTCCGGGTAGAAAAGTCTCACCCTGGACTGCGTTGTTGTTGATTGAAGAAGCCATCCAGCCTATTGGTGACGACACAGAGGAACTCTCAATGAAAGCACCAATGTCGGTGTCAAAACCGGCGGATCTCGGGTAGGGGGTCCCGAACTGTGCGTCTAAGCGGATGGTAACAGGAGACAAGGGACACGATGTTTTACCTGTGTTCAGGCCCTCTCGATGGAGGTAAAACCCTACTCCTGCTTGATTGATATTGATGATATGGGTAGTACAAGAGTGGATCTACCACGAGATCAAGGAGGCTAAACCATAGAAGCTAGCCTATTGTATGATTGTTGTAATGGTTGTTCGTCCTACGGACTAAAACCCTCCGGTTTATATAGACACTGGAGAGTGCTAGGGATACACAGAGTCGGTTACAATGGTAGGAGATCTACATATCCGTATCGCCAAGCTTGCCTTCCACGCCAAGGAAAGTACCATCCGGACACGGGACGGAGTCTTCAATCTTGTATCTTCATAGTCTTGGAGTCCGGCCGATGATGATAGTCCGGCCGTCCGGACACCCCCTAGTCCAGGACTCCCTCAATCTTCATAGAATATGTACGAGCCAATATGGGCATCTAGGTTCCGCTATTGGTTATTGACCGAGAATAGTTCTAGATCATGTCTACATAGTTCTCGAACCCGTAGGGTCCGCACGCTTAACGTTACGATGACAGTTTTATTATGAGTTTATAAGTTTTGATGTACCGAAGGAGTTCGGAGTCCCGGATGAGATCGGGGACATGATGATGAGTCTCGAAATGGTCGAGACGTAAAGATCGATATATTGGACGACTATATTGGAGTTCGAAAGGTTCCAGTGATTCGGTATTTTTCGAGTACTGGGAGAGTTACGGAATTAGCCGGGAGTATATGGGCCTTATTGGGCCATACGGGAATAGAGGAAAGAGGCCGAAAGGAAGGAGGCGCGCAGACCCCTCTGGTCCGAATTGGACAAGGGGTGCGGCCCCCTTTTCCTTCCTCCTGTCCCCCTCTTTCCCCCTTCTCCTACTCCAACAAGGAAGGAGGGAGTCCTACTCCCGGTGGGAGTAGGACTCCCCTTGGCGCGCCTCCTCCTAGGCCGGCCGCCCCCTCCCCCTTGCTCCTTTATATACGGAGGCAGGGGGCACCCCATGACACACAAGTTGATCTACGAATCGTTCCTTAGCCGTGTGAGGTGCCCCCCTCCACCATATTCCACCTCGGTCATATCATCGCGGAGTTTAGGCAAAGCCCTGCACCGGTAGAACATCATCATCGTCACCACGCCGTTGTGCTGACGGAAATCATCCCTGACGCTTTGCTGGATCGGAGCCCGGGGATCGTCATCGAGCTGAACGTGTGCTGAACTCGGAGGTGCCGTACATTCGGTACTTGGATCGGTCGGATCGTGAAGACGTACGACTACATCAACCGCGTTGTTATAACGCTTCCGCTTACGGTCTACGAGGGTACGTGGATAATACTCTCCCCTCTCGTTGCTATGCCATCACCATGATCTTGCGTGTGCGTAGGAAATTTTTTGAAATTACTACGTTCCCCAACAGTTAGATAGTCTTATAGATGGTATAGAGAAATAGTAGACGTTTGATTCTATGTAACAATGTACTTTATCATCGAACTTTATCTCCGGGCGAACTTGTCAAAACTTGTCATCGCAGTCCTTCGGCTTCAACCTCCGAACCAAGAAGTTGGAGTGTTTCTGGATACTATGTTTAAATGAGAAACATTCAGTATGTCCGGAAACCACGCAATCCGGTCATATTGCTCAAACAGACAGAATTTGTTTGGGGAGTTATGTTATATTACTTTTCAATGTAAGAAACATCTTCCAGGGAAAACAGTTCCATTAGGGGTTCCTTTCCTTGGGTCGACATACTGAATTATGCATGTCTAGGCATGTGTCCGAATTACGGGCAACCTATCCCGTATTTTGTTGTAAACGTAAAACAGTCCGTTGTTGCTTGCCGACCAATTATTCCCTTAAGAACGCTAGCTTTCAGTTTCACCCGTCTGAGGTGTAGATCCGGATAACCCGGTTGTAACAATCGCAGAGGTACTCCCTTTACACCCTAGCTGAACAATCGGGAAGGTAGGGTATAAGCACAGGAGCGAGGCAACCCAGCTTGGCAAAAACTTAAGTCATAAAGGTGCATATAATGGCAAGATAAGATGTATAAAACAAACGACGTAGACAATGCAAGCTATAAACTTTTAATAATAAGCTTCGTTAAAGAAGCCCCTAGTTTATAGTGGGGTGTATACATTTAAAGATGTGTACCCCTCACAGTTCGGCAAATCCGAACATAACCTGGGATATAAAAAGGAAATATCAAGAAGGAGAGGAGAAGGTGAAAGTGCTAGTATCGACTAGAGGGGGGGTGAATAGGCGATTTTTGTGAAAGTCTTCAAAACTTGGAAGTTTCGAAGACAAATAATAGAAATAACCTAATTGATATGCAGCAGAAGATAAACTACCCTAAACATGCCATAGTCAGGTATGTAACGATGTGAAAGTACAGGACTAACAGCAGTAAGGTAGTAAGGATCAAGATGGAAGACAGTGTGAAGCCAATCAACAATAGTAGTCAAGCAATGAAGTCAAACAGATACACAGATAGGCAATGACTTCACGAAGACAAACTAAAGTAAGGATGGAAAGGATAGAACCGGTTGCTCGTTGAAGACACAGATTTGTTGGACCAGTTCAATTGTTGTGACAATCAGACGTCTGGTTAGGGAGGCTGAGATTTAACTCAAGACCGTGTCTTCACCTTATTCCCTTGAGCTAAGGACACCCAGTCCTCGCCCAATCACTCTGGTAAGTCTTCAAGGAGACTTCCAAAGCTTCACAGACTTCGTTCACGGCAATCCACAATGACTCTTGGATGCTCGACGCGACGCCTAACCGGTGGAGGATTCACAGTCCTCAAGTGTAATAAGTCTTGAGTCACACAGATAGAAAGACTTCAATGATGCCTAACACTCTTTGGCTCTAGGTGTTTGGGCTTTGTCCTCGCAAGGATTTCTCTCTCTCTCAAATGCTTCGAGGTGGGTTGCTCTCAAACGACAAAAGCCGTGCACAAACTCTGAGCAGCCACCAATTTATGGTGTAGGGGTGGGCTATTTATAGCCACTAGGCAACCCGACCTGATTTGTCCAAAATGACCCTAGGTCACTAAGGAACTGACACGTGTTCCAATGGTCATATTTCAAACACACGTGGCAACTTTACTTGGGCTACAAGTAAAGCTGACTCATCCAGCTCTGGATAAGATTTGCTCTCATTGTCTTCGCTCGAAGACATAGGATTTGAGTTGAGCATCACTTCAGTCACTCTGACTTAGTTCACTTGGACCCCACTTAACAGTATGGTGGTTCCTATGACTCAACAAAGAAGAAAAGGAAACAGCGAAGCCACACAGTCTTCGCGCTCCAAAGTCCTCACACATTGTCTTCTCATGTCATAGTCTTCAATATGAATATCTTCTCATACCACCATTGTCTTCAATGTCTTCCTACATTTTTAGGGGTCATCTCCGGTAGGTAAACCGAATCAATGAGGGACACAACCTGCGTTATCCTGCAATTCTCACAAACGCATTAGTCCCTCAACCAACTTTGTCACCAATACTCCAAAACCAACTAGGGGTGGCACTAGATGCACTTACAATCTCCCCCTTTTTGGTGATTGATGACAAACTGGTTGAAGTTTTCAACGGGGATAAAGTATGTGAAACTGTAAGGATAGGGGATTGTCTTCATAGTTGCAAGGGCTCCCCCTGAAGATGTGCATATAAGTAATTTGCTTTTGGAATGCAAATGCACATGGCAGGTTGTACTTGTGGAGATCCACTTCAACTTATGAAGATAATTCATCATGCATGAAATGATATAGTAGGAATATGACATGCATAATGAAAAATGGACGTCTGCATAATGATCTAAGTACGGAAGTTATCATCGCACATGCGGATTTTATCATCGCATCATAGTAAAGCAAATAAGTAGCAGTAGTAGCAGACGACCATCAAGTTTAGGTGTTACAACTCAAAGAACCAAATGTTTCAAAACGCAAGAGTTTTAAGCACACATCAAAATATAAGTGCAACCGCCCATATGGACCCGCTTGAAGACTATCAACTCATATGCTTCTCCCCCTTTTGTCAGTAATGACCAAAAAGGTTTAAAGACATAGAGAATCTACTCGTAATCATCAGTAGGTGAAGCAGTAGGGTTGTAAATGCGTTGGTTGGCGGTCTTGAGCGAGCTTAGTGCGATGTCGATCTTGCCTTGATAGTAGGAGGTGGTGAAGTACCATCATCTTCATCATCGATCACTCTGGCATTAACTGTTGTCGCGGAAGAAGAATATTCAGAGTCTTCAAGAGATGGAGTTCGACGCAGGGTAGCAGTCCGTGGAGGAGTGGAGTCAAACTGGAATCTTTCATTGAAGCCATCGTCTTGAAGATCAGCTTCAGCACTGAGCAGAGTCAAACTCTTCCATGATCTTCGGCAAGTTTCATGAGCAACAAAGGCATTCCTGGTGGCAAGGTTGCGAATGCGATTGACATCCACCAAGAGGCTTTGCATCTGTCTCTTGAACCAGAAATGATGCTTATCCTGTTTCTGATGAAGAGCCATAAAAGGTTCTCGGTCGTTGAGAACGCGAGAACGCTTCCGAGGCCTTTGTGCAATGGTGCTTTCAGTGGCTTCAGTGGGTGCTCTGTGAGGCAGACGAGTGTTACCAGCCCGTGCATAGATTCGTGTTGCTGCTTGAACACCTTCAATAGGCTGAGTGAAGCTTTGGTGCTCAATATTTTGAAGACAAAGCGGCGTCTTGGCAGGGTCGGAGTATATAGCATCAACTGACATATCAACCTCTGGCAGAAAGATTATATGATTGCGAGCAGAGGGCTGATAATTGACAGATGAGTGGCGATTGATGAGGCGCATGACCCATGGAGCATAAAACTTCAGACCGAATAGGTCAGATCCGGAAGCAGCAAGTTGCCTGATGAAGAATTCCTGAGTGTTGAAGCTGATGCCATTGAGAATGTAGAAGACCAAAGTCTTCATAGCTCCTTCAAGCTTGGCCGCTGACGAGTGTCCTTTGACTGGCCATAGAGTTCGCCTGATGATATGATATATGGTGCGAGGCAGATAGTCAAGGTCTTCAAGAAAGAATTGTGTGGGATACTCAGCGTCAGATGGCAATGGCTTCATCATGCTCAACATCTGGCTCATATTGGGTTCTGGCTTATGAAAGATGCTCTCCACAGCATTGCGGTATAGCTGACAGTCAGGTTCATATAGTTCTCCAGGAGTGGCTAGTCCTGTAAGCTCAATGATATCCATAGCTTTGGCTTCATGATGAACATTTCCAGTCATCCACTCGAGAACCCATGTCTTGATGTCCCTGTAGTAGCCACGAATGTGCAGAGTGGCATAGAATTGAAGTAATAGCTCTTCATTCCAATGTTCTTTATGCATCACAAAGTGGAGCAGACAAAGCATCACGAAGCAGATCAAGTGCTTCTTCTAAGCACGGCAGTCCAAAGAATAACCCGGTGTCAAGGCGCATATGAGGGAAAATGAGCCCTTGATCATATAGCACGCATGAGTAATAGCTTCTCTGCTGATAGCTCCAGAACTGATCTGATGATATCCTTGGCTTCGAGTAGGGGTTCTTGGCATTGTCAAAGAAGGTATTGTGGCTTTTGAAGCCATTAGCATTGAATGACCCTGGTGAGTTGGCGTTACACTGGAAACCATGGCAACTGGGCTTTGGCTTACGGACTGAGGCCTATGCTCAACATGATAGTCAAATTGCGGGCTGAGGCAAAGGCGGAGGCACGAGAATAGGCCATCTGGTTGTGGTAAGTGACCATGACTGTATGCTTGCTCAATTGTGTGAGGCCTTGGTGGCGGAACAGAACAAGGGCATGATGGAGGCATCAGTGCACTGACAGTGTGCTTCGAGCAATTGTCACATTAACTTCAGGTGCAGCATCCTCATTGGCTTTAGGTGCAGCATCCTCATTGGCTTCAGGTGCAGGGGCCTCATAATCTTCAGGCACAGTGGCCTCATTGGTTTCAGGCACACTGGTTGGTGCAGGCTCCACATTAGCGTCAGCCATGACTACGTCACTAGCTTCATTGGCGTTGGTGGTGGCAGCCTCAACATTATCAACCTCCTCTTGACGAGCAGGAGGGTCGGGCACAGGCACGTTCAGATCATGAACTGCTTCTTCTTCAATTGCTGGGGGAGTAGGAACATGTACTTCTTCTTCATTTTCTTCGGCTGATGCAGCCGGAATGTCTTCAGCAGCATGTGCTTCAGACTCGGAGACATTCACAGTTGGAGCTGGTTCAGAAAATACTTGTCGTGCAATAGGTGAACGTTGCACTTCTCCTTCTGGAACGCTCGACAGAGGGACTTCAGGCCTTTGCCCTCTGCGAAGCCTGCGAAGTGTTGGCTTCAAGTTAGGGGATGGAGTTGGCTGAGCCTGAAAGTCTTCATCCTCTTCTTGCACGTTGGGGGTAGCTTGTTGTTGTTGTTGGGGTGTACTGGGGGAGTCTTGTTGTTGTTGTGGGTGATCAGCCCACGAAGCATCCTGAGCAATTGGCGTCAATGGACGACCAATGCTGATGAGTTCACTGTTCGTATGAACATGCGATGATACCACTTGATGTTCGATCTGAGGAAGAACTTCATCATTTTTTACATTGTCATCTTGACCAATGTCTTCAGCAGCGGTGGGTTCAGCTGCTGGAATATCTTCAGCCTCATGAGCCTCTGTTGTAGCAGGCCATGGACAACCATTCTTCGTTCTTGATGAACTGACACAGGGCGAACCATGGAAATGGGTTCAATGACTAAGGGCTCTGTGGAAGCAGCCCTAGTCTTCTTGGTCTCGCGCTTCTTCTTGGAGGGAGCGGCATCAGAGGCTTCAGTGTTCTTTCTATTTCTGGCGTCAGCCTCGGCAGCCCTCGTCTTCTTACATTACAGGCGGTTGTGGTGACCTTTGGCTTCGAGCCAGTCATGCTGCTTGGGAAGATAATGCGAGGGGCTTCTTGGCGTGAAGGTTCAGGCTGTTCAGGGTGCTTCTTCTTCTTCTTTGCAGCCATCCTGGGGTCAATGCCAGGACGGCCAAGTGACTTGCGCTTCTTAGCCTCATTGTAGGCAAGCACACACTTATCAGCCAAAATCTTCATGCGCTCTCAAGAGCCCTAAGCTTCTTGGCGTTTCTTCAGAAAAGCTTCTTTAAGCTCATGAAGCATGACTTTGAAGTTGCGGACATCTTGAACACTCAGATTGGCCACATGCTTCTCGAATTGAGCCTTCTAATAGTCAATCTTGTTCTTGAGCTCAACGATGCGCTGAGCGAGAGCGAGCTCAGAAGCAATGGCGCCATTGAAGGCGACACTGAGGCCAATGGGGAGCTGTAAATCTTCAAAGCTGACGTTGGGGGTGTCAAACCACTCATTACTGAAATTGTGGATGATGGCCACATCAAAGAGAGGCAGGTTGCTGAAGATTTCTGCTTCTTCCTTGCTCTTTATCAGCAGCTCAAGAGCATCATCAGCAAGATCTTCATCACTTGATAGATCAATGGGTTCTTCACGTAGAATTGCAGCAGGAGTCAAGGCTCTTTGATCAGATGGTCTGACAAGTTGCTTCTTCTTCTCCGTTCTCTTGGAGACACGGGATAGATCTTCAGACTGCACACTGGCTTCAGGAGGTGCAGTGGCCAGTGGCTTCGCACGCAAAGTCTTCGGAGGTGCAGCTGAGGTTGAAGCCTTTGACTTCTTTTGCGTCTGCGGCTTTGGAGGAGGTGCAGGGGCTTCATCAGAGTCAGCACCATTGTCAGAATGATCTACTCTGGCGCCTTAGACCATGATGTAAGTGATGAGGCCGTCAAGGTTGGAGAAGGGGCCGATCTCATTGGTATTAGCTTCACGGGAGCCGTCAGCACGGGGAGCAGATGGACCTGGGTTGAAGTCCAATCCCAAGGACTTCTTGTTCTTCTTGGCCGAAGCCACAGCAAACTGGTAGTTGCGCTTGAAGAGAGAGTCGTCACGACACCATAGTAGTGAAGTGGGATCTGCGTTCTCTGGCTGTGGGCCACGGACCATGCAAGGAAAGAAGCCTTGGTCAATGGCTTCAGCTTTGGTCTTGGGATGAAGGCCTCGATAGAGAATATCTCCCCAAGGTCTCTTGATGGCATTCTTCTCTGCATATTCCTTCGTCACAAACTTGTATTTGAACCACTCCTCAGCCCAATAGCGTCGAATCCATTGGATTCGCGTCTTTCTCTGATGATAGTTCTCTTCAGGATCTGTCTTGTATAGTTCTGCTAAATCATCAGGCAGATCTTTAGATGTTCCTTCTTTGCGCTGTCTGCCACCCTCCCTTGCTGATTTTTCTGTAGCCATGAACTTCAAACTGAATGGCTTCAATACGTTCAAACTCTTGAGAGATTTGCGCTTGCTGGTCAAGCAGGAACTGGCTTCAGGAGAATTTATATGATGTTGTAAGTATTCTGCAAACGAATGCAGACTATGAGAACCAAGGGATTCTCCCACGGACATGTACTGTGTGACATTAGAGATGCGAGGAAGGGAAGAGGTCATATGCATTCTCAGAAGATTTTGAAGATAAATCAGTTTGAAGACATTGACCTCATGATGCGAAGACATTCACTTATATTGGTGAGTTGGTTCCAGATTTGTACCAATCCGTGAATAAGTACAAGTGAGGAATCAAACTAGACAGGAAATCTAAGTGAATCGACTAGGCAGTATGAGATGCAGACAGAATAGATCTAACTTGAACAGGCAGAAACAACTTTCGATAAACAGGATGAATCTTGAAGATCAAAAAGGTGGAAAAAATAGAGTTATAATTACCGCACGAAGAACTGCTAGATGGAAGAATAGGAGATCGAGCAGTTCAGCCCACCGTGCCCTAACTTGGTGACGGAGGACACCTACGGTGACGGCGGAGAGGACGATGTCCGCGGCCGGCGTGAGGGCGGCGTCGGAGAAGTCGCGGCAGCTAAGCGCTTCATCGCCGGCGTCGTCGCGAGCTAGCGGTGGCGCTAGGGTTTTGATGGAGGTGGAGAGGTGGAAGAAGGATTTCTTTACCGCAGGGGACAAGTATTTATAAGTAGGTGAGAGACATAGTGCAATTACGCTGGTGCCCCTGGCGGTTCATATCTGAGAGGTACGTGGCAAGCATGAAACACACCCAGGGTTGTCCCACGTTCCCATGCCCGCCAGGCATGTCGGAGAGTTGTTTCGGCTTCTCCGGATTTCAACAGTAAAGATAAGACATTTAAAACAGATTTAATGTTTGTCTCTTTGCCTTCTGCTGACTAGGACGCAGAGAAGACATTCGACAGTTTCAATAGAATGCATATGATTTGGACAGATAGAGTTTGAGATAGGAAGCATAGAGAGGTTAGGGTCCGATCACATTCACTTAGTTCAAAAGATCCAATCTTGAAGACATAGCTATAAGTGAATGTTGTAGAGGACAGAACACTAGTATATATCAGAAAGCAATCAAATCATCATGGTGCAGAAAGTCATGAAGACAAATTGAAACTGAAGACAAACCAAATGTGAAGTCATTGCATTGTAACGCCATGAGTGAAACACTTCAAACAAAGAAAGTTGGTGGTGGCGTTACCCACCGTATAGGAAGTATTAGACCCAGACACGGCGCACAATTATCGTGGCGCTCCGAAGTCAAATTCCATGTTAATGTATTCACACTCAGAGTGTAAATCTTCATTGATTGAAGATATACATTACTTTGTGTGTTGCACATCTAAGTCATTAACATGCATAAGTGTTAGGATGTGTGCCTGATCACAGGACATTAGAGGATTCCAAGATATTCAGCTCACACCGTAACTTGCAAAACCTTTTCTCATCCAAGGGCTTTGTGAAGATATCGCGATTGCTCATCGGTGTTGGCGTGAATGATATCGATATCTTTCTTCATAACATGATCTCTGAGAAAGTGATGACGAATTTCAATGTGCTTTGTCTTCGAGTGTTGGACTGGATTATTAGCTATTTTGATGGCACTTTCGTTGTCGCAGAAGAGAGGTACTTGTTTCATATTGATGCCATAGTCCTTGAGATTTTGCTTTATCCATAGAAGCTGAGCACAACAGGATCCAGCAGCAATGTATTCAGATTCAGCAGTTGAGAGTGATACACAGTTCCGCTTCTTCGAAGACCAACAGACAAGAGATCGACCAAGAAAATGGCATGTGCCTGATGTAGACTTGCGATCCACCTTGTCACTAGCATAATCAGCATCCAAGAATCCAACCAAATCAAAATTTGAGCCCTTGGGATACCATAATCCGAGTGTTGGGGTGTAAGCCAAATATCGAAGAATTTGCTTCACAGCTAAGTGATGCGATTCCTTTGGTGCCGCTTGGAATCGAGCACACATGCAAACATTGAGCATAATATCTGGCCTAGATGCACATAAATAAAGCAACGAACCAATCATGGAGCGGTATACCTTTTGATCGAACTCTTTACCATTGTCGTCGGGACCAAGATGGTGTTTGGCTGGCATTGGCGTCGTGTAGCCTTTGCAGTCTTCCATTCCAAACTTCTTCAGACAATCTTTGAGGTATTTTTCTTGAGATATGAAGATGCCATTTCTTTTCTTTTAATTTGAAGACCAAGGAAGAACTTCAGCTCACCCATCATGGACATTTGATATTGCTCTTGCATCATGTACCCAAACTCATCACTATACTTCTGGTTGGTGCAGCCGAAGATAATGTCATCCACATATATTTGGCACACAAACAGTTCACCATCATATGTCTTCGTGAAGAGAGTGGGATCGAGGGATCCAGGTTTGAAGCCTTTGCTCTTTAGGAAGTCTTTGATTGTATCATACCAGGCACGAGGAGCTTGCTTGAGGCCATACAGTGCTTTGTTTAGCTTGTACACCATATCAGGATGTTTTGGATCTTCAAAGCCATGTGGTTGTGCAACATATACTTCTTCTTCAATCTTGCCATTGAGAAATGCACTCTTTACATCCATTTGATATAGCAAGATATTGTGATGATTAGCATAGGCTAGCAGTATGCGAATAGCTTCAAGCCTAGCAACAGGAGCAAATGTTTCATCAAAGTCAATTCCTTCAACTTGAGTGTATCCTTGAGCCACAAGATGTGCTTTTTTTCTGACGACTTGACCATGCTCATCTTGCTTGTTTCGATATATCCATTTTGTTCCAATAATGTTATGCTTGCGAGGGTTAGGTCGCTTGACAAGTTCCCAAACATTATTTAGCTTGAACTGTTGAAGTTCTTCTTGCATGGATTGAATCCATTCTGGTTCCATAAAAGCTTCAGCAACTTTCTTGGGTTCTGATATAGACACAAATGAAAAGTGCCCACAGAAGTTTGTTAGCTGTGTTGCTCTTGATCGAGTGAGCGAACCAGGTGCATTGATGCTGTCAATTATCTTCTCTATTTGAACTTCATTTGCAACACGAGGATGAACAGGACGAAGATTTTCTGGCTGATCATTGTCATCATTGGGAGGATTGTCTTCAGTCTGAGCATTGTCTTCAGGTTGATTTGGTGCAGAGATTATAAGTTCCTCTTCAGGCTATGCTTCAGAGGGCATGATTTCACTAGTTCCCATCAGCTTGATTGCCTCATTTGAAGGAGCTTCATCCAGTGTACTTGGCAGAATCTCTCTTTGTGAACCATTGGTTTCATCAAATTTCACATCCACAGTTTCAACGATTTTGTAGAGATAAAGGTTGAAGACCCTGTAGGAGTGTGAATCCTTTCCATAGCCAAGCATGAAGCCTTCGTGAGCCTTAGGTGCAAATTTTGACTTGTGATGGGGATCCTTTATCCAAAGATCTTGCTCCAAATACTCAAGTAACGATGTTTGGCTTCTTGCCGAGAAGTAGCTCATATGATGTTTTGTTGAAGCTTATGGATGTATACACGGTTGATGATGTGACATGTTGTATCAATAGCTTCAGCCGAACTTTCTTGGTGTCTTGTACTCATCTAGCATTGTTCGAGCCATCTCAATGAGGGTTCTGTTTTTGCGCTCAACAATGCTATTTTGCTAAGGTGTGTACGGAGCAGAGAACTCATGAGTGATTCCCATTGTATCCAGATACAGATCAAGTCCAGTGTTCTTGAATTCAGTGCCATTGTCACTTCTGATGTGCTTGATCTTCACACCATAATTGTTCATTGCTCGAGTTGCAAAGTGCCTGAAGACATCTTGCACTTCAGTCTTGTAGAGAATTATATGAACCCATGTGTATCTTGAGTAGTCATCAACAATGACGAAGCCATAGAGACAGGCAATTGTTGTGAGGGTGGAGTAGTGAGTAGGTCCAAATAAGTCCATGTGTAACAGCTCGAAGGGTTGAGATGTTGTCATGATTGTCTTCGATGGGTGCTTTGCCCTTGTCATCTTTCCAGCTTCACAGGCACCACACAGATGATCCTTCTTGAACTTGACATCCTCGATGCCAATGACATGCTTCTTCTTGACAAGTGAGTGTAAGTTCCTCATGCCAGCATGTCCCAGCCTTTGATGCCAGAGCCATCATTCTGAAGCTTTTGTGAGAAGACATACGGCAAGCTATGGACCTGCTAAGAAATCTACCATGTATAGATCATCTTTTCGATACCCTTCAAAGACTAGAGATTTGTCAGATTCCATTAGTACAAGGCAACGATATTTGCCAAATATCACAATCATGTTCAAGTCACAAAGCATTGAGACAGACATTAAGTTGAAACCAAGGGATTCAACAAGCATCACTTTATCCATGTGTTGATCCTTTGAGATTGCAACTCTACCTAGACCCAATACCTTGCTTTTACCAGTGTCAGCAAATGTAATGTGACTCTTGTCGGATGGACGTAAGGTTGAGTCCATGAGAAGACTTCGATCACCAGTCATATGATTTGTGCATCCACTGTCCATAATCCATTCTGAAGCTTTTGGTGATGTGCCCTACAGTGCAGTTAGGAGGATAGGCTTCACAAAAGTGTTGTGAAGCATATGCGTTTGACACATATAGGGACAGTCACAGCTTATAACAAAGTTAGGACATAGTATGACTGATAAGAAATTCAGATGTGAAGCATATAGAATGACATTCTATCGTGCGTCCTCAATGTGTTTTAGGTCCCCAGCAATAGTATTGGACGCCATTGATTGCTGGCTGGAGACCGTTTTCTGCAAGAGAGAGTTAGTTCTTCTTTGCCACCCACATCTTCAGTGGGGGCTTAGAGGCAATGAGTCTAAGTGCAGCATCTGAGAATTTTGGCTTTGGAGCCCTAGCAAATAGCCTTGCAGGAGATGAATGATACTCATATGAATAAGCAGAAAAGTTCTTAGTCCTATGAACATAGCAGTTTGAAGATACATGCTCATATTCATAAGTTTGAGCATGATTTCCCTGCAAAACATTGGTGTTAGGGTGACTCATGTGAGTCTTGTATCTGTATGAAGCCTTTGGGCCATATGAAGCCATAGGTCTGGGGTTTGTCTTCTTCCTTGATGGTGTCATGATGACATTCACAGGAAGATTCTCAATGTACTGCTTGAGTACACAGATCTTCTTCATAGATGGTCCATTCCTGCAGTTAGTACCAATGTACCTGGCAAACACTTCACCATTCTGATTTTTGAATAGTTTATAGTTTGCATCAAAGGATTCATCAATGACAATAGGATTAGCACAGGTAAAGCCAGATAAGGTGGATGGATCTACTGAAGGTTCCTTTGCAGCAACCCATGTGGTTTTGGGGTACTGCTCAGGCTTCCAATACGAGCCATCAACATTCATTTTCCTTTCGAACCCAACACCCTCTTTCCTAGGGTTTTGGTTCAGAATCTGCTTTTTGAGGACATCGCAGAGAGTCTGATGTCCCTTCAAACTTGTGTACATCCCTGTTTCAAGCAATGTCTTCAACATAGCATTTTCATTAGCAACATCAGTGGTATCCTCCGCAGAGGGGTTAGTGACCACATCGGTAGGTGAAGACAATGAAACAGTAGCAGCAAAGTGGAACATTCAAAGAATGATGTAGCATTATCATGTTCAATGCATTTTAGACACGATGGTTCAAATCCTTCCTGAGCGGAACTGATCTGTTGGGCACGAAGTGACTCATTCACCTTTTGAAGATCTTCATGAGCCGCTTTCAATTTCTCAAGCTCTTGCTTCCTTTGAAGATAATCGTAGGAGAGCCTTTCATAAGTAGTTGAGAGTGATTCATGACGACCTTCAAGTTCTTGGTACTTAGCATGAAGATTTTTTATGTCATCAACTAAGGACTGTGAACGTGTCATTTCAGCATCCAACAGGTCATCGCTTTTGTCTAACAGTTTTTGAGTATGTTCCATAGCCTTTTGTTGTTCAGTTGCAATTTTAGCAAGTGTTTTGTAGCTGGGTTTGGATTCACAATCAGAGTCATCTTCACTTGAAGTTTGAAAGTAAGTATCGCGTGATTTTACCTTGGCACCACGTGCCATGAAGCAGTAGGTGGGAGTAGGATCGTCTTCGTCATTAGCTTTAGTGCTGGTGTGGAAGTCATTATCTTCAGTGTTGAAGATGGACTTGGCAACATAGGCTGTGGCTAGAGCTAGACTTGCAACGCCAGGGTCAGACTCCTCTCCAGACTCCACCTCCGCCTCCTCCGAAGCCGACTCCTCCTCTGAATCCATTTCCTTGCCAACAAAAGCACGAGCCTTGCCAGATGAGCTCTTCTTGTATGATGAAGACTTGGAAGAAGACTTAGAAGACTTTGCGGATTTCTTCTTCTTTTTGTCGTCGGAATCATATTCCTTGCTTTTCTTCTTCTTCTTCTCATTGTCCCACTGTGGACACTCAGATATGTAGTGACCAGGTTTCTTGCACTTGTGGCAGGTTCTCTTCTTGTGATCACGTGTGGAAGCTTCATCATTCCTTAAGCTAGATCGTGAAGACTTCCCGAAGCCTTTCTTCTTTGTGAATTTCTGGAACTTCTTCACAAGCATAGCAAGTTCCCTTCCAATGTCTTCGGGATCTTGAGCTGCAATGATTCTTCTTCGGATGAGGAAGCAACTTTTGCCTTCAAAGCACGAGTTCGGCCATAGTTTGGGCCATAGATATCTCTTTTCTCTGATAGCTGGAACTCATGTGTGTTGAGCCTCTCAAGTATATCAGACGGATCGAGTGTCTTGAAGTCAGGACGTTCTTGTATCATGAGGGCAAGGGTCTCAAAGGAGCTATCAAGTGATCTCAGCAGTGTCTTGACGATTTCATGCTTAGTGATCTCAGTTGCGCCAAGAGCTTGAAGTTCATTTGTGATATTAGTGAGGCGATCAAACGTAAGCTGGACATTTTCATTGTCGTTTCTCTTGAAGCGGTTGAAAAGGTTGCGAAGAACACTGATTCTTTGATCTCTCTGGGTTGAGACGCCTTTGTTGACCTTGGATAGCCAGTCCCAGACCAGCTTCGACGTTTCCAGAGCACTCACACGACCATATTGTCCTTTGGTCAGATGACCACAGATGATGTTCTTTGCAGTAGAGTCCAGTTGAATGAACTTCTTGACATTAGTGCGTGTGACACCTTCACCAGTTTTGGGAACGCCATTCTTGACGACATACCAGAGGTCGACATCAATGGCTTCAAGATGCATCCGCATCTTATTCTTCCATTAGGGATATTCAGTTCCATCGAACACGGGGCAAGTAGCGGAGACCTTCATGATCCCTGCAGTCGACATAGCTGAAACTCCAGGTGGTTAAACCAAATCACACAGAACAAGGGAGTACCTTGCTGTGATACCAATTGAAAGTGCTAGTATCGACTAGAGGGGGGTGAATAGGCGATTTTTATGAAAGTCTTCAAAACTTGGAAGTTTCGAAGACAAACAAGAGAAATAACCTAATTGATATGCAGCGGAAGATAAACTACCCTAAACATGCCATAGTCAGGTATGTAACGATGTGAAAGTACAGGACTAACAGCAGTTAGGTAGTAAGGATCAAGATGGAAGACAGTGTGAAGCCAATCAACAATAGTAGTCAAGCAATGAAGTCAAACAGATACACAGATAGGCAATGACTTCACGAAGACAAACTAAAGTAAGGATGGAAAGGGATAGAACCAGTTGCTCGTTGAAGACACAGGATTTGTTGGACCAGTTCCAGTTGCTGTGACAACTATACGTCTGGTTAGGGAGGCTGATATTTAACTCAAAAGACTGTGTCTTCACCTTATTCCCCTTGAGCTAAGGACACCCAGTCCTCGCCCAATCACTCTGGTAAGTCATCAAGGGAGACTTCCAAACCTTCACAGACTTCATTCACCGGCAATCCACAATGACTCTTGGATGCTCAGAACGCGACGCCTAACCGGCTGGAGGATTCACAGTCCTCAAGTGTAATAAGTCTTCAGTCACACTGACAGAAAGACTTGATGATGCCTAACACTCTTTGGCTCGGGTGTTTGGGCTTTGTCCTCGCAAGGATTTCTCTCTCTCTCAAATGCTTCGAGGTGGGTTGCTCTCAAACAACAAAAGCCGTGCACAAACTCTGAGCAGCCACCAATTTATGGTGTAGGGGGTGGGCTATTTATAGCCACTAGGCAACCCGACCTGATTTGTCCAAAATGACCCTAGCTGGGTCACTAAGGAACTGACACGTGTTCCAACGGTCAGATTTCAAACACACGTGGCAACTTTACTTGGGCTACAAGCAAAGCTGACTCATCCAGCTCTGGATAAGATTTGCTCTCATTGTCTTCGCTCGAAGACATAGGATTTGAGTTGAGCATCACTTGATCACTCGACTTAGTTCACTTGGACCCCACTTAACGAAGACGGTGGTTCCTATGACTCAACAAAGAAAAAAGAAACAGCGAAGCCACACAGTCTTCAAGGCTCCAAAGTCCTCACACATTGTCTTCTCATGTCATAGTCTTCAATATGAATATCTTCTCATACCACCATTGTCTTCAATGTCTTCATACATTTTTAGGGGTCATCTCCGGTAGGTAAACCGAATCAATGAGGGACACAACCTGCGTTATCCTGCAATTCTCACAAACGCATTAGTCCCTCAACCAACTTTGTCGCCAATACTCCAAAACCAACTAGGGGTGGCACTAGATGCACTTACAGAAGGAGAAAACCTAGTCAAAGTAAAAAAATTAAAGAGATCGAACTATGCATAAAATCTTCAGAGCCGAGCGACGTTCCATGGGTTCGGCTCAAGGCGATTATCCAATGCATTACGAAGGAGATAGGCTCCTCCTGTAAGGACTTCATCTATGATGGAGGAGCCCTCCCATATTGGTTTGAGCTTATCCTTTTTCTTCTCCGGGAGGCGTAAAACAAGATCGCCGATATTATATGTCTTAGGCCGAACTTCTCTGCTTTGGTATCGTCTGGACTGTTGTTGATAAAATGTGGAACGTGCCTTTGCAACATTGCGCTCCTCTTCGAGTCCGTCTAGGTCATCCTGTCGATCGAGCTCAGCTTCTCGCTCTTCGTACATGCGCACTCTAGGTGAGTCATGAATAAAGTCGCATGGCAGTACAACTTCTGCGCCGTACACCATAAAGAAAGGTGTGTACCCGGTCGTTTGATTGGGTGTGGTCCGCAGCCCCTAGAGTACGAAATCGAGTTCCTCAACCCAGTGCTTATCTGATTCTCGCAAGGAGTGCACCAGTCTGGGCTTAATGCCACTCATTATCAGGTCGTTGGCCCGTTCAACTTGACCGTTTGTTTGAGGGTGGTATACGGATGCATAGTAGAGTTTAATGCCCAACTTTCACCTCATCACCTATGAAATTGGAGCCATTATTAGTGATGATACTGTGTAGGACACCATAACGGTGTACCACACCAGAGATAAAGTCGATCACTGGCCCTGCTTCAGCTGTTTTTACTGGTTTGGCCTCTATCAATTCAGTGAATTTATCTACCATCACCAGCAAAAAAATTCTTTTTGTGGCTTCCCCTTTAAGGGGACCGACCATATCAAGCCCCCAGACCGCGAAGGGTCAGGTGATGGGGATTGTTTTTAAGGCAGTGGGAGGCATATGACTTTGGTTGGCAAAAAACTGACAGCTCACACAATGTTGAACAAGGGCTTGTGCGTTTGCTCAGGCCATTGGCCAGAAAAAACCTGCCCTGAAAGCTTTGCTTACGAGGGCCCGAGCTACGACATGATGATTGATACGTCTCCAATGTATCTATAATTTTTTATTGTTCCATGTTGTTATATTATCATTCTTGTATGTTTTACAATCATTTTATAGTCATTTTATATCATTTTTGGTACTAACCTATTGACATAGTGCCCAGTGCTAGTTGTTGTTTTCTGCATGTTTTTTACATCGCATGAAATCAATACCAAACGGAGTCCAAACGCAGCGAAACTTTTTGTGGATTTTTTTGGACCAGAACACATCCAGTGGGCCAAGAAAGCACCTGAGGGGAGCTCTAAGGGGAGCACAGCCCACCAGGGCATGCCTGGGGGCCCAAGCGCGGCCCGATGGGTTGTGCCCTCCTCGTTGCCCCCCTCCCACCGCCGCTTTGCTCTATAAATACCCCAATAATCCAGAAACCCTAGGGGAGTCAACGAAAATCAATTCCAGCCGCTACAAGTTCCAGATCCAGTCTGGACACCATCTCAGAGGGGTTCATCATGTCCATTGGTGCCTCTCCGATGATGCGTGAGTAGTTCTTTGTAGACCTACGGGTCCGTAGTTAGTAGCCAGATGGCTTCCTCTCTCTCTCTCTCTCTCTCTCTCTCTCTCTCTCTCTCTCTCTTGAGTATCAATACAATGGTCTCTTGGAGATCCATATGATGTCAGTATTTTTGCGTTGTGTTTGTTGGGATCCGATGAACTTTGAGTTTATGATCAGATCTATGTCTTTATCCATTAAAGTTATTTGAGTCTTCTTTGATCCCTTATATGCATGATTGATTATAGCCTCATATTTATTCTACGATATTTGAGTTTTGTTTGGCCAACTTGATCTATTTATCTTGCAATGGGAAGAGGTGCTTTGTGATGGGTTCGATCTTACGGTGTTTGATCCCAGTGACAGAAGGGGAAACGACACATATGTATTGTTGCTATTAAGGATAACAAGATGGGGTCTATTTCTACATAAATAGATCTTGTCTACATCATGTCGTCGTTCTTATTGCATTACTCTGTTTTTCCATGAACTTAATACACTAGATGCATGCTGGATAGCGATCGATGTGTGGAGTAATAGTAGTAGATGCAGGCAGGAGTCGGTCTACTAATCTTGGACGTGATGCCTATATAATGATTATTGCCTGGATATCGTCATGATTATTTGAAGTTCTATCAATTGCCCAACAGTAATTGGTTTCCCACCATTTTCTATTTTTCTTGAGAGAAGCCACTAAAACCTACGGCCCCCGGGTCTCTTCTCATCATATTTTCCTTTGCGACCTATTTTCCTTTGCTTTTATTTTTAGATTTATTAAACCAAAAATACAAAAATACCTTGCTGCAATTTATTTATTTCGTGATCTATTTATCCTATATATCATAACTTTATCACGTCTTCGTGCCAATTTCTGTGTCGGGGCGATCTCTGTGTGGCCACGAGCACCTATGGGGCAGGGGGGCCCTTCTAGTCCGGCAAGGGAGCGGAGGGCGTGCGCAGAGCAGATCGAGGTCGGGCAGGGGGGAGGCAGGCGATTTTACCCAACTTCGGGGCTCTCCGGAGAGATAAAACCCCTACTGCTGCTTTGTGTTTGTATTTGATCTTGCTCGAGAGTGCGAGCGTATGGCGGTGTTGGATGTGTCGAATGGACCGAACCCCTTCTACGTGCGCATGGGCCTCCCTTTTATAGTCTGAAGGAGGCGCCAACAGGTGGCAGCGTAGGAAGAGGGGGTAGAAAGGTAAAAACGCAGGTTGGTACAACAGTGACCAGCGGTGTCCCTACCTAACTCGACGGCGGGGGACAAGGGCATTTAATGCCCGTCTGAGTCGCCTAACAAAGGCAAAGAAGCGACCGTTAGGTGTGCCACGGTTGCCACGATGGCCTCCTTGTCGCTCCGCTTGCCACCTCGCTCCGCATGGCTGCGCGGCGTCTCGCCACGTGCCTGGGATGGCCCAGGGTGACACGTTGTTGGATGTCTGGAGTTTGGGTGCGGTGGTGGCCTTGCGCTGTCCTTCTCTTGCTGCGCGCGGCAAGCTTGCGGTCGTCGGGCCTTGCCGAGGCGCTGGGCGCCGCGGCAAGTCTTCCGAAGCGCCTTGGTTGGCCTTCCGGCAAGCTCCTCTTGCGGGGCCTTTGTCCTCCCGGCGAGCTTCTCTTGCGGGATCTGTCTTCTCGCTTGATACTTTGTCCTTGAATGGCGTAATAGGCAATGACGGAGGGTCTTGGCGGGTGCGGCAAGCCTTGCCCGCTGGCGCTGCGATTGCCGTGCACAAGTTCGGGTACTAAGGTACCCCTACTTTAATACACCGACAGAGCCCCGGCCTGGGCCATACACGGTGCGGCGTTGTTGGGCCAGGCCGAGCAGTCTGCAGGCATGCGCGGCCTGGGGCCACACAGAATCGAACTCCGTGTCCACCGCGTCCTCTCGCAACGGCACGCGTCGATTGCGGCGTCGTGGGAGAGAACGTGGTCAATACTTAACTCCAAGAAATGGATAACGTTCGCATCCCCCGTTTATAAGCAGAGAAAGAGGGGCTGTTCCCCCACTTTCGCCACTTGCAGTTCCTTCCTCCGAAAGCTCGGCCGCTCTCCTCCGTCTCCTGAATCGAGAAGAAAACAACGCTCCGCCGCCCGTCGTCGCCGTCGCCGCCGTCGCCTTCGCCTCCCCCCACTGCCTCCGCCATGGCTCCGAAGGCCGGGAAGGCTACGAAGGCTGCGAAGGCTTCGAAGGCCACGAAGTCGGCCGAGGCGCTGGAGCTCGAGGCGCTGCGCAAGAAGCAGGTGCTTCCCGAGCTCACTCCGGAGGCGTTGCGGGCGGAGTTCTACCTCTTCTGGTCGACGGAAACGCGGGCGCATCCGCGCACGCCGGTGCTTTCCGTGGAGGCCTCCAAATCGAAGAAGTGCCCCAAAGGGTACTACTTCTTCCCTGTGTTCTTCTATTGCGGGCTCTGCCCACCTTTTTCCGATTTCTTTTGCGACATCATGAACACCTACAGGTTTCATCTGCTTGATTTCACCCCCAACGCCGTTCTGACAATGGCGGTTTTCGCACACCTCTGCGAGAACTTCGTTGGTATCCTCCCCAATGTGGCTCTTTTCCGTCATTATTTCTCCCCTCGGGCCGAGAAAGGGGAGCCACTGGCTGGTGGAATTGCCTGGACCTCCCGGATGGGCATGAAGGAGGTGTACTTGACGGGCGAGCTCCGCAGCAAGTGGGACGAGTGGAGGGCGGAGTGGTGCTGGATCTGTGATGCCAATCCGCCGTCGTTCACCAAGCTGCGCAAGACCCGGGGACCCGGGTGGTGCGTGGCAACGACTGGAGTGCTCTGTCGCCGGATGATGCCAAGCTGACGATCGCTACCACCCGAATCCTCTAGCTCAGGCATGCCAGACTCACGACAGGGGCGGTTGGCGCGGATTTCCTTCGCTGTCGTATCGCCCCTCTGCAGGCGAGGGGGAGACCCGCCTGGCTGTTTAGCGGCCCGACGGATTTCATGAGGCTGCGCCCAGGCCTCAACTTCAACTTCACGGTCATGGAGCTTGGCGCGATGCTGAGGGAGATGTTCAAGCATGACGCCAATCATCCAGAGTGGTTCCAGTTGGCGCAGGGCGTCGTCCCCTTGTGCAATAACTCCCAGAGCGATCGTATCTGCGCAATGATGCCAGAGTGCGACTCGCATGGGATAAGTGCAAACTGGATAGAGCCTGCTGCCGAGGTCGTGCAGCAATTTTTCGACGACTTGTCGGAGGTGGCAGTCAATTCCGACGAGCAGAAGCTCCTCACCCGTGCCACCACTGCCGATGAGCTGGCGTATATCGCTAGCAGGGCCGAAGAGGCGGCGGCAGCCGCCGCAGCGGGCGAGTTTGGCTTCACGTTGGCGGAGGCGGATGCAGCTGCGGCGGCAAGCCTTGCCACCCGGGAAGAACTTGCCAGAGAAGGCGATGGCGAAGGGGAGGTCGAGGATGGAACGGGCGAGCCCGTCGAGGGCGCGAGCGGCCAGCCGTCTTCGAGCAACTTGCCGCAGGTGGAGCCCACAGCGCAGCCCCAATTCCGGCCGAGAAGGCGCCTCCGTCGAGTCGGAGAGCTGGCAGAGGAGCAGGCCGTCCAGCAGCCGCGGCGCCGCGGGACACGTTCCACCGCGGCAAGTACCGTTGCCACGGGAGGGTCCCAGGCCGCGCCGGCGACTGAGGCGGGGTCTTCCCGGGCCGCCATGCCTGATCCTGCCGCAGCCCTCGGCAAGCATCGGAGGGAGCCTACTCCTCCGCCACGTCGCGCTGAGAGGGTACCGGAGTTCGACCTCTCCGCGCTGAGCTCCGATGATGATGAAGAGGAGGAGGAGGAGGAGGAGTAAGGCTTTCTTCATACTGTACTCGTCTTTCTTTTGATCCTTGTTGTTGTTTGTCTTGTATCTAATCTGTTTCTCTCCAAACCCCTGTTCCGTCTCAGGACTTTGGCGGAGAGGGCGGCGAAGAGGGCCAAGGTCCCCGTGGTTAACATCGAGGACGATCCTGCTGTGGCGGCAGAAGATACGTCCGAGACCACTTTGACGGACCCGGTCCTTCCTCGCAGCAGCTCCCAGCCACAGCCCCAAACATAAGTGCCTTGATTCACTTCTGTCGTGGGGCGCGCATGGTTGCTTCTTCTTCGCCAACATCTTGATTGTTGACTCTTTCAGATATCAGGAGCGAACAGGCCCACCGGGGAGCGATCGGAGGCCGACCGGAGGTGTCGTCGGCCTCGACCACGCCACCAAGGGCCGATTCCCGATATGGGAGCCCTCTCCGCAAGGAAGGGATCTCCGGCAAAGGTGGAACAGTGAGCCCCGGTGGTGGAGCCCACGATCATCGAGCCCAGCCTGGTGACCCTCCTTGTCGGGGACTCTCCCTTGGGTTCTGCTGATCTCCCTTTTCTTTCTTTTGGGTATTTGCTTGACTTTCCCTTCCTCTCCCTGTCTTCAGACCCTCCCCTTGGGGACCCGATGGAAGCTGAGGCCACCGGCGAGGAGGGCGGGCGCAGCAATACTGGGGATGCCGCCGCTGATGAGGAAGAGGTCGGCGCGGAGGAGCCCGCCGGCGAAGAAGCTGCCAAGGCCGCTAGCACAGGGGCTGGCGAGGGGTCCGGCGACCGCACTGACGACCCGGAGGACGCAGGAGCGCGAGGCGCTGCACCGACTGCCGACCCCTCCGCCGCTGACGCAGCGCTGGGTTCCGAGGAGCCCTAGCCCGGCGCTTACTTGAAAGCCGGCGAGGGCGTATATATCAAGCTCCCCTGGGCATCGAGTTCCAGGGCGCCGGTTGAAGGAGAGGAGTTTGACAGGGAAGTACTTGCCTCTGCTGGCTGGCAGTGGTCGACAGGCCAAGCAGCAGCAGCGGCGAGTCCGAGGAGGAGCAGCTGCTCCGAAAGCTGGTGTCACTCTACGGCGCCCGGCAAGCGAAGCTTGAGTCCCGGGAAGCGCTTGTCGCGCAGGCGGGAGTTGATATAGAGAAACATGCGCAGGAGCTCAAGAGCCGCAACCAGGAGGCCCTCCGGTCCATTGCTGAGGAGAGGGCGCAGCTCGACGAGGCGAAGAAGGCGTTCATCCTGGAGAAGGCTGAAGCCGAGGAGCAGCAGAGGCTTGCCGCCGAGGAGCTGTCCAAGCGGGATGGTGAGCTGATACAGAGGAAGGCGTACTTGGACAGCCATGACAAGGAGCTCGCCGTCCGGGAACAATCACTTGGCGGGGCACTCAAGGAGGCGAAGGATGCCGCTGCGGCTGCTGAAGCCGCCAAGAAGGAGCTAGAGGAGAAGGTGATGCAGCTGGAGGCGGACGCGACAAGGAAGAACAAAGAGCTTGCCGCACTCCAGCGCGATCGCGAGAAGGATGCACGCGCCCACGGCGATCTGCAAGTTCAGCTCTCCGAGAAGATCAAGGAGCTGAACGCCGCCAAGGACTCGAGCGCTGATCTAGAGTTGAGACTGGCTACCTTGATGGAGACGCTGGACGCCGCCAAGAAGCGAGAAGATGTCCTGAGGAAAGACCTCAAGGGCAACGAGGAGCTGCTGACGAGGGCCGCCGAGACCCAGAACACCTTCAAGACCACGGTGGAGCTCTGGACGGAGGGCCTCGTCAACATCGCCGCGCTCATTGACGAGGAGTTGGCGGAGCTGAACTTGACGGGCTTCGGGTACTCTGCTGAGGAGAATCTCCAGCCCAGCGCCAAGCTCACGCTCTTCTTCAAGGATGTGGTGACGGCTCTCCGACAGCTCCGGGAAAGGATCCCGAAGCAGCTGGCCGACGAGTCGCGCGCGATCTGCGCCGGGGTCTTGGAGAAGGTGTTGGTGAAGGTCCTCTTCCGCAACCCGGGCTGGTAGCGAGCAGCTCGCACAGCAGCCTGAAGACGATCCTCCTCGAGGAGCAGCGCGTCATCTTGGCGCAGCTGCTCTTGCTCAAACTCATCATAAGCGAGCACTCATGGCGATCCGTATACGAGTTCCGTGGGGAGAACTGCCTCTGCTCCATAGACAAGAGCAAAAGGTGTCTGGCCAGTGGCTCGATTTGGCGTCGTCCTGATCGACCAAAGAACCACCGGCAACTGCTCGATCCAATTTTTTCCGCACTTGTGCAGCCTGTCGAAAGTTCTGGTCTTGAGCCCGCGCAGCACCTCAGCGTTCGCCCTCTCCGCTTGACCGTTGCTTCTCGGGTGAGCAACAGAGGCGAAGCAGATCTTGGTGCCAAGATCTTGGACGTACTGCATGAAGGCGTGGCTCGTAAATTGTGTGCCATTGTCGGTGATGATCCTGTTAGGGACTCCGAAATGGCAAACAATCGACCTGAAGAACTTGACTGCTGACTGTGTTGTCACCTTCCTCACCGGTTCCACTTCAGGCCACTTTGTGAACTTGTCGATTGCAACGTACAAGTACTCAAAGCCCCCGACAGCTCGGGGGAAGGGGCCGAGGATGTCGAGCCCCCAGACCGAAAATGGCCAGGATAAAGGTATTGTTTGGAGAGCTTGAGCTGGTTGATGAATCTGTTTGGAATGGAACTCGCACGCTTCACACTTGGTTACTTGTGCAGTTGCATCCTGGAGGGCTGTCGGCCAGAAGAAGCCTTGCCGGAAAGCCTTGCCGGCAAGTGCTCTTGCGCCAATGTGGTGACCACATATGCCTCCATGTATCTATGCCAACAGCTCTTGTCCATCTTCCCAGGAAATGCACTTCAATTTCACTCCATTGAATCTTCTTCTGTACAGTATGTCATCGACAAACTGGTACATACTTGATTGCCGGGCTACTCTTTCCGCTTCTTCTTGCTCTTCGGGAAGTTCTCCTGTCTGAAGGAAATGGACTATTGGCTGTGCCAGGCTGGAGCTTGTGGCTCGACGGCGAGGACTAAAGGCGCAAACGCGGCTGCGGGAACACCCGTTTCTGCGGCAAGGATCGGGGATCCTGCCGGAGCGAGATGTTCCCCGGCAAGCGTGTTGGGACACAGCTTGTCGGGAGTGTCTGCTTCGACGAAACAAGCTCCGGGGCTTGTCGGAGCGGACTGCTCCTCAGCGCTTTCTGTGTTGATCCTGGGAACCTTCTTGGCGGCGGCTCCGGGGAGCTCTGCCGGAAAGTGGTCGCCGGCAGGCAACTTCCTCTTCTTGCTCTGTCCAGTTGATGGTGTGACGGATGGCTGAGTTAGCTTGAGCACAAAAATCCCTGGTTCCACAGGCAACTTAAGTGCGGCACATTTTGATAGGCCATCTGCAACGTCATTCTGCGCTCTTGGAACATGTTCCATTTGTAGGCCGTCAAAATGCTCCTCTAGCTTTCTCACTTCATCAATGTATGCCTCCATCAACGGACTCTGGTAATCTTTGTTGACTTGGCGGACGACGAGCTGTGAGTCACCCCTGACAATAAGTTTCTTAATCCCAAGCTCTGCTGCTATCCTGAGTCCGGCAAGCAAGCCTTCAAACTCCGCAGTATTATTTGTTGCTTGCTCCTTGGGAAAGTGCATTTGGACCACATACTTGAGGTGCTCTCCGGTGGGGGCGACAAGTAGTACGCCCGCACCAACGCCTTGCAGCGAGAAGGCACCATCAAAGTACATGATCCATTCTTTGCTGACTTCCTTGACGGGGATGCTCCTCTCCGGAGTTTCTTCATCCGGTGTTGGCGTCCATTCTGCTATAAATTCTGCCAAAGCTCGGCTCTGAATAGTTGAAGTACTTTCAAACTTGAGGCCAAAGCTCGACAACTCCAGTGCCCACTCGACAATCCTGCCTGTTGCTTCTGGGTTCTGTAGTATCCTCTTCAGCGGAAAGCGAGTAACAACCGTGATCTCGTGTGCTTGAAAGTAATGGCGCAGTTTCCTTGAGGCCATGAGTAGGCCGAAGAGCAGCTTCTGCACACCAGAGTACCTTGATCTAGCCCCCTGCAAAAGGGAACTGACAAAGTAAACTGGGTGTTGCACCTTCTTCTTCTGTTTTTCTTCCGGTAACTGCACAGATCCATCCTCGGCGGAGCCAGAACTCGTCGGATCAGGGCTTGCCGGGCCAGAGCTTGTCGGAGAAACCCTTTGTTTGTCGCTGGACTCGCTTGCCGCGGCTGCTGGCTCATCGTCTGCCTCCCTCTCCGCCACTAACGCAGCACTAACCACTTGATTGGTTGCCGCCAGGTATAGCAGCAACTTCTCTTGTGGCTTAGGTGCGACAAGTGTTGGAGTGGAGGACAAATATTTCTTCAAGTCCTGCAGCGCAGCCTCCACTTCCGGAGTCCATTTCACGGGACCTGCCTTTTTCAAGATTTTGAAAAATGGCAAGGCGCGTTCAGCAGACTTGGAAATGAATCTCTCGAGAGCAAAGAACGCAGCCGGCAAGCCTTCGCACATCCTTGGCGTGCTTTGGTGCTTCAATTTGCACAATGGTTTGATCTTGTCGGGATTGGCTTCAATCCCTCTCGAGATTCTGAAGAACCGAGAAGCTTGCGGAAGGGACTCGAACACACACTTCTCGGGGTTCAATTTGAGATTTACCTTGCGCAGATTTGCAAAAGTCTCATCCAAGTCTTGGATCGAGTCTCCTTGTCCTTGCTCTTAACCACTATGTCATACATGTAAGCTTCTACATTCTGTGCATTTGTGGCTCAAAAGCATGGTGACTACCCTTGCAAATGTTGAACCAGCATTCTTTAGCCGAAAGGCATCCGTGACGAAGCAAAGACGTGCCACATGGGGTAATGAATGCGGTTTTCTTCATCCTCTTCGCCATGAAGATCGATGATATCCCGAGTATGCATCAAGGAACGAAAGCGGATCACATCCCGCCGTGGAGTCAACAATCTGGTCGTCGCGCGGCAAGGGAATGGATCCTTGGGACGAGCTTTATTAACATCGGTGAAGTCAATGCAAAGCCTCCACTTCCCGTTCGCCTTGCGCACGACTACTGGATTGGCTAGCCACGTCGGATGGAGTACTCCTCGGACCAGGCCTGCTGCTTCCAACTTCCTGATCTCTTCTGCTATGAATTCTTGACGCTCTACTGCTTGCTTTCTAACTTTTTGCCTGACGGGCCGCGCGTGAGGGCAGACGGCAAGGTGGTGCTCAATTACTTCCCTGGGAACACCGGGGATGTTAGATGGTTGCCATGCAAACACATCGACATTCGCCCGCAGGAAAGCAACGAGCGCGCTTTCCTATTTAGGATCAAGCGTGGCACTGATGGTGAAGGTACCACCAGTGCCGTCCTCCTTGGCGGCCACTTTCTTGGTCTCGGGTGAAGCTGTCTTTGCCTTCTTGCACTTGCCGGTGGAGCTCGATGGCACATCCTCGACGGTAGCGCAACACTCCGAAGAGGTGCGCTTGCCGGAGTGGGCACCAGAGCTGCTACTCTTGCCGGACTTGGCCTTTTTCTTCCCCCGAGGAGCTTCGGCGGCGAGTGGCTCACGCTCAACTGCGGCGGCTGCTTCCCGGTAGATCTTGTCGGTGCAGATAAGTGCGTCCTTCTTGTCACCTTGGACAGAGATGACACTTATTGGACCAGGCATCTTGAGCACATTGTAGGTGTAGTGAGAGGCTGCCATGAACTTGGCAAGCGCTGGTCGGCCGAGTATCCCATTGTAGGGCAATGGGATATCAGCAGCATCAAACGTGACCCTCTCTGTTCTGAAGTTCAGCTCGCTGCCAAACGTCACTGGCAATGTGATCTTCCCCTTCGGCTTGCTCCTTCCCGGATTTATCCCTTGAAAGGTACCAGTCTCTTCGAGCTCGCTGTCGGGGATCTGGAGTTTCTTGAGCACCGCCAAGAGATCGATTCAGCCGCCCCGCTGTCAACCAACATCTTTGTGACCTTGAGGTTGCGGATTGTTGGTGAGACCAACATTGGCAGGCACCCGACCGCAGTGGTGCGATCAGGGTGATCCTCAACATCGAAGACGATGGGCGTGCTGGACCACTTCAGAGGCCTGCGCGACTCGACGGACGGCTCCCCTGCGTTCACTTCTCGCACCCACTGCTTGAGTTGGCGGTGCGAGGTGTGCAGAGAGGCACCGCCGTCGATGCACAACACCTCTGTTGCCTTCTGAAACTCTTGGTCATCAGTCTCATCTTCCTCCATTTCATCATCCTCATCTTCGTCTTCGTCCTTGTCGCGGCCACGGGGAGGCATGTCTCCTTGCCGCGGCTTGGCCTTGCCGCGGTGCCCTCCGCGGGCGGGGAACTTCTTGCCGGATCCTCCGCCACCTCCCTGGGCTCTCTCCTTATCGCGCGCCAGACTCGGCTTTTCAGAGCTCCGCCATCTGCTCGACTTTCTTGCAGGTTTGGAGATCATGGCCCTTGGTGCGGTGGATCTTGCAATACCGCTTGCCGGAGCCATCCTGCTTGTCGGCGGCTACCACAGCCTCGCCGGAGTCATCGGCTTTGGCCTTGTCGGAGCCGCCTCCGTTTGCCGGAATGCTCAATAGCTAGCACATCCTTAGCCTTTCTCTTCCTGTTGTTCCGCCTCCGGTTCTTCCTTGCCGGGGCGGCATCCTCACCGCCGATCCTTCGCTCCTGCAATCTCTCCGGATTTTCCTCCCTCCTCAGCCCGTGCACACTTGTCGACGAGCATAGAGCTCGCGACATCTCGATCTTGCACATCGCCATCTCCTCCTCATCCTGCGTTACGCGACGTTCGATGAAACGCGCCGATAATCGCGGCGGGGTGGACGTCGGGATATTGCGCTGCACTGGCTGAATCTCTGTATGTACTTGCGCAGGGCTCTCCTCCTTCGGACGAGCAAGTGAAGGTCACTCTCCGCCATGAGGCTTGTGGCGCTGTGAAGGCACCGACAAACCGATGACACAGTCCGCCCATGAAGAGACGGAGCCGTCCGGCAAGTGCATGAGCCAAGATCGGCGTTGGGCTTGAGCACCGCGGAAGTAGTTGGCGAGATCTTCTCGTCGCGCCCTCGGCAGCCTGCACCGCGATGGTGTAGATCTTTGAGGAACTCCGACGGATGTATCCTGCCATCATACTTCTCGGGCACGTCAGGCTTGAAGTTCTTGGTTTTGGGCCACTGGACTTGCCGCAGCTCTCGAGTGAACGCAGGGCAACCTGCCGCGTACGACAAGTCGCCTGGTTCCCCTGGTGCATGCATGTCGACAGTGGGCCCAGCGCGCTGGTCAGATTGACGTCGCGTTTCCCTTCGGCGCTCGATGCGAGTGTGAGC
Source organism: Aegilops speltoides (assembly GCA_021437245.1). Lineage (NCBI taxonomy): Eukaryota > Viridiplantae > Streptophyta > Magnoliopsida > Poales > Poaceae > Aegilops > Aegilops speltoides. The sequence continues at coordinate 483,739,425 of CM038145.1, forward strand.
GTCTTCGTGCCGCCGTTCTTGGAGAACATGGCGTTGATCGCGGCGGGTTTGCGGGTCCGACGACGCGGTCGAGTCGGCGTCGGGGTTGGCCCGGCGAGTCGGCGATCTTGGCCTTCGGGGCTGGGAGTGCACGGAGGCGGCACCCCCAGCGGTCTTGTCGGCGTCGGCTTGCGCCTGGGCGCCTTGCCGGGGCTTCGATGCACTCGGTTGCCGGGGCTTGTCGCCGTTGGCGAAGCCGATGAGGCTGTAAATGGTCATCCTCCAGTCGTCAATCTTGTGTGGCGCCGGAGGGTAATCTAGAAGCAGCTGGGCTCGGGCCAGCGCTTCCTCTGCTGTCTTGGGTGGCGGTGGTGACGAGCGGCGCGAGGAGCGGGATGTGCTCGGACTCCCAACGGGATTGGAAGGAGCAACACCCCGTCCAGGTGACCGTACCTCACTCGCGCCAGCATGCTGGCGTGCATGCTGACCTCGAACGTCCCGCGACCCACCAGCTTGGCCTTGCTCCAATGCGAGCACGGTGCTAGGAGCACCGGGGCGTTGTCGACCTTGCACCTCCTGGGAAGGGTGTGGTGTCTGCACGGTCGCCGACGCTTGCGGGGCCTTGTTTTTGGACCTGGTGACGACGTGAGTCCCACCGTCGGCGCCCGCTCCTTCGCCGGCATCCACTCCACCGCCCGCTTGCTCCGGCGGTGGTGGTAGAATCGATGTAGACGGAGCGGCCACCTCCGAAGGCTTCTTCTTCGGTGGCATATTGATGAAGGCATTGATGTAGCGCGCGCGGAGACCGGATCAGGTGCTCACGACCTCGACGCGACCCCTACCTAGCGCGCCAAAGATGTCGGGGCGATCTCTGTGTGGCCACGAGCACCTATGGGGCAGGGGCCCCTTCTAGTCCGGCAAGGGAGCGGAGGGCGTGCGCAGAGCAGATCGAGGTCGGGCGCGCGGGGGAGACGGGCGATTTTTACCCAGCTTCGGGGCTCTACGGAAAGATAAAACCCCTACTGCTGCTTTGTGTTTGTATTTGATCTTGCTCAAGAGTGCGAGCGTATGGCGGTGTTGGATGTGTCGAATGGACCGAACCCCTTCTACGTGCGCATGGGCCTCCCTTTTATAGTCTGAAGGGGGCGCCAACAGGTGGCAGCGTAGGAAGAGGGGGTAGAAAGGTAAAAACGCAGGTTGGTACAACAAGTGACCAACAGTGTCCCTACCTAACTCTGACGGCAGGGGACAAGGGCATTTAATGCCCGTCTGGTCGCCCCAACAGTGCAAGGAAACGACCGTTAGGTGTGCCACCGGTTGCCACGATGGCCTTCTTGTCAGCTCCGCTTGCCACCTCGCTCCGCATGGCTGCGCAGCGTCTCGCCACGTGCCCCTGGGATGGCCCTGGGGTGACACGTTGTTGGATGTGCTGGAGTTTGGGTGCGGGTGGTGGCCTTGCCGCGGCAAGCGCCTTGCCGCGGTCCTTCTCTTGTCGCGCCGGCAAGCTTGCCGGTCGTCGGGCCTTGCCGGACGCGGGGCGCCGCGGCAAGTCTTCTGGAAGCGCCTTGGTTGGCCTTCCCGGCAAGCTCCTCTTGCCGGGGCCTTTGTCCTCCCCGGCGAGCTTCTCTTGCCGGGATCTGTGTCTTCTCAGTTGATACTTTGTCCTTGAATGGCAGTAATAGGCAATGACGGAGGGTCTTGGCGGGTGCCCGCAAGTTTGCTTGATGGGCGCTCTGTTGCCCGCCTGCAGACAAGTTCGGGGTACTAAGGTACCCCCTACTTTAGTACACCGACATTCTGGCGCCGTTACCCGAAAGGGATTGACAGCCCCTTTAACATGTCAGGTTGCGAGTATATTTCTTATTTGTGTGCAGGAGCTGTTTACATGGTGTTAGCAGGTTCTCCTACTGGTTCGATAACCTTGGTCTCATCACTGAGGGAAATACCTACCATCGCTATACTACATCATCACTTCATCTTTGGGGAAATACCGACGTAGTTCTAGCAGACATCAAAAGGAATTTCTGGCGCTGTTGCCAGGGAGGATCTTCAACATCAACCAAGTTCCTAATCACAAACCTCATCTCCTTGCAATTTACATTATTTGTCATTTGCCTCTCGTTTTCCTCTCCCCCACTTCACAAAAAAATGCTATTTTAGTTTCCTTCTTTTTCGTTGCCTTTTTCTCGTTCGATCTTTTGTTTGCTTGTGTTGTCATGTGTCTTCTATTTTGCTTGCATCTTCGCTTGCTAAAAATTTATTGATATGGATCCTCATCCACTTGCTAATCTTTTTATTAGATCCAATTATCATGAACAAATTGCTAGTGATTTGAGTACACTAGATTATCTTTATGAAGTTTTGCTTGAGATTCATGAATCTGAAAATTGTGATGAAGAAATTTATGAAGTGATTCATGATAGCTCTTTGAATGAAAAGCATGATTGCAATGATTTTACTATAAATTCTATTAATGTCAACTGTGCTAATAATATGCAAAACCCCAAGCCTGGGGATGCTAATTTTGCTATGTCCACTACTTATTGCAATGATCGTGATTGGGGTGATAATGATTCTTATGATCTTGAAAATTTATTTAAACCTCATGATGAATATGCTTGCAATAATATTAAAAGTGGGTTTGGAAGAGTGTCAACTTTAGGTAAAAATAATCCCACATATTTGGAGAGTGCTCAATCTTATGAAAATTTTGATAAAAGTGAGCTTGGAGAAGTCATGACTTTATTTGATGATAATCCCACTTTTTTGGAAGAGTGTCAACTTTACATGCATGTGGATCATGTAGAGAATATGTTATGTGATAGTTATATTGTTGAATTTGATTATGATCCTACATGTAATTATTATGAGAGAGGAAAATATGGTTATAGAAATCTTCATGTTACTAAATTACCTCTCTTCATGTTGAGATTGCTATTGTTTTCTTCCATGCATGTGCTAGGTATTTCTTGACTTGATAATTTTGCCTACAAAATTCCTATGCATAGGAAGTATGTTAGACTTAAATGTGTTTGTCACATGTTTTAGGATGCTCTATTTGTGTTTCAAATCTTATCTTTCTTGAGAGCATCAATAAAATCTTATGCCTAGCTAGGGGCGTAAAACGATAGCGCTCGTTGGGAGGCAACCCAGCTTGTATCTTTTTGCTTTTTGGTTTTGTTGCTGTTTTCAATAAAATACACAATTATGCCTCTGATTAGATGTTTTTTTGTAGTTTAAATTAGTGTTTGTGCCAAGCAATGCCTTTGGGATGATTTGGGTGAGAGTTGACTTGATCTTGCTGAAAAACAAAAACTTTTGCGCTCACGAAATTATTTTTAGTTTTTATCAGAAGAGTTCTTTTGAGTTGATTCTTTTTTAAGAAGATTAATAAACAAATTATTCACGTTTTCCTATTTTTTTAGAATTTTTGGAGTTACAAAAGTATCCGAAGTAGTCAGATTGCTACAGACTGTTCTGTTTTTGACATATTTTGTTTTCTTTGCGTTGTGTGCTTGTTTTGATGCTTCTATGGTTTTCTTTGAAGAGTTTTTGCCATAGAAAAGTTGGAATACAGTAGATATAATTCAAAAATAAAATATGAATGGGTTTGCAACAGTATTTATAGTAGTGCTTTGCTCTCTTATACTAACGGATCTCATGAAGGTTTTTTTGAGTTTTGTGTGATTGAAGTTTTCAAGTTTTGGGTGATCTTACGATGGACGAAGGAATAAGGATTAGCAAAAGTCTAAGCTTGGGGATGCCCGAGGCACCCCAAGATAATATTCAAGAAGTAGCAAGCAATTAAGCTTGGGGATGCCCCCGAGTGGCATCCCCTCTTTCTTCTAACAACCATCGGTATTTTACTTGGAACTATATTTTTATTCGTCACATATTATGAGTTTTGCTTGGAGCATCTTGTATGATATGAGTCTTTTCTTCTTTTTCTTTGTGTTTTAAGTATTGAATCCTTGCTGGGCACACCTTTTTGAGAGAAACAAATTTTTTTCTATTCTTGCTCATATGCTTCACTTAAATATTTAGAGCCATCGAATTGCTCTAGTGCTTCACTTATATCTTTTTGAGCACGGTGTGCTTTGTTATTTTTGAAGAAATGCTCTCATGCTTCACTTAGATTTATTTGGGAGTTAGTAAATTTTTTAAGAAATTCTCTCTTGCTTCACTTAGATTATTTTGAGAGAAAGAAAAAAATATGCTCATGTTCTTCACTTAAATTTGTTTGAGCTTATCAAAAGCAACATATGAAAATATTCCCAAAGTGATAGATATCCAAGGAGGATATAATGAAAACTTTCATCAAGATCATTGGACAAAATAAACTTGATTCTTAGTAATGGTTTTGAGATATGACGATATGATATGTGAGTCATGTTGATGAGTAATTGTGCTTTAGTAAGAATATTGATGTTAAGGTTTGTGATTCCCTATGCAAGCACGAAAGTCAATAGTTATGCAATGAAATTTATATCCTACTTGTGGTGCATTATTTGGTGTTACTTATGCTTAATGCTTGGGTACGAGATTTTTTGTTTCTTGGTTGGTCGCTTCTCAATCTTTTTGCTAGCCTTCATTTTGCACTAAGTATGATCACTACTTGTGCATCCAAAACCCTTTAAACCAGTTTTGCCATATGAGTCCACTATATCTACCTATATGCGGTATTTCCATGCCGTTCTAAGCAAATTTGCATGTGCCCATCTCTAATTTTCAAAATAGATTTCTCTTTTGTGTTCCCGTACCGCTCGCGAGGCGGTGAGGGGTGGCCAATACTTTCCATGCTAGATGTGTTATTCTCACGATGAGTGTTTATTCACTTGTCATTGCTCAAGAGTACAACAAAGGTATTAGGGATGCCCAGTCCCGAAATGAAAAATGAATTTGCTTTATGTTGTCAAATAATAGATTCCTTGGAAAGTGTTGGTATGGAGGGCACCCGTGGATACGGTTAGCCATGGAAAGTGAAAGTAATGGTAGAAAAAGGAATGGACTTTATTTTCTGTTTGGGAACTGCCTATGATGTATCTAGCATGGAAAGTGTTGGGAGCTCTAAGTCGTTTTCGTTGGTGGGAAAAGTATGCCTCCCAAAATATTTTTATATCTCAATTATGGCTCTGAGCTCTGGCACCTCTACAAATCCCTACTTCCCTCTGCGAAGGGCCCTTCTTTTACTTTATGCAATTTTTATTTTGAATTTGAGTCTCCACCTTCTCTTATAAAGCACCAACTAAGGGACACTATGATCGTATTTGAGCATTGGGTGTAGCTAATATTAGAGTGTGTTTCATGAATGGATCAGTGGTTGAGCATAATGGGCTAGGGATAACTTGCTTTAGTGTTGATAACTTGAAAGACATGGTTTATTGTTGGTATGCTTGAGTATTAAAGTCTTCATGTCAATACTAGACTATTGCTTTGAACCATATAAAAGTCCAAATGTCCATGCTTTAAAGAAAAGAAAATGTGATGAACATGTTAGGCAGCATTCCACATCAAAAATTCTGTTTTTATCATTTACCTACTCGAGGACAAGCAGGAGTTAAGTTTGGGGATGCTGATACGTCTCCAACGTATCTATAATTTTTGATTGTTCCATGCTGTTATATTATCATTTTTGGATGTTTTACAATCATTTTATATCAATTTTTGGTACTAACCTATTGACATAGTGCCCGATGCTAGTTGCTATTACCGCTCGGTACCACGGTAGTGCCGCTTAGGCGGTACTTCCGTTACGAAGTACCGTTGCTATTACCGCTTGGGAAACCCTTTATGTGCAAGTTTCTATTGCTTAATTTCTTTTGGCGGTAGTAGGACGGTAGTAGCCCGATAGTACCGCTTAAGCCATACTTCCGATGTCTACTACCGCTCCTAGTTCCACTTAGGAATTTTCTTTTTTGTGCTTGTTTCTGGTTGCTCATTTTGCCTAAGCGGTGGGAACGGATGTTGGGCGGTAGTACCACTCCGGCGGCACTACCGGCTTTTGTTTTGTGATCTGTTGTGTTTTGAATCTGGAACAACCGCCTAAGTGGTAGTACCACTCCTTGGAGTGGTAGTACCACTTGAGTGCGGTCTGAGCACATAACAGTTGGATTTGTCCCCACCAATAAAAGGGTGGGGTCTTCTTCCCCAATAGACCTTATCCTTTGATCTCGTGTTCTCTCCCCATTGTTGACCTTCTTAGAGCTTGCTAGCTCTCATACCCTCCAATGATTCTTGCTAGTTTTTAGAGGAGATCTAGATCTATGTTTCCACCAATAACGTTCTCCTCTATGTGAGGGGAACCCCTTGGATCTAGATCTTGGACTTCTTTGTGTTCTCTTCTTCGTTCTTCCTCTCATATTCCTCCCTAGCATTAGTTGCTTTGGTGGGATTTGAGAGAGGAGGACTTGGGCACTCCGTGTGCCCTTGCCATTGCATTTGGTGCATAGGTTTGAGTTCTCCACGGTGATACATGATAGTGAAGGTGAGAAGCTTATTACTCTTCGGTGTTAGGACTCCCTAGAGCTTGTTCCTCTTGGGTGCTTTGGTGCCCTAGACGGTTGGTGTCGCGGAGCTCAATCATTGTGGTGGAAAGCTCCGGGACAAGCATCGTGGTCTCCAATTAAGTTGTGGAGATTGCCTCGAGCAACTTGTAAGGGTTCCGATGACCGCCCCCAAGGGTTACCGAAGTGTACGTGTTAGGCTACCGCCCCAAGGGTTGCCATTTGTACGGGTTCGGTGACCATCCTCAAGGGCTCTTTAATGGAATCACGACATCTTACATTGTGCGAGGGCGTGAGGAGATTATGGTGACCCTAGTGACTTTTTGGGAAGCATTGTGCATCCACGCCGCTTCAAACAGAGATTAGCATCCGCACAGGTGTGAACTTCGGAATACATCATCGTCTCCGCGTGCCTCGGTTATCTCTTACCCGAGCACTTTACTTTGTGATAGCCATAGTGTTTCATGTTATATATCTTTGCTATCACTTAGTTGTTTATCTTGCTTAGTATAAGTTGTTGGTGTACATAGGCGAGTCTAGTTGTTTTGAGTTTTGTGCTTGACAAATTAAACACTAATTTTATTCCGCATTTGTTCAAATCTAAACCGTAATTATTTTAAAGTGCCTATTCACCCCCTCTAGGCGACATCCACAATCTTTCAGTTAGTTTGTTGGGTGTCAACGCCCTGTCGATGTCGCCGTCAGCACCGCAAATATGGCTTTAGTGTTAAGGAATAGTGGATGTGTGTCCAGGAGCGGTCGCCAAGGCGGCGGTGGAGATCTTGTTGGACCTTTTTCTTTGGCTCCGTCCATGCCGCCTCAATGGTTCCTCCAGCCCCGCCATGGAGGTGGAAGTGCTTGGGTTGGAGGTGGCTAATGCAGCGGCACTAGTCCCGTCTGGTAATTTTGGCGATGGAAGTTGGTTGCAGGCCCTAGAGCCACTCGTTTGGTTGACGACTGTTGACATCAGCATCGTGATCCAATAGAGGCGGATATTTTTCTCCTGACGGCGTCCCGCAACCACAAGTGTATCGTCCTTCGCGGAGTCGCCTATTCAGAGGCTTAAAATGTAGTTTTGTCGTTATTGATTTCTCTTGGATCTTGGCATGGTTGATGCCTTTTCTTCTCCTCTCCGGCAGCCTCTGACAACGACGGTTGAAGTTTTTGATCATTTTGTTGGTAAGTTGCAGGGACCGGCCCCTAAAGGATTTTGTTGTAATTTTATTCTTTTGATGGTAACTCATGTAACGATAATCCTACATCTGGGGGCAACTATGAAAGATTTTACGTAAACTTCCTAATGATTTTCTCTTCCCCCTGATATTCACATGGATGGACCATTTTCTCCCCCTATCTCCAATCATTATTGTCCATGTTGCCTATTACGTTAAATATGTAATGAGTTTTACGTAGGTGTAGCATTACTCCTCCTGTAATTCCTCTTGTGTTGTATCCCTGCTAAAAGAAGTTTCTACTGGTTAGCAGAACTGGCCTACATTCATAACTCATGTACGCCATCAAGGCATGATGGCTTGACAATTCATAATTGACTCTAACTGTGTCAAGTTACCGAGCAATCTCACAAGGGACAGCGAGCGAGCAGATCAGGCAGGCCCATTTAGCGCTAGCTGTACCATAGTGTTCTAGTTTTAAAAACCTTATAGAAGGTTTTGATCTTTTTTTAAGAAAAATCACATTTTAAAAGGTTTAGAATTATCATAAAAGACCGTGTCTAAAAGGTGTTCAGAATTTTGAAAAAAAAGTTCTTAAAAATCTTCAAAAAAACAAAAAAGATTCATGTTTCCCATAAATGTTCACAAAAGTTTCAGGAAAAGGTGCAGTTGCTTTTAAAACCGTTCTCAAAATTTCAAATAGGATTAAGTTTAACAAATATTTAAATAAAAAAGTTCTAAAAATTGTGTTTTAAACAACTAAAACAGGAAATATTTAAAATAAACAAAAAAGAAAGAAAATCGCTTGTTTACATGCCGCTAGCATCAAATAGGCTGGCCGGGTCATGGTACCTGTAGAATGGAGCCACCGATGGGCTAGTACTGGGCCTTATAAATATCGTTAGGGGCATGATCGCGCGTGATACGTCTCCAACGTATCTATAATTTATGAAGTATTCATGCCATGTTTACAACGATTCTATATGGTTTTGGTATGATCTGAATAGAACTCACCCAGACTGACGTTGTTCTCAGCAGAACTACCGTGGTGTTGCTTTTGTGCAGAAATAAAAGTTTTTCAAATGCAGCAAAACTTTTTGATGATTTTTTTGGAACAAAAGAGGCACTGGAAGTTTCGTGGGAGGACCAGAAGGTGGAGAACTAGGCACCAGGGCGCGCCACCCCCTCTGGCACACCCTGGCGGGTAGTGGGCCCCTCGAAGCCCATCTCAGCGTGAAAACCGACGCCAAAAAATCCTATAGATAATTAAATATAGAAACCCCCAGAAATAACCCTAAATCAAAAGCTCCGCCGCCGCAAGCCTTTGTAGCCATGAAAAAACTATCAGGACCCTGTTTCAGCACCTTGTCGGAGGGGGAAATCATCACCGGAGGCCATCTTCATCATCCCGGCGGCCATCATGATGAGGAGGGAGTAGTCCACCCTCGGGACTGAGGGTTTGTACTAGTAGTTATGTGTTTGATCTCTCTCTCTCTCTCTCTCTCTCTCTCTCTCTCTCTCGTGTTCTTGATTTGACACGATCTTGATGTATCGCGAGCTTTGTTAATATAGTTGGATCATATGATGTTTTCCCCTCTCTATCTTGTTATGATGAATTGAGTTTACCTTCAAGATTTCATTATTATCAGATTGAATATTTTTATGGATTTGAGAGCACTTGATGTATGTCTTGGCACTCAACTCGCGGATGCCCGAAGTGACATTGGGGTAATCTATGCATAGGGGTTGATGCACGTTTTCGTCCTTGTTTCACCGATGGAAATCGGCGCACTCTTTGAAGTTCTTTCTGTTGGATTGAGTATTATGAATCTGAAATTGTTTGATGCGAATCGTATAATCAACTCACGGATACTCGTTGTGACATTGGAGTATCTAGGTGACATTAGAGTTGGTTGATGTGTATCATATGGTGTTGTTTTAGTACGAACTCTTGGGGTGTTTGTGACATAGCTCGATAGATCGATCGAAAAGGATAACTTTGAGGTGGTTTCGTACCCTACAAACAATTTCTATCTTAATCCTTCGCTAATAGGAACTTGGGAGTGACTCTTTATCGCACGTTGAGGGATGGTTATATGATTCAACTATGTTAGCATTGTTGAGAGATTGCAACAGTGAAAGTATGAATCTTAGGCCTTGTTTTTAAGCATTGCAATACCGTTTATGCTCCATTTGACCATGTTTGCACATGACAAAACAAAACTCTGATTTACTAATGTGACCAATCATCGACAAAGCAGATAAATCCATATTTAAACTACACGGCATTCATGTCAACCAGAAAAAACACGCGAGGCAAGTTATCTTCTCGGTCGACATGAGTGATGTCAACTGTATAAGTACAAACTTGTCAACTTCTTTCCTCGAGAGAGGATGCGCGGCCATTAGTTTTGTTAAGAAAGCATAAAGTAAATAGATAACTATGCAAAAGTTTGTAAGTAGTTAGTCGGGAAATTCCTAAAATTATGAACTTTGTGCACCTAGTTAATAAACTTGACTCTGCCCCTACCCAACCTTTTGAAGCTTAGATCATTGCATCCAACCTTTTTTTTCATTGGATCCAACATGGTATCAGTTCCATTAGCAAGGGATAACAAAATAGGAAATAGAAACCTCGTCCAACCCTATTTGCATAACAACAAAAAGTAAACCCCTAATTTACTCACGTGCCCCGTCATTGACGGCAAATAGAACACCCATACAACTGTACACCATTCTGCCGACCAAAACAAAACAAAACAAAGCATGCCCCGTCATTGACGGCAAATAGAACACCCATACAACTGTACACCATTCTGCCGACCAAAACAAAACAAAACAAAGCATGCCCCATCATTGACGGCAAATAGAACACCCATACAACTGTACACCATTCTGCCGACCAAAACAAAACAAAACAAAGCATGCCCCATCATTGACGGCAAATAGAACACCCATACAACTGTACACCATTCTGCCGACCAAAACAAAACAAAACAAAGCATGTGAGGCAAGTTATACCTCGATCGACACATGCGACATCGACTGTATAAGTAAGAGCTTTCCAACTTTTTTCCTTGCAGCCGCCAGATGATGAGCACCAAGACCAATGCAAAAGCAAAAAAAATAGTACAAGGTCAGAAAAAAACAATATAAAAACCCAAATAATGCACCCAACTCTGGATAATAATAAAACAAACCAAAAGCTTTCCCTTTTGGAAAGGAAAAAGGAGAAGAAACCCAAAACAATCTCAGCAGCCAGCCGGCCAAGCCAGCACGACCCACGTCTGCTGCGTGCGCCCGACCCAAAACCAAAGCCGAGACGGCTCTCCTCCCATCCGAGCGGCCCAGAAAAAGAAGCGACCAGCACGCCACAGTGAAAAAAAAAGGAGAAAAAGGAAACCGGGGGGCGCCTCGCCCTCACGGCAAGGAAATTTCCCACCTCCACCAATCTCCCAATCTCCTCCCCGCACAAATCTCTCCGCCTCCCCCTCCCCCACCCCCTCCCCTCCCCCGCCGCATTGCTCCCCGCGCACCGCCGGACCCCACTCGCCCCACAGGCCGGCGAGACGGCGCGCAGGAAGAGCGGGCGGGCGGCGGCGGCGGCGGAGGCGAAGCCGGGCAGGGTAGCATGTGCGACCTCGTGGCCCGCACGGGGCGCCACCAGCAGCGGTACGAAGACGGCAGACGGCTCGTCGCCGGGTATGGATTGGGTCCGCCTTCCCTAATCGTTGCTCGTCCTGAATCCTGATGCTTTTAGTGTCCTATATATCCGATTAGATTGGGGGCGAGGGCTGCACGCGTGCGTTCATTGCCCTCCTGACCTAGATTCCTATCCCCCCGTATGAGATGCTGGCATTGGTTTGATGTGTGTGGGCGTTTTGGACGCTGGAGTTTGCGCCGTGGTGGCGCGGCCTGCCATCCGGTGCTGGCTTGCTGCTTGTGGTCATTAGGTCTGCCATCCAGGGCTGGTTTGCTGCTTGTGTGAGCTCTGAATTTGTTTTTGTAAGCATGGTATATTAGTTGTAGTATCCGATGATAGCGACAAATATTACCGTTTGTTTGTTTCGCTTGTGGATACATTTTGTTTGTGCTGCTGGTCACAGGTGGTTACAACACACAAACCACTCTTCATAACCCAGGTGTTTGCCCCTGATAGGTGCCCCTCTTTGAGTTTGCTCCTAGTTCAATGTTGATTTGGTAAGCTAGGGTGGACCTCTGATGTCGCTGATGGCAAGTTTTGACGACTTTACATTGCAATTTTCTGGTGAACATGTCTTCCAACTCATTATGCGAAATTTGTAATGAATAGCAGCAATAACTGGCATCTGAAATCTGAAGTTTTATGGTATGACATGTGGGCATGTAAGCTTATATAGGAAATGACCCTCCTATAGTAAGGGAAATCAAAACACACCAAAGTCTCATTGCATAGTATATATGGAAGAGACACTAACATAAACCAAAAATGCTTATTATTTTGCGGCAATAATACTTGCATGTAGACCGCACTTAGACATTCCGACCATTGACCTCTTAAGGCTTAAATTCTTTGTTTTATTCATTCATACAGTATGTATATTTCTGATGGTTGAGATGCAGGTCAGTAAACTGCATCTACAATGTTTGTTAGTTTCACAAAGCTGGCCAGAAAGCACCTTCCATGAATATGGTTGAACTTCTATTGCCCATATAGCCCAAATAGTATTCTTTTTTACTTGTACATGTGCAGCTGTGAGGTTGCTTAACTGTCACATAGTTTTCGCCTTAACACATAGCTGAACATTTAAATGAATATTTCCTTTGGCGATTTCTGTGATAAGACATTGTTTCTCTTCAAGCATGATTTGATAAAAATCATTGTAAACTGTGGGGTCTAACATTCACATTTTGCTGCTTTTGCATAGTGGATACTTTATGTTTTTGTCTGAATAAGTTCATTGTTTCCAGGTGCATACCATTCAGGTATAGAGCTGATGAAACTTCTGGTGATGAACAGAAAAAAGTTGTTGAAGTTCTCATGATAAACTCCCAAAGTGGACCAGGTTTATTATTCCCCAAGGTACTTATTCTTGAATTATCATAACAAGTTGTTTTTGAACATTGTGCTGCTGGCAACAAAGATTGGTATATTAGTTCCAATGTGTTCCTTTTCCTGGCATTTATATATTTATGTTACTCCTCTGAGACAAATTGAGATGAAGTTTGAATGAATTGGGATGCACGTGGGAATAGTGTGTTCGGTTGATGCATAAATCACGCCTACCTAAATTTTAGAGAGCCCAAGTTTGGCCAAGGGTTAAAGGGAATGACCAAATAGCCATGGTTGCGCAATAAAGTTGTCAATCACCCAAACAAAGCCCAACAGTTTGGTGCTATCCAACTAGTTGAGGCTGATTGGGGCACAAACGAAACACACCACTACATTAACATACATGTGCTTGCTTGTTTAACCTTTTTGTCTTGTAATGAACTTCTCTGCAAGTTTATGTTACGTACTTTTATTGTTTCAACTTGTTTACAGAAGCAAGTCCGATCAGAATACATATTCACCTAGTTTTCAGATAGCAAATATAGTGTTGTTTTTTTCCTTTAATTGTGTGTCATTGTATTGTAGTTTTTGGGAAAATGTTACCATACTAGCATGTAGAGATTCTGTTATTTTACTGTTTCCTATCGCAGGGAGGATGGGAGAACGATGAAACGGTTGAACAAGCAGCTGCTCGAGAAGCTATAGAAGAAGCTGGAGTTCGAGGAGATATAGTGGTAAGATACTTGTAAAAGATGGTATTTTCATGTCAGCCTTTTATTTTTGTTTTCTTATGTAGTTTTAGATATTTCATGTATGCTACAAGCTTAGACATATATCCTTTTGACTAAATCATGACAGTGATTCTGTATGTTTTTGACTTGCCAGTGAGATTTATCCATTTTGACATCATGCATATACATTTTTTGTCTGATTGTACTAAACTGCTGCTACTATAGAATAATCAGCTTACTCATGAGCTTTTGAGGTCATGCTTTTTTTATAATCCCCTCTGTAATGAGTCATTGTAGTTGGTGGCATCCAGTTGTGATATTAAGTTATTAACGCTAGTGATCTAACAGCTTTAGGACCTGAAAGCTATCTCGTACGAACAGTGGAATGGTTTATATGCTTCCCCTCAAAACCCATCAAATTTCATGTATATGTGAATTTTTCTTGGTTTGAGCTGTGGTTTACACTCGCATGATCTTATTAAGGGCATCTTCCTGCATTATTGTATACTGTACTCACAGACTATAGACTCTATAGTAATATCCTAGATGCATGGGTTAATGCTGTGCCAGCATGTATGATGCCTTTGCAACTGCGGTACAGCTGAAAAATCACCGGCTGTTTGTTAATTAACATACTGGCTAATGTGCAGCATACAGCTTTATTTATGTAACTAGTTTATAAAGAAATGCAAGCAGGGCATACTTTGTTAGTTCACACTTTAGTTGGTGGGGAGAGTCACTTCAGCTGCCACAACTTTGTACTAAGGCCAGCGTAAGCGGAGAATCTGAAGGTTGTAATTAACATTGACTGTAGCCTTCTAGCTCCTGTGACAAACTGACAATTTCTACTTGTGCTATGCTGAATGTTTGTGTAGTGGAATATTCATAATGTCTTCACTGGAGATAATACTAAACCTGTTTCCAACTTCATGCGTGTTAGAATCATTCATGAACTGTCTACTGAAGGAGTACTTGTTTTTTTTTCCATTGTACTTGGGCTTATATATACAGTTTTTTTTCTGCATCAGCAATTTCTAGGTTTCTACGATTTCAAGAGCAAGACGCATCAGGACGCGTGCTGCCCCGAGGGCATGTGCAGAGCGGCAGTGTTTGCGCTGCACGTGAAGGAGGAGCTGGCCTCATGGCCCGAGCAGAGCACCCGCCGGAGGACCTGGCTGACGGTCCCCGAAGCCACGTCGCAATGTCGGTACCAGTGGATGCAAGAGGCCTTGCTGACGGGCTTCTCCGAGTGGCATGACAACTGGAGCAAAGGCGGCAGTGCAGGTGGCGACCCAATCTAAACGCAAGAAGGCGTCGTCCTCCTCTGTCGTCTCTCACTTTCCTTTGCCTTCTCCTCTGTTCTCCCCTCTAGGCCCCAACCTTGCACGCAAATTGCAATAATACAGTGTGGTGCTTTTACTTGATGATGATGCCTAGTAGGTCATTGACCCTTGGTTCCTGGGATTGAAGTCTTAGCGTAGTGGTATATCTCATCGAAGACGAGAATTATCACAAATTTTAAGTGTCTGATTCTCGCCGCGTCATAATATTTCTCAAATTTCAGCTTGATTTGGTTTCTTGCTCCTGATTCTGGGGATGCATACCGCAATGTATTTACCGGACCTGAAATCGAAAAGTGTACTTGTTGACTCAGAGCGGCCGGTGCCTCTGGATAGCAAATTACAACTGTATTTTAAGCAGTAAAACGACTTGGCTGGAAGTATATAACACACTGGCTCACGAAGTGATGAGTAGTCCGATCTTTTCGAGAAGAGCAAATTTAACTTGAAATAGAGAATGAAACCAAAAAAAATTGACACGGCAAATTAAAAAATGTGGGGTGAGAGAGGCTCGAACTCTCGACCTCAGGATCACTCGCTTTAGCTATGAGACCTACGCGCTAGCCAACTGCGCCACCACCCCTTTGGTATTATAAGCGATATTGTATCCTAATTATTACGAGCGTACTGTGAGATTTAGACTATTTTCAGCCTAAAACTCGCATCTATTTCTTTTTTGCGGGGACGCATCTAGTTTTTTAATCAATTTGATTTGTATTGGATCAAGAGATCATACAGTATACAGTGATATAATAGCCTAACTGAACATAAAATTGAACCTAAACATAGAGGAGATTATAACCAATCAGTGGCTGAGCTCAAGACAATGGGTGTTCATATTTCCCTATTAATCACATTTTACTAGAGTTTTTTTTTACTTTAGTTAAAGCATATATGTGTATTCCTGTGTTTATTATACATAAATAGTCAACCATATTACATAAATAATGGGTGTACAAATGTACACCCAAGTACTCATGTGGTTGCGCCCATGTCACCAATGATGGAAATCATTGAGAATTTCAGCCCCTGAAGTACATGCGACGACCTGTAGCTCACTAAACGCCGTTAAATCGCCGCAATAGTAGGCCATCTCTTATGACAGAGATTGACGGGCGTGCGTGCATATCGGTAGGGGCACTGCCCAAATTTAGGAAGGCAATTGCATCAAAAGGAAGAGGCTATTGAAGAAGACGATGTTATCACTGACGATGACATCATCATTAAATTCAGCACCTAAAGTACATGCAATGACCTGTAGTTGACCAAAACCTCATTGAATCACCGCAATAGTAGACCATTGCTTAAGGCGGAGATTGAAAACCACATACAACATATCGGCAAGGGCATCAATCACATCTAGGCAGACAACAGAGCTAAAAGAAAGGGGCTATTGGAGAAGACGATGATGTCGTCAACAATGCCCATAGAGTTGCGCACACAGACAACACAAATAACCAACATGTTCTCCATGAAGACTAGCAGGGACAAAAAAAAAACCAAAGCGGTGACAAGCATCACGGTGAAGTGATTGGACCAGGAGGACTTTTATTCGAGGTAACACCGCGACCATTGTCGGAGCGGCGCTGCCACATCTTCAAAACCTAACAAAGAGACTTCACTACACAACAGATGAGAGATGAGTATTCCACCTCCCGTGCCTCATGCAACGGCTCGAGGCTAAGGGTATGGACCACTGAGTACAGTAAAAACCGTAGGTCCAGCTGGTGCAGAATTAAGTTCAAAAAAAGGAAGATTTTTTTTTGACCAGAAGAAATTTCTTCTTTTTAGATCAAGAAGAATAAAAATGGGGAGTGATCTAAATGAGAATTTTCTCAGGTCTTTCTTTAGAGGCTTTTCATCGGTGTCTTCTTTTCTTATAGGGCTCGGTCCTTGTATATATTTGAGGCCTTCTTTTCTCTTGGTCCACAGATTCAGCCCAGAAGGCCGATATTCTTTCTCCCCCTCTCTCACCCACCCCCTCTCCGTTGTACTACGAGAAAAGAAAGAAAGCACCCGTCCCTCCAACGGCGCCGAAAGACGGCCGGGTTTCTTCCTTGCAGCGACCTGATCGCCATGATTCCATCACATATAATTATCACGTTGTAATCACGCATCATGATGGCGAGCTAAGCTAGCTAAGCTATATAATTCTGTACTAGTACTACTATAACATATTTGCCACACGTACACATCCAGCTGCTGGTAAGTGCGCGTGCCGGCCGACGGTAAAATAGATGGGGTTCAGTTCAGGCGCGTGGATGCATTCACCAGCCGATTCGTTATCTTCTTATCAAGTTGGCCACTTAATCAGCTGGGTAACTAGCTAGCTAGGCTGCCAAGATTTGGCTGCTAAGCTCAGCTAGAGGATTGAGTAGATGGATCAACTGTTTTGCTTTGCTACTTCAGTGGATGTACTGCTGATGTTTTACTGTGTCCAAACGTCCAATCGATGCATTAGAAAGTGTGGTGACGTCGTGCTCGGCGGAAGGATAAACGTCGTACGTGTGTTTTTCACTTTGCACAGTCTCTTTCTTACATAATATAGTACTATATAGTAGGATAGATAAGGTAAAGAGAATGCAGGGATAACATAATTCTAGTAGTCATGATTCTCGATGCATCTCAACAAATGAACACGGTAATTTGTGTGTGTGTGTGTGTGTGTGTGTGTGTGTGTGTGTGTGTGTGTGTGTGTGTGTGTGTGTGTGTGTGTGTGTGTGTGTGTGTGAGAGAGAGAGAGAGAGAGAGAGAGAGAGAGAGAGAGAGAGAGAGAGAGAGAGAGAGAGAGAGAGAGAGAGAGAGAGAGAGAGAGAGAGGTTCATTGGAATTTCCCATGGGAAAACAAGCAAAATTTGAGCTCATCTAGATTTCTAGTGTAAATGGGGTCAAAGGGTGCACTGTCAATATGATTTTGAACGTGAATCCTAGTTATGATTCAAAGGAAAGGATTTGGAGAAGCAATCGTTGATCAGATATGGTTAGTAGGATGCTTGTACCCTCAGCCTACTAGGGATTGAACCCTAGGTTTGACGCCTTGGTGTCTTATTAATGTAGATTTTTTTTCCATGAGAAGTTAACGTCCCCTTCCGTGACTCCGGTCTTTTAATAGGACATGTGCTTAATGTTTATTTAAAAATCATTCAAAAGGATGTAGGTTTCGCAAGTTCCAAACATTCACATGCAAAACCATGTATTCCGAAGAAGCCCTAAATTCAGGATATGTTCTCATTCCATTTTAGCGGAGCAGGGTTCTCGTCGTTCTGCACATAGTAAGATAATGTAGTTCATTCTACTCATGCCATAAAAAAATACACAGGACATATTCTTTGAGATACAAAACTATATACATAGAATACATCTCACTTTGAGTGGATTTGGCTAGCTAATATACCCATCTATCTTCTCTTCAAGTGACTCTTCGCCGCTTTATATTCTCCGACCTTCGTAGGAAGCTTCATGTTGATATATGTTATGGCGAAAGGATGCCACCACTCTTCTGATATATTCCTTGGGCTCAGGCCAAATAACATCATATCTTTCGTTCAACTAGCACCTTAGGGACTCAGGGGTGTTCGGTTGTCTTATTTTGGCTTGTAAGGTTGTAAAACAACAACCCAACCAAATACCTGGCGTATAAACATGTATCTGGAAAGCACGATGACTTATTAGTTCATAGAAATAAAATCACCATTAGAGGTTTATTACATTCATTCATGCAAAATGTTTTGGACAAAAAATGACTAGAAAGTATGAGTTGTACAATCATGCTCATTCTTGTGTAAATCAACGGATGTATTTTGTAAGTGATAGGAAAATAATATTTTCCCCGTAAAAAGGTTATTATTATTTATTAAACTATGGTTGCATGGATCCACTTGATAACACTTCCATAAAGTTAGCCAACTTATATCATATAGCATGAAATTTCTTTTGCTAAATCATTGAACCATTACATAAATTAGCTTTGTCATTCCAATAGAGCTAAATCAATAAACATGAGGCCACTATCATTATGTCTTTTTTTGCGGTAATCTTTAAAACACATTACATGGAAAACATAGAGTAAAAGAGAAACAATATTATCTAAAAGGGTATGCCATGTCTTTTTTTTTTTACTATTCTAGACAATTCCCCTTAAATTAAATTAGTTAAAGGATAATGTCATGTAAACATTATCCGGATACACTTACTTTTGTTTCAGAATCAGTAAAATAGAACTAAATTGGTCTACTACATATATACATGGACTCTAAGCACCCCCAGTTGTATTCAAGAATCGAGACAACATCATTTTCGCCATAGACAACGGACACTTGCTTTTTCTTTATGCTAGAGACAAGAAAGCACCACTAACTATAATACACACATTTAAATGTATAAGTACATTTCTGCCATTATATATATATTCCGCCCGCTTCAATCAAAGTCCCTTCTTTCATTTCTCAAGCTTATGATAAGATATATTCCATGACCGCTTGACCATCGCCGCAGTCGATACTACATGGAATCAGGGTTCTCAGAGCCAGAATTTCCACTTTTTAGGTTCTGGCCTAGCCTTTGATCGAATGCCCACTACAAGCGGGTGGGTATCCTGGAATTGGATTCCTCTGCCCAACGTGAATTCATATTGTGCATCTTGAATTTCTTTTCTACGGAAAAAAATCCACCGGTTATAAGTTCCAAGTTGTAGAAAAGGAACCGGCGGGCAGTTGTCGTGTACACAATATGTCAACTATTCTTCTACGAAGAAAAATTCCCCGGTTATAAGCGCCAAGTTGTAAAAAGGAACCGGCCGGCAGATGTTCGTATACACGATATGTCAACTATTCTCAATCTGAAGAAACCCAAGCAATGTAGTCCACATTCTTTTCTCTTGTGCGGGAACACCATCTTCAAGTTAACATGGGAAGATATATGCACATACGCCGTGTATTTTTGACTGATGCAAAAATACAGTGGATCCCTATTCCTCCTTGCACCGAAAGAAAGAAGCAAGGGAATCATGGGTTTTAGTCAAGGCCAGAATCTGATGCATGGGAACCCCAAGCTCGGAGACTACTGGATGTTACTTAACATTACCTTTCTTCCAAAGCCACAAGAATCGTTTGAGAAAGAGACGGCGTGAGATATGACCGTGATGATTAATATGTGTGCTGGTGGTTAGTAACATAATAGTATCGTAGTGATTATAGGCTAGAGTGTGGGCATGGCAAGCTCACGCCTGCAGCTGCAGCTGAAGTGATGGCATGAGTGGATGAACATGCGAGATGCCATCTTTTTCACATTTCTAGACTCAAACAAAACAAGAGGTTCCTTTCTCATTCAGTGGAAGAATTTGTACCTTCTGATCTTGTTTCGGAGTCGTTTCTATAGTGGAAGTTCTGAAATTCCATGCGCTAAATTGCCAGTTCAGCTGAACATTAATTATCAATTCCTTCCTAGTGTTAACCTGATCTATATATGACTTGAAATTGACATGGAACCCTCTTAGTTTAACTCTCTTTTTTTGCGGGATCCTCTTAGTTTAACTTTCACACCATATAAAGTTGGTCTTCATCTGTTCTTGAGGAGTAGTTAACATATGCTCCCTGTGTCGTTTTTTGACACTATATAGTGCTAAAAACGTCTTACATTTTGGGACGGAGGGAGTATATGTTATCATTAATTAATCAGTGAGTAGTTATATTCGAGTGTGGAGTCTTTGCATGTATCACATTATTTTTGTTCCTTAGGCAAAAAGGTTAAAAGGTGCACGAAAAGGGATCACAAATTTGTCCCTGCCTCTTCGAAGCCTCAGAGGGTCATGACAGTTTAAATCTAAACTACCAAACCAATTGGTCCCACAAAAATCATCCTCGTCCAAGCAACCTAAAGGTGGGTAGTTTAAACTAGCTTTTCAAAACGGGAGGTTATTCCATTTTCCATATCTAACAGTTGGGGCAGCTCAACAATGTAACATTCTGCTCACTAGCTAGCTAGCTAAGCTAATCACTTTCTATGATTCCTAATCGACGTACTAAATATAGTTTTCGCAGCACTCATCTTATTTTACCTTTTATTGTATTACATATGTGAAGATCACATCAAGGCTTGGCATGTCAGAAAACGATTGGTAACCGCAAAATTATCCTTCTCCAAAAGACTAGAATTAAAATAGTCGATGCTCCGTGCACGACCACAAAAAGGATGTACAATCACTTATGCCATTAATCTTTCGGCTCTAGAGCTAGAGTGACCAGTGGCGGAACCAGAAACTCACGCCGGTACAATGTAGGTAAAGTGGCCAGTTGGGCAATCTTGTTTTGTTTATCTGAAGAAAGAAAAGTTGAAGATAGCCACAAGTGGTGAATACTAAGAATCCTCGAATTCTAGTGTGATGATAGCTTTAGCAAAAGGTATTCCTTGGGTACCCTATGGGATCATCACAGGTGCAACTGAATTTGGAGGAAACATCATTCCAATCTCCATCCATCACAACGAGTATATATCATCCATCCGATGGGAAATCGATGAAATCAGACAGTTCAAATCGCTCCTAGGTGACATATTTTTTGCCGATAAAGGGAGCTTTCACACTTGACCTATGTGTATTTAGGATGCACGTATCTGATTCAACACACACGCACAAATAGAAGCACGTACAAAAAAGAGAGGAATAAAACGGAAGATACACCATCTAAGGAACTGGGCCAAAGAGGTGAAAAACTAACACATATATATCTTACGAAAATAATTCACTTATTTTCAAGGTGAAAAAGGAGGCACGTTTTTTCTATCTTATTTTGTGTGCGTCAATTCTCTGGCCTGCTTTGGGATCGAATCAGGGGGCTAGCTGATGGAACTGGCTAGCTAGTAGCTAGGCACCAACATGCACTCGCACATAGTAGTGTTCAGGCAGATCAATTCGGAATTCCTTTAAGATAATGCGTGATAAGAAAAGGCTATTCTAAGTAGCATAATGACCTGCAGGATCAGGATCAGCTCGACGTTTCATCACTTTGCATCGTCTGAACAATTGACGTGTTTGTCGTTACATAAGAAGCCAAGCATTCAGTAGCGTTTTGCAATTTTTATTTTTAATTTAAGTTTTTTAGAACACGATACAAACATCGACGTTCACATATACGCACATACCACTATTCATATGAGCGCACGCATGCACATCCTACCTCTATGAGTACCTCCCAGACACTGAGATGGCAACTATTTTTGCAACAACAATTTAGTCGTTTCACAACAAAGACAACAAAATTTAGTCTTAGTATTTGTGCAACTTAGAGTGGGGTCGATGTTCATAAGAATTTAGTGAAACCATAATATATAACTATACTTTTCAAAAAGATTGAATGGAAAACTACGAGTTTTTTTCCTAAGCAGATAGAAATTCTCACGTCAACTGAAAATGGTATACTCCATTCGCCCAAGAATACAGTGCGTATTAGTTTTTATTTATGTCATTTTTTAAAATTTAACATAGTTCCTACAAAAAATTAGCAAACATCTAGAAGCATATCAATACCATTAAATTATATCTTCATAGCTAGGGTATATACTGTATTTGGTATCGTAGATATCGATAATTTTCTCGCTATACCCATGTGAAGCTTGTTTGAGAAAATCAATGTGAGCTATATGTATTTAAGGGCAAATGTTAAAAGTAGGTGCATGGCAAAAGTTAAAAGTAGGTGTATTAGATGCTACCTTGGCTAGAGCGTGTTAAGCACAATGTGAACGTCGTTCCTTTCGTCTTTAGGTGAATCTACTATGATGGTGTGGTGCTGGACGAGACAGGGCACACCTTGTTTGCCTTCAGCCCTTCACAAGTGTCCAAGATGCATGTTGTGACGCGGAAGAAGTAGAGCTTCTCGCTTTTCTTGAGGGCCTTCGCAGGGTGGGAATTGTTGTTGCTGCACTGATGTTGCTAGAGATAGAAGGGCAACTACAACGGGGATCACCAAAAGGATGACATCAAATGTCCACGGACATGTCCGAATGTGTTCACAGACAAAAGGCGGGACGTCGGCCATTCAACCGTAGTCATCAGATTCAGACAACGGGCTATGACTCACATTGGGCCAGGTGGACCAATAGAAAAAAGGCGTGAGTGGGACATATGGACCGTGAGGAAATGTGGTCCAACTAATAGTGGGTCAGGCGGAAGTCCGAACTCTCCTACATTCCCCAGTTCGGTGTCGGTTTGGGTGATTTCGAACGTTCGGACCGTTCCACACAAATTTGATGACTAAATTGTGTGGCCCGTCCGGTCCGGACATTTGCGAGCAATTGGATGATCCGCGTTTGAGTTGCCCTTAGTCTCTTCATATGTAGGACCAGAACAGGCCTTATCATGGGTTTTCTTGTCGCTTTGAATTGTAAACAAGTACGATAAAATATCAAACATTTTCCTAGCAAGGAAAAATCAAAGAAAATGGTAATTAACATCATAAGTCTCACAAAAACAGCTGCATTTGCATAAAGGGGGAGTAGACTCAAGTTCCAAAAACAGTATTTACTGTATGATCGACCTAGCAAAGCAACTGTCCAACTCTTGCATGCATATAATTTTCTGCCTTTGCATATGAAGAAGTTGCACAGAAATTGCCATGGAAATGCAAAGGAATTGTACGGCTGATGTCACATGAGACAGTTGAAGCATAACATCACTAATTTGGTCATATTTGCACCGCCATATGTCCTACCTGATAATTTATTGTTCTTTTTTTAGGAATATTTGTTTGCATTCATATATTCTAACTTGTTCTGTACCCACACATATAGCATAACTCTTTTCTGACAGGGTGCTCGAGAGATAAGGAATGGTTGACATTGTTTTTGCAAATGGCTCTAAAGAAGTAGGTTTAGTGGTGTGCATATGTGGGGTTGCCCTACTACTAATGTGTCCCTTGTGATGACCAACTTTCCTGGTAGGCACTCTTGGGCAAGTACAAACACAATGATGCATATTATTTTGTAAACAAGATACCAAGTTGGGAGATGGATATGATTATATTCCAAGTGCATGCTTGTACTAACTACCCTATAGTATTACCTTAATTAAAGCTAGAGGTCCTTGAAGCTTTTGAACCATCCTAATTAAATAGATCCCAATATAAAACACACACTGATTATCTAAAGAACACCCTGATTAGTGATCGCCGTTGGACTTAGCTAGGCTATTACATGTGCATAAACAAGACCAAAAGGATGAGACAAATGCTAGTGTCACCCTCAAATAGAAAACAAAAAGGATCAGCATAGGGAATTCCTTTGACCGTTGCTTTATACCAATGCTAGCTGGGACCATGCATGCAAGAAGTGGAGGATGTCTTATTCAATTAGATAGCTCATAATGGAAAACCCGGGGTCTGTATTATGTATATCATGTCCTTGGATCATATAGTTGCAATTGCTTTCCGTTTGTGTGGTCCTTAAATGTGGAGAGTACATAAGAACCAACATGCCGTGTCCTTCTCAACTGGGCAATTATGACATCTAACTTATAATTAAGAACCAACGCAGCCTTGGTTAACTTGTCGACAGGTTCTTGGATTATTCCAAGGGGTAATTGTAGTTTAGAATAACCATAGCAGCCATGGTTATTTTGTCCAGAGGTTGTTTCTGAAAATAATAATCAAGGCGTGGTGTATGTAATTTAGAACATATATAGTAGCAGCCATGGCAAATATCACATCAAGAAGTATTTAGAAACCATATTCAGTACCATGACTACAACCACAAAGGACAATATAAATAGGAGATATGAAAGATGGCTAGATTTAATTATGCATTAGCTTGATATATGGGAGCTTGCTGTTTTTTGTCCTTTCCAACTACTGTTGACGTCAGCTGTTTTCCTTTCATGCATTGAGCAAAATGCTTTCGGACAACAACTCAAACAAGAACGTACTATTTAATATGAATGGATAAGGAAGTGGGCAAATAATCATTGGATCACTGTTGCATGACGGTGAAATATGCAATTCATGGAAACCGTTTCTCAACATGTCATCAAAAATATCATGACCACACTTTTCAGCATAAAGCTAGCAAAAGAAAAACATAAGGAAGAACAAGACACCACCCAACTAGTGGTTGTGATACATCATACATAGTTTTCAAGCAAATGATAATACCATGGACTGGCTTTGGTTGTTCTAGGTGCTAATTAGTCTAATCCAATAAATACCAGCACTACCTAACAACTGCTCTTGCATACAAATTTTGTAAGTATATGGTGCAAAAGTGCTGGGACCCAATTAATACAGGTTCAATGGCTTATATCACCAGATGCAACTTATCTTTAGTTCGTTATAATTCAGTGGTGCACTATGAAATAATAGAACCACCCAAAAAGAAAGTTGTGCAAGTTGTAATGTTGACATAACTTTTCAATGTTATAACATTCTTATATTACTCAATGGCCAAGCTTGCTATTTGGTGATTCCTTCCATCTCATATCTCTCCGATCTTCTCTTTTTGTGCACCATATAAATGGTTTGACCCTCTATTATGGAGAATAGTTTGGCTTTATTCCTCAATAAAAGTTTGACTTTATTCACCACAAAAAGTTATTTAATAACATAATAAATTTAACTTTCTCAACCAACAAACTAAATTTATAGCACATTGTACAAACCATGGAACTATTATCAGTGAATCTTTCTTATTTATCAGTTGTGCCCAAGTCATTGCCCATGGCTAGCTAGTTTTGACCTATAGATTCTCTTTCTATTTTTTTCAAAGAAGGGGTGGTTATTTTTTTTCTATGTTATAACAGTTCTAAGCGTGATGAACAAGTTTATGATCTTTGATGATAGTGCATTCAAAATTCTATCAAAAAAAATTTAGTTTGCACATACACGTGTAATTTTGTCATGATATCAAGTGTTGCATATTTTATTTATGTATGTCGCGGCTGCACACAAAAAGTACTCTTGGTTTAATTACATGAGCCGGCCAACTTTGATTGAAGTTGAACTATACATGTATCTCGGTTTCATTCTAATATTTTCCTAAATCATCAAAAAAAATAGGGATGATGTTACATCAAATGAGCTAGGTTTGAGAGCGGACTATTGGTTTGATGTTTAGGAGGACGGTTGTACCGCCAGCCTATTGGGGATCGAACCCCTAGTTTTGACATTGTATGTGTCTCATGATAGCGAATTATTTCTTCAATGTGAGGCGAGCGTTTCTATTAACAGCGAGCTGTTTGTGGTGACTTTTGTCAAATTTGAAGCTCTCCAATTCTTGTCTGTGTTGTGAGTATGTATGAGGTGTGCACAGGCACACGTGTGCGTGTGTGTCTAAGAAAAGGGAGTGAGGTTTGTGTGAAGAGTTTGATTAATTGCAAGTTGACCGTCCTAGCTGTGATGTTGGCCTTACAGCCACCTTAATTAACTGGCCATGTTACTTAGTTTTGGCCGTTGACCTTAGAATGTCAAACCTTGAATAACTACTACTTACCGTTAGGATGTTGACCTTAATTAGTACGGACAGTTTGACCTTGACAATGTCAAAGAAATATAGTACTCACCTCTAAGCTGTATGCATGCATGCATGCAAGACTGGGGTTGACTTTGAGGAGCAATATGAATATGCAACTGGGACGGCACCAGGCATGACATGGTTGCCTTGACCTTGACATGCACATATGCAGGCATGCACATCTCCCAACTAATCTCAATCATGCATGAGAATGCTTCCATCACCAAGGAGGAGAGCTGGAATGGAAAATGACAACCAAAACTGATGATGGAGATGTCAACTCCCAATCTTATAAGCAACTAATGATAGTATACTTTAGATCAAGTTGCTAACCCACCTCGGCCCCTATCATTCCACGGAACAAATACAGCACTGAGCCACTGACTCTCGAAAAAAAGGAGTTGCCACTATGCACGCCCAGATGTTAGTCTAGAATCTTCTTTTTTTCTTCTTTTTCTTGAAAGAGCAGCTCTGATGAAGTGCAATTTCTAAACAAGATGTAACTTGCTTTTTTTACACTAAGTTTTTCTATTTTATCATTAATCCAAATATATACTTTGGAGTTTTTTATGGCAATTTATATTGGCGTGATGATGACAAATTTAGTTTTCAAGCACGGCAATTTTCTAATAAAAAATGAACTACAACGGATTTGCCATGCTCGCCAACTAAACTTGTCATCATCGAACATAATTTTCCATGAAAAAACTTTCGATTTGGCATGGTTAAAAATTTGACGTCAGATTTGTAGTGGAGTCCTTTTATTAAGATTTACAAGTTACAATTCGTTTGTTACAAGTCAAATTATTTTATGAAGTATATTTTCATATTATCGACCTGTATGGATTTTGCCGATGGCAGCCTTACTAAATTGTTGGCGAGCCAAATTATTGGCGAAAGAAATGATCGCCACAGGCTTGCCAACGCCGAGACGAAAACCGCAAAATTTTGGCAAGACAGTTGCCACTTGCCAGCCAAACAACCCCTATATATCTCGGAAGTTGTAGATGTGGATATTTTTCTTACTAATAAACTTGGTCAAACTTCTTTTTTTTTTTTTTGCTTGGGAAATTTGGTCAAACTTAAGGACAAACAGAATGTGCCTTGTAGGAGTAAGAGAAGTCACTCTGCATTCGGAGATGCAAGTGATTGGTCGAGGAAAGTGATTCAGTTAAGAATGCTGCCAAAAACAATTGCTGCAAGTGCGGCAGTAAGTGAGTGAGATTCTTGATAGCTCAGCTCAGTGGAGACCGAAAATTAAGCTCGGATTACGATGGAGACGACCAAGTAAATATTCCAAGCCAAGGACTCTCAATTTGTTTTGACAACATCTCTCTCTATATTACAGCAAGAGCCTGTTACATTGGCCACCCCAATTAACCGCGGGGTTAATTTCTCGGGGTAAAAACCTCAAAACTCTCGAGTCACACGCTTGATCTCGATCATTCTGGTTATCTAGAACAAAAAGGAAGTGAAAAATGAAGCAGAGTCCATCGATCGGTCAGCTTGTGTACGAACAACAAGCTGATCACTCTCTGCGTCGTCGCTGCGAGTCATCGAGAGCCTGACCGTAGCAGTACTTACTACCATTGTTGAGCTCGTGCTCGAGCTCCAGGTGGACCGTCAATGGCGATTAAGCTGTGGCGTGACAGCTAGTTCGGGGAGCGTTCTTCGTGCGGATTGTTTCTTGTGTTTGGTATGTACGTATGTAGGGAGGGTGTTTGTATTAGCTAGACGACGGCGGTGGCGGGTCTGCCGGCGAAGACGGAGGCATTGCCGGCCGCGGAGGCGAAGACGGAGGCCTTGCCGGCTGCGGCGACCATGCTGCATTCTTGGTCCTCGAGCAGGAACGACCGGACGGCGTCGATGCAGGGCGCGGCGACGAGCCGCTGCCACGCCTCGTCGGCGGCGGCGCCGCTCTTGAGGAACACCTCGGTGGCGTCGACGCGGCGGACGCGCCACATGCGGGCCAGCCGCTGGATCTTGCCGCGCTGGCGGCACGCGAGGCGCGACGTGTTGGCCTTGATCTCGTCGACGGCGGCGGCGAGCATGCTTGCGCGGTCGTCCTCGCCGGCGCCGGTGGAGCGGAGGTAGGCGTCGAGCTCGGGGACGCCGATGGCGCGCCAGACGCCGCGGGAGTAGTCGGTGCGGCGCGGGTCGAAGGCGGCGGCCACCTCGTCGACGAGGCCGCGGCGGCACATGTCGTCGACGCGGCGCGCCACGAAGTCGCGCAGCACGGGGAGCTGCACGTCCACCCAGAGGAAGCAGCAGTCGTAGCGCTCCCGGAAGGCGCGGCGGTCGCCCTCGACGAGCTCCTCCACGTACGAGTTGGAGCCGCCGGCGACGACGGGGACGTACCCGCGCGCCGCGGCGTCGCGCGCGACGGTCGCGGCCTCTCGGCGGAAGTCGGCGGCGGAGAAGTCCTGGTCGGGGTCGTGGACGAGGCCGAGCAGGTGGTGCGGCACGCCGGCGCACTCGCCGGGGGAGACCTTGTTGGTGGCGACGTCGAGGCCTTGGTAGACCTGCATCTTGTCGGAGTTGATCACCTCGCCGCCGAAGCGGAGCGCGAGGTCGATGGCGAGGCGGGACTTGCCGGTGCCGGTGGCGCCCATGACGACGACGGCCTTGTGCTTGGCGGCGGCGTGGCGGACCAGGAGCGGCGGGGGCGGGCGCGGCGCGTCGGCATGGGCGCGGTCCGGGAGCGCGATCATGGGCGGCGGCATCGTGAGCGTGGTCAGCCTCGGGAAGGCCAGGGCCGGCGGCGGCGCCACGGAGATCATCGGCATGGTGGGTTCACGCGAAGCCTGATCGCTCGCTGGCTGGCTCGCTACACCGGCGACCGCTCGCTCGCTCGCTCGCTGAGAGAGTGCGGTGGTCTCTGGTTTTGGAATGCTGCTCTGTGGTGTGGTGTGCGGATGTGAGCAGGGGAGGCGCTCGTATTTATAGGGTGGTTAGGAAGCCGAGTTAGTTACTGGCATGTCACTAAGCTGCAGAGGAGCTTGTGCTAAAGGCAAAATGGATTAGTTTATGATGGAAGGGGTCACTCGTGGACTTGTGCGCTGTGGAGGATGCGGCGACTAGTGGGAGAGTAGTGCGGATGCGGCGAATCAACGGCAAGAGAAACTTACCAGTAGGTCGTGTGTACTTGTGTACTCACGGTCAGATCAGAGCAGAGCAGAGCAAACATGAGGACTCATCTCAGACTGCGATGGTTGATGCCTCTTTTGTTTCCAAACAATCCGTACAATTTGCAGTTGATCGTCTAAACAAAATGCTACTACTACAGTATGTTTACATTCAAGTCGACCGAGCCGCCGCCGCTTCTTCTATGGTGATTTGAAGGTACACAGTCGACATCGAGCTCCGCTCGCAACACGTGCGGGAAGAAGACGGCGTTGATTTCGCCAAAGCCCGGTGTGTAAGTTTTAGTTTTCAGGTTTGCTATTTCACATCTAGATGTGAAATAGTTATCTCACATCTAACTTTCTAAAAACACGATTCAGACATCAAGATTTGTGTTCTTTGGTTCTTTTTTGTTGTTTGACGTTGTCTCTGTATGTGTTGCTTTTTGTAGACAATATACGCGTCGCTCGTGCAGGGTCTTGTCATGCTGTTGTTTCTTTTTCACATCCATCCAATGTTTCTCAGCGTGGGCTGCGGCCACAAGCAATTTTTTGATTTTTTGTTTTTTCCTTCTTTCTTTTATTTTCAAATTTGAAAACTTTTTAGTTCATGATTTTTTTATTTTCTTTTTCTCTTTTCCATTCCATTTTAAATATTAATGAACTTTTTTCATCACTATCAATTGACTGTCCACAATTAAAGGAGTTGTCTTTTTTTTATCTCAGTTGTAAGCTCAATCTTAACTTGCAACCAGGACCTGTCTTTTTTTTTGTTCTAGTTGCAATCCCATCCTTGACTCGCAACTGGGTCTTCACTTTTTTGTCTCAATGACAAGTCCATCATCGACTCGTAACTGGGGCATGAATTTTTTTTGTCCCGGCCGCAAGTCCATCCTCGACTCGCAACTCAGCGCCAACCTTTTTTTTTGTCTCAACTGCAAGTTCAACCTCAATTCACAACTAGAGTCCGATCGTTTTTAGTCCCAATTGCAAGTCCACCTTCAACTGCAACTATGGGTCCGACATTTTAGTCCAAGTTGCAAGTCCATCATCGACTCATAACTAGAGCCTGACATTTTTCTTCAGTTGATAGTCTAACCTTGTTCGCCCAGTTGCAAGTCTACCGTCGACTCGCAACTGGACCCAACCATTTTTGTCCCAGTTGCATGTTCACTCTTTGACTCGCAACTGAGATTCGATCTTTTTTTGTCTCAGTTGCAAGTCCACCCTCGGCTTATAACTGGGGCCTGGCATTTTGTTTGTCCTAGTTGCGAGTCTACCCTCCACTCGTAACTAGGGTGTGACCTTTTTTGTCTTAGTTACAAATCCAACCTTGCATCGTAACTGGGTCCGATATTTTGTTTGTGCTAGTCACAAGTCCACCCTCGATTCGCAACCGGGGCCTGACTTTTTACCAGTTGCAAGTCAACATTCGACTCCCAACAGGGCCTGACCTTTTTTGGGCTCAGTTACAATCTCACCCTCGACTCGCAACTGGGTCCAACATTTTTTCCGTAGTTGCAAGTCCACTCTTGGCTCGCAATTGGGTCCGATCATTTTCTGTCCCAGTTGCAAGTCCATCATTGACTCGCAACTGTGGTCCAATTTTTTTCCTTCCAGTTGCAAGTCCATCCTTGACTTACAACCAGGGTCTAATTTTTTTTGTCTCAGTTGCAATCTCATCCTCGACTCACAATTGGTGCCCGGCCTTTTTTTTATCCTAGTTGCGAGTCCATCCTTGACTTCATAGCTGGGGCGGCCATTTTTGCCCGGTTGCAAGTCCACCTCGACTTCAACAGGGGCACGACTTTCTTTGTCCGGTTGCAAGTTCACCCTTAATTCATGAATCGGGCTCGACCTTTTGTTGTGTGCAATCACACTCTCGACTCATGATTGAGCCTAGACTTTTTGTCGATAGTAAGTCCAACCTTTTTTTTGCTTTTGACATATGCATCTGACGTGAACAAGGTACTATGTGTCAATCTTTTGTGCAAAAGCAAAATGGCTGTAACATACTGTAGTACTGTAGCGATTACTGTAGTTAACGATAGTGAATGGATGGATGCATAGCTCTGTAACTAGAGGAAAGTAATCCCGGTATTAAAAATGGACTGTTGGCTACCATCGCTCGCGCATGTACGGGTTGAGATCCTCTGCAGTACCGTATGGTGCTGTAGAGTCGATGACATGTAGGGCCAGGTCCCACATGGCGAGTACTGACCTGATCTGATCTTGCAGAGGATCCTAATACCGCATGTACCAGGCTCACACATTGGCCCGCGGGACAGCCGACATCGCCTGCTTGCTCGAGAGTTTTTGTAAAAAAAGTAAGAGGTGGGCTTATTTTTTGATGAGATGACTTTGATGTCATACTTAGATGTGAGATATTATCTCACATCTAGATGAGATATAGCCAGACCCTTTAGTTTTCATAAAGATGGCATTGTAAGAGCATCCGCGACCCCCTTCTCAGGCGATTTTTTTTTCACCGGCGCGGGAAAAACGGCTCAGCCGCGCATCAGGAGCCCGTTTTCGCCGGCTTGGGCCGAAATCAGTGCCGGCGGACCCAAGCCGAACCCGACGCGCCGGGTGGCGCTCGGGGGCGCCGGGGCGAGCTTTTTGGCGCGAAGCAGCCGCGGGCCCGCCGAGTTAGCGAGACGACTGCTTCGTCGACCTCATCGCCTCGGTTCCCGCGGGAATCAATGCGAAGGCTGCCGCGCCGGTCAGCCTTCATTGATGCCACACGGGCGGCGCAATGAAGACGCCGCCGACGCGCGTCCGCCCGCATGCCGCCTGATGGATTCATGTACCTAGGGTAGGGTCATAGGCCTGACCTAAACGTCCTACCTAGGGACACTCTCAGAAGAAATCATCTTCCAGTCGACTAAAGAGGAATCCACTCGACTGACTGGAAGGACTCTACCATGGAAGACTCACTCGACCATGAAGACACACTCGACCACCAGAAGGTCAGAAGGCACTCTGCAACGCAACGGCTTGCTATGGAATAGGCTTAATGATAGTTAAGGCACTTTATGAGGCGTTACGATGCGCCCTGGCTTAATGTACTTTAACCCTCCATTATGTGGGCTGGCTGGGGTCTGGCGCACTCTATATAAGCCACCCCTCCACAGATAGAGGGTTCGCACTCTTGTAATACCTACACTCACAATCCACTCGACCGCCTCGGGGCTCCGAGGCGTAGGGCTTTACTTCTTCCGAGAAGGGCCTAAACTCGTACATCGCTTGTGTTCACAACCTCTCCATAGCTAGGACCTTGCCTCTCCTTACCTACCCCCACTCTCTTGTCGGACTTAGAACCACGACGGTTGGCGCCCACCGTGGGGCGGTGTTTTAGCGATTTGTGGAGGAGTTGCAGTACTTCAGTACCTTCATCATGATGATGCTGGAGTTTTGGTTGAGGCGCGAGATCCGTCTCGGTGCTCTCACCTTTGTCGCCGACGACTCCGCATGGCTCGTGGAGGCTCCACTTGACATCGAGGCGCTCCCGTCCAGGGCGGCGCACTTCGCGCATGTGTTCGTGGCGTTCGCTGCGACAACCATCGACTCCGTGTCGGTCGACTCCAGCCGGTCGCCCACCGATCTCCCACCAGCGCAAGCGCTCTGGTGGTCGAGGCTCCAGCGGTGGGTGAAGCACGCGATGGCTCGCCAGACAGCCATCGCCCGGTCGCGCCATTGAGCCCAGCGAGTCCCTCTGACTGTTCGATCTGTCGGTGGCTCCGTAGAAGCGCATCCGAGTGTGATAGCGGTGATCGGTGGCGGAAATCCTCATGGTCGGCGGCCCCGCAGCCCTCCGGCCGCCCATGGCGGCGGAGCAGGCTGGAGGAGGAGACCCGTGCAAAACACGAGGAGTACCGGCCGAGACACTCGACTCTCTGCAGAGAGAAGAGCTTCGCCGCAGGAACATGGATGCCCTGCATACTCCCATCGCCGGAGAAACCCATGAGGCTCGCACCTTGGAGGAAGCACGTTTGGCCGACGTGGCTGAACGTGCTCGCTTGAGAATCTTCAGCGAGCACTCGGCAGTCTTGTGGCAACGAAGTCCCGAAGCGGTCGGCGTCGACTCTTCCCATCGACTTCGGGTATACCGCCGCCAATTCAGAATTTAGCGGTACCTTTCGTATAGCGAGTCCATCCAGCCGTCTCGGTCGGAAGTGGGAGAGGCTTGCGGCAGATCGTAGATTTACTCCGAGCAGCAGGAGACCGAACTCAGCCGTGTCATAGTCGCGCAGCAGATTTCTGATCGATCCGTCGCTGCGAATCTTGTCGATCGGCTCACAGCCCCAGATCGCCTCCAGCGGCGAAGAAGGGCGCGACAATCGGCGAAACAGTATGGAACCGGGATGACAGGGCGTCGAGTGCCCTTTCCCCTCCGAGGAAGGGTCGTCGCTCCTCGGCGGCAAGATGACGACGTCGATTCGATGCAGGCGAAGAGTTCGGTCGACCCGTGGAACCGAGGCTTTGACGCGCGATCCATTATCGTGCAAGGCTTGGTCGACCGAACAGAGCCCATCGAGGCGGACCGAGAGATGCACCCACCGCGATCAGTGCATGTCTCCGGTCCGAATGTTCGCGAGGGCTATCGAGCGCGATAATCCCCCAATTTCAGATTAGCAGCAGAAGTCAGCAAGTTCCTTTGGGAATCCAAGCTGAAACTTGGCTTGAAGATTACCAGTGGCTGTTCAGATTGGTGGTGGGAATGATGAGGTGGCCATGAAGCATTTGCCCCTCATGTTGGAAGGTTCTGCCAGAGCATGGCTGAATCATATACCTCCTAGCAGTATATATACTTGGGAAGATTTGTCCCGAGTGTTCGTCAGGACTTTTGAAGGGACTTGCAAGCGACCGGCTGGTTTGACATAGCTGCAAGTTTGTGTGCAGAAGACTAATGAAACTCTCCGGGAGTACATTCAGAGGTGGATTACTTTGCACCATACTGTGGAAAATGTGTCCGACCATCAGGCGGTTTGCGCCTTCAAAGATGGCGTCAAAAACAGAGAATTGAGTTTGAAGTTTGGTCGAACCGGCGACATGACCCTGAGTCGAATGATGGAGATTGCTACCAAGTACGCCAACAGCGAGGAAGAGGACCGACTCCGAAGCGGCAAATATAAGCCAAGTCAGTCGGAGAAGGGAAATTCGGTCGAAGCGAAGCGAAAGCCGAGCCAGCAGCTCTGGAGAGGCCCGGCCGTGACTCGGGGAAGTTCAAGGGAAGCGAAAGGATCACGGAATCCTAAGAAAGTAAAAGATAAAGAAGGCAATGGCGTGATGGATATGCCATGCCATATTCACACGAAGAAAGATGAAGAGGGCAACATCATTTACCCGAAGCACACCACTGCCGATGTCGACTCTGATCCAGCGGTTTAGGAAAAGCAGTCTAAGGACAAGGAGAAGGAGCGGACAAGGCGGAGACAAAGAGGACAGCGAGGAAGAATATCCGCATGTCAACTCCACTCGATGATCTTGGCGGATGTGGAAAGCAAAAGTCGATTGAAAGTCATTAACCGTGAGGTGAACATGGTTGCCCAGTAAAGCCAAGTTATGTGAAGTGGTCCCGAACACCCATCACATTCGACCAATCGATCACCCGACTCACATTGCCACCTGGCGGCAAGCGTTGGTGGTCGATCAATTGTCGAAGGCACTCGGTGACGAAAGTCTTGATGGATGGTGGTAGCGGGCTGAATTTGTTATATGCGGATACATTGAAAGGGATGGGCATTCGATGTCGGTGAGCACCGACAATATGAGTTTCCACGAGTCATACGGGAAGAAGGCCAACTCACTCGGCCAAATAGCCACGGGCGTGGTTTTGGTGATTCCAAGCACTTTCGCAAGGAAAAGTTGACCTTTGAGGTTGTGGATTTTTGAGTGCATACCACGCCATTTTGGGAGGCCAGCCCTACGCATACGATTCATGGCTCGACCATGCTCGTGTACCTCAAACTGAAAATGCGGGACCCAAGGGAGTGATCCTTGTCACGGCGATCGGAAGAAAGCGGAAGAGTGCTTTCGGAAGGGCTCGAAGATTGCCGACTCCCAAGTGACAGCGGTCGAATTCGGCGAATACATGCAAAACGCAGATCCGAGTGATTTGTTCACGATCCAAGAAGCCAGCCACGAGTCGACATTACGATCGTGCGGTGAGGCGAAGCCATCCATATTCACCGTGATCCCAATGCAGCCCGACCCACATCTCCACAACACTCGACCGAAATAGGAAGAAGTGCTCATCCAGTTCCTCCGTGAGCGGGACATTTCGCATGGAAGCCGGTGACATGCGGGTGTTCAGGGATCTGGCTGAGCATCGCCTCTGAGTCGACAAGTCAGCAAAACCAGTCAAAGAGCATCTTGGCGGTCCGCCGTCGGAAGAAAAGCTATTGGTGAAGAAGTGGCTCATTGTTGGCGGCAGGATTTATCCGAGAGATATACCACTCGAGTGGCTCGCTAATGTCGTCATGGTTCCCAAGAAGGACAACTCACTCCGCATGTGCATTGACTTTAAGCACATCAATCGGGCCTGCCGAAGGATCATTCCTCTCCCGCATAGATCAAATTGTTGACTCGACCGCGGGATGTGAAGATGTCTTTTCTAGATGCATATTCCGGGTATCATCAGATCCGTCGTATGGACCCGATGAAATAAAACAGCTTTCATCACTCCATTCGGTGCTTACGCTATATCACCATGCCATTCGGCCTCAAGAATGCGGAGCCACATTTATGCGAATGATTGAAGTGTCTTCTCACTCAAATCGGTCGGAATGTGGAAGCGTATATGGATGATATCGTCGTTAAGTCGCGAAAAGGTTCCGACCTACTTGCTGACCTCGCGAAACATTTGCCAACCTCGGAAGATGCGATATCAAGCTCAATCCGTCAAAGTGCACATTCGGAGTTCTGGTGGCAAATTACCGGTTTTCTCGTTTCGAGCGAGTAATCGGCGCTAATCCGAGAAGATCGGCACTATTCTCCGAATGAAAGCATACTGTGCGAGTGCACGGCGTCGAAGCTTCTTTGGATGCTTGGCCGTATTAAGTCGATTCATCTCGACTTCGGTGAAAAGGCGTTGCCTCTTTACCGATCGATGAAGAAGGTGACAAGTTCGAGTGGACTCGAAGTGATGCAACATTTGCTGAGCTAAAAGCTCGCTCTCCACCAACCGGTGCTTGCTGCTCCAATCAGCAAAGAGCCTCTGTTGCTTTATATTCCAGCCCTTTGGACAAGTTGTCGATCTTGTGCTTCGATCGGCGGGAAGAGGAAGGAAAGGCCTTCAAAGTTCAACGCCGGTGTATTATTTGTCCGAAGTCTTGACTCCATCCAAGCAGCGATACCGCATTATCGAAGCTTGTGTATGGTATATACATGACCACAAAGAAGGTTGCTCATTATTTCTCGATCATTCTATCACGATCGTCGTGACGCTCCTTTATCGAGATCTGCACTGTGAGACGCTACCGGTCGAGTGGCGAAATGGGCGATTGAACTTCTTCCCTTGATATCAAATTCGAGGCAAAAGCCATTAAGTCCTGGCTATAGCACATTTCCTTGCGAGTGGATTGAACAACGACAGCCGGTGAAGTTCACTCAGAGCATTGGACCATGTTCTTTGCGGCTCCAAGATCTTTGAATGGTTACGTTTGGGGTTGTTCTAGTTTCCCAGAGGAGATAAGCTTAGGTATGTGCTCGATTCACTTTGATTCCTCCAACAATGAGGCAGATCTGAGGCCGTCTTGTATGGATTACGCATGGCCATTTCACTTTCGGCGTCCGTCGCTGATGGTTTATGGCGACTCAGATCTAGTGGTCAATCAAGTGATGAAGGAGTGGGGCGTGAGAAGCCCAGCTATGATTTGGATCTTGCAATGCAGTGATTAATTTGGAAAAAGAAGTTCGAGGGTTGGAACTCCATCACATCCCCGGTGAAAAATCAAGCAGCAGATGATCTGGCGAAGATAGGATCCAAAGAGAAGCCATTCAGTGATGTGTTTTTGGAACATATACACACTCCGTCGATTCTGAAGATCCTTCACGAAAGCTCCACAACCCAAGAGTGCCACGGACCCGACCGAGGTTGAGGTCCGGCGATGGTCGACTTGGTCATGGAAGTTTTAGTGGTCACTCCCGATTGGACAATTCCATACATCGCATATATTCTGAGAAAGGAACTCCCAGAAGACGAGGAAGAGGCTCGGCAGATCGTCCGTCGATCCAAAGCCTTTACCGTTATCAAAGGGCAGTTGTATAAAGAAGAGTCGGACAAAAATCCATAACGCCAGAAGAAGGTCGAGTCATACTCAATGACATCCACTCGGGGACTGTGGTCACCATCGTCCTCTCGGACCATTGTAGCCAAAGCATACCGAGCGGATTTTCTTGGCCAAGAGCAAATGAAATGGTGAAAGAAATAGTGGACAAGTGCGAAGGATGCGGTTCTACTCCAATATGTCACACAAGCTGCGTCGATACAGAGACCATTCCACTCGTCGGCCTTTCGCGGTATGGGGTTGGACATGGTCGGTCCCTTGCGAACAGGTCGGAGTGGTTTCACGCATGTCTTGGTAGCGATCGACAAGTTCACCAAGTGGATTGAAGCTAAACCAATCAAAAGTCTTGACGCTTGATCGCTGTTTCCTTCATCGAGAGCCGGCGTTAAGATATGGGGTCCCGCACAGCATTATCACGGATAATGGGTGAACTTTGACTCGGAAGAATTCAAGGATTTCTGAATGCGCCCAAGGCACACGAGTCGACTACGCTTGATCGCTCATCCACAATCGAATGGGCCAGGCGAGCGAGCCAGCGGATTAATCCTCAAAGTGCAAGCCCCGATCGATGCGAGATCTCAAGCATGCGGCTGGAGCTTGGGTTGACGAACTTCCTTGGTGCTTTGGGGTTTGCGGACCACGCCTAATCGGTCGACGGAAGAACTCCTTCTTCTGGTCTATGGAGCGAAGCAGTCCTACCGAGTGATCTCCTTCACAATGCTCCCGAATTGAACTTTACTATGAAGCGAAGCTGAGCAAGCGCGTCAAGATGCTGTCGACCTCCTAGAAGAGGAAAGGGAGATGGCTCGATCCGCTCGACCATCTACCAACAAGACTTGCGTCGCCTTACGCCGAAATGTGAGAGGTCGAGCCTTCCGGGAAGGGATCTGGTCCTTCGAGTGGATCAGCGAAACAACATAAACTCGCTCCCTCACAGGAAGGGCCCTTCATCGTCACAAAGGTTCTCCACAGCAGGGCATATCGTCTCTACGTCGAACACAAAATCGGCGAGCCCGAGCTTGAGCAGCGGATCTGCTCCGCCCGTTTACATAAAGTTTTCACTCGGAAAAGTTGTAATAAAATATACGTAGTTCATGGGCTTGAAATAATAGTGTCATAATTCCTTCATAGTTTTTGTCACTTTTATTTTTGTCGATAAAATTTTCCCCGATGGGTGGCTTAGTCGCGAATCCGTTTCGCCTAAGTTTGTACAAATCCTACCGAGTGGTAAGCCAGACTTCCACTCGGAGGCTTAGCCGCGAATCCGTTTCGCCTAAGTAACCAAAAAATCCTACCGAGTGGTAAGCGGACTTCCACTCGGAGGCTTAACTGCTGATCCGATGCTACGCCTAAGATATAAGAAATCCCACCGAGTGGCAAGCGGACTTCCACTCGGGGCTTAGCTGCAGCCAGTGCTCGCCTAAGGTATTAAAAATCCTACCGAGTGGTAAGCCAGACTTCCACTCGGAGGCTTAGCTGCAGCCCAGTGCTCGCCTAAGGTATTAAAAATCCTACCGAGTGGTAAGCCAGACTTCCACTCGGAGGCTTAGCTGCAGCCAGTGCTCGCCTAAGGTATTAAAATCCTACCGAGTGGTAAGCCAGACTTCCACTCGGAGGCTTAGCTGCAGTCCAAGTACTCGCCTAAGTACAATGTACGCTAGCAAGGAGGGCGAGGCGCAGGTCGACTGCGACCCTCTCCTCCGAGCTACACCATAAGTAACGTGTGTACCCTTAAGGAGGACGAGGTGCAGGTCATTGCGACCCTCTCCTCCGAGCTACACCATAAGTATGATGTGCGTTAGCAAGGAAGGCGAGGTGCAGGTCATTGCGACCCTCTCCTCCGAGCTTCGCCACAAATACAATGGAAATCCTACGAGTGAAGAGCAAACCTCTCACTCGGGGCTTAGCTGCAGCCAGTGCTCGCCTAAGGTATAAGAAATCCTACCGAGTGAAGAGCAAACCTCTCACTCGGGGCTTAGCTGCAGCCAGTGCTGCGCCTAAGGTATAAGAAATCCTACCGAGTGAAGAGCAAACCTCTCACTCGGGGCTTAGCTGCAGCCCAGTGCTCGCCTAAGGTATAAGAAATCCTACCGAGTGAAGAGCAAACCTCTCACTCGGGGCTTAGCTGCAACACAGTGCTCGCCTAAGGTATAAGAAATCCTACCGAGTGAAGAGCAAACCTCTCACTCGGGGCTTAGCTGCAGCCAGTGCTGCGCCTAAGGTATAAGAAATCCACCGAGTGAAGAGCAAACCTCTCACTCGGGGCTTAGCTGCAGCACGAGTGCTGCGCCTAAGGTATAAGAAATCCTACCGAGTGAAGAGCAAACCTCTCACTCGGGGCTTAGCTGCAGCCCAGTGCTGCGCCTAAGGTATAAGAAATCCTACCGAGTGAAGAGCAAACCTCTCACTCGGGGCTTAGCTGCAGCCAGTGCTCGCCTAAGGTATAAGAAATCCTACCGAGTGAAGAGCAAACCTCTCACTCGGGGGCTTAGCTGCAGCATAGTGCTCGCCTAAGGTATAAGAAATCCTACCGAGTGAAGAGCAAACCTCTCACTCGGGGGCTTAGCTGCAGCCCAGCGCTCGCCTAAGATATAAGAAATCCTACCGAGTGAAGAGCAGACCTCTCACTCAAAGGCTTAGCTGCAGCCCAGCGCTCGCCTAAGGTATAAGAAATCCTACCGAGTGAAGAGCAAACCTCTCACTCGGGGGCTTAGCTGCAGCCCAGCGCTCGCCTAAGATATAAGAAATCCTACCGAGTGAAGAGCAGACCTCTCACTCGGAGGCTTAGCTGCAGCCCAGCGCTCGCCTAAGGTATAAGAAATCCTACCGAGTGAAGAGCAAACCTCTCACTCCGAGGCTTAGCTGCAGCCCAGTGCTCGCCTAAGGAATAAGTTGACTGCAGTGGGCATCTTGCTGTTAACCTGCAAAGGGGCAATTCAAGCCAAAAGCAATCATATCCAAACATCCAATCCAAGTTTAGGTCGATACCTAAAGTAACCGAGAGTGCTCAGGCGCTAAGCCTGTTAAGGTTTTATCGGTTACAATTCCACTCGGCATTCCGAGGCAAATTTAAAGATTCAAGGAAAGTTTTTTACCCCTCCTATGGAGGGCTGGAAGGAGCAACGAACTCGTCGAGGTCAATCCCATCTGCGATCAGTGTAGCAGCAGCGATGAAAGTCTCCATGAAGGACCTGAAGTCGTGTTTCTTGGTGTTGGCCACTCGGAGAGCCGCCAGCTTATCTTCTCGGGCATCCTTGCAATGGACTCGCGCCCGGATTACGAGGCGACATCTGCGCCACACCGAGCGAAGACTTCTTCCACTCTTGCACTCGGTCGGGGGCGGCGTTGATCGAGCCATCAACGACTCAAGGTCATTTTGGAGTGTCGCCCGTGCCGGGCGTCGAGTCGATGCGGGGCGTAGCAACCTTCAGCCTCGCGAGGTAATCCACGACAGCGGCAACACGGGACTCGGTCGGAAGGCGTTCATAGCAACTTCATCATTCACGGAGAATTGGCGGGGTCAAGGTTCGTCTCAAGCTGGCTGGTTTCTTCTTCAAAGTTGCGGCGAGAACTCGCAAAGACAAAACCCCGAATCAAGAAAATAGTCGAATGGGAACACGACAGTTGGAAGAGTTGGTCGAGTGAAAAAGACTACCTTCAAGCATAAGGAACAATTTTTTAGCAAGACCACCCAGGAAGCCTTCTAGGTCATTCTTCTTCCCGGTCAACTGGTTGATCCTCTCAGTCAGAGTGGTCTTGTCAGCTTTCAGTCGATCAACATCCTTGGTGGCAATGGCGAGCAGCCTTGATTGGTGTTATCTGTTCGAGCTTGGTGGTCGAGGCTAGCTTTTCGTCGGCAAGCTTGATCTTCTCGACAGCTCAAGCTCCTTCTTCCTCTGGGCCTCCTTCACCTTGCTGTAAATTACAGCAAAGTCAGGTTTGAAGCAAATGAGGGAGAAAGGAGTCGTCAAGTCTCACCAAACATACCTTTGGTCTCCTCCTTTGCCTTCGTCGATTCTTACGCACTAGCTTCAAGTCCAACTCGAGCTGAATATGCTTCGCTCCGATTCGATATAAGCGCCGCAAGATCACGAGATTTCTCGAAGAATCAATCGACAAAGCGTCAAAGATGATTCACTTCGAGTGAACAGAGAAAATGATGCGTTTCTAAGACTACGATCGAATGCAAGCATTCGACCGTAGTCTCGAGGACTACACCGGTGGGTGCACTCAGCGTGCCCCCACTGGTCTTATTCAAACGAGTCGACCGATCGACCAAAAAAAAAGTCGACGATCGGCCAAAACTTCTTGACTGTAATCAGCGCGTGATCGACCACGATCTCGGGGACTACACCGGTGGGTGCACTCAGCGTGCCCCACTGGTTTGTAAACCCATTCGTTTCATTCGGTGATGATCAATATTTACCTATAAAGCCTAAGACCGATTGCCAGTGATCGACCTTATATGGGGACTACACCCAGCGGTGCACTCAGCGTGCCCCGCTAATCTGAGTTTTACCAACACACCCGGTGGGTGGCGCTATAATTCGAGAAAGAAAAGTTTTGATAGCATATCCTAACAGAACAAGCGGTGGTCGACTGACCTGGACATTGCTTTGAAGGGCGGAGCTGGCGTCGTAAGCTGCCTGGCTCGCATCCCGAACGATCTTCACCTGCTCCATCATGATTCCTGCTTGACGGATCGCCTCCTTAGCAGCACTAGCTTGGTCCTCCGGGACGTGGTGCGTGGCGAAGAGCGAAGGCTGCCCAGCACTCGATGAAGTGGGTCGAGCACTCGTCAACGGCACCGCGAAGGACACGGTATGTCGAGTGCTGGCCTCCCCCTCCTTCGCAACAGTCTCGGGCGCCGTCACCTCTTGGGCTGCTTTGCCAGTAGATGCCTTCCTGCTCCTCCTATACCTCAATGGTTCCTCGTCCTCATCATCGTCGTCGGGAAGGGTGATAATGTCATTGGTTGGAGCTTCAGAAAAGAGTCAAAGTCAAAAACTATGAGTCAGTCGACTAAGAACAAGATCAAAGATGCAGTACCGGGATTTGAGGTTGCCGCATCCTCCATCTCATGGTCCTCGGCCTTGCCTGAGGTTTCGGAAGTCGCAGCACTGAAGTTCCAAAGAGTCAGTCGACCGATTCAAGTATCAACCAGAGACAGAATTTGTACAGAACAAGAAGACTTAAGTGATTTGTTTACCCTGATATGGTGGGGATGGACACCTTCATCTTTGGCAAAGGCTTGGTTGGCCTCGACGGAGCTACCTTCGACTGCTTCGGCACCCTCTCAGTCGGCACCGGAGAAGCGGTCCGAGGGCGTTTGGTCGACCGCGAGGCAGTCGCAACTCCCTTACCGCGTTCAGTCGAAGGGTCGTGCACAAGTTTTGACCGCCTTTCCGAGCGCGGTGGTGCAACCTCCTCCTCTTCCTCCTCTTCCTCATCCTCGTCATCATCATCGTCGTCGTCATCCTCAGCAGCGTCTGAATCCCACTCTTCCTGGCTCTCGCCCCCGCTGGCTTCCCCCTCCTCAATTGGAGTCTGAGCGCCATTGGGCATTGAGTATAGCTCGGTAAGGGCCTGGAAATATCAAAGCAGAGCTCAATCGACCAAATCACAGAAACACATTCGACAGATATACAATGGAAGGCAGTGCAAATATACCTTGTCTGGAACGCTGTTGTGGTCAAGTGGAGAAATCCTCCGGGATCCGCGAGGTTGTCCTTGTTCGATGTCGCGACCATCCATCTTTCCACTATGGCGTCGTCGACTGCCTCCGGGTTGACGCGAGTCTCGTCTTGATGCCATGATACAGCCACATCTGATGGCTCGGGCTGAAGAGGCTGGATTCGCCTCGAAGAAAAACCTCCAAGAGATCCATGCGGTCACACCGTCCCGAACCAGCTGTACCACGCGATCCATCAGCATCTTCACATCGGCTCTCTCCTCTGGAACCACCTTGAGGAGGAGGTGCATTCACTCGACTCATGGTAAATGGAGGAAGACCACTGATCGTGTCCGGCGTCGACTCGTTACAGCGATAGAACCAGGTCGACTGCCAGCCCCTGACCGACTCGGGAAAAGACATAGCTGGGAAGGTGCTCTTATTCCTCAATTGGATCCCTAGGCCCCCGCACATCTGAACTACTTGGGTCTTCTCGTCACGGGACTTGCTTTCTTCACGGTCTGAGGCGACATGTGAAGATATACTTGAACAAACCCGGTCGCGATCGACAGCCCAAGAAGTTTTCGCACATAGACACAAATGCAGCAAGATCTGTGATGGAGTTTGGAGTAAAATGGTGGAGCTGGGCTCCAAAGAAATTCAGAAACCCACGAAAGAAAACACTCGGCGGCAGCGAAACCCTCGGTCGACATGGTGGCCAGGAGCACACACTCACCCTCTTCAGGCTGAGGTTGCCACTCTTGACCAGGAAGCCTCGCGGCGCCGTGGGGAATCAGCCCGTCGTTGGCCATATCGAGGAGATCCTTCTCCTTGATGGTCGACTGGATCCAATCTCCCTGGACCCAGCCCTTCGGCAAGCGGGATCTCGACGAAGAACCGCTGCGGCTGGTGGATCTCCCCTTCGCCTTCTCGGCCGCCGACGCCTTCTCCGCCGCCGACGCCTTCTTCGCGCGCTCCAGCACCGTCGTCTTCTCTTTGCCCATGGCCGCCGGCGGAATGCGCAAGAGAGGAAGTTGCGGGAGCGGCAGCAGTTGCGGTGGGCGGAGACGGAGAGGGCAGAGGAGGAAGAACGGGGTACTGTGCAGAAACCCTCGCGAGTTGCATTTATAGCATCCC
Organism: Aegilops speltoides; assembly: GCA_021437245.1. Lineage (NCBI taxonomy): Eukaryota > Viridiplantae > Streptophyta > Magnoliopsida > Poales > Poaceae > Aegilops > Aegilops speltoides. The sequence continues at coordinate 483,783,893 of CM038145.1, forward strand.
TTCCGAGTGGATGACATGTGGACCCGAGCAATCCAATCATATCCCGAAACAGTTGCACTGCACGATACGTGGCGGAAAAATCGGCACGGAGATCGAGGCGTCCTTGTCATGTCCCATTCGAGCGCCGTGGTCCGTTTCGCTTCGCGCACTTCCCCAAATTTCGTATCCCGCAGAATCCGCGATCTGCGGATCGACTTGCCAAGCGCTAAGTTTCCTGCGATCCGTCGTTCGGGAACAATAAAGTATAAAAGATTACTCGACTAGAGAACAAGAATGGATCGAGTCGACTGAAGAAAAGTTGCTTGTTATCAGCAGAGAAGATCTTGATCCAGAACAACACATAGCCAGTATGCAAAAGACAATCGGAAACAACGTCAACTCCTCCTTCACTCAAGGGTCAATCCATTCGGGGGCTAATGATGGATTCATGTACCTAGGGTAGGGTCATAGGCCTGACCTAAACGTCCTACCCAGGTACACTCTCAGAAGAAATCATCTTCCAGTCGACTAAAGAGAATCCACTCGGTATTGGAAGGACTCGACCATGGAAGACTCACTCGACCATGAAGACACACTCGACCACCGAAGGTCGAAGGCACTCGCAACGCATAGCGGCTTGCTATTGAATAGGCTTAATGATAGTTAAGGCACTTTATGAGGGGCGTTACCAGTAACGCCCCAGGCTTAATGTACTTTAACCCCTCCATTATGTGGGCTGGCTGGGGTCCTGGCGCACTCTATATAAGCCACCCCCCTCCACAGATAGAGGGGTTCGCACTCTTGTAATACCTACACTCATAATCCACTCGACCGCCTCAGGGCTCCGAGACGTAGGGCTTTTACTTCTTCTGAGAAGGGCCTGAACTCGTACATCGCTTGTGTTCACAACCTCTCCATAGCTAGGACCTTGCCTCTCCTTACCTACCCCCCACTCTACTGTCAGACTTAGAACCACGACACCGCCCACCGCCACCCCCGCTTCGGCTATAAAAGGCGCCCCTCCCCGCCGGTGAGGGCCACACCCTCCCCCTCTCCCTCCCGCGTAAGGCTTCTTCCCGCCGACGAGCTCTCCCCCCCCCATTGCCTTCCACCGCCGACGAGCGATATGGCCGAGAGATACCCATGCGACGGAGCAGCGGCGAACGGCTTCGGCCGCCGACACTTCCGGAGGCCGGGCGTGTTTTCTGTCTGAGGCCGAGTACGGCGGCCCGACATGCGCGCGTGCGGGCGTGGAGGCTGAGCGCCGGCGGCGTCCCGGTGCCGCCCGCCCCCGAAGGAGCCGCACGGCGGGCGGAGATCGCCCGCATCCGCTCCTCGCTGACGGAGGAGCAGCGAAATGAGCCAAGGTACGCGCCCGACAGCGAAACGCCGTGGACGCTGTACTTCTAGGCCCGCCGCGAGGAGCAGATCGCCTCCGTCAACGGCGTCATCCCCCGCGGCCGCCTCAACTTCGAAGGACGGCACGAGTGGTGGGGCGTTCCTGGCCGCACACTCGACGCCGTCCTCGACCACATCGAGACTGGCAATGTGCCGCGGCTGGAGTACCCGGCGCGCCCTCCTTCTCTCGCCGTCGCCGTAGTTCCTGGATACCGAGGCGAATGGAGCTGGGGTCGTCCTCCTCGTCGGGCTCCAGCTCACCGGCCATCCGCCGCGTCAAGCCAGAGCCGGAGGAGACACCGCTCAGGCGTCGCGCGCGAAGTGGCGCCCTCGTCATCAACGAGCCGTCACCTGCGACGGCACCGATGGGGCGTTCCCTTTGCCTTGTCCGGCCGAAGCCCAAGATGGATACGCCCCCCGTGAAACCGGAGCACGCCGGCATGGTGGCCCTCGACGATGAGTCCGCCCTCAAATGGGCGAGGGAGGACTACGTCTGCGAACAGGTGCGCCGCCAGCGTCGGGCTTACCTGAAGACCCAGGCCCGCAGCCGCGCAGAGGCCCGTCGCCGCGCCGAGGAGGGCGGCGTTATCGTCATCGACAATGACGACGAGGTCGAGGCCGGGCCATTATGCGCTGTAGGCGACCCGGGTGAGGAGTGCAGCAGGGACGCCGCGGGCGAGGCGCGCGACGACGACGACGATGGCGGCGGCGACTACACCCGCTTCTACAGGCTTCTCGGCATGTAGACGGTGATGGCGGCGACGGTGGCGGCACTGGCTAGGTGTTTTAGTTCGTTTTTATGTTAGTTCACGCATGTTTTACGTTTTTGTACAAATTTGGACGAAAAATGGCCGAGTTCATGCAAAAGTCGTCGAGTTTGCAAAAAAAAAAAAACAAGACGAACTTCGCCGAACCCGCGGCGACCGTGGGCGTGTGACTCGGAGCGAACCGAACCCCAGGGGCCGAACTAGCGCCGGCTCGCCCCAGGTCGCTCTTTTTCGGCGCCCTGGGGGGCCGAACGGCTGGAGATGCTCTAAGGGTTGATCGATTTTAGAATACGGCCTTTGCTCTTTTCGCAAAAGAATAAAAAGACTGAGCTTTCCTTATCTCTAAATCGACTCTGATGGAAATGTGCAATTTATTTGGCTAGGTATTTGATCGTTTAAAATTTTGTTGTTATGCAATTGCCTTTTATTGTGAAAGTGCCCTTCTGCTCCGGAGCTCAAATGAGCTCGTTGAACAGTGAAAATAAAAACATCTGATTTTTTTACAAACATTGACAAAAGTTTTAAGTGCTTGCAAAAATTGGTCATGAAATCATATTCCTGTAAGGCATGACAAAAAAAAAACACATCAGTGCTCCAAAATGCTTCTGAAAGTACCATTTTCAGAGTACCAATTTTATTTTTTTCACCACGCCTTCTAGGAATGTGATTCCATAACGAATTTTTGCAAGCAGTTTAAACTTTTGTCAATGTTTGTCACAAAAAAAAAGATTTTATTAATTTTTTTATTTTACCGTTCAACCAAGCTCATTGAGCTCAGGCTCAAAAACTCTGCGTCCGTTTTTGTGGGTTTTTGTGGTACAACTGCACTATTCTCTTCTTTATAAAAACCTAAATTTGAACATTCTCGTGTACTTTTGGGGTTTATATGTATGTAATTACTAATTAGGAATTATATTAGATAATTATTTTTTACCTAGCACTAATATAGAAATGTGCTCAGTGTTAATGGAAAAGAAGGAATGAGGAAATCCACGTATGCTTTAGCATTTTAGGCAATTGTTGTTTACTTTACAGTTTTACTAAAATACATCTAGATGTGCCATAAGTTTTGCACATCTAAGTTTTATGTCTTTGATCTTACACGGAGATTTATGTGGATACTTTTGTTTTCCTTTCCTTTTTCTTTTTATGCTCGATTGAGTCACTTAGATGCTTGATGGATCCCGTAGATGTATTTCCTCAAGACTTGTGACATGACGTGCTTCCACACGAAAACATATCCTGTAAAGTAGTGCTCTTCAACATGGGATCACTGACATGAGGTCCACGTGTCAGGAACTCATGTTAGGGGCATTATCTTAAAGAAGCCTAGTCCATTCCACACACACGGGTATCCGGTCAACACAAGAATGAGAAAATCTTCAAAAAAATGGATACGCGGGAAAATTTTCTATTTTATATTGAATAAAAATGTTGACAACCAGAAATTTTTATTTCAAAACATGAGAAAAAGAATAAAAACAAACGGTTATTTTAGATAATTTTTTTAACATACTACACTCGCAGATGCTCACATGCACACACATATGTTCATCATTATGAATGGACGCACACACACCCTACCCTGATGAGCACTTTTGAGATACAGAGCAGGCACATCTTGAGATTAACGATGTCACCACAGACGCCTCATAGTCGATAGGAGGATCTCCTCCTACTGAACGAATCTAGTCAGAGTGCCAAAATAAATACAAGAAAATGCTAGTAACAGTGTGAAGTCTAGGACTTGAATCCTGTGGGCTAGTTTCACCACAAAGAATCTAACCCACGTGAGCTACGCTTAGTTCACGTTATTTTTTATAAGTTACCATCAAACGAGAATGTTTGAAATATTTTCTTAAAGAAAAACGTCAAGTATTAATTAACATTCATGAGAAATCATCAGATTTCTTGATTTTCGTGAATGTCCCTAAATTTGTTTTCTGAAGTTCTGTGTTTGGGGATTTATGTATAAGTTGTTTATAAAGTTTTGACTTTTACCTTTTGTTACCTATTAAATTTTGTATTATTCTATTTAATTGGGTTGCCACATGTGCAGAAAACGGTTGGTTTTCCCCCAAAAGTTTTGAATTTTCCCCGGGGGGGGGGGGGGGGCTTCCCACCTGAATTTTTGTATTTGATTGGATGACAAAGAGGAGCAATGTGGATGGGTGGGCATACAAGCGACTGTGCCAAAGAGGAACCGACAAGTGATAGAAAACAAGTGAGAGAAGGAGAGGGCCAGGCAAGCAAAATATCCACCAAATGGGCGGGCATTTTTCAGCCTAGGAGGAAGAAAATGAGGAGAGGTACAAGCTCTTCTTGGATGTGCAAAGGGAGAGGATGAAGTTTGACCAAGAGAGGGTGAAAGAAAAGTTGAAGATTGAGAGAGAGAAGATAGAATTGGAGAAGCAAAAGAAATATGAAAAATGAGAGCTTGGAAATGAGAAGACAGAACAATCGAGCTTGACAGAGAGAGGTTGAATCTTGCAAGGGACATAGACGATTCGCGGATCAAGTTGCAGGATGCTAGCCTCATAGATAGGGAAAGATAGAACTGGTTTCACATGGAGAAGAAGGAGATCAACATGCAAAAGCAAGAGGCGAATGGTTCATTCTTGTATCACCTACCTATGAATTATTAAAAAAGATTGGCATGTATTGAATTGTCAAATTATGATGAATTGGTGCTATATGATGGACGTGCGTAGCTTTGTATGAATATGAGGGTTTGGACACGAGGGTGTGGTTGTTCAGAGGACAAATGGGGGGCTGACCAGCGTTGTCTATGGAGATGTTTAGAAGGTTGAATTTGCCTAATCCGATTGTAGCTGCTCTTGCCTACATACCAGTTGTAGATGCTCTGACATGTATACGAAACATGTAAAAGACATTAACACCGGACAAGTGAGACGATTTACAAATACAATGAACCATTCACCATTTGGACAACACTTTTATGGTCCATCGCCGGTGATAAGCTCTGGTTTTGTTGCTTTTGCTGTGACTAGTAAATGTGTATGTACAATACATTTATTGTGCGTGAATATTAGGTAGGATATTAGTTGCATGTAGAACATGTTGAATGCAGTGAAGCCATCTAGATTAGTTCCTATAGTATTTTCTGTCAAATTTTGACCATTTATTCGGCTAGCAAATTATAAATAATATGCAACAAATATAGTACCATGGGAAACTACTTTCAAATACAAATCTACGATATACTTATATTTTGTTAGTCAAACATATGGTCAAAATTTGACACAAAATACGACGGGAACTAATAAACATGTACAAAGATAGTATTTGTGTATTAATTATGTGATTAGCATTGAGTTTAATATTTGATATGATATCTATTACATGCTACATGTTGAACGCTTATCATTGAAACTATCTAGATCATAGGATTGACCTGGTTTCATGGTCAAGATTAACTAAATCTGCCCCTTTAAATGTTTTTATATCGTATATAGATTAGAAATTTTTTTCCCTTGCAATAGGCGGTTAGTAGTAATAGTACGCAATGTGTCCAGTATTGTCCAATGACTCATACATCAAAGTCGAAAGCCTGCATCCAACGGTCCAGCGGAGATGAGGAGCGGTGCAGCTCCCCCTCCCCCCATATTTCCCCTTGAACACTCGACCGTACATTGTTCAGGCTAGAAACAACCAATCCAGTGGGATCTCTCAAACCCAACTAATATGTTTGGGTTGTCCAACACATTTCAAACCTAGCCCATATGTGAAGCGGAAATGGGGCCACACAGACTTGTTCGACACATCGGACCGGCCTACTCTGACCCCATAAAATTTCTTTCCTATCCCCACCCCGGAGCAAACCCTAACCATTCTTCTTAGTCCATTTCACTTCAAGTTCGCTCCCCCTCCCAATCCGGCTCCTCCGCGCACATCTCTAGTCATCTCCGACATGGCTAGCAGTGCATCTGAGTCCGGTCGGTCCGGATCCGTCGAATAAGAGTTGGCCACCTGCTCGGACAAGGAGGAGATAGTTGCCCGGCTTGCGGTCCGTCGTTCCCAGTAGGATGGCCGAGCTCCGCCGTCGAAGTCGGCCCGCTGCGGATCCACCAGTCAGTCGCCTTCTTCGCTACTCTGCATGGCATCCAGAGGTGGCGCCGCATCCAGTGTAAGTGGACGCCGCCTATCAGGGTTGTCACTGCATCAGCTACGCGTCAAGAGGAGGGCCCAATCGTAGCCCAGAAAGCCTCCAAGGCTGGCTGGTGCTGGACCATTATCCCCGAGTCTGAGGTCAATGGTAGCAATGCACAAAGGCATAAATGATTCCACTACGACGATGCACCCTGGATCGAGGGATGGTGTGCCTGTTGTAAAGGGAGAAGGCGTGTTCAGCGCATGAAGGCTGGCGATGAGGATGCCCTTGACCTCGTGGTGGAGCAAACTTGTGTTGTTTGTGTCTTCGCCGGCCTTTCCATTCTTGAGGAGGATGTGGAGCTCCGGCGCTGAGCATATATGCGTCAACCCTGTTGCGTATTCGGCCGCTACTTCCACAACAATGAAGAAAAGGACAGGGGCAAGAGAGGCCCAAAAGGAGATGACCCAAGTATGGTGACCGAGGCACCGAGCTTGCAACTCATAGAGCAGATAAATGAGCATTCCAGTAGAGACACCCCCCCCTTATTTCCCCCTAAACACTCGGACATTGCTTGGACCAAAAACAACCAATCCAATCGGATCCCTCAAACTCAACTCATATGTCCAGGCTGTCCAACACATTTCAAACCCAGCCCATGTGTGAAAAGGAGTTGGGGCCACCCAGACGAGTCGGACACGTCGGACCAACCTACTCTGACCCCATAAAATTCCTTTCCTATCCCCACCTCGAACCAAACCCTAGCCATTCTTCTCTGTCCATTTCACTTCAAGTTCGCTCCCCCTCCCACTCCGGCTCCTCTATGCACATCTCTAGTCATCCCCGACATGGTTAGGAGTGCTTCTGAGTAAGGTTGGTCCGGATCAATCGAATGAGAGCTGGTCGCTTGCTTGGATAAGGATAAGATAGTTGTCCTGCTTGCGGTCCGTCGGTCCTGGTAGGATGGCCGAGCACCGCTGTCGAAGCCGGCTTGTTGTGGGTCCACTAGTCGGACGCCTTCTCCACCACTCCAGATGGCATCTAACGCTGGCGCCGCATGCGGCATAAGCGGACGCCGCCTATCCACATCGTCACCGCATCAGCTACGCGTCAAGAGGAGGGCCCGACTCGTAGTCCAGAGAGCCTCCGAGGTTGGCTGGTGCTAGACCCTTGTCCCCGAGTCTGTAGCAATGCGCAAAGGCACGGATGCGTCGGATGCTTCCACTACAGTGGCGCGTCCTGGATCGAGGAACAATGTGCCCCACTAGTAGAAAAACCCCCATTCGTCCCGGTTCGTGAGGGCCATTTGTCCCGGTTCCCGAACCAGGACTAAAGGGTCGTTACTAAAGCCCAGTCCCTTTAGTCCCGGTTCGCCCAGGAACCGGGATAGATGGGGCTCCATGTGGCCGCTGCCGCTTGCCCAGGCAGGGGGGCCTTTTATCCCGGTTGGTGCCACAAACCGGGACCAAAAGGCTTCCACGCGTCAGCATTTCAGAGGATGGGTTGTTTGTTTTTTTCTGAAGGGGGGGGGGTTGGGGATTTTGTAGGGTTAATTTAGGGGTTTCATATATTGTGTTAGCTAGCTAATAGAGAGAAGTGTCCTCTCTTATCTCCGTGCTTGGTCGACGCTACGTACAGAGAGGACTCGACACGCTAGCTAGCTAGTATGCAAATGAAGGAAACTATTAAGTACAGAAGATCGTCATGACCATATATAGAAGTGATCGACCTCTCCTTCTTTGAGAGATTGGTCGAACAACAAGTTTTTGTATATCTTACCAACGGTACTGGCTACATATATATATATACAATGTGTAAGATCTCTTACAATACCCTAACATATGAATGTTGGAGAACATTGCATAAAATAAAAAAATTCCTACGTTCACCAAGATCAATCTAGGAGTTCATCCAACAACGAGAGAGAGGAGTGCATCTACATACCCTTGTAGATCGCGAGCGGAAGCATTCAAGAGAACGGGGTTGAGGGAGTCGTACTCGTCGTGATCCAAATCACCGGAGATCCTAGCGCCGAACGAACGACACCTCCGCGTTCAACACACGTACGGTCAGCGTGACGTCTCCTCCTTCTTGATCCAGCAAGGGGAAGGAGAGGTTGATGAAGATCCAGCAGACCGACGGCGTGGTGGTGGATCAGCGAGGATCCCGGCAGGGGGCCGTAGCGTCTGCGGGAGGAGAGGTGTAGCATGGGAAGGGGGCGCCAAGTGCAAGGTGCGGCTGCCCTCCTCCCCCTCTTTATATAGGGTCCCAGTGCAGCCTGGAGATGGGATCTCCGGGGGCGGCTGGGGAGGCTTGCCCCCAAGGCAAGTGGGCGCCCCCCCTAGGGTTTCCAACCCTAGGCGCGAGGGGCCCAGAGGCGCACCAGCCCACCAGGGGCTGGTCCCCTCCCCACTTCAGCCCACGGGGCCCTCAGGGATAGGTGGCCCCACCCGGTGGACCCCCGGGACCCTTCCGGTGGTCCCGGTACAATACCGGTGACCCCCGAAACTTTCTCGATGGCCGAAATAGCACTTCCTATATATAATTCTTCACCTCCGGACCATTCCGAAACTCCTCGTGACATCCAGGATCAAATCCGAGACTCCGAACAACTTTCGGATTACTGCATCTTCATATCTCTATAAGAAATTGTCCAGGCTTGTCCTTTGCTACAAAAAGGATTGGGCCACCTTGCTGCACTTTATTTACTTTCATTGCTTGTTACCCGTTACCAATTAACTTATCACAAAACTATATATTATCTACAATTTTGGTGCTTGCAGAGAATACCTTACTGAAAACCGCTTCTCATTTCCTTCTGCTCCTCGTTGGGTTCGACACTCTTACTTATCGAAAGGACTACGATAGATCCCCTATACTTGTGGGTCATCAAGACTCTTTTCTGGCGCTGTTGCCGGGGAGTGAAGCGCCTTTGGTGAGTGGAACTTGGTAAGGAAACATTTATATAGTGTGCTGAAATTTTCTATCACTTGTTACTATGAAACTAATCCTTTGAGGGCTTGTTAGGGTATCTTCACCCGACCAAGTGAAAGCGAAGAGTTGCTCCTCAACCTACTGAACCTACTGAAAATGTTTACTTTGAGATTCCTTCGGGTATGATAGAGAAACTGCTGGCTAATCCCTTTGCAGTAGATGGAACATTGCATCCCGATTTACACCTTATCTTTGTGGATGAAGTTTGTGGATTATTTAAGCTTGCAGGTATTCCTGATGATATTATTAAGAGGAAGGTCTTCCCTTTATCTTTGAAGGGAGATGCATTGACATGGTATAGGCTATGTGATGATAACTATAAACAACTGAAGTTGGAATTTCACCAGAAGTTCTATCCTATGCATCTTGTTCATCGTGATTGTAATTACATATATAATTTCTGGCCTCGCAAAGGAGAAAGCATCGCTCAAGCTTGGGGGAGGCTTAAGTCAATGTTATATTCATGCCCCATTCAGGAGCTCTCAAGAGAAATGATTATTCAAAAAATTTATGCTCGGCTTTCTCTCAATGATCGCACCATGCTTGATACTTCCTGTGCTGGTTCTTATATGCTAAAGACTACTGAATTCAAGTGGGATTTATTGGAAAGAATTAAACTCAACTCTGAAGATTGGGGTTCCAACGATGGTAAGGAGTCAGGTATAACACCTAAGTTTGATTGTGTTAAATCTTTTATGGATACCGATGCTTTTCGTGGATTTAGCGCTAAATATGGACTTGACTGTGAGATAGTAGCTTCTTTCTGTGAATCTTTTGCTGCTCACGTTGATCTCCCTAAGGAGAAGTGGTTTAAATATAATCCTCTCATTTAAGTAAAAGTAGTTGCACCTATTACAGTTGAGGAAAATACTATCACTTATAATGATCCTATTGTTCCTACTACTTATGTTGAGAAACCACCTTTTCCTGTTAGGATAAAGGATCATGCTAAAGCTTCAACTGTTGTTCGTAAGAGTAATACTAGAACATATACACCCGTTGAGCAAATTAAAGTTGAACCTAGTATTGCTATGGTTAAAGATCTCTTGGATGATAATATAGATGGGCATGTTATTTATTTCTGTGGTGAAACTGCTAATATTGCTAGACCATATGCTAAGATACATAGACCTGTTGTAGGCATGCCTGTTATTTCTGTTAAAATAGCACATCATTGTTATCATGGCTTATGTGATATGGGTGCTAGTGCTAGTGCAATACCCTTTTCCTTATATAAAGAAATTATGCATGATATTGCACCCGCTGAGTTAGAAGATATTGATGTTACAATCAAGCTTGCCAATAGGGTACCATTAAACCAGTTGGGATTTTTAGAGATGTTGAAGTCTTGTGTGGGAAAGTTAAATATCCTGCTGTTTTTCTTGTTCTTGATTCCCCACAAGATGACTTCTGTCCCATTATATTGGGTAGACCCTTCTTGAATACTGTTAATGCTAGGATTGATTGTGAAAAGGATGTTGTTACAATTGGTTTGGGGGATATGTCTCATGAGTTTAATTTTGCTAAGTTTCGTAGACAACCCCGTGATAAAGAATCGCCTAGTAAGGATGAGATTATTGGTCTTGCTTCTATTGCCGTGCCTCCTACTAATCCGTTAGAACAATATTTGCTAGACCATGAAAATGATATGTTTATGAATGAAAGAAGGCAAATAGATGAAGTATTCCTTCAACAGGGTCCTATTCTGAAACACAACTTACCTGTTGAAATCCTAGGGGATCCCCCTCCACCCAAGGGTGATCCCGTGTTTTAGCTTAAACCATTACCTGATAATCTTAAATACGCTTATCTTGATGAAAAGAAGATCTATCCTATTAATATTAGTGCTAACCTTTCAGAGCACGAAGAGGAAATATTATTGAAAACACTGAAGAAGCACCGTGCTGCTATTGGATATACTCGGGATGATCTTAAGGGCATTAGTCCCACTCTATGCCAACACAAAATAAAATTGGAGAAAGATGCCAAACCAATAAGAGATCCTCAACGACGGTTAAATCCTAAGATGAAAGAAGTGGTAAGAAAGGAGATACTGAAGCTCCTTGAGGCAGGTATAATTTATCATGTTGCTGATAGTGATTGGGTAAGTCCTGTCCATTGCGTACCTAAAAAGGGAGGTATTACTGTTGTTCCTAATGACAAAGATGAATTGATCTCGCAAAGAATTATTACAGGTTATAGGATGGTAATTGATTTCCGTAAATTGAATAAAGCCACTAAGAAAGATCATTACCCTTTACCTTTTATTGATCAAATGCTAGAAAGACTATCCAAACATACACATTTCTGCTTTCTAGATGGTTATTCCGGTTTCTCTCAAATACCTGTGTCAGCGGAGGATCAATCAAAAACTACTTTTACTTGCCCTTTCGGTACTTTTGCTTATAGACGTATGCCTTTTGGTTTATGCAATGCACCTGCTACCTTTCAAAGATCCATGATGGCTATATTCTCTGACTTTTGTGAAAATATTTATGAGGTATTCATGGATGATTTCTCCGTTTATGGATCCTCTTTTGATGATTGCTTGAGCAACCTTGATCGAGTTTTGCAGAGATGTGAAGACACTAGTCTCGTCTTGAATTGGGAAAAGTGCGACTTTATGGTTAATGAAGGCATTGTCTTGGGGCATGAGATTTCTGAGAGAGGTATTGAAGTTGATAAAGCTAAAGTTGATGCTATTGAAAAGATGCCATGTCCTAAGGACATAATAGGTATAAGAAGTTTCCTTGGTCATGCCGGTTTTTATAGGAGGTTCATTAAGGACTTTTCTAAAATCTCTAGGCCTCTGACTAATTTATTGCAAAAATATATTCCTTTTGTCTTTTATGATGATTGTGTAGAAGCATTTAAAATACTTAAGAAAGCTTTGATCAGTGCACCTATTGTTCAGCCACCTGATTGGAATTTACCCTCTGAAATTGTGTGTGATGCTAGTGATTATATTGTAGGTGCTGTTCTAGGGCAAAGAGTTGATAAGAAATTAAATGTTATCCAGTATGCTAGTAAAACTCTTGATACTGCCCAGAGAAATCATGCTACTGCTGAAAAAGAATTCTTAGCAGTTGTGTTTGCTTGTGATAAGTTCAGACCTTATATTGTTGATTCTAAAGTTACTATTCACACTAATCATGCTGCTATTAAATATCTTATGGAAAAGAAAGATGCTAAGCCTAGACTTATTAGATGGGTTCTCTTGCTCCAAGAATTTGATTTGCATATTATTGATAGAAAGGGAGCTGAGAACCCCGTTGCAGAAACTTGTCTAGGTTAGAGAATGTTCTTGATGACCCACTACCTATTGATGATAGCTTTCCTGATGAACAATTAGTGGTCGTTAATGCTTCGCGTACTGCTCCTTGGTATGTTGATTATGCTAATTACATTGTTGCTAAATTTATACCACCTAGTTTCACATACCAGCAAAAGAAAAAGTTCTTTTATGATTTAAGACATTACTTCTGGGATGACCCACACCTTTATAAAGAAGGAGTAGATGGTGTTATTAGACGTTGTGTACCTGAGCATGAACAGGAATAGATCCTACGCAAGTGCCACTCCGAACCATATGGAGGACACCACGCCGGAGATAGAACTGCCCATAAGGTATTGCAATCCGGTTTTTATTGGCCTACTCTCTTCAAAGATGCTCGTAAGTTTGTCTTGTCTTGTGATGAATGTCAAAGAATTGGTAATATTAGTAGACGTCAAGAAATGCCTATGAATTATTCCCTTGTTATTGAACCATTTGATGTTTGGGGCTTTGATTATATGGGACCTTTTCCTGCCTCTAATGGATACACACATATTTTAGTTGTTGTTGATTACGTTACTAAGTGGGTAGAAGCTATTCCAACTAGTAGTTCTGATCATAACACCTCTATTAAGATGCTTAAAGAAGTTATTTTTCCGAGGTTTGGAGTCCCTAGATATCTTATGACTGATGGTGGTTGACATTTTATTCATGGTGCTTTGCGTAAGATGCTTGCTAAGTATGATGTGAATCATAGAATTGCATCTCCTTATCACCCACAGTCTAGCGGTCAAGTAGAGTTGAGCAATAGAGAGCTCAAATTAATTTTGCAAAAGACTGTTAATAGATCTAGAAAGAATTGGTCCAAGAAACTTGATGATGCATTATGGGCCTATAGAACTGCATATAAAAATCCTATGGGTATGTCTCCGTATAAGATGGTATATGGAAAAGTATGTCACTTACCTCTCGAACTTGAACATAAAGCATACTGGGCTATTAAAGAGCTCAACTATGACTCCAAACTTGCCGGTGAGAAGAGGTTATTTGATATTAGCTCACTTGATGAATGGAGAACCCAAGCATATGAGAATGCCAAGCTGTTCAAAGAAAAAGTTAAAAGATGGCATGACAAAAGAATACAAAAGCGAGAATTTAACGTAGGTGATTATGTGTTGCTATTCAACTTTCGTTTAAGATTTTTTGCAGGAAAACTTCTCTCTAAGTGGGAAGGTCCTTACGTTATCGAGGAGGTCTATCATTCCGGTGCCATACAAATTAACAACTTCGAAGGCACAAGTCCGAGGGTGGTGAACGGTCAAAGAATCAAACATTATATCTCAGGTAATCCTATCAATGTTGAAACTAATATTATTGAGACCGTAACCCCAGAGAAATACATAAGGGACACTTTCCAGAACATTTCAGACTCCGAAAAGGAATAGGTATGTGGTACGGTAAGTAAACCGACTCCAAAACAATTCTAATGGCAATTTTTCTCCGTTTTGGAATATTTAAGAATTTTGGAAAGCAAGAAGTAATCCGGGAAGGACACGAGGCCTCCACGAGGGTGGAGGGCGCCCCCCCCCTACTAAGCATGCCCCCCTTTCTTGTGGGCAGCTCGTGTGCCTCCCGGACTTTGTTTTCTTGCACGTTACTTCTTTTGGTCGGTAAAAATTCATTATATAATCTCCCGAAGGTTTTGACCACTGTATCACGCAAAAATCCTCTGTTTTCGTTTCGAGCTGTTTTTTCTGACAGATCTAGAGCACCATGACGTTTCCAAGCGCTCCCAAGGACAAGTTTTTCGAGAGGGTTATCAACCCATATCTTGCGGAGGTGCTGCAACACCTTGAAACCATTGAGATGCGTGAGGGGGTGCTGCACATCCGAGATGTGGAGGGACCAAGGCGTACCGGAAGCGTGGAGACAAAGCTCGAAGCTATGGAGCAACAAGTTTTCAAGTGCCAAGGGATGGTGGAGCCTGGACTCAACGCCAACCAGATGATGATTGCAGAATTCACCAACAACCACAAGCTAGATGCCAAGAACATTGGGGATACCATCTTCAAGCTTCATGAGAAAATCGAGCACCTCCAAGCCCAAACCTATGACCTGCAAAACCAAAACTGTGAGTATAAATATAGATTCAAGAGAGTGAGTTTGGCTACAGATTTGAGGATCCCGGAGACTCGATCATCCTTCTATGATGGTGAGCCTATGCCTTGGAAGATGGACGACAAGCCTACATCATCAACAACTCCTTCTTCACCACCTCCGAGGACATAATCACATGGGTATGGACACTCCCCTTGGCAACTGCCAAGCTTGGGGGAGGTGCCCCGGTATCGTATCACCATCACACTCCTATCTTTACCGTTTTTCTTAGTTCGATTTTTTAGTAGTATCTTCATCTAGTAGAATAAAGTTTTGGTATGAATTAGTTTTGAGTTTTGCTTTGTGATCTCTTTATGTAATCGAGTCCGTGAGCTATATAATAAAGATTAGTGTTGAGTCAAGGGCTTTGCTATCTTTCTATGATCTTGAGAAAGTAGAAAGAATAAAAAGAAATAAAAGAGTTCATATTGATCTTATGGATAGTAATGACTTCACATATAAAGAGTATGAGGCATAAAAGTTGTTGAGAGTTGACAAACGTAGTTTTGGTCATCATTGCAATTAATAGGAAGTAATAAAGAAAGAGAGGTTCCCACATATAAATATACTATCTTGGACATCTTTTATGATTGTGAGCACTCATTAAGTATGACATGCTAAGTTGATGTTGGACAAGGAAGACAACGTAATGGGTTATGTTTTCTCACATCTCAGTTAAAGTATATTGTCATTGATCTTCCCAACATGTTGAGCTTGCCTTTCGCCCTCATGCTAGCCAAAAATTCCTGCACCAAGTAGAGATACTACTTGTGCTTCCAAATATCCTTAAACCCAGTTTTTTCCATGAGAGTCCACCATACCTACCTATGGATTGAGTAAGATCCTTCAAGTAAGTTGTCATGTTGCAAGCAATAAGAATTGCTCTCTAAATATGTATGACTTATTAGTGCGGAGAAAACAAGCTTTATACGATCATGTGATATGGAAGTAATAAAAGCGGCGGACTGCATAATAAAGGTTCATATCACAAGTGGCAATATAAAGTGACGTTCTTTTGCATTAAGATTTTGTGCATCCAACCCTAAAAGCACATGACAATCTCTGCTTCCCTCTACGAAGGGCCTATCTTTTACTTTATGTCTTTACTTTATGCAAGAGTCAAGGTGATCTTCACCTTTCCCTTTTTCATTTTATCCTTTGGCAAGCACCTCATGTTGGAAAGATCCTGATATATATCCAATGGATGTAAGTTAGCATGAACTATTATTGTTGACATCATCCAAAGGTGAATACGTTGGGAGGCAAAACTATAAGCCCCTATCTTTCTCAGTGTCTGGTTGAAACTCCATAACCATAAGTATTGCGTGAGTGTTAGTTCTATTCTTGACTCCTTCTGATGTTATGATAAATTGCAATTGCTTCAATGATTGAGATTTTAGTTTGTTAGTTCTCAATGAAGTTTATGATCCATACTTGACATTGTGAATAGATTATTACTTAAGTATAAGAAATCATATGATAAAATCTATATATGTTGCTGTTATAAGAATGATCCTGATGCCCTCATGTCCGTATTTTATTTTTATCGACACCTCTATCTCTAAACATGTGGACATATTTTTCGATATCAGCTTTCGCTTGAGGACAAGCAAGGTCTAAGCTTGGGGGAGTTGATACGTCCATTTTGCATCATGCTTTTATATCGATATTTATTGCATTTTGGGCTGTTATTACACGTTATGTCACAATACTTATGGCTATTCTCTCTTATTTTGCAAGGTTTATCATGAAGGGGGAGAATGCGGGCAGCTGGAATTCTGGCTAGAAAAGGAGCAAATATTGGAAACCTATTCTGCACAGCTCCAAAAATCCTGAAACTCCACGGAAGTCACTTTTGGAATTAATAAGAATTATTGAGCAAAGAAAATACCAGAGGGGGCCCACACCCTGTCCAGGAGGGTGGGACACCCCCCCCTACTGGGCACGCCCCCTGTCTCCTGGCCCCCCTGTTGGCCCTCCGGTGCCAATCTTCCGCTATATGAAGGCTTTTACCCTAGACAAAATCATAAGCAAGATTACGGGACGAAACTCCGCCGCCACGAGGCGGAACCTTGGCGGAACCAATCTAGGGCTCCGGCGGAGCTGTTCTGCCGAGGAAACTTCCCTCCGGGAGGGGGAAATCATCACCATCGTCATCACCAACGATCCTCTCTTCGGGAGGGGGTCAATCTCCATCAACATCTTCACCAGCACCATCTCCTCTCAAAACCCTAGTTCATCTCTTGTATCCAATCTTGTATCAAAACCACAAATTGGTACCTCTGGGTTGCTAGTAGTGTTGATTACTCCTTGTAGTTGATGCTAATTGGTTTACTTGGTGGAAGATCATATGTTCAGATCCTTAATGCATATTAATACTCCTCTGATCATGAACATGAATATGCTTTGTGAGTAGTTACGTTTGTTCCTGAGGACATGGGTGAAGTCTTGCTATTAGTAGTCATGTGAATTTGGTATTCGTTCGATATTTTGATGAGATGTATGTTGTCTCTCCTCTAGTGGTGTTATGTGAACGTCGACTACATGACACTTCACCATTATTTGGGCCTAGAGGAAGGCATTGGGAAGTAATAAGTAGATGATGGACTGCTAGAGTGACAGAAGCTTAAACCCTAGTTTATGTGTTGCCTCGTAAGGGGATGATTTGGATTTCATGCTATGGTTAGGTTTACCTTAATACTTCTTTTGTATTTGCGGATGCTTGCAATAGGGGTTAATATTAAGTGGGATGCTTGTCCAAGAAATGGTAGTACCCAAGCACCGGTCCACCCACATATCAAATTATCAAAGTACCGAACCCGAATCATATGAGCGTGATGAAAACTAGCTTGACGATAATTCCCATGTGTCCTCGAGAGCGCTTTTCTCATTATAAGAAATTGTCCAGGCTTGTCCATTGCTACAAAAAGGATTGGGCCACCTTGCTGCACTTTATTTACTTTCATTTCTTGTTACCCGTTACCAATTATCTTATCACAAAACTATCTATTATCTACAATTTCAGTGCTTGCAGAGAATACCTTACTGAAAACCGCTTGTCATTTCCTTCTGCTCCTCTTTGGGTTCGACACCCTTACTTATCGAAAGAACTACGATAGATCCCCTATACTTGTGGGTCATCATGTACTGCTCGCCACCCATGTCGACCGGGGCTTTTCGCTTCCTCCGCACCCCTTCTTCCGGGGCTTCTTGAACTTATTCGGTGCCCAACTCCATCACTTTTCTCCCAATACCATCACATACCTTGCTACATTCATGTCTATGTGCGAGAACTTTCTAGGGTGTCGACCGCACTGGGGTCTTTTCAAGCATATTTTCACCATCCGTTCTCAGTCGATGAAGAAAGCAAACACGAGTGATGAGAAAACACATGTAATTCAGATGTGTGGGGGGGGGTTGGTATCCAGAAGAGGCAGAGGAGCTCTTTCCCTTCCATGACTCTTCCTGAATCGGTTAGGGGATGGCAGTCGACCTGGTTCTACTGCCAGGACCTCGCAACTCCAGGTCAGTCGACCGGACTTCCCCACTTCACCTTTGATCGTGTTCAGACTCCTTCCTCGCTGAAAGTGACTGCTGCTGAGAGCATGGAGACGAACATGCTAGTTGAGAGAGTGGTCCAACTGATCAATCAGGGCGTCACTATCATGGATCTGTTGGAAGTATTCCTCAGTCGATGCATCCTGCCTCTCCAGGCCCGTGACCATCCCATGTGGATGTACTCTGGGGTCGACGACTCCGCTCGGGTCCATCCAGAGGAAGTGCCAGCTAAGACGGTGGCCATGTGGTTGAAGAGCATTACAGGCAACAAGGACAATCCCAGAGGAGCCAGGAGAGTCAACCCCTTCTGGGACAGCAATCTGCCAGACAAGGTGTGTCTTCTGTCACCGGCTGTTTTTGGGTATATATTCCGACTGCTCTTGAACCCTACTGACTTCTACTCGACTTCTTTTCTTGTAGGTTTTTACTAAGATGTACTCGATGCCCAATGGTGAGCAAGTTCTGGAGTAGGGCTAAGAGGGAGAGAACAGCGCAGAGGAGAGCGGCGAATGGGAATCTTCGGACAAATAAGACGAGGAGGAAAGCGAGGATTCAAATGATGAAGAAGCAGTCGGCTCGCCGCCTCGCTCAGAACGTCAATCCAAGCAACATCATGACCCAACGGGCGGGCACGGTAAGAACGTGGCCCCAAGCACCCAAACGCAGAAGAGCACTCGGGCGTCAACTCCGGAGCCAACAGAAAAAGTCGCCAAGCAGCCCAAGGTTGCTCCTCCAAAAGCTCGGAAGACTCTGCCCAGGATCAAGATGGATGTTCATGTTGCCTCTGGGTGAGTATCCTTTCTGTGTTTACCTCTACCGACTGATTCTTCTACTCTGACCGAACGGATCATGCACCTTTCCAGCCCGACCTCAGCCGCGACTGACATGGACGTTGAAAAGGCCCCAGGGGAAGAGGAGACCGATGACGTGGCCACCTCTCGAGCTGGTAAGTCCGTTCGACCAAAACTTATTTTGTCGATTGAGTTGTCGGTCAGTTGAATCTCTGATGTTCTCTTTTCGCTGCAGCTCCATGAGACACCGTCGTGCTTCCCGATTATGAAGAAGAAGAAGTGCCTCCGAAGGAGAGGAGGAGGAGAGGCAGGGGCTCGAGCGGGAGAGGGCTTGAAGTTCAAGTCCCTCAGTCGACGCCGGTGCTTGAGGTGGTGGTCGAGCGATCCGGAGATCTGGTTCGGTCCAACGTCACATTCGTCGACCCGCTGAAGACTAATCGCCCATCAGGGTCGGCTGCTCCGACTCCTACCGCTCCAGTGCAACTCCATGTGTCCGACCAAGTGGCTGCTTCGGTCGCCTTGGCGCCATCACTCTTTGCTACATACCAAACTCTAGACGACTCGCCGAGTGCCGCCAGGGAGGCTCTTCGCTAGGTGAATCTTGTTATGGAGCAAGTGAAGGTGATGCACGAGGCCAGTCAGGTGGCCTATAATGCCAGCACTGCTCTACAGACCAATGTCAAGGTCAGTTAACTTCCGACTGAACTTTTGAATCATGAAAAAATGTCGTTGCTGCTTCGCTGCCCATATGTGCATCTACTATCATGGGTCTATGTTTCATATCCGATCACCCACTTGGGTGTGCCTGCCTTGGAGTTTAACAGGTCTTCTACTCCACTCGACTCATGCTGAGTCGAGTGTTTTGTCCGAACCAGTGGGGGCACGCAGAGTGCACTCACTGGGTGTAGTCCCCGATACCACGGTCGACTGCTGGCAGTTGGCTGGGGTTTTTGACTCACGCTAGGCAGACCATGCTGAGTGTTGATCCAAACCAGTGGGGGCACGCTAAGTGCACCCACTGGGTGTTGTTCCCGAGACTACTGTTGAATGTTTGATTCGGCAGTAGTCTTAGAGTAACTTTCACTATGATTGTCTTTTGTTTCTGTCGACTGATATATCTCTCTCGCCAACTGCAGAGGTCTTATGATCTTGGGGCTCAACTTTCTGAGTTGAACAAGAAGCAAATCAGCCTCAATCTTGATCTTGAACTGGCGAATAAGAACCTCAAGACTACTCAGGAAGAAACTGAAGGAAATATGCCCTAGAGGCAATAATAAAGTTATTATTTATTTCCTTATATCATGATAAATGTTTATTATTCATGCTAGAATTGTATTAACCGGAAACATAATACATGTGTGAATACATAGACAAACAGAGTGTCACTAGTATGCCTCTACTAGACTAGCTTGTTAATCAAAGATGGTTAAGTTTCCTAACCATAGACAAAGGAGTTGTCATTTGATTAACAAGGTCACATCATTAGTTGAATGATCTGATTGACATGACCCATTCCATTAGCTTAGCACCCGATCGTTTAGTATGTTGCTATTGCTTTTATCCATGACTTATACATGTTATTATAACTATGAGATTATGCAACTCCGTTTACGGAGGAACACTTTGGGTACTACCAAGCGTCACAGCGTAATCGGGTGATTATAAAGGAGTACTACAGTGTCTCCAAAGGCAGATGTTGGGTTGGCGTATTTGAGATTAGGATTTGTCACTCCGATTGTCGGAGAGGTATCTCTGGGCCCTCTCGGTAATGCACATCACTTAAGCCTTGCAAGCATTACAACTAATGAGTTAGCTGTGAGATGATGTATTACGGAGCGAGTAAAGAGACTTGCGTGTAACGAGATTGAACTAGGTATTGGATACCGACGATCGAATCTCGGGCAAGTAACATACCGATGACAAAAGGAACAACGTATGTTGTTATGCGGTCTGACAGATAAAGATCTTCGTAGAATATGTAGGAGCCAATATGGGCATCCAGGTCCGCTATTGGTTATTGACCGGAGGCGTGTCTCGGTCATGTCTACATTGTTCTCGAACCGTAGGGTCCGCACGCTTAAGGTTTCGATGGCGGTTATATTATGAGTTTGTGTATTTTGATGTACGAAGGAGTTGAGTCCGGATGTGATCACGGACATGATGAGGAGTCTCGAAATGGTCGAGACATAAAGATTGATATATTGGACGGCTATATTCGGACACGGAAAGGTTCGGAAGTTTCGGAGAAAACCGGAGTCTTGGGGGGTTACGGAACCCCGGGAAGTAATGGACCTTAATGGGCCAAGAGGGGAGGGAGAGGGCTGCGCCAGGAGGTGGCGCGCGCCCCCCCATGGAGAGTCCGAATAGGACAAGGAGGGGGGGGCGCGGCCCCCCCTCTCCTCTCCCTCTCCTTCCTTCCCCCTTCCTCCTTCCTAGTTGGACTAGGAAAGGGGAGTCCTACCCCCACTAGGAGGAGGACTCCCCCTCCCTTGGCGCACCCTCTAGGGCCGGCCGTCCCTCCCCCTTGCTCCTTTATATACGGGGGCAGGGGGCACCCTAGAACACACAAGTTGATCCTTGAGATCGTTCCTTAGCCGTGTGCGGTGCCCCCCTCCACCATAATCCACCTCGGTCATATCGTAGCGGTGCTTAGGCGAAGCCCTCCATCGGTAGAACATCAAGATCGTCACCACGCCGTCGTGCTGACGGAACTCTCTCTCCCCGGAGCTTTGCTGGATCGGAGCCCGAGGAGCGTCACCAAGCTGTACGTGTGTCAAGAACTCGGGCGTCGGATGCTTGGCGCTGGGATCGGTTGGATCGCGAGGAGAACGTCGACTACTTCCTCTATGTTGTGATCGCTTCCGCTTCGGTCTCACGAGTGCGTAGACAACACTCTTCCTCTCGTTGCTATGCATCACCATGATCTTGCGTGTGCGTAGGAAATTTTTTGAAATTACTACGTTCCCCAACAGTGGCATCCGAGCCTAGATTTTTATGGTTTGATGTTTTGCACGAGTAGATCACAAGTGAGTTGTGGACGATACAAGTCATACTGCCTACCAGCATGTCATACTTTGGTTCAGCGGTATTGTGAGATGAAGCGGCCCGGACCGACATTACGCGTACGCTTACGCGAGACTGGTTTCACCGTTACGAGCACTCGTGCTTAAAGGTGGCTGGCGGGTGTCTGTCTCTCTCACTTTAGTTGAACCAAGTGTGGCTACGCCCGGTCCTTGAGAAGGTTTAAATGGAGTCTATTTGACGAAATATCGTTGTGGTTTTGATGCGTAGGTGAGATTGGTTCTTGCTTAAGCCCGTAGCAGCCACGTAAAATTTGCAACAACAAAGTAGAGGACGTCTAACTTGTTTTTGCAGGGCATGTTGTGATGTGATATGGTCAAGACGTGATGCTATATTTTATTGTATGAGATGATCATGTTTTGTAACCGAAGTTATCGTCAACTGGCTGGAGCCATATGGTTGTCGCTTTATTGTATGAAATTCAAATGCCCTGTAATTGCTTTACTTTATCACTAAGCGGTAGCGATAGTCGTAGAAGCAATAGATGGCGTAAACGACAACGATGCTACGATGGAGATCAAGGTGTCGCGCCGGTGACAATGGTGATCACGACGGTGCTTCAGAGATGGAGATCACAAGCACAAGATGATGATGGCCATATCATATCACTTATATTGATTGCATGTGATGTTTATCCTTTATGCATCTTATCTTGCTTTGATTGACGGTAGCATTTTAAGATGAGCTCTCACTAAAATTATCAAGTAGTGTTCTCCCTGAGTATGCACCGTTGCCAAAGTTCGTCGTGCCGAGACACCACGTGATGATCGGGTGTGATAAGCTCTACGTCCATCTACAACGGGTGCAAGCCAGTTTTGCACACGCAGAATACTCAGGTTATACTTGACGAGCCTAGCATATGCAGATATGGCCTCGAACACGGCGACCAAAAGGTCGGCGTGAATCATATAGTAGATATGATCAACATAAGATGTTCACCATTGAAAACTACTCCATCTCACGTGATGATCGGTTATGGTTTAGTTGATTTGGATCACGTGATCACTTAGGCGACTAGAGAGATGTCTGTCTAAGTGGGAGTTCTTAAGTAATATGATTAATTGAACTTAAATTTATCATGAACTTAGTACCTGATAGTATCTTGCTTGTCTATGTTTGTTTGTAGATAGATGGCTCGTGCTGTTGTTCCGTTGAATTTTAATGCGTTCCTTGAGAAAGCAAAGTTGAAAGATGATGGTAGCAATTACGGACTGGGTCCGTAACACGAGGATTATCCTCATTGCTGCCTGAAGAGTTACGCCTGGAAGCACCGCTGGGTGCGAACTGCTTCTTGATGCAACCGACGACGTTAGAACGTCTGGCGAGCAAAGCTGATGACTACTCTATAGTTCATGTGCCATGCTTTACGGCTTAGAACCGGGTCTTCAACGGCGTTTTGAGCGTCATGGAGCATATGAGATGTTCCAGGAGTTGAAGTTGATATTCCAATAGAATGCTCGGATTGAGAGATATGAAGTCTCCAATAAGTTCTATAGCTGCAAGATGGAAGAGAATGGGTCTGTCAGTGAGCACATACTCAGAATGTCTGGGTATTACAATCACTTGACTCAAGCGGGAGTTAATCTTCCGGATGATTGTGTCATTGATGAATTCTTCAATCACGCCACCAAGCTACAAAGGCTTCGTGATGAACTATAATATGCAAGGGTTGGTAAAGACTATGCCTGAGCTCTTCGCAATGCTAAAGGCTGCGGAGGTAGAAATCAAGAAGGAGCATCAAGTGTTGATGGTCAATAAGACCACTAGTTTCAAGAAGAATGGCAAAGGGAAGAAGAAGGAACTTCAAGAAGAACAGCAAGCAAGTTGCTGCTCGGGAGAAGAAACCCAAGTGCGGACCTAAACCTGGCCGAGTGCTTCTACCGCAAGCGGTAGTCTTTGAAGCGGAACTGCCCCAAGTATTTGGCGGATAAGAAGGATGGCAAGGTGAACAAAGGTATATGTGATATACATGTTATTGATGTGTACCTTACTAGAGCTCGCAGTAGCACTGGGTATTTGATCTGGTTACATTGCTAATATTTGCAACTCGAAGCAGGGACTACGGATTAGCGAACACCGGCAAAGGGCGAGGTGACGATGCGCGTGGGAAAGCGGTTCCAAAGTCGATGTGATCGCGTCGGCACGCTACCTCTACATCTACCTTCGGATTAGTTTTAGACCTAAATAATTGTTATTTGGTGCCAGCGTTGAGCATGAACATTATATCTGGATCTTGTTTGATGCGAGGCGGTTATTCATTAAATCAGAGAATAATGGTTGTTCTATTTATATGAGTACTATCTTTTATGGTCATGCACCCTTGAAGAGTGGTCTATTTTAATGAATCTCGATAGTAGTGATACACATATTCATAATGTTGAAGCCAAAAGATGCAGAGTTGATAATGATAGTGCAACTTATTTGTGGTACTTGCCGTTTAGGTCATATCGGTATAAAGCGCATGAAGAAACTCCATCTTGATGGACTTTTGGAGTCACTTGATTATGAATCACTTGGCACTTGCGAACCGTGCCTCATGGGCAAGATGACTAAAACCCGTTCTCGGTACTATGGAGAGAGCAACAGATTTGTTGGAAATCATACATCTGAGATGTATGTGGTCCGATGAATGTTGAGGCTCGTGGCGAATATCGTTATTTTCTCACTTTCACAGACGATTTAAGCAGATATGGGTATATCTACTTAATGAAACATAAGTCTGAAACATTTGAAAAGTTCAAAGAATTTCAGAGTGAAGTTGAAAATCATCGTAATAAGAAAATAAAGTTTCTACGATCGATCGTGGAGGTGAATATTTGAGTTCTGAGTTTGGTCTACATTTGAAACAATGCGGAATAGTTTAGCAACTCACGCCACCCGAACAGCACAAGCGTAATGGTGTGTCGAGCGTCGTGTCGCACTTTACTAGATATGGTGCGATCTATGATGTCTCTTACAGATTTACCGCTATCGTTTTGGGGTTATGCTCTTGAGGCGGCCGCATTCACGCTGAATAGAACACCGTCAAAATCCGTTGAGGCGACACCTTATGAACTATGGTTTAGCAAGAAACCAAAGTTGTCGTTTCTTAAAATTTGGGGATGCGATGCTTATGTGAAAAAGCTTCAACTGATAAGCTCGAACCCAAATCGAATGTGTCTTCATAGGATACCCAAAGGAGACAGTTGGGTACACCTTCTATCACAGATCCGAAGGCAAGACATTTGTTGCTAAGAATGGATCCTTTCTAGAGAAGGAGTTTCTCTCGAAAGAAGTGAGTGGGAGGAAAGTAGAACTTGATGAGGTAATCTGTACCTTCTCCCTTATTGGAAAGTAGTTTATCACGAAACCGGTTTCTGCGACATCTACACCAAATAGTGAGGAAGTTGATGATGTTGATCATGAAACTTGAGATCAAGTTACTCTGAGAACCTCGTAGATCAACCAGAGTAAGATCCGCACAGAGTGGTGCGGTAATCCTGTTCGGAAGTCATGCTACTAGATCATGATGAACCTACGAACTATGAAGAAGCGATGGTGAGCCCAGATTCCACAAAATGGCTTGAGGCCATGAAATCGAGATGGGATCCATGTATGAAAACAAAGTGTGGACTTTGGTTGACTTGCCCGAGGGTCGGCAAGCAATAGAAAACAAGTGGATCTTCAAGAAGAAGACCGACGCCGCGGTAATATTATCGTCTACAAAGCTCGACTTATCGCAAAGGGTTTCGACAAGTTCAAGGGATTGACTACGATGAGACCTTCTCACCCGAAGCGATGCTTAAGTCTGTCCGAATCATGTTAGCAATTGCCGCATTTATAATTATGAAATTTGGCAAATGGATGTAAAGACTGCATTCTGAATGGATTTACGGAAGAAGAGTTGTATATGATGCAACGAGAAGGTTTTATCGATCCAAGGGAGCTAACAAAGTGTGCAAGCTCCAGCGATCCATTTATGGACTGGTGCAAGCATCTCGGAGTTGGACTAAGCGCTTTGATAGTGTGATCAAAGCATTTGGGTTTATCTGAGACTTTTGGAGAAGCTTTGTATTTACAAGAAAGTGAGTGGGAGCTCAGTAGCATTTACGATATTATATGTAGATGACATATTACTAATCGGAAATGATATAGAATTCTGGATAGCATAAAGGGATACTTGAATAAGAGTTTTTCGATGAAGGACCTCGGTGAAGCTGCTTACATATTGGGCATCAAAATCTATAGAGATAGATCAAGGCGCTTAATTGGACTTTCACGAAGCACATACCTTGACAAAATTTTGAAGAAGTTCAAAATGGATCAAGCAAAGAAAGGGTTCTTGCACTGTGTTACAAGGTGTGAAGTTGAGTAAGACTCAATGCCCGACCACCGCAGAAGATAGAGAGAAAATGAAAGATGTTCCTATGCCTCAGCCATAGGCTTTATCATGTATGCAATCTGTGTACAGACCTGATGTGTGCCTTGCTATAAGCTTAGCAGGAGGTACCAAAGTAATCCAGAGTGGATCCTTTGGACAGCGGTCAAGAACATCTGAAATACGAAAAGGACTAAGGATATGTTTCTCGTATATGGAGGTGACAAAGAGCTCATAAATGGCAGTTACGTTGATGCAAGCTTTGACACGATCCGGACGATTCTAAATCGCAAACCGGATACGTATTTACACTAAATGGAGGAGCTGTCGGTTGGTGCAGTTCTAAACAAAGCGTCGTAGCGGGATCTACATGTGAAGCGGAGTACATAGCAGCTTCAGAAGCAGCTAATGAAGGAGTCTGGATGAAGGAGTTCATATCCGATCTAGGTGTCATACCTAGTGCATCGGGTCCAATGAAAATCTTTTGTGACAATACTGGAGCAATTGCTTTAGCGTAAACATCCAGATTTCACAAGAGAACCAAACACATCAAGAGACGCTTCAATTCCATCCGGGACTTGGTCCAGGTGGGAGACATAGAGATTTGCAAGATACATACGGATCTGAATGTAGCAGACCCGTTGACTAAGCCTCTTCCACGAGCAAAACATGATCAGCACCAAGACTCCATGGGTGTTAGAATCATTACAATGTAATCTAGATTATTGACTCTAGTGCAAGTGGGAGACTGAAGGAAATATGCCCTAGAGGCAATAATAAAGTTATTATTTATTTCCTTATATCATGATAAATGTTTATTATTCATGCTAGAATTGTATTAAGCGGAAACATAATACATGTGTGAATACATAGACAAGCAGTGTCACTAGTATGCCTCTACTAGACTAGCTTGTTAATCAAAGATGGTTAAGTTTCCTAACCATAGACAAAGGAGTTGTCATTTGATTAACAAGGTCACATCATTAGTTGAATGATCGATTGACATGACCCATTCCATTAGCTTAGAACCCGATCGTTTAGTATGTTGCTATTGCTTTTATCCATGACTTATACATGTTCCTATAACTATGAGATTATGCAACTCCGTTTACGGAGGAACACTTTGGTACTACCAAAGCGTCACTGGCGAATCGGGTGATTATAAAGGAGTACTACAGGTGTCTCCAAAGGCAGATGTTGGGTTGGCGTATTCGAGATTAGGATTTGTCACTCCGATTGTCGGAGAGGTATCTCTGGGCCCTCTCGGTAATGCACATCACTTAAGCCTTGCAAGCATTACAACTAATGAGTTAGCTGTGAGATGATGTATTACGGAGCGAGTAAAGAGACTTGCCGTAGCGAGATTGAACTAGGTATTGGATACCGACGATCGAATCTTGGGCAAGTAACATACCGATGACAAAAGGGAACAACGTATGTTGTTATGCGGTCTGACCGATAAAGATCTTCGTAGAATATGTAGGAGCCAATATGGGCATCCAGGTCCCGCTATTGGTTATTGACCGGAGACATGTCTCGGTCATGTCTACATTGTTCTCGAACCGTAGGGTCCTGCGCTTAAGGTTTCGATGGCGGTTATATTATGAGTTTGTGTATTTTGATGTACGAAGGAGTTGAGTCCGGATGTGATCACGGACATGACGAGGAGTCTCAAAATGGTCGAGACATAAAGATTGATATATTGGACGGCTATATTCGGACACGGAAAGGTTCGGAAGTTTCGGAGAAAACCGGAGTCTTGGGAGGGTTACGGAACCCCCGGGAAGTAATGGGCCTTAATGGGCCAAGAGGGAGGAGAGGGCTGCGCCAGGAGGTGGCGCCCCATGGGGAGTCGAATAGGACAAGGAGGGGCGGCCCCCTTTCCTCTCCTCTCCTCTCCTTCCTTCCCCTTCCTCCTTCCTAGTTGGACTAGGAAAGGGAGTCCTACTCCCACTAGGAGGAGGACTCCCTCCCTGGCGCACCCTCTGGGGCCGGCCGGCCCTCCCCTTGCTCCTTTATATACGGGGCAGGGGGCACCCTAGAACACACAAGTTGATCCTTGAGATCGTTCCTTAGCCGTGTCGGTGCCCCCCCTCCACCATAATCCACCTCGGTCATATCGTGGCGGTGCTTAGGCGAAGCCTGCGTCGTAGAACATCAAGATCGTCCTGCGCCGTCGTCTTGTGGAACTCTCTCTCCCCGGAGCTTTGCTGGATCGGAGCCCGAGGAGCGTCACCGAGCTGTACGTGTGTCAAGAACTCGGATGTCGGGGAAAACTGCCCGCGTGCTCGCTACGATCTGCTCTCCGTGCTCCCTCCGCCCTCATACCGCACAGACAAGGGGCTCCGGTCCCATAGGTGTGCCAAAGATGTCGGGAAACTGTCCGCCACGAACACCTATGGGACCGGGCCCCTTATGCATGCGGTACGAGGGCGGAGGGAGCACGGAGAGCAGATAAATGAGCACGCTGGCAGTTTAACCTCAGTTCGAACGCGATGGACGCGTAAACCCTACTCCTGCCTTGGTTTGTATTGAGCTCGGGAGCTTGAAGAGCTCTGAGAGCAGCTACACCGAAGCGCGAGAGTTGCAAAGGTTTCAACGAACCCCCCCACGTTGTGCATGGGCCTCCTTTTATAGTGCAAGGGGTGCGCGGCAGTGTCAGCGTAGGAGAAAAGGGTAAAAATGTAAAAGAGGTGGTAGTTGGAATAGTGCGGGAGCAAGTGGAGCTACGGTGCGTGAGCGAGTGGTCGCTACCTACTTTGTGAGTGGGGACAAGGGCATTTAATGCCCGTCGCCGTCGACCCCAAAAGCTCCCGCCATTGCGTCTCCGTCGCCTTGCGGCGATGGATCCACCACCGTGGAGTGCCTCCGTGTCCCCAGCTGCCTGACCATCCGCCACGCGTCCACAGAAGGCCCGAGGCACGCGTGGGCCGATGAAACTGGGCGCGGGCACACAGCATAATTCTCCGGCAAGCACCTTGCCGGGTCTTGACTTCTGCGGGCCGGGAGCTTGCCGGGCTCTGTAACTTGTCGCTCCCGGGCCCTCGCCGACGCATATAGCGCCGGCGTGTCTTCTATGATGTAATCTTCTAGTCTTCTGGCGAGCTCCTCTTGCGGGGCCTTGCGTGAGTGAGGTAACCTTGAGCACAGAGCGGCCTTCCGGCAAGCTCCGCTTGCCGGGTCTTAATCTTCTGTCTTGTATACTTCGTTTTTGAATGGTTTGACATGGAGCGGGGAGGTCTTGGCGAGCACGTGGTAAACCCTGCCGCTGGGAGCTGCAACCGCCCGTGCACAAGTTGAAGTCTTGAGGTACCCCTACCTTAGTACACCGACAGAGCCCCGGCTGGGCCACACACAGTGCAGCGTTGTTGGGCAGGCCCAAAGCAGTCTGCAGGCACACGCGGCCCCACGGCGCCGAATCCACTTCGCATCGCGCGCATCCCCTCGTGAAGCAGCACGCGTTGATTGCGGCGTCGTGGGAGACGTGGGCGGTGCGTGCGGTCTTTAGGGCATCCACCCCCGTGATCGTGGTGTAGGGCGAGGTCACTTCACCCGTCGCTCCGGCCCCGCTCTTTCGCCACGCGGCCCTCATGCATGGGGGTCGTGGGCGGCGAAGGTGGGAGACCGAGCCGTCCGCAGGCGGAGACGGCGAGTCGGCCCGCTCCTCTGCCCTCCTCGCTTCCCGATTGGCGGGCAGGCGGTTGAGCCCCACCTCGCCCTTTAAAAGGCGGAAGGGGAGCACAATGGTCTCACACTTCCTCTTCTCCCTTCGTCTTGACTTCCGTTCTTCTTTACGCCATGGAAGGAGGAAATCCTAGTTCTTCAGCGGTGGCAGCGAGGGTCGCCTCCAGCGCGCACTTCTCCTATCCGCACCCGTGGCGGAGCCGCCACGAGGGGGAGGGAGGGGCGAGGCCATGACGAGGCCGAGGGCGTGGTCGAGGCGGTCGGGGAGAGGCGGTCGTGGCGATGTGCCTCGGTGGCTCCTTTCTCGGCGGTCCATACCGAGGCGATCCACGGGAGTTCTTCATCAAGCTGCGCCGGCGCCTCGTCGTCGCCTCGGCTGCGGCCCGTTCGCGGCGATGGAACCGGATCCACCGAGGTGATGGAGTTGCGCATGAGGGCTGTGGGATCAGCGGCACTTTCGAGTGAGTGTCGTGTCCCCAGCCCGGCGTGATGTACCGATCGAGGTGGAAGGCGTTCGCCCGCATCCACAGCTTGACGGCGGGGTTTACCCTCCATTTCAAGTTAATGGAGGCGACCTTCGCCGTCAAGGTCTTCGGGATTCGGGACCGGGCGAGATCTGTGTGGACAGCTCCTCCGATGCGAAGGTCCCTCCTCGGCGAGTGACGAGGAGGGGCGGCAGCGACGATGGCGAGATGGCGGGTCCGACTAGGCGTCGGACGCTGCCTCGCGCGCACCGGCGACCCCATCATCCGGTCGCCGCCTTCTGAACTCCGGGGCCGTCTCCTTGGGCGGTGGCGAGGGAGGCTGCGGAAGAGGAAGAGGGGTGGCGGCAAGGCCGTCAAATCGGAGTACGAGGGCGAGGAGCCCTCGTCGGCGTGCTGACGTCCCACCACCTCGTCTTCAAGCTCTGCCTCCGGCGCCTCCGTCTCCGCCAAGCTCTGGCGGCCTGGGAAGTTCTCTTGGTGTCTTCGGTGCCGTAGCTCTCCTAGGCTCCCCTTTTGCCCTTCCCGGCAAGCTTCTCTTGCCGGGTCCTCCTTGACCTAACTCTTGAACAGAGAAACAGGAGAGGAATTACGGGCATCTTATCTTCTAATTTGTAAGCCCTTGGGCCTTAGTTGTATTTAAAATATGTAATCCTCTCTATCATGTTTCTCATCCTCTATGGACTTGTACTAAACTAGGATGTTTTAATGAAAAGAGGGGAGGCGCTTGTCGGACCGAGTCTTTTACTTGACTTCGTGCCTTGTATGTTCCCATCCCTCGCTCTCGGGGAGCTTGTCGGTGAACACGCTTGCTGAGTCTGGGACATCAGCAGCCCGCTGGTGGTGTTGCTTCCGCAAGCAACCTTGCGGAGCGATTGCAGCGCACTTGTGTTTGTTGGCGGAGTCGGAAACAAACCAAGGGCGAATCGGGCCACGACCAGCTCCTCCAGCGCACGGGTTTTACAAGACACGCTCGTTCAAGGACGCAGCCCGCTTTCCCGGTCCATGAGAGGATGCATGACGAGGATGAAAAACTTATCTGATTCCGCAGCTTTTGGTGCTATTATCCCGGCGGGAAGGAATCTTGCACTTTCGCAGCCCCGGCAACTCTGGCTCCGCCAAAATCCAGGTGCTGGTGTGCTCTTCTGGTTTCTCCTTGTTGCTGTAATTTCAGCCATGAAAACAGCTGAGATAGGTCTGCAACAGTTTCATTATTTACATGTATATGTATATAAATCTTTTCTGTGCGACTTTGCAATACGATGCTGTGCCTTGCCCTTCGTATGTTTATACTCTACGCTGCTAGGGAACTTGCCGGTGCTAACACACTTGCTGAGTACGGAACATCAGACTTCTTGGCGGTGTTTTCTCCAGAAGAAACCTTCTCGGGCAGCTGCAGTGCGCTCGAGTTGTTGAGCGGACTCGAAACAAATCGAGGGCGCAACTCAGCCATGAGTTGGCTCCTCCGCGCACAAGTTTCTCATCTGAAGGGCATCTTCGGCAGGGCTTGCCACGTTACACCCCTACTTTACACCCTTTGTGTGCTTTTACCCCTCGCTTCTAGGGAACTTGCGGCAAGGGCCCTTGCCGCGAAAGTGCTGAGTGCTGAACTCGAAGCAGCCCGCTGGCCAAGGTCTTACCGGCAAGCAACCTTGCATGACTAGTCGCAACGCACTTAGCTTGCTGAGCGGACTCGAAAAGCGAAACAAGGCGCGACACTTGTCGCAGCTCATTTAAATCGTTGGCGTGCTCGAAAACAAAATAAGGGTGCGGCTATCCACGGTAGGTTCCTCCGCGCACAGGTATTGCGTACAAAGGACGAAAGCACGAGGAACATAACATAAAAAAGCATGGAACTAAGGAGTGCTCTGCACAAAAGCTCGGACGACTTAGCTTTTCTATTTCCAACAATCCGTCGAGGCCGTACTCCTCCCCCGATCCTTCCCCCTTGTATGTTCTCGTCCTTACGCTTTCGGGGAGCCCACCAGCGCAAACATGCTTGCTGAGCGCAGGGCATCAGCGGCCCGCTGGCGGTGCAGCCCCCGGCGGGAAGAACTTGTCGGGCTGGTTGCGGCGTGCTTTTATCGTCGAGTGGACTCAAGATGAACCGACGGCGCAACCCAACCACGATTCGACCCTTTCGCGGCCCAGGTCCCTCATACGGGTATGGGATCTCGGGGTACAACTCAAGGTTCGAGCTTGGCAATTTTCTTTGCCCTCTTGGCGGTGGACGGTCGGCGGGGCTCGATGGCGCGTCCTCGGCGGCAACGCGGCGCGGGGGAGACGCGCTGCGGAGTGAGCACGAGCTGCCGTCCTTGCGAGCTTGATCTTTGGCTGGTCTGTCTTTGTTTCCTCGCACTTGCGGTGGAGCTCGATGGCGCGTCCTCGGCGGCAGCGCAGCGCCCGGGAGATGCGCTTGCGGAGTGAGCACGAGCTGTCCTTGCGGACTTGGCCTTCTTCTTCCCGGGAAGCTTCAGCGGCAAGTAGCTCGCGCTCTGCGCAGAGCTGCTTCCGGTAGATCTTGTCGGCGCAGAACAAGCGCATCCTTCTTATCGCCGGTCGTCGAGGACCTAGCGTTGATCCCGCGAGCCAGCGGATCCGGCGATGCCGTGGAGCCGTCGTCGGCGTTGTTCGGCGGGCAGCGTCTTTTGCTTTGCGGCGGGGAGTGCGATGGTTGCACCCGGCGGTCTTGTCGCCGTCGGCCTTCGTCTTCTCAGCTTTTCGCGGCGCGAGGTCGCCGCTGCTGTGAAGAGTCGTTGTTAGCGGCGATCAGGCTCGATGGTAGCCCTCCGGTCTTGACCTTGTCCGCGTTGGAGGGAAGTCGAGCGATTGCGCCCTGCGAGCGCTTCGCGGAGTGGAGGGAGCGGGCGGCGGCGCGAGGCGGGATATGCTCGGACTCCTAACAGCGTTAGAAGGAGCGGGGTCCTGCCGGCGCCTTCGCTTTGCTTGTGTCCGGACGGTGGTCCGGAGCATCCCGCGAGCCTCCGGTGTGTCCTTGCCCCAGCAGGCGGATACCACCTCCCGTGGTATGGCGCTGCTGGGTTGTCGTGTGCTGAGATGGATGCGGCGTGTCCACGGAGACCGAGGCACGGTCATCCGTCCTGTCCTTGGATCTGGTGGCGCCGCGAGTGTCCTCGCCGGCGACCACCCTTCCGACGGCGTCTCCTCCGCCCACCGTTGGCTCCGGTGGCGGCGGATGAGACGCAGACGGGCCTGCAACCACCGAAGCCTTCCTCTTCGGGGCCATGGCGCAATTGCTGATGAAACTGGAGAGGTTGATGAAGAACGCGCCCGCGTGAACGCCGGATCAGGTCCGCACAACCTCGACGCCCCCTACCTGGCGCGCCATAAGATGTCGGGGGAAACTGTCCGCCACGAACACCTATGGGACCGGAGCCACTTGTCTGTGCGGTACGAGGGCGGAGGGAGCACGAAGAGCAGATCGTAGCGAGCACGCGGGCAGTTTTACCCAGGTTCGGGCCGCGATGGACGCGTAAAACCCTACTCCTGCCTTGGTTTGTATTGAGCTCGGGAGCTTGAAGAGCTACAGTAGCAGCTACACCGAGCGCGAGAGTTGCAAAGGTTTCCAACCGAACCCCCCCCACGTTGTGCATGGGCCTCCTTTTATAGTGCAAGGGGTCGCCGACAGGTGTCAACGTAGGAGAAAAGGGTAAAAATGTAAAAGAGGTGGTAGTTGGAATAGTGCGGGAACAGTGGAGCTACAAAGGCGTGAGCGAGTGGTCGCTACCTACTTTGACAGTGGGGGACAAGGGCATTTAATGCCCGTCGTCGTCGACCCCAAAAGCTCCCGCCCTTGCGTCTCCGTCTGCCACGGCGATGGATCCACCACCGTGGAGTGCCTCCGTGTCCCCCAGGCTGCACAGCCATCCGCCACGCGTCCCTGGAAAGGCCCCAGGGCGACGCGTGGGCCGATGAGCTGGAGCGCAGGCACACAGCACAATTCTCCCGGCAAGCACCTTGCCGGGTCTTGATTTCTGCGGGCCCGGAGCTTGCGGGCTCTGTAACTTGTCGCTCCCGGGCCCTCGCCGGACGCATATAGCGCCGAGGCGTGTCTTCTATGATGTAATCTTCTAGTCTTCTGGCGAGCTCCTCTTGCGGGGCCTTGCGTGAGTGAGGTAACCTTGAGCACAGAGC
The DNA here is from genome assembly GCA_021437245.1 of Aegilops speltoides. Classification (NCBI taxonomy): domain Eukaryota; kingdom Viridiplantae; phylum Streptophyta; class Magnoliopsida; order Poales; family Poaceae; genus Aegilops; species Aegilops speltoides. The sequence continues at coordinate 483,818,681 of CM038145.1, forward strand.
GGCCTTTCGGCAAGCTCCGCTTGCCGGGTCTTGATCTTCTGTCTTGTATACTTCGTTTTGAATGGTTTGACATGGAGTAGGGAGGTCTTGGCGAGCACGTGGTAAACCCTGCCGCTGGGAGCTGCAACCGCCCGTGCACAAGTTAAGTCGAGGTACCCCTACCTTAGTACACCGACATCGAGGCGCCGAATAACGGCTGGGATCGGTGGATCGCGAGGAGAGCGTCGACTACTTCCTCTACGTTGCGATCGCTTCGCTTCGGTCTACGAGGGTACGTAGACAACACTCTTCCCTCTCGTTGCTATGCATCACCATGATCTTGCGTGTGCGTAGGAAATTTTTTGAAATTACTACGTTCCCAAACAGAAACAGCCATCATGGGAGGTAACCAATCGTCACCTGTCCACCTTGTGACTCGCGCCTCTCAGTGTTTTTTCCTTTCAGTCTCTTTGAACCGAGTGACGTCACACGATCAGATGTGCATAGTGAAAACCGTCAGCTTCAAGCTCGCCTGAAGAGTGTTGTTTCTATAGAGAAAATGAAGGAGGCTCTGGAGAAGAAGGATCTGGATCTAGCTGCTGCTCAGAAGGAGGCGTGAGAGAAGACAACGCTTGCGGACAAGAAGCTGGCTTCGGTCGGCAAGTTGGAAGAGGAGAACTGGAAGTTGAAGACCGCCATCTCTGAGGCCAATCGGGAGGTTGAGCAACTGAAGAAGGACATGGAGAACTTAACCAATGAAGTCGGAAGCCTCAAAGCCAAGACGAGTGAGCTGGAGTCCTATCTGGGACAACTTGCTGCCAAACTAGTCCTGAAGCTTGAAGGTATCACCGTTCGACTGATTAGTTGCCGTCTATTGGAACGTTTTGTTACAATACCGACTCACCATTTTTTCTGATTGTGCAGAACTTTGCCAGGACTTTGAGGCTGAGACTGGGCGGGTCAAGACGGGTCTCGACCCCATCAATTGTCCTGTTAAAGATGATGTTGCGATGAACTTGCTGTAGTTGGAATCATGCATGGACAATGTTGTTGCTTATCTGGCTTGACTGAAGGCGGCGATGACTCAGGTTGATGCCGAATTCTGGCCTCAGGAGGAACTTTCACGAGATCTCGAGTCGCTGATGACTCGACTGAATCAGATCCCTGGCCGAGTGCAGGAATGGAAGAAATCATCTGCTCGCTGTGGCGCTGATGTTGCCATGTCATTGGTCCGAGTGCACTGCAAAGACGCCAGAGAAGACAAGCTGGCAGCCCTCAAGGTTGCGAACACTAAGAAGCACACCTTCCAGTCCTTCATGGACGCCTTCCTTGAGGCTGCCACACGCATTGCAGACAGCATTGACCTTGACAGTTTCTGTGATCCAGCCAGCCCCTCTCCTGACGAGTAACTGAAAAACATTATGCCCCACACTTATTTGCCTCAGAATGTCGAGTGATCGTGTAATCGTTAAACTCTTTCAGGCTTGATGCCTGAGTACTCTTGTCTGCTGCAGTTCTGAACCTTTGCGGAGTTTATCCGAATTTGGATTTCTTTGAATATCGTGGCTTTTGCTTTGTTTCTTACACTGTTTCTGATTGTCCCCCGGTGCTGAGTGGATTTGATTTTCTCACCCTTTGCCGAATGAAAGTACATTGTACTTGTGACGGATCTCAAACGCGGTGTTCAGTCAACACCTCATCGTCCTTGTGGGTAGAACGGAACATTATACTTGTGGCGCAGCTCAGAGGTAGAACTCAGTCGACGCCTCGTCGTCCTTACGGATAGGGACGGAACATTGTATTTGTGGCGTAGCTCAGAGGTAGAACTCAGTCGACACCTTACCGTCCTTACGGGTAGAGGCGGAACATTGTATTTGTGGCGTAGCTTAGAGGTAGAACTCAGTCAACGCCTTGCCGTCCTTACGGATAGGGACGGAACATTGTATTTGTGGCGTATCTCAGAGGTGGTGCTCAGTCGATGCCTCGTCGTCCTTGCGGATAAAGACGGAACATTGTATTTGTGGCGTAGCTCAGAGGTGGTGCTCAATCGACGCCTCGTCGTCCTTGTGGATCGGGTTGGAGCGCACATAGAACTTATGGCTGCTCTGAGGAAGAGGTCGCAGTCGACCTGTACCTCGTCGTCCTTGCGGATTGGGATGGTGCGTAAGGCTAAGTCCCTGAGCGAGAAGATCGGCTCTCACTCGGAACGTATTTTTAAACTTAGGCGAGTGCGGGACTGCAGCTAAGCCCTCGAGTGATAGGATTGCTCACCACTCGGTAGGATTTTTCAAACTTAGGCGAGTACTGGACTGCAGCTAAGCCCCCAAGTGAGAGGATTGCTCGCCACTCAGTAGGATTTTTTGAACATAGGCGAGTACTGGACTGCAGCTAAGCCCCCGAGTGGGAGGATTGCTCACCACTCGGTAGGATTTTTTAAACTTAGGCGAGTGCAGGACTGCAGCTAAGCCCCCGAGTGAGAGGATTGCTCACCATTCGGTAGGATTTTTCAAACTTAGGCGAGTACTGGACTACAGCTAAGCCCCCGAGTGGGAGGATTGCTCACCACTCAGTAGGATTTTTCAAACTTAAGCGTGTACTGGACTGCAGCTAAGCCCCCGAGTGGGAGGACTGCTCACCACTCGGTAGGATTTTTTCAACTTAGGCAAAATAGATTCGCAGCTAAGCCCCCGAGTGGGAGGCTTGCTCACCACTCGGTAGGATTTTTTAAACTTAGGCGAGTACTAGACTACAGCTAAGCCCCCGAGTGAAAGGATTGCTCACCACTCGGTAGGATTTTTCAAACTTATGCGAGTACTGGACTGCCGCTAAGCCCCCGAGTGGGAGGATTGCTCACCACTCGGTAGGATTTTTCAAACTTAGGCAAGTATTGGACTGCAGCTAAACCTCCGAGTGGGAGGATTTCTCACCACTCGGTAGGATTTTTCAAACTTAGGCGAGTACTGGACTGCAGCTAAGCCTCCGAGTGGGAGGATTGCTCACCACTCGGTAGGATTTTTCCAACTTAGGCGAAACAGATTCGCAGCTAAGCCCCTGAGTGGGAGGTTTGCTCACCACTCGGTAGGATTTTTTCAACTTAGGCGAAACGGATTCGCAGCTAAGGCACCCACTGGGGATTTAGAACATGTAAAAAAGGAACAACAATCATTCAAGAGACTGTAAAATCATGTCTTTGATAATCAAACTAGAAGGTATTTCTTATTATATCTCAACAGTCTGAATGCTTAAGTGTAAAAGGGGCGGAGCAGCTCCGCATTCCAAGCTCGTGGCTTGTCTTTATCGTGATTGACGTTGTAAAGACGGTATGCTCCATTGTGGAGCACTTTAGTGACAATAAAGGGGCCTTCCCAAGCAGGAGTGAGCTTGCGTGGTTTCTGCTGGTCCACCTGAAGAACCAAGTCACCCTCCTGAAATGCCCGACCCCTCACGTTTCTGGCGTGGAATCGATGCAGGTCTTGCTAATAAATGGTCGACCGGATCAAGGCCATATCTCTTTCCTCTTCCAGGAGAGCAACTGCGTCTTGCCGAGCCTGTTCTGCTTCATCTTCTGAGAAAAGTTCGACTCGGGGTGCATTGTGAAGCAAGTCACTTGGAAGTACAGCTTCGGCTCCATAGACTAAGAAGAATGGAGTTCGGCCAGTCGACCGATTAGGAGTTGTCCTCAATCCCCAAAGTACTGATGGGTTCATTGACCCAGGCGCCTGCTGCATGCTTGAGGTCACGCATCAATCGGGGTTTCACTCCTTTGAGAATCAATCCATTTGCTCTTTCATCTTGTCCATTCGACTAAGGATGGGCAACTGAAGCATAGTCGACCCTAGTGCCTTGGGAAGCACAAAAGGCTATGAACTCGTCAGAATCGAAGTTCGACCCATTATCAGTGATGATGCTGTGCGGCACACCATATCTAAATGTTAATTCTCTGATGAAACTAACAGTTGTACTTGCTTCAAGGTTTTTGATGGGCTTGGCTTCAATCCATTTGGTGAACTTGTTGACTGCTACGAGCACATGGGTAAAGCCACTCCTGCTAGTCCTCAGAGGTCCAACCATATCCAATCCCCAGACAGCAAAAGGCCAGAGGAGTGGAATAGTCTTCAGAGCTGACGTGGGTTTATGGGACATGTTAGAGTAAAACTGACAGCCTTCACATTTGTCTACTATTTCTTTCGCCATCTCGTTGGCGTGTGGCCAGTAAAATCCGGCTCGGTATGCTTTGGCCACGATGGTCCGAGAGGACGCATGGTGACCACAGGTCCCCGAGTGAATATCATTGAGGATCATTCGGCCTTCTTCTGACGTGATGCATTTCTGGCTGACTCCAGTTACACTTTCCCTGAACAACTGTCCTCTTATCACAGTAAAGGCTTTGGATAATCGGACAATCTTTCGAGCCTCTTCTTCATCCTCTGGAAGTTCTTTCCTAAGAATGTATGCAATGTATGGCACTGTCCAGTCAGGAGTGACGACCAAAACCTCCATGATCAAGTCGACCACGGCTGGGACTTCGACTTCAGTCGGATCTATGGCACTCTTAGGCTGTGGGGGCTCTTCAGTGAAAGGATCGTCCTGAACTGAAGGTGCGTGAATATGTTCCAAGCTTGGGGATGCTATGTTTAATGAAGATGATATTTTACCATCCCAAGTTTTGATATGCAAAGTTTTTATGATGATAGCATGCCTCTTACCTATGATGATTATATTGATGAAAGTGGGGTTGGAAGAGTGTTAACTTTAGGAAGTAGTTATCCCACTATTTTGGAGGATGTTGAATCTTATTGTGATGAATATGAAAGTGGATTTGGAAGAGTGTCAACTTTATTTAGTGATGATTCCACTATCTTGGAAGAGGTTTCAATCGATTATGATGAGAACGAAGTTGCTACTTATGATGATCATTGTGATGAAACTTATGTTATAAAAAGTAGTGATGATTATATTTACAAATCTTGTCATGATTGTAATTACCCTTTTTCTGAACATTACTCTTTTAATGTGGAAACAATTTTTAGTGTTCAAGTCTCTTATGATACTCCCACTATTCTTAATGAGAAGAATTTTGTTTATGTGGAGAGTAGTAAAAATTCTATGCTTGTAGATCATGAAAAGAATGCTTTAGGTGCTGGTTATATTGTTGAATTCATTCATGATGCTACTGAAAATTATTATGAGGGAGGAATATATGCTTGTGGGAATTGCAATTATATCAAGTTTCCTCTCTATGTGTTGAAAGTCTTGAAGTTATGCTTGTTTTACCTTCCTATGCTAGTTGATTATTGTTCCCATAAGTTGTTTGCTCACAAAATCCCTATGCATAGGAAGTGGGTTAGGCTTAAATGTGTTGGTCATATGCTTCATGATGCTCCCGTTATGTTCCAATTCTTATCTTTTATGTGAGCATCATTGTCATCATCATGCCTAGCTAAAAGGCATTAAAGAAAAGCGCTTGTTGCGAGACAACCCAATATTTACCTTTACTATTTTTGTGTGTCCACATGATTATGCTACTGTAGTAATCATGTTTTATAGCTTTTGTTTCAACAAAGTGCCAAGTAAGACCTTTAGGATGGCTTACAGTGGTAGTTTTGTTGATCCTGCTGAAAATCAAAAACTTTTGCACTCCATAAATTAGTTTTTTTAATTCACAGAAACGTGCTATTGATCTGATTCTTTTTTCCCTGGATTGGTACACAAATTTCTTAGGACTTCCTAATTTGGTAGGATTTTTGGAGTTACAGAAGTATACGTTTGATACAGATTACTACAGACTGTTCTGTTTTTGACAGATTCTGTTTTCTATGTGTTGTTTGCTTATTTTAATGAATCTATGGCTAGTATTGAATGTATGAACCATAGATAAGTTGGAGTACAATAGATATTACACCAATATGAATTAAGAATGAGTTAATTACAGTACCTAAGTGGTGGTTTTATTTTCTTATACTAACACAGCTTACGAGTTTACTGTTGAGTTTTGTGTTGTGGAGTTTTCAAGTTTTGGGTAAAGATTCGATGGACTATGGAATAAGGAGTGGCAAGAGCCTAAGCTTGGGGATGCCCAAGGCACCCCAAGGTAATATTCAAGGACGACCAAGAGCCTAAGCTTGGGGATGCCCCGGAAGGCATCCCCTCTTTCGTCTTCGTTCATCGATAACTTTACTTGGAGCACTACAAGAAATATGTTAACTTATGACCTTCTGTCAGTGACCCTGGAAGAATTGGTCATAGATTTATGACCATTTGAGGCCAATTGGTCAAAAGCTGTTCGAGGGGCTCCAAACCCTAAACAATTGCGACCATTTTGGTCAGAAAGGTCATAATTTTCTTACATGAAATGGTCATAAAGCTAACAGCGCTAGTCCGCTGCCTTATTTCTAGTTGTTAACGACCAATATAGATGGTCATGGCCTTGTAAATTATGGTGGTTTGCTATGACTAGGCGCCACCTCATCAGTTTTGCCTATGTGTCATGTCCATGTGGCAGTTTTTGCCCTAGGTTGTGAAGCAACCTATATTTCTGTCATTCCCAAAATTCCCAAAAAAATCTCATAAATTCTTTGGGTCATATCTTCGTCAAATATGTAAAACCTTCCTTGCCTAGTTCAAAAATAATTCAAAAATATTCATTTTCCTATTCTGTTCAGAGTAACAGTTTGTGAAGGAAGTACCACTTTCGCATGTCCAAATAGTATCCATTTTCTACAGTGCTTTCCTATGCCCAAATAACCATCCTCCACCAAATGCCAGCTCAATCCATTCATTATTTTGAGCCGAGATTCAACATTCGTATTTATGTACAGTGTGGTGGTTTGCAAAGCAAGTACCACCTAGGCTCCTCCTTTTGAGCTGAAAATTTGTGAAAACGGTCTTCTTAGTAACTGATCATCCTCAGCCAAAACTCACGCCCATTAGCCATGTACATTTCCGCATCGCTAATCAAACACTTGGCTGCTAATTCATGTTTGAGCATCGATTGGTCTCCTCGTGAGAATCTTATGTTGTAATTTTCTTCCTAGCACCAACCTGGGGAGTGCCCAACCCACTAGACATGCCTAGGCCACCCAGAACACATGGCAACGCCACGGTCACGCAGGTGACCACGCGGCGGGCATCTTGAGAAGCACGCTCTAGAGTTGGGGCCCTCGGCCACCGCCCAAACCTCGACGTATCGCCACCAAACCATGTATTTATGATTAAATAGGTCCTTATGTAACTAGAAATGATTTTTGGAAAAAATAAATAGCAAACTATGAGGCAGCTGCAGTTCAAATTTGACCCGCTTCCAACTGAATCGGTAGAAATTTGTCTTTTTCACGAGAGGTGGATCAAATCTTTTTACACTAGACCATTTTGTCAATTGTGCATTAAATATGGCCTAGTATTTTATAAAAATGATTTGGTCCAATTTTGCAACAATTATTTGGTAGTTCCTTCACAAAAAAACCTCCTTTCGGGCACTCGAAAAATGGAAAATGGTTTTTTCGTCCAACGAAAATGAAAACTTCCTTAGGCAACATTGTTTTCTATTCCAATATGCACCCTTGTGCACAATATGAGATCATTTGAACAAACTATGCCATGAATGTGGCCATAAGATTGATCATTTGGCTTGAAAGCCATGAATCTTCACACTTGATAGCTCATTTCTGAGAACACATTTTAAAAATAATTACCGTATTACAAGTTTATTATTTTTCCTGAAAACTTGGTCACATATAATGATACAATGCGAAGGTTTTCTAATTTTTTGAATTTTTTATGCCCGTTTCAAAATGCGGTCAAAACGGCGGGCTTGACCGTTCCTAGCTAGTGGTTGAATCTTGGAATTTTTTTGGTTTTTCTATGATTAAATAGATACTTATGTACCTAGAAATGATTTTTGGAAAAAATAAAGAACAAACTATGAGGCAGCTACAGTTCAAATTTGACCCGTTTCCAACTGAATCGACTACAATTTGTCTTTTTCATCAGAGGTGGATCAAAACTTTTTTCACCCAACCATTTTGTCAATTGTGCATTAAATATGGCCTAGTATTTTATAAAATTGATTTGGTCCATTTGTGCAACAATTATTTGGTAGTTCCTTCACAAAAAAACCTCATTTCGGGCACTCGGAAAATGAAAAATGAATTTTCCGTGCAAAGAAAATGAAAACTTCCTTAGGCAACATTGTTTGGAATTCCAATATGCACCCTTGTGCACAATATGAGATCATTTGAACAAACTATGCCATGAATGTGGCCATAAGATTGATCATTTGGCTTGAAAGCCATGAATCTTCACACTTGATAGCTCATTTCTGAGAATACTTTTTTAAAATAATTACCGTATTACAAGTTTATTATTTTTCCTGGAAACTTGGTCACATATAATGACACAATGCGAAGGTTTTCCAATTTTTTGATTTTTTTTTTGAATTTTTTATGCCCGTTTCAAAATGCGGTCAAAACGGCGGGCTTGACCGTTCCTTGCTAGTGGTTGAATCTTGGAATTTTTTTGGTGTTTCTATGATTAAATAGATACTTATTTACCTAGAAATGATTTTTGGAAAAAATAAAAAGCAAACTATGAGGCAGCTGCAGTTCAAATTTGACCCGTTTCCAGCTGAATCGACGATAATTTATCTTTTTCACCAGAGGTGGATCAAAACTTGTTTCACCCAACCATTTTGTCAATTGTGCATTATATATGTCCTAGTATTTTATAAAATTGATTTGGTCCATTTTTGCAACAATTATTTGGTAGTTCCTTCACAAAAAAACCTCCTTTTGGGCACTCAGAAAATTAAAAATGAATTTTCCGTGCAAAGAAAATGAAAACTTCCTTAGGCAACATTGTTTGGAATTCCAACATGTACCCTTGTGCACAATATGAGATCATTTGAACAAACTATGCCATGAATGTGGCCATAAGATTGATCATTTGGCTTGAAAGCCATGAATCTTCACGCATGATAGCTCATTTCTGAGAACACTTTTTAAAAATAATTACCATATTACAAGTTTATTATTTTTCCTGGTAACTTGGTCATATATAATGACACAATGCGAATGTTTTCAAATTTTTTGATTTTTTTTTGAATTTTTTATGCCCGTTTCAAAATGCGGTCAAAACGGCGGGAATGACCGTTCCTAGCTAGTGGTTGAATCTTGGTATTTTTTTGTGTTTCTCTGATTAAATAGACACTTATTTACCTAGAAATGATTTTTGTAAAAAATAAAGAGCAAACTACAAGGCAGCTACAGTTCAAATTTGAACCACTTCCAGCTAAATCGGCCGAAATTTGTCTTTTTCACGAGAGGTGGATCAAAACTTTTGACAACCAACCATTTGTTCAATTGTGCATTATATATGGCCTATTATTTTATAAAAATGATTTGGTCCAAATTTGCAACAAATATTTGCTAGGTCCTTCACAAAAAAAACTCATTTTGGACACTCGAAAATTAGAAAATGAATTTTCTGTGCAAAGAAGATGAAAGCTCTATTTTGCAGTATTGTTTGTCATTTTAATATGCACACTTATGCAAAAATACGAGATCATTTTGACAAACTATGCCTTTGTTATGTTTAGGAAAATCAGAGTGGATTGGATGGACCAATCACGTGGATCACCAAATTGGACTCAATCTGAGCCATCCGTGGCGCACCCATCCAATGGTGGAGCTTCTCCCGAGAAAAAAAAACCTAACTCACCCACCCACCCTCCCATCGAGCCCCCAGATCTGGTCCATCAACCGCTGGCCCACTCTTTCCCCTTCCCCTCGACCCCCAAATCCCACTTCCTCCTCTCTCTCTCTGTCGATCCCCTGCATTCCAGCCGCCGCCGACGCTCGCCTCCATCCTCTCCCCAACCCCGGTCGACCTCCACTCCACTCCACCGCCGGCGTCAACCCAACCACCGCCGCCCTCCCTCCTCCTTTCCCCTCACCCAAGAACGAGAGGGGGAGAGAGAGCCGACGGTCAGATCCACTCCCGGCCACATGCCCTCCACCGCGTCTCGCTGCCAGGACCAGGCGAGGCTCGCCGGCCGTCGTCGAGGTAAGCGCACGCCTGGCTCCTCCCACCCGTCACGCCAGGGCATTTGCTCTTGCCCCTCGCCCGGGTCTGACCCTGAGCTATGGTTTTGCGGCCGCAGATGTCGTCCAAGGCGGCGAAGGTGGTGGTGCCGGAGTCGGTCCTCCTCAAGAGGAAGCGGGAGGAGCTCTTGGACAACTCCTCTCACCCAACCTCCCAACCTCAGCCCCGCCGCCGCGTCAGCACCTCCGCCATGGTTGGTTGGTTGGATGCCCTCCTCAACCAGGCAGCACAGCGGCAGAGGACCCCTCCGGTGACCAACCATGGTGATTTTCCTAGGGTTTCGGCCGGCGCGTCTCCGGCTGGCATTCTCCGGCGAGCCTACAGCTTCTCCGACGACCCACATGGTACGCCCTCCTACTCCAGCCCCTCGACTCCCCTATCCTGCTCTTCCTCTTATTCCCTTTCCTCATCTTATTGTTCTGGATCTACTGATCTGATTCTTGTGGTTGGTTTGTGCAGGCCATCACCATCACCATGGAAGGTGCTAGCTTCGGCTGTGATTCAAGGAGATGAGCCCGGCATGGCGGTGGCTGGTGGGGCGGACGCAGGACTCCAAGCCCTTCTTCTTCACCCTCGCGGCGGCTACAGCGTCATGCAGCTCACCAGCTCCCGCAACGACAAGCTCGAGGCCCACCTCCGCTCCAACGCCCGACCGAAGACCATCGTGCGTGCCTCCCCCTCCCCCTCTCCTTCCCCCTCATCGTTTACCAGATCGCGCATCGTGCTTGATTTGATTTGTCCAGGCGAGTAGAAGAAATGTCACCGGAAAGGGGATCGATATGATTTTGAGCCCCTAGTCGTTTAGCAGAATCTATGCCTTGGTTGATTTCAACATAATCCGGTAGTCCCTGCTCTGGATTGTAGTAACTCGTCATTACAAAGATATGAATCGATTACTTTTAGTAGTATTTGCCATTTGAACAAGCTACCGTTATCCCAAACATATGGACTGGTCAATTGCTTCATTGTGTAGTTGAATGGATTGGATATAAGGGATGATTTTACAAGTGAATGTGAAAATTGGGACTATGAATTATTTTTGCAACTTGTTTACGTGTTCCATGTGCATGTTTGCAAGATCGGTTTTGCCACGACAAAATGATGCACATTGTATTGAACATTTCGATCATGTTGGTGTGGGCTATAAGTCTACGTTAACATGATTTTATCCATTCAACTACCTGCTTGCTCACTTCATGGCACTTGAGAACATTCATGTTATGTTTTATCCATTCTTACATTCTGGCATCTAGTACTTCAACGATCTCAGAGTGCTCCGTGGCGGTTAAGGACATGCTTATCCTTGCAAAAAAAACTGAGCTCAAGCAATACTAATGTTTATATCTATCATTCAGTACTATTGTTTATATCTAAACAAGACCTTATGATTTACACAGGTCGGGTTGTCGCAGGTTCCATGGAGCCCCCCTCCCCTCGTCAAGCTCGGCGCCAAGAGCGAGGAGCTGCTCTTCGCCTCGCCTCGCCACGCACAAGCGACATCGTCAGGTTGCAAGCAAATATTCCTGTCTGCTCTTTCACTAGTGTCAACCCTTGCTTTCGTGTTAATAATACACGCATGCTCCACAACTAATACACAAGATGCATTTCCATCCCATCTAGTAGGTGCTGACTCGATGCAAACAAATAAAATAAAATGAGTAGGTGTTGTTGCTCACAGCCCATATATCTTTGAACGATACTAGCTGCTATACCAATGTGATGTTGCTTGCTTGATTGATGACTGGTTGTCATTAACTAGAAAAGAGAAGAAAACCTTGCCAATTTAGTTACATTCGATTTAGTTACATTTCTATACTATTGATAACTATCCTGTCAATACATGCTTGTTACGTAACTTGTTGTCTCGATTGTTCAAATGATAATTAAGTTGTGTTTGATTGATGTCCTGCTAGCTGCTACTTTTAATTTTTCTTGTCATGATGTTGATACTTCTTAGAATATGTTCGGTGCCTTAATTCTAGTAGTATTTTTATCGAAAACATGATTGTATTGTGAGCCATCAAGTTCTTGGAGTCTTCTTAGAGCTTGCTGGTATTTACCTTTTCCACCAATATAATATTTGCTAATATTTACTCCTCATGGTTGCTCTGTTATCCATGCCCTCATGCTTCGAGGATAGACTCCTAGCTGCTTGTGTATCATTTATTATTCATTCATTATTCTTTTCCTAGCTGTTCTTTGTTGGAAGATATTGATTTCATTCTGAATTGGCAGCCATGATAACGATCATTTTCATTCTTCTACAGGAGCTCTAGGTTGAAGAAGTTAAATGAAGGAACGCTTCATCTTTATAGCTAGTTTTATGTTCTGTGTGTTTTATGTTCCCGGTGTTGTACTTCATAGCAACACTTCACGGTGTTCTGGGTGTTCTAAATTCTGGATGATGTGAACTATGGCATGATTGTAATATATATAATATACTCATTTTTGTCGTCATTTGTGAAAATTTGTGTGATTGAAATACTCAAAATATTGATCATTTATTGTTTTTTTGAGGTGATGATCCTTAATTGCTGATACATCAGAAATGAAGCAAATACTATTTGGGCCCTAAAAAGGCCACAAATCAAACAATTCGGAAAAAATGAAAAAAAAATCGCTTAAAAGTCAATTGTGAAAAGGTGAAGGCCAAGAAAATAAAAAGGCCTAGGCCCAAAAATAACGAGGCTGAAATGTTGGGCTTGGCCCATCTACCTAATCAAAATTAGTATGAGAAAAAACACGAATAGGCTGAATTGTTGGGCTAGGCCCATGTAGAAAACCGAATTGGACCAGGCTGAATCTTGTGCCACATCAGCTTGCCACGCTGGATGCCTACATGGCCTGGGGAGGTTGCTAGTGACCAAAACGCCATAGTAGGAATATTTTGGTCGTAAACGTCCATGACCTTCTCACAGAGAAGGTCGCTATAGTCAGTTTACGACGGCCAGCTTTTGACCTTCTGTTTTTGGTCACAAAAAGGTCATAAATGGAAATTTGTGACCTTTCAGTGACCAATAGTGGTGGTCACAAGTTGACATATTTCTTGTAGTGGAGCTATATTTTTATTCACCACATGATATGTGTTTTGCTTGGAGCGTCATTTTATTTTGTTATTATTTGCTTGATGTTATTTAGAATAATGTTTTTCATATTTATTTTCAATAAAAAAGTCAACGATAGCCTTTGCCATGCTTATTTTGCTATTATACATGTTGCTATTTGAAAACAGAAAGTTTACTGTTGTTGCAAAAATTCCCTAGAAAATTCAGAGAATGATATAGTGTTGAAACTTTTTGCATAATGAGATCTCATAAATTTATTACAGTGGTAATTTTATTTCATAATTTTTGGAGTTAGGAAAGTATGATGAATCTTGCATTCTTTACAGACTGTACTGTTTTGACAGATTGCTGTTATGTTTGCATTGTTTGCATATGTTTGCTTGCTTAATGATTCTATTTGAGGATAGGAGTATTAAATATGCAGAGGCATTTAGTATTCAATGTTGAATAATAATTTTAGTGATTTGTTACAGTAGAAAATGATAAGGTTTCGCATTGGTTTATACTAACCTATCTCACGAGTTCTTGTTGAGTTTGTTGTGAATGAAGCTTTTGATAAAAAAGAGAAACCATGATATGAGAAGAATTAAGGAGACACAAAAGTTCAAGCTTGGGGATGCCCAAGGCACCCCAAGATAATATTTCAAGAAGTCTCAAGCATCTAAGCTTGGGGATGCCCCAGTAGGCATCCCACCGTTCTTCTTCAACAACTATCGGTTAGTATCGGTTGAGCCTACGTTTTTGCTTCTTCACATGAGTTGTGCTATACTTGCAATGTCATTTTATTTTGTTTTGCTTGCTGTTTGAATACAATACCAAGATCTGAAATTCCTTAATGTTAGAGAGTCTTCACATAGTTGCACAATTATTCGACTACTCATTGATCTTCACTTATATCTTTCGGAGTAGTTTGTCATTGCTCTAGTGCATCACTTATATCTTTTAGAGCACGGCGGTGGTTATATTTTGTAGAAATTGCTAGTCTCTCATGCTTCACTTATATCATTTTGAGAGTCTTTTACAACAGCATGGTATTTGCTATGGTTATAAAGTTGGTCCTAGAATGGTAGGCATCCAAGTTGGGTATAATAAAAACTATCATAGGAAGTGAATTGGATGCTATGATCAATTTGATACTTGATAATTGTTTTGAGATATGGAGGTAGTGATATTAAAGTCATGATAGTTGGGTGATTATGAATTTAAAGAATGCTTGTGTTTAAGTTAGCAAGTCCCGTAGCATGCACGTATGGTTAAAGTTGTGTAACAAATTTGAAACATGAAGTGTACCTGGCTTGTGCATCGTTATGAGTGGCGGTCGGGGACGAGCAATGGTCTTTTCCTACCAATCTATCCCCCTAGGAGCATGCACGTAGTACTTGATTTTTGACGACTTCTAAATTTTTGCAATAAGTATATGATTTCTTTTGACTAATGTTGAGTCCATGGATTATACGCACTTTTACCTTTCCGCCTTTGCTAGCCTCTTCGGTACCGTGCATTGCTCTTTCTCACCTTGAGAGTTGGTGCAAACTTCGCCGGTGCATCCAAACCCCATGATACGATACGCTCTATCACACATAAACCTCTCTATATCTTCCTCAAAACAGCCACCATACCTACCTATTATGGCATTTCCATAGCCATTCCGAGATATATTGCCATGCAACTTTCCACCATTCCGTTCATCATCGTCATGACATACTTTACTTTTGTCATATTGCCATTGCATGATCATGTAGTTGACATCGTATTTGTGGCAAAGCCACCATGCATTATTTTTCATACATGTCACTCTTGATTCATTGCACCATCCCGGTACACCGCCGGAGGCATTCATATAGAGTCATATCTTGTTCTAGTTTCAAGTTGTAATTCATATGTTTTAATCAATAGAAGTGTGATGATCATCATTATTAGAGCATTTCCCAAAGAAAAAAAAGAAATAAAAAAAGAAGGACCAAAAAGGAAAAAAAGAAAGGCCCAAAAAAAAGAAAAAAGGAAAAAGGAAAAAATAAAATAAATAAAAAGGGCAATGTTACTATCTCTTTTTCCACACTTGTGCTTCAAAATAGCACCTTGTTCTTCATGTAGTGAGTCTCCTATATTGTGCTTCAAAGTAGCACCATGTTTTTTTATATAGTGAGTCTCATAAGTTGTCTTTTTCATACTAGTGGGAATTTTTCATTATAGAACTTGGCTTGTATATTCCTACAATGGGCTTCCTCAAATGCCCTAGGTCTTCGTGAGCAAGCAAGTTGGATGCACACCCATTAGTTTTCTTTTGATGAGCATTCATTTATAGCTCTAGTGCATCCGATGTATGGCAATCCCTACTCCTCATGTTGACATCAATTGATGGGCATCTCCATAGCCCGTTGATTATCCTCGTCAATGTGAGACTTTCTCCTTTTTTGTCTTCTCCACACAATCCCCATCATCATATTCTATTCCACCCATAGTGCTATATCCATGGCTCACGCTCATGTATTGCATGAAGGTTGAAAAAGTTTGAGATTATTTAAGTATGAAACAATTGCTTGGCTTGTCATCGGGGGTATAGAAGTTGGGAACATCTTTGTGTGACGAAAATGAAGCATAGACTAACTATATGATTTTGTAGGGATGAACTTTCTTTTGCCATGCAATTTTGAGAAGACATGATTACTTTGATTAGTATACTTGAAGTGTTACTATTTCTTTTATCAATATGAACTTTTATTTTGAATCATTTGGATCTGAACATTCATGCCACAATAGAGAAAATTACATTATGAATTATTCTAGGTAGCATTCCACATCAAAAATTCTCTTTTTATCATTTACCTACTTGAGGACGAGCAGGAATTAAGCTTGGGGATGCTTGATACGTCTCCAACGTATCTATAATTTTTGATTGTTCCATGCTATTATATTACCCCTTTTGGATGTTTATGGGCTTTATTTTACACATTTATATCATTTTTGGGACTAACCTACTAACTGGAGGCCCGGCCCATATTGTTGTTTTATTGCCTGTTTCAGTATTTCAAAGAAAAGGAATATCAAACGGAGTCCAAACGGAATGAAACCTTCGGAAGCGTGATTTTTTGGAAGAATATGATCCCGGAGACTTGGAGTCCACGTCAGAAGATCCTCGAGGAGGCCACGAGATAGGAGCCCCCCCCCCATACAGGGTGCGGCCCCTGTCTCATGGACCCCTCGAGCACCCCCCCCCGACCGAATTCTTTCGCCTATATAACACTACGTACCCTAAAACCATTGAATATCAAGATAGATCGAGAGTTCCGCCGCCGCAAGCCTCTGTAGCCACCAAAAAGCTCTCGGGAGTCCGTTCCGGCACCCTGCCGGAGGGGGAACCCATCACCGGTGGCCATCTTCATCATCCTGGCGCTATCCATGATGAGGAGGGAGTAGTTCATCCTCGGGGCTGAGGGTATGTACCAGTAGCTATGTGTTTGATCTCTCTCTCTTGTGTTCTCTCTATGGCACGATCTTGATGTATCGCGAGCTTTGTTATTATAGTTGGATCTTATGATGTTTCTCCCCCTCTACTCTCTTGTGATGGATTGAGTTTCCCCTCTTGAAGTTATCTTATCGGATTGAGTCTTTCTTTGAGAACACTTGATGTATGTCTTGCCGTGTTTATCTGTGGTGACAATGGGATATCACGTGCCACTTGATGTATGTTTTGGTGACCAACTTGCGGGTTCCGCCCATGAACCTATGCATAGGGGTTGGCACACGTTTTCTTGACTCTCCGGTAGAAACTTTGGGGCACTCTTTGAAGTACTTTATGTTGGTTGGATGAATCTGAGATTGTGTGATGCATATCGTATAATCATGCCCACGGATACTTGAGGTGACAATGGAGTATCTAGGTGACATTAGGGTTTTGGTTGATTTGTGTCTTAAGGTGTTATTCTAGTACGAACTCTTTAATAGATTGATCCGAAAGAATAACTTTGAGGTGGTTTCATACCCTACCATATTCTCTATGTTTGTTCTCCGCTATGAGTGGCTTTGGAGTGACTCTTTGTTGCATGTTGAGGGATTGTTATATGATCTATCTATGTTACTATTGTTGAGAGAACTTGCACTAGTGAAAGTATGAACCCTATGCCTTGTTTCCTATCATTGCAATACCGTTTACGCTCACTTTTATTATCAGTTACCTTGCTGTTTTTATTATTTAAGATTACAAAAACCTATATCTACCATCCATATTGCACTTGTATCACCATCTCTTCGCCGAACTAGTGCACCTATACAATTTACCATTGTATTGGGTGTGTTGGGGACACAAGAGACTTTCTGTTATTTGGTTGCAGGGTTGTTTGAGAGAGACCATCTTCATCCTACGCCTCCCACGGATTGATAAACCTTAGGTCATCCACTTGAGGGAAATTTTCTACTGTCCTACAAACCTGTGCACTTGCAGGCCCAACAACGTCAACAAGAAGAAGGTTTTGTAGTAGACATCAGCGGCCCTCAGCTAATCCACCGCCAGAAACCATGATGATAGGGATCGGAAAAATCGCAACTTCACCAAAAAATCGCTAAGACACCTGCCCCACTGTGGGCGCCAATTGTCATTGTCCTAAGACTGACAGTAGAATAGGGGGTAGGTATGAGGAGGTAAGATCTCAGCTACAGTGAAGTTGTACGCACAGGATTTACGAGTTCAGGCCCTTCACAATGGAAGTAAAAGCCCTACGTCTTGGTGCCCGGAGGCGGCCGATTGGATTATTTGCGTGTGATGTTACAGGGGGTGCGAACCCTTGTCCCAGAGGAGGGGGTGGCTTATATAGAGTGCGCCAGGACCCCCAGCCTACCTCCGTTACAGGGGTTCAATGTACATAAAGATGGGGCGTTACTGATAACGCCATCCATCAGTGATATTAATGATCTTAAAGACTACTGAGTGAACGCCTGACCATTGCAGTTCTGAGTGACTCCTGGTCTTCAGTAGGTCGAATGGTTTCTTGCATGGTCGAGTGGTCGACTAGTCGTGTGACTTCAGGAAGGAGGAGTATCCAAGTGGTTCATTTTTTGAGTGGACTGCACTCGACATCTTTACTGGGTACCCCTTGTTGTCTCTTGAGCTTCTTTGCTTCTAGGTAGTGACCTTAGGTAGGGCGCATAGGTCAGGCCTGTGACCCTACCCTAGGTCTGTATCCTCATAAGGGCGCGCCGGCGCAGGCGGAGAAGGAGGCGGAGTGCCGCCACACGCCGGAGAAGGAGGCGGAGTGCCTTGATCACTCGCTGAAGGAGCAGGCAGAGGAGGAGGTGGAGTGCCCTGACTCGCCGGAGGAGGAGGAGGAGGCAGAGGCGTCCAGTTCGGAAGGTTGATGAGCTCCTTCCGCCATAGGCATGGAGTCTTTAGAGCAGAACCCAGCCGAGTCTCCCCTTCACTGGTAGGGTGGTCAAGCATGAGCTCCTCAAATCCCTCCGTTGTTTCTTCCACCGTCACCCTAGCATATCCTTCTGGAATTGGACGGTAGTGAAAAGTTGCGCCGGGTTCAGGAGGTCGAACAGAGCCGACAGCCGCCTTGACTTTGTAGTTCTGCCATTGCGTCATAAGGTGGCAATGTTGAGACTCCGTGATAGCATCCACGGGGTAGCTAGCAGGATCCGTGAAGACAGGTTCCAGCCGAAGTAGCTCGGTGGAAGCCACGCTGCTTCTCCACTAAGATGGCGGGGTAGCTTCGGGGGTAGGTTCGGCAGGTCGCTTGCTTCGAACTGCATCTCGTTCCTCTAGCTTTTGTACCCTTGCGTGCAGCTCCTGCAGTTCGCTCTGCTCCACTTTCCTCCTCCTCTCTTGGCATTTGTAACTGCTTGCGTTCGGAAACCCAGCCTTCCACGGAACGGAGCCTGGCGTGCCTCGTGTCCGTCCAGGGTGCTCAGGATTCCCGAGGGCCATTGTGAGCTCGTCCTTCTCTCTGTCTGGAACGAACGTCTGCACTGCGTTTATATAGTTCTGAAGCTTCATGCGGGGTATTCGCAGTTGCTCCCTCGTCCAAACGCACTTCCCTATTACAGGGTCCAAGGTTCCGCCAACCTCAAGAACCAAGTCCGCAACGGTCCGCGATTCAATGTCTCGGTTCGACCCTTTATCAAGCAGGTCGTTCTCAGCCTTGGCCCACGACGGTCGGTCTTTGAGGTAGCCACCTGACCCCGTGCGATGGTGATGCTCCTTCTTCGCAGCATTTATCTTGTTTGTCACTGACATCTTCTTACTCCTCTCCGATGTCTTATTGGCCACAAATGTGTCCCATTGATCTCTCTGAACTTCTCAAATCGGCCGACGAATTCTGGTGTCTTTTTTTGTCAACAAGCTTTGCTTTCAGCTCATTCTTCCACCTCCTGAATAGATCTGCCATCTTGTTGAATGCAAAGGACTTGATAATTGGCTCCATAACTGGATTCTCCAGATCATCCTCTTCTAGTAGGGTGAAATTTACCTTCAGCGCTTTCCAAAGATCATCTTTCTGTCTATCTTCAATAAAAGGAACTTGAAGCTCTTCATCCTTAGGCTGATTCAATAGCTCGATGCTGATTGGGATCATGTCCCTAACAAGAACCCCGCACTGAGCAGTAAATGCGTCCTTGGTCCGGAGGGGTTCAATCGGTTGGCCATCGCGCGCGATTGCTGTGATCGTGAACCTTTCATCCAAGCGCAACTTTTTCTTCGGGCCTCGTCTCTTTACCGAAGTTGTGCTCGATACGGAGGGCTAGAAATAAGAAGAAAGAAGAGAGTTAATATGTGTAGATACCAAAACAATGAATGCATCAATTAGCTAGTCAGCACAGGCTTAATTAATATATATACCTGGCCGGACTCTGTTCGGTCACTGGAGCCGTCATCACGGCCTCCTTCTTGCACCGGCATTCGACACCGGAGCCATCATAATCATGTCCTTCCTCCTCTGTTATTCGATAATCGTAGCCTGCTTCTTCACCCTCTCCTTCCAGACCATCGGTTTCGTTGAGATACGACATGGCATCAGCTCTGGCTACGATTATGTCCCCCAACAACTGTTCTGCCTCCTCGTCTCGGCCGTGCTCCATAGTTTCTGCAAATATTACAACATGGTAATTATTATACAAACATGACAATTGGATATATTAGTGGCAAACATAGACCTAGCTATAGCTATTCACAATAAGGAATTATACTAATTAATGGCCTCGACGCTTCTCTAGGGTTTGGGGTGGCCTCGGCAACGCTTAAAGGGTTCGGGGTGGCCTCGACGACAACGCTCTTTTAACTTGGTAAAGGAGGGGGTATATCGACAACGACGACATACATACATGGAAAAAATGTTATCAGGGAGGGGGTATATCGACCCCCCCCCCCTCATGTCAAAGTTATCGGGGAGGGGGTATCGACCCCTCCCCCTTGAATATATGTTGAATTCCCGAGAGAGTTAGGAACCGGAGGGGGACTCATCCCCCCTCATGTATGATGAGTTTTTACTCCCTCTCTCCCATGAAACATTCATCGAACAAACTTAATACGAGTTTTAACAGAAAACATTCATCGAACAAAATTACAACAGAAAAAATTGACCAAGTTTTCATATATCATCATCATCTACTACAAAAAAAAGTTGACATATTCTTTACATATGAACATACAAACATTTGCATATTCGACAATAATATCACCAAGAAAATTATATGAACATTAAAAATACTAACTTTTGCATATTCCTAGAACCCTCAAACCCTCGACCCTCAACCCTCGAACCTTCGACCATAGAACCCTCGAACCCTCGACCCTAGAACCCTAGAACCCTCGAACCCTCGATCCTCGAACCCTCAACCCTCAAACCCTCTACCCCTCGACCCCCTATTCCTCCTCATGTCGAAGTTATCAGGGAGGGGGTATATCGACAACGACATACCCGATAAAGAAAAAAAGAAAAAAAAGAGGAGAAGAAGAAAGGAATAGAGGTGAAGAAGGAAAAAAATAGAAATTACTCTATTTTTTCTTCTTCTCTTCTATTCCTTTCTTCTTCTACTCTTTTTTTCCTCTTCTTATTTATTTCTCCTCTTCTTCTCCTTCTTCCTCTTCTTATTATTTTCCTTTTTCTTCTCCTTCTTTTTCTTCTTCTTCCTTCTTCCTTCTTCCAAGATAAAACTTTTCTAAAATGTAACTTTTGCATATATAAAAGTTTTTCTTCTTCTTCCTTCTTCCTTCTTTCTAGCTAGATATATAAAATTGTTCTAAAAATGTAACTTTTCCATATATAAAACTTTTTATTCTTCTTCCTTCTTCCTTCTCTTCCTTCTTCCTAAATATATAAAACTTTTCTAAAAATGAAACTAACCTAAAATGCACTAAATCAGAGAACATACATAGATAAACTTTTCTAAAAATCTAAGTTTTGCATATATGAACATATATACACAGAGAACATGCATACATATATACATTTTTATAAAAATGCGAAAAACAAATCATCATATATATATGAACAAAAAATCTGGAAAAAAGACAGGACATATAATCATATATACACACATACATATAATCACACATATACATATAATAACATCATATATATGAAAAAAAACAGAAAGGAAGCTGGCCGGACCGAACGTGGCGGCGACGTGTGGTCGGGCAGGCCGGGCGTGGGGCGGTGTCAAGGGCAGGGCACCGACCGGGCGGCGCGTCGAGGCAGGAACACGGGCGGGCGGCAGCGGCGGAGGGCAGGGGGCGGAAGCGGAGCGGCGACGAGGAGCGGACGGCGACGACGAGGCGGCCATGGGCGGCGAGGCGTCGGGCAATGCTCGGGAGGCGACGTGTCGGTCGGCGTGAAGCGACGGCAACGACGACAGCGACGGCGAGGGCGCGGCGGCGGCGACGGCGGCAAGCGCGGCGGCGGGCGGCGGCAAGCGCGGCGGCGGCGTTAAGCGGTGGTGACGCGTCGATGTCGTCGGCGTCGTCGGGGCGGCAACTGCAAGATGAGAAGTGAAATTTTCACAAGTGTTTGCTTATATACCAAAACCTTTAGTCCCGGTTCGTGGAACCAACCGGAACTAATGCCCCCCTTTAGTCCCGGTTGGTGCCACCAACCGAGACCAAAGGTCTCTTTTCACCAGCTCAAAGGGCGGGAAGCAGAGGCCTTTGTCTTTGTCCCGGTTGGTGGCATCAACCTGGACTGAAGGGGTGCTTTGGGCCCGGTTGCCACCAACCGGGACCAAAGGCCCTGTGTTGCCCGCGTCGCGACCAAAGTTTAGTTCCACCTCGCTAGTTGAGAGAGCTCGAAAGTGGTTTATAAGCGCTGCTGCGCCAACCCTCTCGAGCTCCTCTCAACTGCAGGCTTTCGGGCCTAATCTGTCACTATGTGCCTGTGGGCCTACTGCGGGCCAGAATCCTGGCCCATTGTTGGCTTTCTAGTCGTATTCAGGCCGTGGTGGCCCTTTAGGTGGCACTTTTTTATTTTTTATTTTTGCTTTATTTATTTTATTTTGTTTCTACTTACAGCAAAATACTTACTAGTTTTTCAGTGATTCTTTTTGCTTTTAGGTAATAAAAATTATAAACTTTCTGTTAGTGTCATTTGTTTTCTAATTTGAATAGTTTAAATTGAATTTTTGGAAATTTGTGTGAATCACTAGTTTTTGAATAGCTTTACTATAAAATAGATTTTTGAGTGATTCTTTTTCTTGCTATTTAATATTACTGTGTTTTATCATTATATTCAAAAACATATCCATTTATTTTAGTTTCTAACAAAAAATCTTTATGATAATTATTTTTGCTATTAAAGTTTCTAACAAAAATTTTCTTTATGAAAATTCTTTTTCTTTTAATGTTTTGAACAGAAAATACTTTGATAATTTTAGTTGCATAATTTTATATAATTTTAGTTTCAATAATACTAGAGGTTTTATAAAAGTTTATTTTGTTTTCACTTATTTATTAAAGTTTATTTTGTTTGTACTTATTTATTTTCTTTTCTTTTTTGCTTTTTTATTTATTTTATGAAAATTCCTTTTTTTTGCTTTATTTATCTTATTTTGTTTCTACTTACTCTTGCTATTTTTTTATTTTTTTATAGTTTATTTATTTTGCTTTATTAAAATTTATTTTGTTTCTACTTATTTATTAAAGTTTTTTCTGTTTCTACTTATTTATTCTATTTTGTTTCTACTTATTTATTTTCTTTTCTTTTTTATTTATTTTATGAAAATTCTTTTTTGCTTTTAATGTATTACACACAAAAGCCCTTTTCCCTGGCTGGTTCATTGGTCCCGGTTCGTGGCTTGAACCGATACTAAAGACAACCCTTTGGTCCCGGCTCAGGCCACCAACTGGGGCCAAAGGTGGTGGGCCAGGAGCGAGGCCCATTGGTCCCGGTTCGTCCCACCAACCGGGACCAATGGAGCCAGACGAACCGGAACAAATGCCCCCACGAGACCCGGCAGGCCCCTGGCCTAATGAACCGGGACTAATAGACCCATGGGTACCGGTTCCTGACGGAACCGGGACTAATGGGCTTATCTTGCCCGAATGAAAGCCATGTTTTCTACTAGTGCCCGCCATGAAAGGGGGAAGGTGTGTCGCGCAGCAGCGCCCTCACGTTGGAGCAAACTTGGGTCGTCCGTGCCCTCGCCGGCCTTTCCATTCTTGAGGAGGATTGTGTCACGTCCTGACACATCCAGCTCCTCTCATCCTAAACCCTATTCGACCGCTACTCCCACAACCATGAAGACAAGGACAAGGGCAAGAGAAACCCAAAAGAAGATGAGCCGAGTACGGTGACCGAGGCACCGAGCCCATAACTGGCAGAGCGGACAAACGAGACGCAAAACAAGAGAGATTTGTGGCTTTGACGGCGTCGCGTCACTCAAAGGCGGCCGTGGCGAGAGTGCGGCGTCTCCGTCTTGGTCCTCCCCACGTTGTCCTTTTTGGCTCGGCGATGAAGATTCTGGCCGTCGACTACGGCCGATGACTGACTGACTGACTGAATAGGAGATGCACTCCTAAAATCGCAACGTAGAAATGTAGAAATCAAGTTAGAATCGCACAGGGGACGGGCGGTACATCGTGATCTGCACGGAAAAAAAGGACGAGGACGAGGGCGAGGGGAGGGAGAAGGCCACAGCCGCCAGGCCAGGCCAGGGCCAGGGGGGTGATGGGACGGGACGAGACGGTGACCGGGGGTTGACGCGACGGCCAGCCCGTGGGGCGTCGACACCGCTCCACGTCGATCCATCCATCGGCTCCGTTGGTGCTCTCGCTTTGGTCGATTCCATCGATCCACCCGGGAATCCTCTCCCTCTCTCTCCGCCCGGCGCGGCGTCTCCACTCCACATTTTGTACGGCGGCCGCGTCCGGCCGGATTCGCGTCGCGTCGATGGTGGAGCCAGCCGTGGAGGGTAGCAGTCGTGAAGGCTAGGCTAGAGGCTAGGTAGATGCCGGTCCAGGAGATGGACGTCACCTGGTGGAGGAGGTGGTGGTGGTGGCCGGAGCAATCATTGGCGGAGGGAGGACGGCGAGACCAGTCGGAGAGCGACAGGAGGAGCCGGGGGTGAGGACGACGATCTAGAGTGGGCGTGTGGCGGCCCAAGGATCGGAGGCTTGAGCAGTTGAGCGCGACTCCCTCCTCCCCCTCCCCTCGTGCTGGTGCGGTGGTGCCACTGTTGTCTTTTGACGAACCGCAGCGGGTGCTGCTTTTCATTCATTATTAAGAGGGAAACCACAGGTTACAGGGCAGGACCGTAATCAGGTGGCGTAACTACAAAAATGAAGGGAAAATACTACAAACTAATTACAGATGTACAGAAACATGGTGGCTCACATGTGGACTACTCGATCCATTTCACTCCTTTGATGCCTGGGTGCAGCCAGGTTCGAAGTTCTTCAGTGATCGAATTGCATGTGCCCAGAAAATCACAAGTCACGTCAGGAGCCTATCGCCTACTACCGGCTCCCAAGGTGAAGACGGGATGAAGATGGCGAGCCAGCCTGAGCCAGATGGGATGGATCCGCCGCACTTGCAACAGTGCTCCAGTGGTGGCATATATGCGTGCGTGCGTGCTTGGTAACAGGAACTTGGCATGTTACCACCGCCAATGGGCACGATCAGTTTCCATCTACACACACGAGCTACTAACATGGGATGGGTTGTCGTCCACGACCAGCACTGATGGCCATGTACACTTGGCTCCCAAATGGATAGGCCATAGATAGATACTAGATATGTACGAGGACCACCTGAACCGTGTCCCGTGGTGTGGTGGATACGAGTGAGGACCACCTGAAAGCAGAAACAGGAGTACCGGTGGATCTCCCTTTGACAGACATCCCCTTCGCCTTGTGCTTCAGCAGTGGAGCTGACCAAACGTGGGACGCCGGAACAGGGGAAAATGACCAGACAAGAGAAGTGGACCGGCGATGGCAACTTACCTTGAGCTTCAGGCCCGCACTGCACACAAAGCCACAAAAGTACGCCCAACATGTCTGGAAGATATATCTGAAACATGTTTGGTTTCCTCTTTCTTCATTCAGTTTAGAGAGTGCACCATAATGCTCCGTCGATTCTACAATGGTCTCTCTCAGCGCAAACAGAACGTACTTCTGTCTCTCCTGTCAGAGAGCTCTAGAGCAGCTCATCTGCAGGTAGTCGATGCGGTAATACGTGGGACGGTGCCAAGCGTTGCTTGGCAAGGCAACTGCCTCTTATTGCCGTAGCGAGTCTCATCACGTAGCGCATGACTGAATTTACCTAAATTCTGCAGACTCCAGGGATTGGGAAACCGACGGCTTTGGTTCACTCAACCAACCCCTGAGCTCTTCATGTGATGTGCTGGTTAAACCATCTTGTGGTCATCTCATAAAGGATGTGTTAGTTCAAAAAGACAAAACAGATTGATCCATCCAATTTGCATCATCATGCATCCAATATACCAAAGTTTGTGACCCAAGCCACTGAACAAGCTCGGTAGAGGCTAGCAGAATCAGGACTCGGTTTCTGGACGATACATACCCGGTTCATTGTTCGGTTACCGCTTAGTGCCGGAAGACGACGGTTAATAAGACTAAAATCTATGACATGGCAAATCCCTGGCGACTACCAAAAAAACACTGACCAAGGCTGGCCCAAGATTGCAGGCCTAGCAGCTCCCTCTCAGTATGTCATGGCTGCAAGCCTGCGAGGCGGAGTCCTAGATCGTCGCTGTGCTGGCCTGTCAGCAAGGAAAACCAGTCATCAGTAGATTGCAGAGACAAACAGAGGAGACCATCAACATCAACAGTATAACTGTGAATTCCACTTGCACAATACAGATCTCTACTCTATAAATATAGAGGTTGATGACAGAAGTTGCACATCTACAGCACAGACGGACATGGCATCTAGGGGAGGTAAAAGCATCGTCTTCTCTACAGTTTAGATTAGGCAATAAAATAATGTGGTTTAAATAGGTGATCACTGTCCTTTTACAACATACATCCAGTCTAGGATGATTACTGAAACACGTGTTATTCATTTGCAATCTACACATAATCATGAAACCAAGGGAAGATAGACGTATCTAATCCCAACAATATGAACTGAGAAAACTAGTTAATACTGCATTACTAAGCATTTCATTTCACGAAACCAGATGAGATACGGATCCACAAATGCTGAACCTTCTCCAGGAAAGACTATTCAATCACGTTGTAATCTTTGAGGTTATTAGGTTTACAGAAGAAAGTAATATTGTTGTGTAGTAGTGAGCAAATGAAAAACAATAGATCTAGCTTGCAAGAATTTCGGGACAGGGCAATGGCAAGGACAAATATACAATTATAGAATGTAAATACAGATCACAGAAAGAAGACACTGTCAGTAACAAGCATGTGGTCCAAATTAAGTATCATATCAAAAATTGGCATAAAGATTTATCAACCAGAGGAAATGCAAGACAAAACACGTTTAGTTCGCACCCTGCACCCATGACGTTCTGTATAGGACCTCTGTTGAATGCCCAATCAACATGGATAGTCTTTGTTAACAGCTCTGTCCCATTCATTCTTCTGATTGCAGTTTGTGCTTCCTCAAAAATTCCATATTCAACCAATGCATATCCCTGTGTTGAGCAGATAAACACAGGTGTGAGAAATTAGAGAGCTTCTTCACAAACAAAAAGACATATATGGCATAATCGGCAGTTGTATATGTAGGCAATAAACTTTCTTCGCAAGTGTAAACAATAATCTCGACCATTTGTGCCACTGCAGTAAGATGAATGCAATTCTGGGCAAACTCTTGGTGCTTATTTCGACAGAACTGCCAGTCACACCCCATGATACTTGCACAAATTGGTGAGAAGAAAAAGGCATGGCTAAAAATGAAAGCAAAGATAGTAAAGCTTAGAAGCTGACTTTGTATTCAAGAACTTGCAACATTGCACACAGCATATATATCAAGCCATTTCGTGTCCTTTAAGAGTTTTATGATCACGGTTTTGCAGGAGTCCAACCACTACCATTGATCCAAATTCCTAAACAGGACCACTTCAAGACATAATTCAGTATAGACCGGTAAGCGGTAAGCATAGCTTCAAGTACCAAATTATCAGTACATTTGCTTTCGTGTGGCTCATCCGGAATTGCATCACCAGCAAAGAAGGGGCCTCCTTTATTTTAGTAAGACTATGAAATCTACCTTGCCATATCCAGTGCGGCGCTCCAGGTTGAGATGCAAGTCCTTGACCTCACCAAACTCAGCAAAAGCATCATACAGATCACTTTCTTCTGCATCTTCTTTGACTCCTGAGACAATTATTATCCATCCTTCAATTGCTACAAGGTAACAGAGTTTTCCATTACTAATGCCAGAAAATGATCAGAATGGGAATATATGCAGAAGAAGTTGACTGTAACAGCAAATAATATATTAGAAAAGTATGAGAGCAGAGGCCAAGTATGGGATAACCACATAGATTAGCATGAGACAGACCCCACAGCTAGTGATCAGACAAACCTGTAGATGATTTGTTACCAATGCTGGATTACATTTTATAGACTATGGAATATTGTTTATAAGGCGTCCTCCGCCTTAGACGCTTAGGCTGCAAGGCGCCCTGGCAGCGCCTTACAATTATGCCCGCTTTAGGCGCTTAGGCGTCAAGGCGGTTGGTGCTCGCCTTAGGTCACCTTACCGTCTTATAAACAATGATATGGAAAACTAGCATGCAAGTAACCAGGAACTAGCAGGAACGGCCATGCCTTCATGTAAGATGTTCCTCAGAGTATAAAAACTTGAGGCAAATCATTTTGCACTACTGGGGTGACAATTGCTTACCTAGTAGTACACCGATGTAACCAGAATGCCAAGGGCTGGCATACAAGGTGGAAAACAAAATAAGCAGTGTCATATGCCCATTGGATCAACCATCACTATATGTGTAGTCATACAAAATTTGTTCAGATGTTCTGTTTCAGTTCTGTCACTTCATGATGTTTTGACTTGTTAATTCTTTCGGCTTCAAGAAAACACTAAAAGTTTGAAAGACTACCAGCTACATTTTTTAGCATAGAACAAGTAAGACCGGCAAGGAAAATAAACATAATAATGCTAGACTGCATTATGAGGCATAGCACACGACAAATGAAGAAGGCGAAAACTGCAAATGCAAGGGAGACATTATTCAAAGATGCATCCCAACAAATTAGTCTTAGCTGGAAGTTCATGAAACGTTTGTGTATCTAACTGTTCGTTTAAAACTTCCGATCCTATCTTCTCCTTCTAAAAAATTCCAATTCTCACTTTTCAACCACAACATCAAAAGGAGGCTTACATGACTGTAGCTAGAAATGCTTCATAGCAGTCATAAAATCCACTTTTGGTATCCTACATTTTTAGCATTCCAAATCCCTCATCCTAATAATAAAAGAAATTTAGCATTTCCTGCAAACCATTACAGTTTCTGATAGAACGTATCATGTATGCTCCTAGAGGCTACTAGCCTACTAAACAAGTGAACATACAGTCCACCAAACAGAGTCAGGCCATTCTGATTTATTTTCTGTCAAAGGGACAGTAAGCATCACCCCACAACACCAGCAATCCACACCAATGCTCTAACTAGTGTACATAATTCATTCACCGTGATTACATTTTCTTCCTTTGTACAGAAACCTTTCACTATAACTGTCAAAGACATGCATGACACATAACCACACCTACCAAACCTGCAGAAGAGCAATAACTGAAAAAGGTAGTTCTCAGCATGAAGAATCACACAGCACAGCACCCACATTATGATAATACATTTGCATCTTGAAATAAGCATACAACAATGCAGGCGAAAGGAAGGACTTTAATTTCGACAGTTGGTCCGAAATGGAGCACCAAACAGTCCTGGTTGTTGAAGCGATGTCCAAATTCAGCTAGCACGCGCGGTACCACCTACCACGCATGACATCGAACAGAAGTGCTACATAAACCCTCACGAAATTGAAATCACCAATCACAAACCCTAGCCTGCGAATTTTCCTCGCGATTCCTACCGAAACCAACCCCAAACAACACTCGATCTCGCCTAAAACCCCGGCCGGAGACTCCAAACCTAGGGATCACGCCCAATAAAAAGAGGGGGGTGAGGGGTCGGGCAAGGGGGTCCTCACAGCGCTGCGGGCCGCCGTGCGCGGAGCTGGCGGCGAAGGGGATGGAGTCGAAGCGGTCGCGGGTGGAGGCGATGACGGAGCGGCTGCGGCCGACGAAGCGGCCCCTGGTGGTGCGCGGCACGGCGGGGGCGGCGATGTGGGGCACGGGGAGCGCGCGGGCCGAGACCTCCCCGTCCTCCTCCTCGTCCTCCATCCCGTCGTCGTCCTCGTCGCCGTCGCCGCGCTCGTAGTCCACGAACTCCACGTCCTCCGCCGCCATCGCCGCCGCCGCCGCCGCAACAGCCGGATGGTAAAGCGAGAGAGAGGAGGAGAGAGAGCGGAGCGTGGCGGAGACGACGTGAGGGGTTCGCTCTTATAATGGCGGCAAGTAACCGCGCGCTAAGTGTGATTAGCGCGAGATTAGTGTGGCCGCGAGATGGGTGATTAGACCTGGAGATTAGCGTAATGACCCCTCGCGATTTGATTAACCGGGTCCGTTCTGGTTGGGTCCCCTGCTCCATAAATCTGCCGTCCGATCGTGAGCGGACGGTTCGGATGAGAGCCGACCCGCACCCGGTGGCATGTTCCCCTCTTCCCCTGTTTTTTACTTAGGCGATGCCGATCCGTCTCAGCTCAGACTTCCAGACATGGCGGCGGCCGCCTCCACTTCCTCCGCCGCCGCGTCCGCCTCGCCCTCCGGCGGTGGCCGCAGCGGCCCGGCAGCGGCGGTCGCGTGCGCCTGCCCCATCTGCCTCGAGGGCTTCGAGGACGAGGCCTACCTCGACACCTGCCTGCGTGAGTCGCCTCCTCCTCCTCCTTCCCCCCACTCCCCGCGCACGAATTGGCCGCGAGCTGAGCTTCAGCTCCAGATTATCTTTGTTCTCGAATTACTTCTAGCAGAAAGATTAGAGGGGGGAAACACGCTGTAGGTTTCTACTGTGTTCGTGGCACTCTGCAGAAACTGGGGGTTTGGGGCAGAGGATTCCTGTAGTAGTTCGAGACCCGTTTCTGACCGACTGTGCCGAATTCTTCAGATTCCTTCTGTTACGAGTGCATAACCCAGTGGGTGAGCATTGTGGCGAGCAAGCATCAAGACCCTTTGTCCAACGTGAAATGCCCCCTTTGCAAGGTGAGCCTTGCTTCTCCAGTAATTAGCAGGTGTGGTTCGCCTGGCACCATTTTATAAACTCTTGCTCGCTTCAACTTCTTATCATCTTGTAATGCATGGGGCGAGAGAACATGCCCATTAAATCATACAGGGAGAAGTCAAGAAAAAAAAATAGTGAAAGAGGGGCCTCCCCTCCGATTTCTTTTCTGTTAACGAAACAATATGGTTCAGGGAGAAGGCATTTGTAAGTTTTGTTCGTTCATTGTGCTGAGCAAAATTGGTTAAGCCCGTGCCCAAATTATTTATATCTGTGCCGTTTTCGGTTGGTTAGTGCGATGACTTGACCTCATATTGTTTTGCCTGAGACAGACTTGGTCCTGATCATATTGTATCCGTGCGATGCTTGCAGACAAAGAGTGCATCGATCCTTCATGCTTTCGATGGCAAATCATTTACGCGGCATTACATAGAGCAGGACCAGGGGAAGAGGTCGGTATCAGTCTCGTTGTGCATGCCAGCATTCAGCAGTTGAGCATGTGTCACTATTCTGATTATTACAGACTAAAACTAGTTCAAGTATGAATGAGTGCGGGTATTGATCTCACTTATATTATGGTGCAGACATCTTGCAGATGCACACGAGTTGATATCACAGTTCTATAACACAAGAGGTATTGTCTTCATTTGTTGTACTGTTTTACTTCTCTCTTCACAGCTTTAGAATTAATTTCAGATGTTGATAAGCCTTGTTTTTCTGACACTGATGTTTGCTGCAGAGATTTCAGAGGATACAACCAGTGTGCTTCAATACTGGAAGCAACGAAAGTATCTTCGGAGGAATGTGTGGCTTGAAACTTGGTTGAGACGGGAAATTCAGGCCCTTACACAGGTATAGTGCTATGTGTTAGCAACACCATTATTCTGTAGCTCAGCAGAATTACATTTGCACTTCCATGTACACTAGGTCAACCTAGCTTGTTTAAAAAGAGAACGCATACTAAACATCCAACTGGTGCTTATTTGTAATGTATGTATTACCCATTACTCATTCATCATGGTGAAAGGCAAAAGGAATCAGGCTGGCAGATCTTGTTATTAATGGTAACTATGTTGAGAAATTATCTTCCACAGGACGAAAACGTCGAGGCCATAGTCTACCACATCCACGGCCTGATCGAGTCCTTCATGAAAACGCAAGAAAAACTGCACGCCTCAAAGCAGGCGTCCCCGGAACATACAAGGGAAGAGTTCAGGAGTTTACTGTCGGACGCTGCTAGGCCGTTCCTCCTTGGACGGACAGCGCGATTCGTCACGGAGGTGGAGCTCTTCCTGATCTCACAACGGAACATCGACGCGTACAGCAGGGTGCGCCTGCAGAGGTTCAAGGAGTCCGCCTCGCATGTAGCAAGAGAGCAGGACGCGCTGCCGCAGGACCGTCCCCTCGAGGACCACTATTTGTATCTTCTAAATGAAGAGACAGATTGCGTTGGCGGTGTGATATAGCTGGCATCTTTTGTTCTGTCGACTCTGTTGGTGTTGTGTTTCCATGTTGTACTGTAGCTGTAGGTCACGGACATCAGGCTTCGCTGTGTTTGCCTGCTTGCTTGTTCAATATGATCACAGGTTTCCAGAGCTGCTCCGTCTTATGATACTCCCTGTGAACTATTCTCCAGTTGAGAGAGAATAAGTTGAATTATATAATGGTTTCTTATGTTGTGTTGTGCCCTACCTCACTTGCAAATTTCTCTTAGAATATTAAAAAATATCTTCTTTAGCTCTAAACTAGCTTAAGATAGACTCGAGATCGTTACAAGCTGAACACGAGCCATTTCTATAACTCGACCTTGAGCTTTACTCGGTTGAACTCACCCAAATTTTCGTATAAGTTGAGCTGAGCACAAAGGCAACTCCAACGCATTGATGCAAATGGTCTGCACGTGTTTGTTTGTGTTGAAACGGACCAAAACGCTAGCCCAACGCATCAATGCAGACCCAAAATCCGTCAGCTCGCTGTCCGTCTGAACGCATTCCCGGCCCATATTTGCGGCCGATTTGCGTCCACACGGACACGAGGCGGACGCGCCGCGCGGCGGCTCGGTGTCCGCCTTGGACCCGCGTGTCAGCCACCCAACTACCCACTGCGGTCATAGTTAATGTGTCCACCTAACTTGGACCCACATGGCAATGTCTGGAAGCCTCCGGAGTCCATGTCTTTTTTAAATGCAAGGGGGGAGGTGATGGATTCATGTACCTAGGGTAGGGTCATAGGCCTGACCTAAACGTCCTACCCTAGGACACTCTTAGAAGACATCATCTTCCAGTCGACTGCAGAGGACCCACTCGGTGGTGCGGAAGGACTCGACCATGGAAGACTCACTCGACCATGAAGACTCACTCGACCGCGAGAAGGTCACAAGGCACTCAGAAGAACGGCTTGCTATTGAATAGACTTAATGATAATTAAAGCACTTATGAGGGCGTTACAAGAACGCCTGTGCTTAATGTACTTTAACCTCTCCATTATGTGGGTGGCAGGGTCTTGGCGACTCTATATAAGCCACCCCCTCCACAGATAGAGGGGTTCGCACTCTTGTAATACCCGTATTCATAATCCACTCGACCGCCTCGGGGCTCCGAGACGTAGGGTCATTACTTCCTCCGAGAAGGGCTGAACTCGTACATCGCTTGTCTTCACAACTACTCCATAGCTAGGACCTCGCCTCTCCTTACCTACCCCTATTCTCTTGTCGGACTTAGAACCACGACGGTTGGCGGCCACCGTGGGGCGGTGTTTTAGCGATTTGTGGAGGAGTTGCAAGATTTCAGTACCTTCATCATGATGATCTTTGGAGTTTTGGTTGAGGCGCGAGATCCGTCTCGGTGCTCTCACCTTTGTCGCCGACGACTCCGCATGGCTCCGTGGAGGCTCCACTTGACATCGAGGCGCTCCCGTCCGCGGGCGATGCACTTCGCGCATGTGTTCGCGGGCGTTCTGCTGCGGCAACCGTCGACCTCAGTCGGTCGACTCCCTATCGATCGCCCGCCCCATCTCCCACCAGCGCAAGCGTTCTGGTCGGTCGAGGCTCCAGTGTGGGTGAAACACGCGGTGGCTCGCCAGACAGCCACCACCTGTCGCGCGCCATCGAGCCCGACGAGTCCTCTACGGCTGCTCGATCGTCGACCGGCTCGTAGAGATCGTGATCCGAGTGTGATAGCAAGTGATCGGTGGCGGAGATCCTCATGGTCGACGGCCCTCGCGATCCTCCCGGCCGCCCACGGCGGTGGGGCGCCGGAGGAGGAGACCCGTGCAAGAGCACGAAGAGTACCAGCCCGAGACACTCGACTCTGCGGAGAGAAGAGCGCCGCAGAACATGGATGCACTTCATACTCCCATCGCCGGAGAAACCCCGAGGCTCGCGCCTTGGAGGAAGCACGCCATTAATGTGGCTGAACGCGCTCGCCGAGAATCTTCAGCGAGCACTCGACGAGCGGCGCTGCAACGAATCCCCGAAGCGGCCGACGCCGACTCTTCCCACCGACTCGGGTATACCGCGACGCCGATTTAGAATTTAGCAATGCAACTCGTATAGCGTAGTCTATCCAACCGCCGGTCCGAAGCGGGAGAGGCTTGCAGCAGATCGTAGATTTACTCCGAGCTGCGGGGACCGTAACTCAGCCGTGTCGCGATCGCGCAACAGATTCACAATCGATCCGTCGCTGCGAATATCGTTCGATCGCTCACAGACCCTAGATCGCCTCCGCGGCGAGAAGGGCGCGACAACCGGCGAGCGAAGATGGAGACCGGGATGACAGCGCCGAGTGCCCTTTCCCTCCGAGGGAAGGGTAAATGCGCTCCTCGGCGGCAAGATGACGACGAAAGTTCAAGATGCGGGCGAAGAGTTCGGTCGACCCTGTGGAACCGAGCTTTGACGCGCGATCCATTATCGTGCAAGGCTTGGTCGACCGAACAGATCCCACCGAGGCGGACCGAGAGGATGCACCCACCAGCGATCGAGTGCATGTCTCGGTCCGGAGTGTTTTAGCAGGCTATCGAGCCGCGATAATCCCCCAATTTCAGATTAGCAACAGAGTCGACAAGTTCATCGGGGAATCCAAGCCCAAACTTGGCTTGAAGATTACCGAGTGGCTGTTCAGATTGGTGGTGGGAATGATGAGGTGGCCATGAAACATTTGCCCCTCATGTTGGAAGGTTCTGCAGAGCATGGTCAAGCGATTACCTCATAGCGAGATATACACTTGGGAAGATTTGTCCCGAGTGTTCGTCAGGACTTTTGAAGGGACTTGCAAGCGACCAGCTGGTTTGACAGAGCTGCAAGTTTGTGTGCAGAAGACCAATGAAACTCTCCGAGAGTACATTCAGAGGTGGATTACCTTGCACCATACTGTGGAAAATGTGTCCGACCATCAGGCAGTTTGCGCCTTCAAAGATGGCGTCAAAAACAGAGAATTGAGTCTGAAATTTGGTCGAACCGGGGACATGACCCTGAGTCGAATGATGGAGATTGCTAGCAAATACGCCAACGGCGAGGAAGAAGACCGACTCCGAAGCGGCAAATACAAGCCAAGTCAGTCGGAGAAGGGAAATTCCAGTCGGAAGTAGAAACGGAAAGCCGAGCCAGCAGCTCCTGGAGAGGCCCTGGCCGTGACTCAGGGGAAGTTCAAGGGGAAGCCAAAGGGATCCTGGAATCCTAAGAAAGTAAAAGATAAGGAAGGCAATGACATGATGGATATGCCATGCCATATTCACACGAAGAAAGATGAAGAGGGCAACATCATTTACCCTAAGCATACCACTCGCCAGTGTCGACTCGATCCAGAAGCCAGGAAAACAGTCTAAGGACAAGGAGAAGGAGCCAGACAAGGCCGGAGACAAAGAGGACAGTGAGGAAGAGTATCCGCATGTCAACTCCACTCTGATGATCTTCGCGGATGTTGAAAGCAAGAGTCGACTGAAAGTCATCAACCGAGAGGTGAACATGGTTGCCCCAAGAAAGCCAAGTTATGTGAAGTGGTCCCAGACACCCATCACATTCGACCAATCGATCACCGACTCACATTGCCACTCTGGCGGCAAGCGTTAGTGGTCGATCCGGTTGTCGAAGGCACTCGACCGACAAAAGTCTTGATGGATGGTGGTAGTGGGCTGAATTTGTTATATGCGGATACATTGAAAGGGATGGGCATTCCGATGTCCCGATTGAGCACAACAATATGAGTTTCCACGAGTCATACCGGGGAAGAAGGCCAACTCACTCGGCCAAATAGCCCGGACGTGGTTTTGGTGATTCCAAGCACTTTCGCAAGGAAAAGTTGACCTTTGAGGTTGTGGATTTTCAGAGTGCATACCACGCCATTTTGGGGAGGCTCGCCACGCACGATTCATGGCTCGACCATGCTACGTGTACCTCAAACTGAAAATGCCAGACCCAAGGAGTGATCACCGCCACCGGCGATCGGAAGAAGGCGAAGAGTGCTTTCGGAAGGGCTCAAGATTGCCGACTCCCAAGTGACAGCGGTCGAATTCGGCGAATACATGCAAAACGCAGATCCGAGTGATTTGTTACGATCCAAGAAGCGATCCAGAGTTCGCATTCCATTCGTCTGGTGAGACGGCCATCCATATTCATCCGACCGATCCTAATGCAGCCCGACCCACATCTCCACAACACTCGACCGAAATAGGAAGAAGCGCTCATCCAGTTCCTCCGTGAGAAGCGGGACATTTCGCATGGAAGCCGGTGACATGCCGGTGTTCTGTGGAACTGGCTGAGCATCGCCACGAGTCGACAAGTCCGCAAAACCAGTCAAAGAGCATCTTGGCGGTCCGCCGTCGTAAGAGAAAAGCTATTGGTGAAGAAGTGGCTCGACTATTGGTAGCAGGATTCATCCGTGAGATATATCACTCCGAGTGGCTTGCTAACGTCGTCATGGTTCCCAAGAAGGACAACTCACTCCGCATGTGCATTGATTTTAAGCACATTAATCGGGCCTGCCGAAGGATCATTTTCTCCCCGCATAGATCAAATTGTTGACTCGACCGGGATGTGAGAGATTGTCTTTTCTAGATGCATATTCCGGGTATCATCGATCCGTCAGTATGGACCCGATGAAATAAAACAGCTTTCATCACTCCATTCGGTGCTTCGCTATATCACCATGCCATTCGCCTCAAGAATGCGGAGCTACATTTATGCGAATGATTGAAGTGTCTTCTCACTCAAATCGGTCGGAATGTGGAAGCGATATGGATGATATCGTCGTTAAGTCGCGAAAAGGTTCCGACCTGCTTGCGACCTCGCGAAACATTTGCCAACCTCGGAAGGTGCGATATCAAGCTCAATCGGTCAAAGTGCACATTCGAGTTCCGGTGGCAAGTTACTTGGTTTTCGTTTCGAGCGAGGAATCGACGCTAATCCGAGAAGATCGGCACTATTCTCCTAATGAAACGCATACTGGCGAAAGTGCACGACATCCGAAGCTTATGGATGCTTGGCCGCATTAAGTCGATTCATCTCCGACTCGGTGAAAAGCGTTGCCTCTTTACCGGTGATGAAGAAGGCGACAAGTTCGAGTGGACTCGAGTCGATGCAGCGTTTGCCGAGCTAAAAGCTCGCTCTCCACCCAGCCGGTGCTTGCTGCTCCAATCAGCGAAGAGCCTCTGTTGCTTTATATTGCAGCCATCGGACAAGTTGTCGATCTTGTGCTTACGGTCGAAAGGGAAGAGGAAGGAAAGGCCTTCAAAGTTCAACGCCGGTGTATTATTTGTCCAAGTCTTGACTCCATCCAAGCAGCGATACCGCATTATCGAAGCTTGTGTATGGTATATACATGACCACAAAGAAGGTTGCTCATTATTTCTCGATCATTCTATCACGATCGCCGCCGACGCTCCTTTATCGAGAGATCTGCACAACAGAGACGAACCGGTCGAGTGGTGAAATGGGCGATTGAACTTCTTCCCTTGATATCAAATTCGAGGCAAAGAAAGCCATTAAGTCCTGTGCTATAGTGGATTTCCTTGCCGAGTGGATTGAACAACTTGACAACACTGAAGTTCACTCGGAGCATTGGACCATGTTCTTGACGGCTCCAAGATGCTAAATGGTTACGGTCGTGTGGGGTTGTTCTAGTTTCCCCAGAGGAGATAAGCTTAGGTATGTGCTCCAGATTCACTTTGATTCCTCCAACAATGAGGCGAGTACGAGGCCCTCTTATATGGATTGCATGGCCATCTCACTCGGCGTCCGTCGCCGATGGTCTATGGCGACTCAGATCTAGTGGTCAATCAAGTGATGAAGGAGTGGGACGTGAGAAGCCCAGCTATGATTGGATATTGCAATGCAAATGAGGAAGCTGGAAAAGAAGTTCGAGGGTTGGAACTCCATCACATCCCCGATCGAAAAATCAAGCAGCAGATGATCTGGCAAAGATAGGCTCCAAAAGAGAAGCCATTCCGAGTGGTGTATTTTTGGAGCATATACACACTCCGTTAGTCAAAGAAGATCCCTTCGCAGAGGAAGCTCCACAACCCAAGAGTACCACAGACTCGACTGAGGTTGAGGTCCCGGCAGTGGTCGACTTGGTCATGGAAGTTTTAGTGGTCACTCCCGATTGGACAATCCCATACATCGCGTATATTCTAAGGAAGGAACTCCCGGAGGATGAGGAAGAGGCTCGACAGATCGTCCGTCGATCCAAAGCCTTTACTGTTATCCAAGGGCAGTTGTATAGAGAAAGCACGACGGGAGTCGGACAAAAATGCATAACGCCAGAAGAAGGTCGAGTCATACTCAATGATATCCACTCGGGGACCTGTGGTCACCATGCGTCCTCTCGGACCATTGTAGCCAAAGCATACCGAGCCGGATTTTACTGGCCAAGAGCAAATGAGATGGCGAAAGAAATAGTGGACAAGTGCGAAGGATGCCAGTTCTACTCCAATATGTCACACAAGCTGCGTCGACCTTGAAGACCATTCCACTCTTTGGCCTTTCGCAGTATGGGGTTGGACATGGTCGGTCCCTTGCGAACAGGTCGGAGTGGTTTCACGCATGTCTTGGTAGCGATCGACAAGTTCACCAAGTGGATTGAAGCTAAACCAATCAAAAGTCTTGACGCCTTGATCGTTGTTTCCTTCATCGAGAGCCGACGTTCAGATATGGGGTCCGCACAGCATTATCACGGATAATGGGTGAACTTTGACTCGGAAGAATTCAAGGATTTCAGAACGCCCAAGGCACACGAGTCGACTACGCTTGATCGCTCATCCACAATCGAATGGACAGCGAACGAGCCAACGGATTAATCCTCAAGGGTCCAAGCCCCGATCGATGCGAGATCTCAAGCATGCGGTGGAGCTTGGGTTGACGAACTTCCTTTAGTGCTTTGGGGTTTGTGGACCACGCCTAATCGGTCGACCGGAAGAACTCCCTTCTTCCTGGTCTATGGAGCAGAAGCAGTCTTACCGAGTGATCTCCTTCACAATGTTCCCCGAATTGAACTTTACAATGAAGTAGAAGCTGAACAAGGACGTCAAGATGCAGTCGACCTCCTAGAAGAGGAAAGGGAGATGGCTCTGATCCGCTCAACCATCTATCAACAAGACTTGCGTCGCCTTTACGCCAGAAATGTGAGAGGTCGAGCCTTCCAGGAAGGAGATCTGGTCCTTCGAGTGGATCAGCAGAAACAACATAAGCTCGCTCCCTCCTGGGAAGGGCCCTTCATCGTCACAAAGGTCCTCCACAACGGGGCATATCGTCTCTACAACGTCGAACACAAAATCGA
Organism: Aegilops speltoides; assembly: GCA_021437245.1. Classification (NCBI taxonomy): domain Eukaryota; kingdom Viridiplantae; phylum Streptophyta; class Magnoliopsida; order Poales; family Poaceae; genus Aegilops; species Aegilops speltoides. The sequence goes on from CM038145.1 coordinate 483,858,348, forward strand.
CGAGCCCCGAGCTTGGAATGCGGATCTGCTCCGCCCGTTTTACACTTAAAGTTTTTCACTCGGAAGAGTTGTAATAAAATACTTCTGTAGTTCATGGGCTTTGAAATAATAGTGTCATAATTCCTTCATAATTTTTGTCACTTTTTTATTTTGGTCCAGTAAAATTTTCCCCCAGTGGGTGGCTTAGTCGCGAATCCGTTTCGCCTAAGTTTGTACAACTCCTACCGAGTGGTAAGCCAGACTTCCACTCGGAGGCTTAGCTGCGAATCCGTTTCGCCTAAGTAACAACAAATCCTACCGAGTGGCAAGCCAGACTTCCACTCGGGGGCTTAGCTGCAGCCCAGTGCTCGCCTAAGATATTAAAATCCTACCAAGTGGTAAGCCAGACTTCCACTCGGAGGCTTAGCTGCAGCTCAGTGCTCGCCTAAGTTATTAAAAATCCTACCGAGTGGTAAGCCAGACTTCCACTCGGAGGCTTAGCTGCAGCTCAGTGCTCGCCTAAGTTATTAAAATCCCACCGAGTGGTAAGCCGACTTCCACTCGGAGGCTTAGCTGCAGTCCAAGGACTCGCCTAAGTATAATGTGTACTAGCAAGGAAGACAGGCGCAGTCGATTGCGACCCTCTCCTCCGAGCTACACCATAAGTAACGTGTGTACCAAGAAGGAGGGCGAGGTGCAGGTCGATCGCAACCCTCTCCTCCGAGCTACACCATAAGTATGATGTGCGTCGCAAGGAAGGCGAGGTGCAGGTCGATGCGACCCTCTCTTCCGAAGCCGCCACAAATACAACGGAAATCCTGCCGAGTGGAGAGCAAACCTCTCACTCGGGGCTTAGCTGCAGCCCAGCGCTCGCCTAAGGTATAAGAAATCCTACCGAGTGAAGAGCAAACCTCTCACTCGGGGGCTTAGCTGCAGCCCAGTGCTCGCCTAAGGTATAAGAAATCCTACCGAGTGCAGAGCAAACCTCGCACTCGGGGGCTTAGCTGCAGCCCAGTGCTCGCCTAAGGTATAAGAAATCCTATCGAGTGAAGAGCAAACCTCTCACTCGGGGGCTTAGCTGTAGCCCAGTGCTCGCCTAAGGTATAAGAAATCCTACCGAGTGCAGAGCAAACCTCGCACTCGGGGGGCTTAGCTGTAGCCCAGTGCTCGCCTAAGGTATAAGAAATCCTACCGAGTGAAGAGCAAACCTCTCACTCGGGGCTTAGCTGCAGCCCGGTGCTCGCCTAAGGAATAAGTCGATGCGGTGGGCATCTTGTCGTTAACCTGCAAAGGGCAATTCAAGCCAAAAGCAATCATATCCAAACATCCAATCCAAATTTAGGTCGATACCTAAAAGAACCGAGAGTGCTCAGGCACTAAGCCTGTTAAGGTTTTATCGGTTACAACTCCACTCGGCATACCGAGGCAAATTTAAAGTCAAGGAAAGTTTTTTACCCCTCCTGTGGAGGGCTGGATGGAGCAACGAACTCGTCGAGGTCAATCCCATCTGCAATCCGTGTAGCAGCAGCGATGAAAGTCTCCATGAAGGACCTGAAGTCGTGTTTTTTGGTGTTGGCCACTCGGAGAGCCGCCAGCTTATCTTCTCGAGCATCCTTGCAATGGACTCGTGCCAGACACAGGGCGACATCTGCGCCACACCGAGCCGAAGACTTATTCCACTCTTGCACTCGGTCAGGGACGGCGTTCAGTCGAGCCACCAGTGACTCGAGGTCATTTTGGAATGTCTCCCTGGGCCAGAGCGTCGAGTCGATGCGGGATGTAGCAACCTTCAGCCTTGCGAGATAATCCACGACGGCAGCAACACGAGACTCCAGTCGGAAGATGTTCATGGCAGTTTCATCATTCACCGGAGAATTGACAGGGTCGAGGTTCGTCTCTAGCTGGCTGGTTTCTTCTTCAAAGTTGCGACAGAACTCTGCAAAGACAAAACCCCGAATCAAGAAAATAGTCGAATGGGAACAAAGTTGGAAGAATTGGTCGAGTGAAGAAGATTACCTTCGAGCATAAGGAACAATTTTTTAGCAAGACCACCTAAGAAGCCTTCCGGTCATTCTTCTTCCCGGTCATCGATTGATCCTCTCGATCGAGTAGTCTTGTCGACTTTCGATCGATCAACATCCTTGGTGGCAATGGCCGAGCAGCCTTGATTGGCGTTGTCTGTTCGAGTTTGGTGATCGAGGCCAGCTTTTCATCAGCGAGCTTGATCTTCTCGGACAGCTCAAGCTCCTTCTTCCTCTGGGCCTCCTTCACCTTGCACAGTAAATTACAGCAACGTCGGGTTTGGAGCAAATGAGGGAGAAAAGAGTCGTCAAGTCTCACCAAACATACCTTTGGTCTCCTCCTTTGCCTTCCTCGGGTTCTCCTGCACTAGCTTCAAGTCCAACTCGAGCTGATTATGCTTCGCTCCATTCAGTATATAGCGTCGCAAGATCGCAGGATTTCTCTGAAGAGTCAATCGACAAAATGTCGAGATGATACACTTCCGAGTGAATAAAGAAAAATGATGCGTTTCTAAGACTACAGTCGAATGCAAACATTCGACCGTAGTCTCGGGGACTACACCCATTGGGTGCACTCAGCGTGCCCCCACCGCCTTATTCAAGGCAGTCGACCGATCGACCAGAAAAAAAAAGAGAGTTGACGATCGACCAAAACTTCTTCAGATCGTAATCAATCGCGGTGATCGACCACAGTCTCGGGGACTACACCCAGTTGGTGCACTCAGCGTGCCCCCACTGGTCTCAGAAACCCATTCGTTTCATTCGAGTGATGATCAATATTTACTTATGAAGCCTAAGACCATTCGCAAGTGATCGGCCTTAGCCTTGGGGACTACACCCAGCGGGTGCACTCAGCGTGCCCCCGCTAATACGGAGTTTTTACCAACACACCTAGTGGGTGACGGCTATGAATTCCAGAAAGAAAAGTTTTGATAGCATATCCTAACAGAACAGGCGATGGTCGACTGACCTGAACATTGCTCTGAAGGGCAGAGCTGGCGTCGTAAGCTGCTTGGCTCGCATCCCGAACGATCTTCACCTGTTCCATCATGATCCCTGCTTGACGGATCGCCTCCTTAGCAGCATTGGCCTGGTCCTCCGGGACGTGGTGCGTGGCGAAGATCGAAGGCTGCCTAGCACTCGACGAGGTGGGTCGAGCACTCGTCAGCGGCACCGTGAAGGACACGGTATGTCGAGTGCCGATCTCTCCTTCCGTCACAACGGTCTCGGGCGCCGTCACATCTTGGGCTACTTCGCCAGCAGATGCCTTTCTGCTCCTCCTAGTCTTCAATGGCTCCTCATCCTCATCATCGTCGTCGGGAAGAGTGATAATGTCACTAGTTGGAGCTTCAGAAAAGAGTCGAAGTCAGAAACTATGAGTCAGTCGACTAAGAACAAGAATTAAGGATACAGTACCAGGATTTGAGGTCATGGCGTCCTCCATCTCATGGTCCTCGGCCTTGCCTGAGGTTTCGGAAGTCGCAGCCGCTGAAATGGTGGGGATGGACACCTTCATTTTTGGCAGAGGCTTGGTTGTCCTCGACGGAGCTACTTTCGACTGCTTCGGCGCCTTCTCAGTCGGCACCGGAGAAGCGGTCCGAGGGCGTTTGGTCGACTGTGAGGCAGTCGCCACTCCCTTACCGCGTTCAGTCGAAGGGTCGTGCACAAGTTTTGACCGCCTTTCCGAGCGCGGTGGTACTACCTCCTCCTCTTCATCCTCGTCGTCATCATCCTCGTCATCATCATCGTCGTCATCGTCACCTTCTGCAGCGTCTGAATCCCACTCTTCCTGGCTCTCGCCTCCGCTGGCTTCCCCCTCCTCAGTCGGAGTCTGAGCGCCATTGGGCATTGAGTATAACTTGGTAAGGGCCTGGAAATAACAAAGCTGAGCTCAATCGACTAAATCACAGAAACACATTCGACAGATATACAATGGAAAGCAGAGCAAATGTACCTTGTCTGGAACGTTATTGTGGTCAAGTGGAGAAATCCTCCGGGATCCGCGAGGGTTGTCTTTGTTCGAGTGATCGCGCCATCCACCTTTCCACTATGGCGCGTCCGCCTCCGGGTTGACGCGGTATCGTCCTCGGTGTCTTGAGACAGCCACATCTGATGGCTCTGGCCCTGAAGCGGCTGAATTCGCCTCCGAAGGAAAACCTCCAAAAGATCCATGCTACCACACCGTCCCGAACCAGCTGTACTACGCGATCCATCAGCATCTTCACATCGGCTCTTTCTTCTCGAACCACCTTCAGGGAGGAGGGTCATTCACTCGACTCATGGTAAATGGAGGAAGGCCACTCGTCTCCGGCGTCGACTCGTTCGGCGAGAGAACCAGGTCGATTGCCAGCCCCTGACCGACTCGGGAAAAGACATAGCTGGGAAAGTGCTCTTATTCCTCAACTGGATCCCTAGGCCCCCGCACATTTGAACCACTTGGGTCTTCTCGTCACCAGGGCTTGCTTTCTTCACAGTCTGGGAGCGGCATGTGAAGATGTACTTGAACAAACCCCAATGCGGTCGGCAGCCCAAAAAGTTCTCGCACATGGACACAAACGCAGCAAGATATGCGATGGAGTTTGGAGTAAAATGATGGAGCTGGGCTCCGAAGAAATTCAGAAAACCTTGAAAGAAAACACTCGGCGGCAGCGAAAATCCTCGGTCGACATGGGTGGCCAGGAGCACGCACTCACCCTCTTCTGACTGAGGCTGCCACTCTCGGCCAGGAAGCCTCGCGGCGCCGTGGGGGATCAACCCGTCGTTGGCCATATCGAGGAGATCCTTCTCCCTGATGGTCGACTGGATCCAATCTCCCTGGACCCAGCCCTTCGGCAAGTGAGATCTCGACGAGGAACCGCCGCGGCTGGTAGATCTTCCCTTCGCCTTCTCGGCCGCCGACGCCTTCTCCGCCGCCGACGCCTTCTTCGCACGCTCCAGCACCGCCGTCTTTTCTTTGCCCATGGCCGCCGGCGGAATGCGCAGGAGAGGAAGTAGCAGGAGCGACAGCGCTTGCAGAGGGCGGAGACGAAGAGAGCAGAGGAGGAAGAACGAATCTTGTCGCGAAGCCCGCGAGTCGCATTATAGCATCCCTTCCGAGTGGATGACAGGTGGACCCGAACAATCTAATCATATCCCGAAACAGTTGCACTGCGCGATACGTCGCGGAAAAAGCGGCGCGGAGATCGAGGCGTCCCTATTATGTCCCATCCGAGCGCCGCAGTCCGTTCCGCTTCGCGCGCTTCCCCAAATCTCGTATCCCACGAGATCCATGACGACATGTGTCGATCTGTCAAGCGAGATTTCCTGCGATCCGTCGCTCGGGAATAGCAAAGTAAAGGAAGGTCACTCGACTAAAGAACAAGAATGGATCGAGTCGACTGAAGAAAAGTCGCTTGTCATCAACGGAGAAGATCTTGATCCAAGACAATACTCAGCCAGTATGCAAAAGACAATCGGAAACAATGTCAACTCCTCCTTCACTCAAGCCTCAATCCATTCGGGGGCTAATGATGGATTCATGTACCTAGGGTAGGGTCATAGGCCTGACCTAAACGTCCTACCCTAGGACACTCTTAGAAGACATCATCTTCCAGTCGACCAGAGAGGGACCCACTCGACTGGTCTGGAAGGACTCGACCATGGAAGACTCACTCGACCATGAAGACTCACTCGACCGCCAGAAGGTCAGAAGGCACTCCGTAGCGCAACGGCTTGCTATTGAATAGACTTAATGATAATTAAGGCACTTATGAGGGGCGTTACCAGTAACGCCCCAGGCTTAATGTACTTTAACCTCTCCATTATGTGGGCTGGTAGGGGTCTTGGCGCACTCTATATAAGCCACCCCCTCCACAGATAGAGGGGTTCGCACTCTTGTAATACCCGTATTCATAATCCACTCGACCGCCTCAGGGCTCCGAGACGTAGGGCTGTTACTTCCTCCGAGAAGGGCCTGAACTCGTACATCGTTTGTCTTCACAACTACTCCATAGCTAGGACCTCGCCTCTCCTTACCTACCCCCTATTCTACTGTCAGACTTAGAACCACGACAGGAGGCACATCCACTTCTCCTCCCCACTCCCATCCACATCTGGCCACCCATACTCCCTCACCGACGATAGAAAACCCTAGCTAGCATGCGCGTCCGCCATGGGTTTCTTCAACAACAAGGACAAAGGCAAGTTTAAGTTCGATGCCGGTGCTGGTCATCCCGCACGCCGCCGCCGCCGCTGGACGCCTTCGCATTGGTGCCGCGGGTGGGAAGGACTCGCCGGCCACGGGACTGACTCTACATCCCGGTGAACCGCGTGAAGTACCACTGGCAGTACCGCGTATTTGTAATGCATGTTTTACCCTTACTCATTCATCATGGTTGAAATCGAAAAAAAATCAGGCTGATCCTGCACGTTCCACGGTATAGAGTAGTGCAATGCTGGTAGATCATGTCATTCATGGTGAATTAGATTGACAAATTATCTTCCACAGGACGAAAACATCGAGGCCATATTTTTTGACTGTTGGTAGTTGTTCTACCAAATTCATTTATCAGAGGAAAGAAGTTTGGTCCAGTTTATTGTTGGAAATATGCCCTAGAGGCAATAATAAAAGTATTATTACATTTCATTGTTCATGATAATTGTCTTTTGTTCATGCTATAACTGTATTATCCGGAAATCGTAATACACGTGTGAACACATAGACCACAATATGTCCCTAGTGAGCCTCTAGTTGACTAGCTCGTTGTGATCAACAGATAGTCATGGTTTCCTGACTATGGACATTGGATGTCGTTGATAACGGGATCACATCATTAGGAGAATGATGTGATGGACAAGACCCAATCCTAAGCATAGCATAAAGATCGTGTAGTTCGTTTGCTAGAGCTTTGCCAATGTCAAGTATCTCTTCCTTTGACCATGAGATCGTGTAACTCCCGGATACCGTAGGAGTGCCTTGGGTGTATCAAACATCACAACGTAACTGGGTGACTATAAAGGTGCATTACAGGTATCTCCGAAAGTATCTGTTGGGTTGACATGGATCGAGACTGGGATTTGTCACTCCGTATGACGGAGAGGTATCTCTGGGCCCACTCGGTAATGCATCATCATAATGAGCTCAAGGTGACCAAGGTGTTGGCCACGGGATCATGCATTACGGTACGAGTAAAGTAACTTGCCGAGAACGAGACCGAACAAGGTATTGGGATACCGACGATCGAGTCTCGGGCAAGTAACGCATCGATTGACAAAGGAATTGCATACAGTGGTTTTGATCAATCCTCGACATCGTGGTTCAACCGATGAAATCATCGAGGAGCATGTGGGAGCCAACATGGGTATCCAGATCCCGCTGTTGGTTATTGCCCGAGAGTCGTCTCGGTCATGTCTGCGTGTCTCCCGAACCCGTAGGGTCTACACACTTAAGGTTCGGTGACGCTAGGGTTATTAGGAAGACTAGTATGTGACTATCGAATGTTGTTCGGAGTCCCGAATGAGATCCCGGACGTCACGAGGAGTTCCAGAATGGTCCGGAGGTGAAGTTTTATATATGGGAAGTTGTCATACGGACACCGGAAAGTTTCCGGGGGTTATCGGTATTGTCTGGGGCCACGAAGGGGTTCCGGGGTCCACCGGGAGGGCCACCCCTCCCGAGGGCCACATGGGCATAAGGGGAGGAGCCAGCCTGGAGGGCTGGGCGCGCCCCACCTTGGGCCCATGCGCCTAGGGTTGGGGGAACCCCGAGGGGCGCCCCTGCTTGGGGGCAAGCCTCCTCCTGCCGCCGCCCCCTCTAGATCCCATCTAGAGGGGTCGGCCCCCCTAGCCCCTTCCCCTATAAATAGAGGGGTGGGGGAAGGGCTGCTGGACACATCAAAAGGCGCAGCCCCTCCCCTCCCCAACACCTCTCCTCCTCCGTTAAGTGCTTGGCGAAGCCTGCCGAGATCTTGCACCAACACCACCACGCCGTTGTGTTGCCGTTGGAGCGAGCTTCCTCAACCTCTCCTTCCCCCTTGCTGGATCAAGAAGGAGGAGACGTCTCCCGTCCCGTACGTGTGTTGAACGCGGAGGTGCTGTCCATTCAGCACTTGGACATCGGTGATTCGAATCACGTCGAGTACGACTCCATCATCACCATCCCCTTGCAAGCTTCCGCACGTGATCTACAAGTGGTATGTAGATGCAAACTCTCTCCCATGACTCGTTGCTTAGATGAACTCATAGATGGATCTTGGTGAAACCGTAGGAAAAATTTTAATTTTCTGCAATGTTCCCCAACAGTGGCATCATGAGCTAGGTCTATGCGTAGTTCTCTAATGCACGAGTGGAACACAATTTTGTTGTGGGCGTGGATCTTGTCAACTTACTTGCCTCTACTAGTCTTTTCTTGCTTCAACGGTATTGTGGGATGAAGCGGCCCGGACCAACCTTACACGTACGCTTACGTGAGACCGGTTCCACCGATTGACATGCACTAGTTGCATAAGGTGGCTGGCGGGTGTCTGTCTCTCCCACTTTAGTTGGAGCAGATTCGATGAACAGGGCCCTTATGAAGGGTAAATAGAAGTTGACAAAATCACGTTGTGGTTATTCGTAGTAAGAAAACGTTCTTGCAAGAACCCAATTGCAGCCACGTAAAAGATGCAACAACAATTAGAGGACGTCTAACTTGTTTTTGCAGCGATTGATCATGTGATGTGATATGGCCAGAAGTTGTGATGAATGATGAATTGTGATGTATGAGATCATGTTCTTGTAATAGGATTCACGACTTGCATGTCGATGAGTATGACAACCGGCAGGAGTCATAGGAGTTGTCTTTATTTTTTGTATGACCTGCGTGTCATTGAAGAACGCCATGTAAACTACTTTACTTTATTGCTAAACGCGTTAGCCATAGAAGTAGAAGTAGTCATTGGCGTGACAACTTCATGAAGACACGATGATGGAGATCATGGTGTCAAGCCGGTGACAAGATGATCATGGAGCCCCGAAGATGGAGATCAATGGAGCTATATGATATTGGCCATATCATGTCACAACTATATAATTGCATGTGATGTTTATTATGTTTATGCATCTTGTTTACTTAGGACGACGGTAGTAAATAAGATGATCCCTTACAAAAATTTCAAGAAGTGTTCTCCCTAAGCTGTGCACCGTTGCTACAGTTCGTCGCTTCTAAGCACCACGTGATGATCGGGTGTGATGGATTCTTACGTTCACATACAACGGGTGTAAGATAGTTTACACAGCGAAAACACTTAGGGTTAACTTGACGAGCCTAGCATGTGCGGACATGGCCTCGAACACGGAGACGAAAGGTCGAACACGAGTCGTATGGAAGATACGATCAACATGAAGATGTTCACCGACGATGACTAGTCCGTCTCACGTGATGATCGGACACGGGCTAGTCGACTCGGATCGTGTAACACTTAGATGACTAGAGGATGTCTAATCTGAGTGGGAGTTCATAATTTGATTAGAACTTTATTATCATGAACTTAGTCTAAAAACTTTGCAAATATGTCTTGTAGATCAAATGGCCAACGCTAATGTCAACATGAACTTCAACGCGTTCCTAGAAAACCAAGCTGAAAGATGATGGCAGCAACTATACGGATCGGGTCCGAACCCGAGGATCATCCTCATAGCTGTCGAGAAGCAATATGTCCTAGAAGGATCGCTAGGTGGCGCTCCGTCGAGAGAACCAAGACGTTATGAACGCTTGGCAAGCTCGTGCTGATGATTACTCCCTCGTTCAGTGCGGCATGCTTTACAGCTTAGAACCGGGGCTCCAAAAGCGTTTTGAGCATCACAGACCATATGAGATGTTCGAAGAGCTGAAACTAGTTTTCCAAGCTCATGCCCGGGTCGAGAAATATGATGTCTCCGACAAGTTCTACAGTTGTAAGATGGAGGAAAACAGTTACATCGGTGAGCACATCCGAAGATGTCAGGTTGCACAACCGTATGACCCAGTGAACATTAACCTCCGGATGAGGCGATCATTGACAGAATCCTCGATCGCGCCCCACCAAGCTACAAGAGCTTTGTGATGAACTACAACATGCAGGGATGGTGAAGACCATTCTGAAGTGTTCTCGATCTGAAGTCAGCAGAGGCTGAAATCAAGAAAGAACATCAAGTGTTGATGGTCAATAAGACCACTAAGTTCAAGAAGGGCAAGGGTAAGAAGAACTCCAAGAAGGACGGCAAAGATGTTGCCGCGCCGATAAGCCGATTCTTGGGAAGAAGTCAAAGAATGGACCCAAGCACGAGGCGAGTGCTTTTATTGCAAGGGAAGGGTCTTTGAAGCGGAACTGCCCCAAATACTTAGCGGATAAGAAGGCCGGCAACACCAAAGGTATATTTGATATACATGTAATTGATGTGTACCTTACCGAAGACTCGTAGTAACTCACCGGTATTTGATACCGGTGCCGTTGCTCATATTTGTAATTCTGGCAGAGCTGCGAATAAACGGAGGCTGGCGAAGGGCGAGGTGACGATGCGGCGTCGGGAATGGTTCCGAGTCGATGTGATCGCCGTCGCACGCTGCCTCTACATTTACCTCACGGATTAGTTTTGAACCTTAATAATTGTTATTTAGTGCCAAGTTTGAGCATGAACATTGTATCTAGATCTCGTTTAATGCAAGATGGCTACTCATTTAAGTCCGAGAATAATGGTTGTTCGATTTATATGAGAGATATGTTTTATGGTCATGCTCCGATGGTCAATGGTTTATTCTTAATGAATCTCGGCGTAATATTACACATGTTCATAGTGTGGATGCCAAAAGATGTAAAGTTGATAACGATAGTCCCACATACTTGTGGCATCGCCGCCTTGGTCACATTGGTGTCAAGCGCATGAAGAAGCTCCATCTGATGGACTTTTAGAGTCTCTTGATTATGAATTGTTTGACACATGCGAACCATGCCTCATGGGCAAATGACCAAGACTCGTTCTCGGAACAATGGGCGAGCAACCAACTTGTTGGAAATCATACATACCGATGTGTGCGGTCCAATGGCGTTGAGGCTCATGGAGGATATCGTTATGTTCTCACCCTCACCGATGACTTAAGTAGATATGGGTATGTCTACTTAATGAAACACAAGTCTGAGACCTTTGAAAAGTTCAAGGAATTTCAGAATGAGGTGGAGAATCAACGTGACCGAAAGATAAAGTTCCTCTGATTAGATCGTGGAGGAGAATACTTAAGTCACGAATTTGGTACACACTTAAGGAAATGTGGAATCGTTTCACAACTCATGCCGCTGGAACACCTCGGTAAACGGTGTGTCGAGCGTCGTAATCACACTCTATTGGATATGGTGCGGTCTATGATGTCTCTTACCGATTTACGCTATCATTTTGGGGATACGCTCTAGAGACAGCTACATTCACTTTAAATAGGGCACCGTCTAAATCCGTTGAGGCGACACCATATGAATTATGGTTTGGGAAGAAACCTAAGCTGTCGTTTCTAAAAGTTTGGGGATGCGATGCTTATGTCAAGAAACTTCAACCTGAAAAGTTCGAACCCAAGTCGGAAAAAGCGTATTCATAGGATACCCTAAGGAAATTGTCGGTATACCTTCTACTTAAGATCGAAGGCAAGATCTTTGTTGCCAAGAACGGATGCTTTACGGAAAAGAGTTTCTCTCGAAAGAAGTAAGTGGGAGGAAAGTAGAACTCGATGAAGTACTACATCTCGAGCGGGAAAGTGGTGCAGCAGCGAGAAACCGTTCTGCGATGCCCACACCAACCAAGAGGAAAACAATGATGATGATCAAGGTACTTCGGATCAAGTTGCTCTTGAACCAGAGGTCCACAAGGACACGTTCCGCACTGAGTGGTGCGGCAACCCTGTCACGGAAATCATGTTGTTAGACAACGGTGAACCCTCGAACTATGAAGAAGCAATGGCGGCCCAGATTCCAACAAATGGCTTGAAGCCATGAAACCGAGATAGAATCCATGTATGAGAACAAAGTATGGACTTTGACAGACTTGCCCAATGATCGGCAAGCGATAGAAAACAAATGGATTTTAAGAAGAAGGCGGACGCGGATGGTAATGTTACCATCTATAAGGCTCGACTTGTCGCTAAGGGTTATCGACAAGTTCAAGGGATTGACTCTGACGAGACATTCTCTCCGTAGCGAAGCTGAAGTCCGTCCGAATCATGTTAGCAATTGCGCATACTATGATTATGAGATATGGCGATGGACGTCAAAACGGCATTCCTTAATGGACATCTTAAGGAAGAGCTGTATATGATGCAGCGGAAGGTTTTGTCGATCCTAAGAACGCTAACAAAGTATGCAAGATCCAGCGATCCATTTATGGACTGGTGCAAGCATCTCGAGTTGGAACATTCGCTTTGATGAGATGATCAAAGCGTTTGGGTTTATGAGACTTATGGAGAAGCTGCGTTTACAAGAAAGTGAGTGGGAGCTCAGAGCATTTCTCATATTATATGTAGATGACATACTCTTGATGGGAAATAATATAGAACTTCGGACAGCATTAAGGCCTACTTGAATAAGTGTTTTTCAATGAAGGACCTTGGAGAAGCTGCTTATATATTAGGCATCAAGATCTATAGAGATAGATCGAGGCGCCTCATAGGTCTTTCACAAAGCACATACCTTGATAAGATTTTGAAAAGGTTCAAAATGGATCAGTCCAAGAAGGGTTCTTGCCTATGTTACAAGGTGTGAGATTGAGCTCAGCTCGATCACCGACCACGGCAAAAGATAAAGAAGAGATGAGTGTCATCCCTATGCTTCAGCCATAGGATCTATTATGTATGCCATCTTGTGTACAGGACCTGATGTAAACCTTGCCGTAAGTTTGGTAGCAAGATACCAAAGTAATCCCGCAAGGAACACTGGACAGCGGTCAAGAATATCCTCAAGTACCGAAAAGGACAAAGGACATGTTTTCGTTTATGGAGGAGACGAAGAGCTCGTCGTAAAGGGTTACGTCGACGCTAGCTTCGACTCAGATCCGATGACTCTAAGTCACAAACCGGATACGTGTATATGTTGAATGGTGGAGCGATGGCTGGTGCAGCTGCAAGCGAAGCGTCGTGGCGGGATCTCGTGTGAAGTGGAGTACATGGCAGCCTCGGAGGCAGCGCATGAAGCAATTTGGGTGAAGGAGTTCATCACCGACCTAGGAGTCATACCCAATGCGTCGGGGCCGATCAAACTCTTCTCGTGACAACACTAGAGCTATTGCCCTTGCCAAGGAGCCCGGGTTTCACAAGAAGACCGGGCACATCAAGCATCATTTCAACTCCATCCGTGAAAATGTTCAAGATGGAGACATAGAGATTTGCAAAGTACACACGGATCTGAATGTCGCAGATCCGTTGACTAAACCTCTCTCGCGAGCAAAACATGATCAACACCGAACTCTATGGGTGTTCGATTCATCACAATGTAACTAGATTGGTGACTCTAGTGCAAGTGGGAGACTGTTGGAAATATGCCCTAGAGGCAATAATAAAAGTATTATTATATTTCATTGTTCATGATAATTGTCTTTTGTTCATGCTATAAGCTGTATTATCCGAGAAATCGTAATACTGCGTGTGAACACATAGACCACAATATGTCCCTAGTGAGCCTCTAGTTGACTAGCTCGTTGTGATCAACAGATAGTCATGGTTTCTGACTATGGACATTGGATGTCGTTGATAACGGGATCACATCATTAGGAGAATGATGTGATGGACAAGACAATCCTAAGCATAGCATAAAGATCGTGTAGTTCGTTTGCTAGAGCTTTGCCAATGTCAAGTATCTCTTCCTTTGACCATGAGATCGTGTAACTCCCGGATACCGTAGGAGTGCCTTGGGTGTATCAAGCGTCCTGGCGTAAGCTGGGTGACTATAAAGGTGCATTATAGGTATCTCAAAAGTATCATTGGGTTGACACGGATCGAGGCGGGATTTGTCACTCCGTATGACGGAGAGGTATCTCTGGCCCACTCGGTAATGCATCATCATAATGAGCTCAAGGTGACCAAGGTGTTGGCCACGGATCATGCATTACTGATGCGAGTAAAGTGACTTGCGTAACGAGACTGAACAAGGTATTGGGATACCGACGATCGAGTCTCGGGCAAATAACGCATCGATTGACAAAGGAATTGCATCTGAGGTTTTGATCGAATCCTCGACATCGTGGTTCAACCGATGAAATCATCGAGGAGCATGTGGGAGCCAACATGGGTATCCAGATCCGCTGTTGGTTATTGCCGAGAGTGTCTTGGTCATGTCTGCGTGTCCCGAACCCGTAGGGTCTACACATAAGGTTCGGTGGCGCTAGGGTTATTAGGAAGACTAGTATGTGACTACCGAATGTTGTTGAGTCCGGATGAGATCCCGGACGTCACGAGGAGTTAGGAATGGTCGGAGGTGAAGTTTATATATGAGAAGTTGTCATACGGACACCGGAAAGTTTCGGGGTTATCGGTATTGTACCGGGGCCATCGGAGGGTTCGGGGTCCACCGGAGGGGCCACCTCCGGAGGGCCACATGGGCATAAAGGGAGGAGCCAGCCTGGAGGGCTGGGCGCGCCCCACCTTGGGCCCATGCGCCTAGGGGGGGGAAACCACGAGGGGGCCCCCCTGCTTGGGGGCAAGCCTCCCTCCTGGCCGCCGCCCCTCTAGATCCCATCTAGAGGGTGAACCCCTAGCCCCTTCCCTTATAAATAGAGGGGTGGGGGGAAGGCTGCTGGACACATCAAAAGGCGCAGCCCTCCCTCCCAACACCTCTCCTCCTCCGTTAAGTGTTTGGCGAAGCCTGCCGAGAATCTTCTGCACCAACACCACCACGTCGTCTTTGCCGTTGGAGCGAGCTTCCTCAACCTCTCCTTCCCTTTGCTGGATCAAGAAGGAGGAGACGTCTCCCGTCCCGTACGTGTGTTGAACGCGGAGGTGCTGTCCGTTCAGCACTTGGACATCAGTGATTCGAATCACGTCGAGTACGACTCCATCATCACCATCCCCTTGCAAGCTTCCGCACGTGATCTACAAGTGGTATGTAGATGCAAACTCTCTCCCATGACTCGTTGCTTAGATGAACTCATAGATGGATCTTGGTGAAACCGTAGGAAAATTTTTAATTTTCTGCAACGTTCCCCAACATTTATGAGGGAAACTGGACCTGAAAACCATACAAACGGTGCCTTTCGGCAGACAACACACACATCCTCACGATCCACGGGTCCCTCTGATCAGATCCACCTCCAGGAAGATGCCCCCAAGAGAGAACACGATGCCGGATAGCGCCGCCATCGTCCGATCTAAACTAGATCAAGTGTTTCCCCTGGAGCACGACAGGAAAAGCAAGGTGGGAGCAGCTACATCGATGCCTCCAACAAGGGAGCGACGCCAGACGGCGCCACCATCGATGACTCCAGACACAGCCGGAGTACAACTTTCGCCGGCTGTCTCACCTACATAGCTTGAGCCCAGGATTCGATCAGCCTACACACCAAACCACTACCCCTGCCTCCACGGCCAACCGCACCTCCCCGGCAAGCATGACATGCTTTCCACCTTGCATCCGCGTCTCCCACTAGACGGAGGATGCAACTCCCGCAGCGGCGCCATTCTTCTCCATCGGAAGGATGCAACCAAGTAGGACGCTATTTGTCTCCTCGAGGATGCAACGTCTGCCGACCATTCATCTCCCGACGAAGGACCCAACAACCACAATGACGTCATTCCTCTCCCTCCACCCACCACCATCTCGTTCTCTCACCCGCAGCAGCATCAAGCTTTCCGAACCACCATCAAGAGGATGCAACACCGAGCAAGGGTGCCATTCATCTCCCACCAATTCTCCCGCACGGTTTATGGTCAGCAGCAACGCCGACCCCGTCGCCAGCCAAGCCGCCTCCTGGCCCCCAACCGCCAGATCCGGCCGGCTCGCCCGATCTGACCGCCTCCAAGCCAGGGGCCGTCCTCCTGCAGCATCTCACGGCAACGACGCGCGCGGCCGCACTGCCACACTGCCACCAGTGCTCGCAAGCCGCACGGCCCGTGCCGCCCCTGTGCCTGCAAGCTGCACGGGCTACGCCGCCCCTATGCCCGCAAGCCACACGAGCTACGCCCATCCACTCCACGGCGCAGCCGCGCGCCACGAGCCGCCGGATGGGCGCGCGGCCAGCCGCCTCCATCTCTTCGATGCGGACACGCACCGACTAGATCTGGGCCGCGCAGAGCTCCTTGACGCGACATGCCACCGTCCTCCTCGTCGTGCTGCATCGGCATGGTCTAGCGCCCCGCCGCCACCTTCCTTGGGGCCGGCCCGGACTTTGTCGGTGGGCGCCCTCTGGCGGCGGCGCGGCTGGAGGGAGGAAGGAGGGAGAAGTTGGCGGATCTAGGTTTTCTCCCCCCGTGTCGCCTAGCAAAATAACCGTCAAAATACGGGTCCGCGCAGAAAATGCTACCCGATCAGACTTCGCAAACGCGTTCGACCCATAAAAGTTTTTGTGGGGCGCGAGAAAAGTTCGCCTTCAACCTTTAGATTCACGGGGTGGGAGCCGACCCGAGCTTGCCCCCTATCCGCGGCAAGATTTGGCGCGACCGCGCGAGGGAAATTTTCACGTGTCCATTCCCGCCCCCTCACCCCCTCCCCTCAGCCGCCATTGCCTCGCCATCGCCCGCTCCGGTCCATCTTCCCCGGCCATTCTTCGCCTCCATGGAAGCCTCCTAGCCGTCCCCCGTCACCGCGTAGGTCGCACGCGCAATCCCCTCCGGCGGATCTCGTCGCCGGTCATGTCGCCCCTGTCGTCGCCCAAGGCAACACTGCGCCTGCCTGTAAGCGGCTGGGCAACGTGGTCATGCAGGGCGGAAATCCGACTGGCCCCGCTGGAAAGGTACGCGCGCCGGGCACCGCCGCCGCTGTGCAATCTGAAGGAAATATGCCCTAGAGGCAATAATAAAGTTATTATTTATTTCCTCATATCATGATAAATGTTTATTATTCATGCTAGAATTGTATTAACCGGAAACATGATACATGTGTGAATACATAGACAAACATATAGTCACTAGTATGCCTCTACTTGACTAGCTCATTAATCAAAGATGGTTATGTTTCCTAACCATAGACATGTGTTGTCATTTGATTAATGGGATCACATCATTAGGAGAATGATGTGATTGCCATGACCCATTTGTTAGCTTAGCACTTGATCGTTTAGTATATCGCTATTGCTTTCTTCATGACTTATACAAGTTCCACGTAACTATGAGAATTATGCAACTCCCATTTACCGGAGGAACACTTTGGGTACTACCAAACGTCACAACATAACTGGGTGATTATAAAGGAGTACTACAGGTGTCTCCGAAGGTACATGTTGAGCTGGCGTATTTCGAGATTAGGTTTTGTCACTCCGATTGTCGGAGAGGTATCTCTGGGCCCTCTCGGTAATGCACATCACTATAAGCCTTGCAAGCAATGTAGCTAATGAGTTAGTTACAGAATGATGTATTACGTAACGAGTAAAGAGACTTGCCGGTAACGAGATTGAACTAGGTATTGGATACCGATGATCAAATCTCGGGCAAGTAACATACCGATGACAAAGGAACAACGTATGTTGTTATGCAGTTTGACCGATAAAGATCTTCGTAGAATATGTAGGAACCAATATGGGCATCCAGGTCCCGCTATTGGTTATTGACCGAGAATGGTTCTAGGTCATGTCTACATAGTTCTTGAACCCGTAGGGTCCGCACGCTTAACGTTTCAATGACAATTTTATTATGAGTTTATAAGTTTTGATGTACCGAAGTTTGTTCGGAGTCCCGGATGTGATCACGGACATGACGAGGAGTCTCGAAATGGTCGAGACATAAAGATTGATATATTGGAAGCCTATGTTTGGACATCAGAATGGTTCCGGGTGAAATCGGCATTTTACCAGAGTACCGGGAGGTTACCGGAACCCCCGGGGGGTTATTGGGCCTACATGGGCCTCGAGGGAGAAGAGGGAAGGAGGCAGGAGGGGGCCGCGCGCCCCTTCCCTTCCTAGTCCGAATAGGACAAGGGAAGGGGGGCGGCGCCCCTTCCTTCTCCTCTTCCTCCTCTTTCCCCCCTTCTCCTACTCCTACTTGGAAAGAGGGAGTCCTACTCCCGGTGGGAGTAGGACTCCCCTTGGCGCGCCCTCCTTGGCTGGAGGCCTCCTCCCCTGGCTCCTTATATATACGGGCGGGGGGGCACCCAAAGACACACAAGTTGATCTACGGATCGTTCCTTAGCCGTGTCGGTGCCCCCTCCACCATATTCCACCTCGGTCATATCGTCGCGGAGTTTAGGCGAAGCCTGCGCGATAGAACATCATCATCGCCACCACGCCGTCGTCTTGTGAAACTCATCTCCGGAGCTCTGCTGGATCGGAGGCCGGAGATCGTCATCGAGCTGAACGTGTGCTGAGCTCGGAGGCTCCGTACGTTCGGCGCTTGGATCGGTCGGATCGTAAAGACGTACGACTACATAAACCACGTTGTTCTAACGCTTCCGCTTACAGTCGATGAGGGTACGTAGACGAACACTCTCCCCTCTCGTTGCTATATCATCACCATGATCTTGCGTGTGCGTAGGATTTTTTTTAAAATTACTACGTTCCCCAACAGTGGCATCCGAGCCTTGGTTTTATGCGTTGATGTTATATGCACGAGTAGAACACAAGTGAGTTGTGGGCGATACAAGTCATACCGCTTACCAAAGATGTCATACTTTGGTTCGGGCGGTATTGTGAGATGAAGCGGCCCGGACCGACATTACGCAGACGCTTACGCGAGACAGGTTTCACCGTTACGAGCACTCGTTCTTAAAGGTGGCTGGCGGGTGTCATCTCTCTCACTTTAGCTGAATCGAGTGTGGCTACGCCGGTCCTTGCGAAGGTTAAAACAGCACCAACGTGATGAACTATCGTTGTGGTTTTGATGCGAGGTAAGAACGGTTCTTGCTAAGCCCGTAGTAGCCACGTAAAATTTGCAACAACAAAGTAGAGGACGCCTAACTTGTTTTTGCAGGGCATGTTGTGATGTGATATGGTCAAGACGTGATGCTATATTTTATTGTATGAGATGATCATGTTTTGTAACCGGTTATCGGCAATCGGCAGGAGCCATATGGTTGTCGCTTTATTGTATGAAATTCAACGCATACTGTAATTGCTTTACTTTATCACTAAGCGGTAGCGATAGTCATAGAAGCAATAGATGGCGAACGACAACGATGCTACGATGGAGATCAAGGTGTCGCGCCAAAGGATGTGATGGTGATCATGACGGTGCTTCGAAGATGGAGATCACAAGCACAAGATGATGATGGCCATATCATATCACTTATATTGATTGCATGTGATGTTTATGCTTTACGCATCTTATCTTGATTTGATTGACGGTAGCATTTTAAGATGATCTCTCACTAATTATCAAGAAGTGTTCTCCTTGAGTATGCACCATTGTGAAAGTTCTTCGTGTTGAGACACCACGTGATGATCGGGTGTGATAGGCTCTACGTTCAAATACAATGGGTGCAAAACAGTTGCACACGCCGAATACTCAAGTTATACTTGACGAGCCTAGCATATCAGATATGGCCTCGGAACACGGAGACCGAAAGGTCGAGCGTGAATCATATAGTAGATATGATCAACATAGCGATGTTCACCATTGAATCTACTCCATCTCACGTGATGATCGGACATGGTTTAGTTGATTTGGATCACGTGATCACTTAGATGACTAGAGAGATGTCTGTCTAAGTGGGAGTTCTTAAGTAATATGATTAATTGAACTTAAATTTATCATGAACTTAGTACCTAATAGTATTTTGTTTGTCTATGTTTGTTTGTAGATAGATGGCTCGTGCTATTGTTCCGTTGAATTTTAATGCGTTCCTTGAGAAAGCAAAGTTGAAAGATGATGGTAGCAATTACACGGACTGGGTCCGTAACTCGAGGATTATCCTCATTCTGCGCACGTAAAAGTTACGCCCCGAAGCACCGCTGGGTGCGTGCCTCGCTTGATGCAACCGACGGCGTTAAGAACGTCTGGCGAGCAAAGCTGATGACTACTTGATAGTTCGAAGGTGCCATGCTTTACGGCTTAGAACCGGGTCTTCAACGACGTTTTGAGCGTCATGGAGCATATGAGATGTTCCAGAGTTGAAGTTAATATTTCAAGCAAATGCCCGGATTGAGAGATATGAAGTCTCCAAAAGTTTGGTCCGGTTTATTGTTGGAAATATGCCCTAGAGGCAATAATAAAAGTATTATTACATTTCATTGTTCATGATAATTGTCTTTTGTTCATGCTATAAGCGTATTATCCGGAAATCGTAATACACGTGTGAACACATAGACCACAATATGTCCCTAGTGAGCCTCTAGTTGACTAGCTCGTTGTGATCAACAGATAGTCATGGTTTCTGACTATGGACATTGGATGTCGTTGATAACGGGATCACATCATTAGGAGAATGATGTGATGGACAAGACAATCCTAAGCATAGCATAAAGATCGTGTAGTTCGTTTGCTAGAGCTTTGCCAATGTCAAGTATCTCTTCCTTTGACCATGAGATCGTGTAACTCCGGATACCGAGGAGTGCCTTGGGTGTATCAAACATCACAGCGAATGGCGGGTGACTATAAAGGTGCATTACGGTATCTCCGAAAGTATCATTGGGTTGACATGGATCGAGGCGGGATTTGTCACTCCGTATGACGGAGAGGTATCTCTGGGCCCACTCGGTAATGCATCATCATAATGAGCTCAAGGTGACCAAGGTGTTGTACGGGATCATGCATTCTGATGCAGTAAAGTAACTTGCGATGTGAGACTGAACAAGGTATTGGGATACCGACGATCGAGTCTCGGGCAAGTAACGTACCGATTGACAAAGGGAATTGCATATGAGGTTTTGATCGAATCCTCGACATCGTGGTTCAACCGATGAAATCATCGAGGAGCATGTGGGAGCCAACATGGGTATCCAGATCCGCTGTTGGTTATTGCCGAGAGTCGTCTCGGTCATGTCTGCGTGTCTCCGAACCCGTAGGGTCTACACATAAGGTTCGGTGGCGCTAGGGTTATTAGGAAGACTAGTATGTGACTATCGAATGTTGTTGGAGTCCCGATGAGATCCGGACGTCACGAGGAGTTCGAGAATGGTCCGGAGGTGAAGTTTTATATATGGGAAGTTGTCATACGGACACCGGAAAGTTTAGGGGTTATCGGTATTGTGCAGGGGCCACGAAGGGGTTCGGGGTCCACCGGGGGGCCACCCTCCCGGAGGGCCACATGGGCCGCAAAGGGAGGAGCCAGCCTGGAGGGCTGGCGCGCCCCACCTTGGGCCCATGCGCCTAGGGTTGGGGGAACCACGAGGGGCGCCTTGCTTGGGGGCAAGCCTCCCTCCTGGCGCCCCCCCTCTAGATCCCATCTAGAGGGTCGGCCCCTAGCCCCTTCCCCTATAAATAGAGGGGTGGGGAAGGGCTGCTGGACACATCAAAGGCGCAGCCCCTCCCCTCCCCAACACCTCTCCTCCTCCGTTAAGTGCTTGGCGAAGCCCTGTCGGAGTACTGCTACACCAACACCACCACGCCGTTGTGTTGCCGTTGGAGCGAGCTTCCTCAACCTCTCCTTCCCCTTGCTGGATCAAGAAGGAGGAGGCGTCTCCGTCCGTCGTGTGTTGAAGCGGAGGTGCTGTCCATTCAGCACTTGGACATCGGTGATTCGAATCACGTCGAGTACGACTCCATCATCACCATCCCCTTGCAAGCTTCCGCACGTGATCTACAAGTGGTATGTAGATGCAAACTCTCTCCCATGACTCGTTGCTTAGATGAACTCATAGATGGATCTTGGTGAAACCGTAGGAAAAATTTTAATTTTCTGCAATGTTCCCCAACAGTGGCATCATGAGCTAGGTCTATGCGTAGTTCTCTAATGCACGAGTGGAACACAATTTTGTTGTGGGCGTGGATCTTGTCAACTTACTTGCCTCTACTAGTCTTTTCTTGCTTCAGCGGTATTGTGGGATGAAGCGGCCCGGACCAACCTTACGTACACTTCGTGAGACCGGTTCCACCGATTGACATGCACTAGTTGCATAAGGTGGCTGGCGGGTGTCTGTCTCTCCACTTTAGTTGGAGCAGATTCGATGAACAGGGCCCTTATGAAGGGTAAATAGAAGTTGACAAAATCACGTTGTGGTTATTCAGTAGTAAGAAAGCGTTCTTGCAAGAACCCAATTGCAGCCACGTAAAGATGCAACAACAATTAGAGGGCGTCTAACTTGTTTTTGCAGCGATTGATCATGTGATGTGATATGGCGAGAAGTTGTGATGAATGATGAATTGTGATGTATGAGATCATGTTCTTGTAATAGGATTCACGACTTGCATGTCGATGAGTATGACAACCGCAGGAGTCATAGGAGTTGTCTTTATTTTTGTATGACCTGCGTGTCATTGAAGAGCGCCATGTAAACTACTTTACTTTATTGCTAAGCGCGTTAGCCATAGAAGTAGAAGTAGTCATTGGCGTGACAACTTCATGAAGACACGATGATGGAGATCATGGTGTCAAGCCGGTGACAAGATGATCATGGAGCCCCGAAGATGGAGATCAATGGAGCTATATGATATTGGCCATATCATGTCACAACTATATAATTGCATGTGATGTTTATTATGTTTATGCATCTTGTTTACTTAGGACGACGGTAGTAAATAAGATGATCCCTTACAAAAATTTCAAAAGTGTTCTCCCTAGCGTGCACCGTTGCTACAGTTAAGTCGTCGCTTCTAAGCACCACGTGATGATCGGGTGTGATGGATTCTTACGTTCACATACAGCGGGTGTAAGATAGTTTTACACAGCGAAAACACTTAGGGTTAACTTGCGAGCCTAGCATGTGCGGACATGGCCTCGGAACACGGAGACGAAAGGTCGAACACGAGTCGTATGGAAGATACGATCAACATGAAGATGTTCACCGGCGATGACTAGTCCGTCTCACGTGATGATCGGACACGGGCTAGTCGACTCGGATCGTGTAACACTTAGATGACTAGAGGATGTCTAATCTGAGTGGGAGTTCATAATTTGATTAGAACTTTATTATCATGAACTTAGTCTAAAAACTTTGCAAATATGTCTTGTAGATCAAATGGCCAACGCTAATGTCAACATGAACTTCAGCGTTCTAGAAAACCAAGCTGAAAGATGATGGCAGCAACTATCTGGATCGGGTCGGAACACGAGATCATCCTCATAGCTGCGAGGAAGCAATATGTCCTAGAAGGATCGCTAGGTGGCGCTCCGTCGAGAACCAAGGCGTTATGAGCGCTTGGCAAGCTCGTCTTGATGATTACTCCCTCGTTCGATGCGGCATGCTTTCTGACTTAGAACGGGGCTCCAAAAGCGTTTTGAGCATCACGGACCATATGAGATGTTGAAGAGCTGAAACTAGTTTTCCAAGCTCATGCCGGGTCGAGAAATATGATGTCTCCGACAAGTTCTACAGTTGTAAGATGGAGAAAACAGTTACGTCGGTGAGCACATCACGAAGATGTCGGGTTGCACAACCGTATGACCCAGTGAACATTAACCTCCCGGATGAGGCGATCATTGGCAGAATCCTCCGATCGCTCCCACCAAGCTACAAGAGCTTTGTGATGAACTACAACATGCGGGGATGGTGAAGACCATTCTGAAGTGTTCTCGATCTGAAGTCAGTGAGAGGCTGAAATCAGAAAGAACATCAAGTGTTGATGGTCAATAAGACCACTAAGTTCAAGAAGGGCAAGGGTAAGAAGAACTCCAAGAAGGGCGGCAAAGATGTTGCGCGCCCGTAAGCCGATTGCCGGAAGAAGTCAAAGAATGGACCCAAGCACGAGACCGAGTGCTTTTATTGCAAGGGAAGGGTCCTTTGAAGCGGAACTGCCCCAAATACTTAGCGGATAAGAAGGCCGGCAACACCAAAGGTATATTTGATATACATGTAATTGATGTGTACCTTACCGATTACTCGTAGTAACTCACAGGTATTTGATACGGTGCCGTTGCTCATATTTGTAACTCACAGCGGGAGCTGCGTAATAAGCGGAGGCTGGCGAAGGGCGAGGTGACGATCTTGGCGTCGGGAATGGTTCGAGTCGATGTGATCGCCGTCGGCACGCTGCCTCTACATTTACCTACGGGATTAGTTTTGAACCTTAATAATTGTTATTTAGTGCCAAGTTTGAGCATGAACATTGTATCTAGATCTCGTTTAATGCAAGATGGCTACTCATTTAAGTCCGAGAATAATGGTTGTTCGATTTATATGAGAGATATGTTTTATGGTCATGCTCCGATGGTCAATGGTTTATTCTTAATGAATCTCGGCGTAATATTACACATGTTCATAGTGTGGATGCCAAAAGATGTAAAGTTGATAACGATAGTCCCACATACTTGTGTACTTGCCGCCTTGGTCACATTGGTGTCAAGCGCATGAAGAAGCTCCATCTGATGGACTTTTAGAGTCTCTTGATTATGAATCGTTTGACACATGCGAACCATGCCTCATGGGCAAAATGACCAAGACTCGTTCTCCGGAACAATGGGCGAGCAACCAACTTGTTGGAAATCATACATACCGATGTGTGCGGTCCAATGGCGTTGAGGCTCATGGAGGATATCGTTATGTTCTCACTCTCCTTGATGACTTAAGTAGATATGGGTATGTCTACTTAATGAAACACAAGTCTGAGACCTTTGAAAAGTTCAAGGAATTTCAGAATGAGGTGGAGAATCAGCGTGACCGAAAGATAAAGTTCCTCTGATTAGATCGTGGAGGAGAATACTTAAGTCACGAATTTGGTACACTTAAGGAAATGTGGAATCGTTTCACAACTCATGCCGCTGGAACACCTCGGTAAACGGTGTGTCGAGCGTCGTAATCACACTCTATTGGATATGGTGCGGTCTATGATGTCTCTTACCGATTTACCGCTGTCATTTTGGGGATACGCTCTAGAGACAGCTACATTCACTTTAAATAGGGCACTGTCTAAATCCGTTGAGACGACACCATATGAATTATGGTTTGGGAAGAAACCTAAGCTGTCGTTTCTAAAAGTTTGGGGATGCGATGCTTATGTCAAGAAACTTCAACCTGAAAAGTTCGAACCCAAGTCGGAAAAAAGCGTATTCATAGGATACCCTAAGGAAATTGTCGGGTATACCTTCTACTTAAGATCTGAAGGCAAGATCTTTGTTGCCAAGAACGGATGCTTTCTGGAAAAAGAGTTTCTCTCGAAAGAAGTAAGTGGGAGGAAAGTAGAACTCGATGAAGTACTACATCTCGAACGGGAAAGTGGTGCAGCGCAGGAAACCGTTCCTGCGATGCCCACACCAACTGAAGAGGAAAACAATGATGATGATCAAGGTACTTCGGATCAAGTTGCTCTTGAACCCGTAGGTCCACAAGGACACGTTCCACACAGTGGTGCGGCAACCCTGTCACGGAAATCATGTTGTTAGACAACGGTGAACCCTCGAACTATGAAGAAGCAATGGCGGGCCCAGATTCCAACAAATGGCTTGAAGCCATGAAATCCGAGATAGAATCCATGTATGAGAACAAAGTATGGACTTTGACAGACTTGCCCAATGATCGGCAAGCGATAGAAAACAAATGGATTTTTAAGAAGAAGACGGACGCGGATGGTAATGTTACCATCTATAAGGCTCGACTTGTCGCTAAGGGTTATCGACAAGTTCAAGGGATTGACTTCTGACGAGACATTCTCTCCGTAGCGAAGCTGAAGTCCGTCCGAATCATGTTAGCAATTGCCGCATACTATGATTATGAGATATGGCGATGGACGTCAAAGCGGCATTCCTTAATGGACATCTTAAGGAAGAGCTGTATATGATGCAGCCGGAAGGTTTTGTCGATCCTAAGAACGCTAACAAAGTATGCAAGATCCAGCGATCCATTTATGGACTGGTGCAAGCATCTCGGAGTTGGAACATTCGCTTTGATGAGATGATCAAAGCGTTTGGGTTTATCTTGAGACTTATGGAGAAGCTGCGTTTACAAGAAAGTGAGTGGGAGCTCTGTAGCATTTCTCATATTATATGTAGATGACATACTCTTGATGGGAAATAATATAGAACTTCTGGACAGCATTAAGGCCTACTTGAATAAGTGTTTTTCAATGAAGGACCTTGGAGAAGCTGCTTATATATTAGGCATCAAGATCTATAGAGATAGATCGAGGCGCCTCATAGGTCTTTCACAAAGCACATACCTTGATAAGATTTTGAAAAGGTTCAAAATGGATCAGTCCAAGAAGGGTTCTTGCCTATGTTACAAGGTGTGAGATTGAGCTCAGCTCGATCACCGACCACGGCAAAAGATAAAGAAGAGATGAGTGTCATCCCTATGCTTCAGCCATAGGATCTATTATGTATGCCATCTTGTGTACCGGACTGATGTAAACCTTGCCGTAAGTTTGGTAGCAAGATACCAAAGTAATCCCGGCAAGGAACAACTGGACAGCGGTCAAGAATATCCTCAAGTACACGAAAAGGACGAAGGACATGTTTCTCGTTTATGGAGGAGGCGAAGGCTCGTCGTAAGGGTTACGTCGGCGCTAGCCGACTCAGATCTGGATGACTCTAAGTCACAAACCGGATACGTGTATATGTTGAATGGTGGAGCGATGGCTGGTGCGGTTTGCAAGCGAGCGTCGTGGCGGGATCTACGTGTGAAGTGGAGTACATGGCAGCCTCGGAGGCAGCGCATGAAGCAATTTGGGTGAAGGAGTTCATCACCGACCTAGGAGTCATACCCAATGCGTCGGGGCCGATCAAACTCTTCTGTGACAACACTAGAGCTATTGCCCTTGCCAAGGAGCCCAGGTTTCACAAGAAGACCAGGCACATCAAGCATCATTTCAACTCCATCCGTGAAAATGTTCAAGATGGAGACATAGAGATTTGCAAAGTACACACGGATCTGAATGTCGCAGATCCGTTGACTAAACCTCTCTCGCGAGCAAAACATGATCAACACCAGAACTCTATGGGTGTTCGATTCATCACAATGTAACTAGATTGGTGACTCTAGTGCAAGTGGGAGACTGTTGGAAATATGCCCTAGAGGCAATAATAAAAGTATTATTATATTTCATTGTTCATGATAATTGTCTTTTGTTCATGCTATAAGCTGTATTATCCGAGAAATCGTGTCTGGCGTGTGAACACATAGACCACAATATGTCCCTAGTGAGCCTCTAGTTGACTAGCTCGTTGTGATCAACAGATAGTCATGGTTTCTGACTATGGACATTGGATGTAAATGATAACGGGATCACATCATTAGGAGAATGATGTGATGGACAAGACAATCCTAAGCATAGCATAAAGATCGTGTAGTTCGTTTGCTAGAGCTTTGCCAATGTCAAGTATCTCTTCCTTTGACCATGAGATCGTGTAACTCCGGATACCGTAGGAGTGCCTTGGGTGTATCAAGCGTCACTGGCGAAGCTGGGTGACTATAAAGGTGCATTATAGGTATCTCCAAAAGTATCTGTTGGGTTGACACGGATCGAGGCTAGGATTTGTCACTCCGTATGACGGAGAGGTATCTCTGGGCCCACTCGGTAATGCATCATCATAATGAGCTCAAGGTGACCAAGGTGTTGTACGGGATCATGCATTACGATGCGAGTAAAGTGACTTGCCGTGTGAGACTGAACAAGGTATTGGGATACCGGCGATCGAGTCTCGGGCAAATAACGCATACCGATTGACAAAGGAATTGCATCTGAGGTTTTGATCGAATCCTCGACATCGTGGTTCAACCGATGAAATCATCGAGGAGCATGTAGGAGCCAACATGGGTATCGGATCCGCTGTTGGTTATTGCCCGAGAGTGTCTTGGTCATGTCTGCGTGTCTCCCGAACCCGTAGGGTCTACACATAAGGTTCGGTGGCGCTAGGGTTATTAGGAAGACTAGTATGTGACTACCGAATGTTGTTGAGTCCGGATGAGATCCCGGACGTCACGAGGAGTTCGGAATGGTCCGGAGGTGAAGTTTTATATATGAGAAGTTGTCATACGGACACCGGAAAGTTTCGGGGTTATCGGTATTGTCAGGGGCCATCGGAGGGTTCGGGGTCCACCGGAGAGGCCACCCCTCCGGAGGGCCACATGGGCATAAAGGGAGGAGCCAGCCTGGAGGCTGGGCGCCCCCACCTTGGCCCATGCGCCTAGGGTTGGGAAACCCCGAGGGGGCCCCCTTGCTTGGGGGCAAGCCTCCCTCCTGGCCGCCCCCCCTCTAGATCCCATCTAGAGGGTGGAACCCTAGCCCTTCCCTTATAAATAGAGGGGTGGGGGAGGGCTGCTGGACACATCAAAGCGCAGCCCTCCCTCCCAACACCTCTCCTCCTCCGTTAAGTGTTTGGCGAAGCCTGCCGAGTCTTCGCTGCACCAACACCACCACGCCGTCGTCTTTGCCGTTGGGCGAGCTTCCTCAACCTCTCCTTCCCTTTGCTGGATCAAGAAGGAGGAGGCGTCTCCGTCCCGTCACGTGTGTTGAGCAGCGGAGGTGCTGTCCGTTCAGCACTTGGACATCGATGATTGAATCACGTCGAGTGCGACTCCATCATCACCATCCCTTGCAAGCTTCCGCACGTGATCTACAAGTGGTATGTAGATGCAAACTCTCTCCCATGACTCGTTGCTTAGATGAACTCATAGATGGATCTTGGTGAAACCGTAGGAAAATTTTTAATTTTCTGCAACGTTCCCCAACATTTATGAGGGAAACTGGACCTGAAAACCATACAAACGGTGCCTTTCGGCAGACAACACACACATCCTCACGATCCACGGGTCCCTCTGATCAGATCCACCTCCAGGAAGATGCCCCCAAGAGAGAACACGATGCCGGATAGCGCCGCCATCGTCCGATCTAAACTAGATCAAGTGTTTCCCCTGGAGCACGACAGGAAAAGCAAGGTGGGAGCAGCTACATCGATGCCTCCAACAAGGGAGCGGCGCCAGACGGCGCCACCATCGATGACTCGAGACACAGCCGGAGTACAACTTTCGCGGCTGTCTCACCTACATAGCAGAGCCGAGATTCGATCAGCCTACACACCAAACCACTACCCCTGCCTCCACGGCCAACCGCACCTCCCCGGCAAGCATGACATGCTTTCCACCTTGCATCCGCGTCTCCCACTAGACGGAGGATGCAACTCCCGCAGCGGCGCCATTCTTCTCCATCGGAAGGATGCAACCAAGTAGGACGCTATTTGTCTCCTCGAGGATGCAACGTCTGCCGACCATTCATCTCCCGACGAAGGACCCAACAACCACAATGACGTCATTCCTCTCCCTCCACCCACCACCATCTCGTTCTCTCACCCGCAGCAGCATCAAGCTTTCCGAACCACCATCAAGAGGATGCAACACCGAGCAAGGGTGCCATTCATCTCCCACCAATTCTCCCGCACGGTTTATGGTCAGCAGCAACGCCGACCCCGTCGCCAGCCAAGCCGCCTCCTGGCCCCCAACCGCCAGATCCGGCCGGCTCGCCCGATCGACCGCCTCAAGCGAGGCCGTCCTCCTGCAGCATCTCACGGCGGCGAGCAGCAGGCCGCCTTTGCCACTGCTGCCACGGTGCTCGTGAAGCGCGCCGCGGCCCGTGCCGCCCCATGCTCGCAAGCTGCACGGCTACGCCGCCCCTATGCCGCAGAAGCCACACGAGCTCGCCCATCCACTCCACAGGCGCAGCCGCGCGCCCTGAGCCGCCCGGATGGGCGCGCGCCAACCGCCTCCATCTCTTCGATGCGGACACGCACCGACTAGATCTGGGCAGCGAGCTCCTTGACGCGACATGCCACCGTCCTCCTCGTCGTTTGCATCGGCATGGTCTAGCGCCCGCCGCCACCTTCCTTGGGGCGGCCGGACTTTGTCGGTGGGCGCCCTCTGGCGGCGGCGCTTGGTGGAGGAGGAAGGAGGAGAAGTTGGCGGATCTAGGTTTCTCCCCGTGTCGCCTAGCAAAATAACCGTCAAAATCGGGTCCGCTGCAGAAAATGCTACCCGATCAGACTTATAAACGCGTTCGACCCATAAAAGTTTTTGTGGGGCGAGAAAAGTTCGCCTTCAACCTTTAGATTCACGGGGTGGGAGCCGACCGAGCTTGCCCCCTATCGCGGCAAGATTTGGCGCGACCATGAGGGAAATTTTCACGTGTCCATTCCGCCCCCCTCCCCCTCCCTCAGCCGCCATTGCCTCGCCATCGCCCGCTCCGGTCCATCTTCCCCGCCATTCTTCGCCTCCATGGAAGCCTCCTAGCCGCCCCCGTCACGCGTAGGTCGACGCTGCATAATCCCCTCCGGCGGATCTAAATGCCGGTCATGTCGCCAATAAATGCGCCCAAGGCAACCTGCGCTTTGCACAGAAGGCGGTGGGCAGCGTGGTCATCTTGGCGGAAATCCGGTAGCCCGGCTGAAAATGCTGCCTTGGCAGGCACCGCCGCCCGCTGTGCAATCTGAAGGAAATATGCCCTAGAGGCAATAATAAAGTTATTATTTATTTCCTCATATCATGATAAATGTTTATTATTCATGCTAGAATTGTATTAACCGGAAACATGATACATGTGTGAATACATAGACAAACATATAGTCACTAGTATGCCTCTACTTGACTAGCTCATTAATCAAAGATGGTTATGTTTCCTAACCATAGACATGTGTTGTCATTTGATTAATGGGATCACATCATTAGGAGAATGATGTGATTGCCATGACCCATTTTGTTAGCTTAGCACTTGATCGTTTAGTATACTGCTATTGCTTTCTTCATGACTTATACAAGTTCCTGTAACTATGAGAATTATGCAACTCCCATTTACCGGAGGAACACTTTGGGTACTACCAAACGTCACAACATAACTGGGTGATTATAAAGGAGTACTACAGGTGTCTCGAAGGTACATGTTGAGTTGGCGTATTTGAGATTAGGTTTTGTCCTCCGATTGTCGGAGAGGTATCTCTGGGCCCTCTCGGTAATGCACATCACTATAAGCCTTGCAAGCAATGTAGCTAATGAGTTAGTTACGAATGATGTATTACGTAACGAGTAAAGAGACTTGCCGTAACGAGATTGAACTAGGTATTGGATACCGATGATCAAATCTCGGGCAAGTAACATACCGATGACAAAGGAACAACGTATGTTGTTATGCGGTTTGACCGATAAAGATCTTCGTAGAATATGTAGGAACCAATATGGGCATCCAGGTCCGCTATTGGTTATTGACCGAGAATGGTTCTAGGTCATGTCTACATAGTTCTTGAACCCGTAGGGTCCCACGCTTAACGTTTCAATGACAATTTTATTATGAGTTTATAAGTTTTGATGTACCGAAGTTTGTTGAGTCCGGATGTGATCACGGACATGACGAGGAGTCTCGAAATGGTCGAGACATAAAGATTGATATATTGGAAGCCTATGTTTGGACATCGAATGGTTCGGGTGAAATCGGCATTTTACGAGTCTAGGGAGGTTACTGGAACCCCGGGGGTTATTGGGCCTACATGGGCCTCGAGGGAGAAGAGGGAAGGAGGCAGGAGGGGCCGCGCCTCCCTTCCTAGTCCGAATAGGACAAGGGAAGAGGCGGCGCCCCTTTCCTTCTCCTCTTCCTCCTCTTCCCCTTCTCCTACTCCTACTTGGAAGAGGGAGTCCTACTCCCGGTGGGAGTAGGACTCCCCCTGGCGCGCCCTCCTTGGCTGGAGGCCTCCTCCCCTGGCTCCTTTATATACGGGCGAGGGGCACCCAAAGACACACAAGTTGATCTACGGATCGTTCCTTAGCCGTGTGCGGTGCCCCTCCACCATATTCCACCTCGGTCATATCGTCGCGGAGTTTAGGCGAAGCCTGCGCGATAGAACATCATCATCGTCCCACGCCGTCGTCTTGTGAAACTCATCTCGGAGCTCTGCTGGATCGGAGGCGGAGATCGTCATCGAGCTGAGCGTGTCTGAGCTCGGAGGCTCCGTCGTTCGGCGCTTGGATCGGTCGGATCGTAAAGGCGACGACTACATAAACCACGTTGTTCTAACGCTTCGCTTACGGTCGATGAAGTGCGTGAGACGAACACTCTCCCTCTCGTTGCTATATCATCACCATGATCTTGCGTGTGCGTAGGATTTTTTAAAATTACTCGTTCCCCAATGATGGCATCCGAGCCTTGGTTTTATGCGTTGATGTTATATGCACGAGTAGAACACAAGTGAGTTGTGGGCGATACAAGTCATCTTGCTTACCAGCATGTCATACTTTGGTTCGGCGGTATTGTGAGATGAAGCGGCCGGACCGACATTACTGCAGACGCTTACGCGAGACAGGTTTCACCGTTACGAGCACTCGTTCTTAAAGGTGGCTGGCGGGTGTCATCTCTCTCACTTTAGCTGAATCGAGTGTGGCTACGCCCGGTCCTTGCGAAGGTTAAAACAGCACCAACGTGATGAACTATCGTTGTGGTTTTTGATGCGAGGTAAACGGTTCTTGCTAAGCCCGTAGTAGCCACGTAAAATTTGCAACAACAAAGTAGAGGGCGTCTAACTTGTTTTTGCAGGGCATGTTGTGATGTGATATGGTCAAGGCGTGATGCTATATTTTATTGTATGAGATGATCATGTTTTGTAACCGAAGTTATCGGCAATGGCAGGAGCCATATGGTTGTCGCTTTATTGTATGAAATTCAAGCATACTGTAATTGCTTTACTTTATCACTAAGCGGTAGCGATAGTCATAGAAGCAATAGATGGCGTAACGACAACGATGCTACGATGGAGATCAAGGTGTCGCGCCGGTGGCGATGGTGATCATGGCGGTGCTTGAAGATGGAATCACAAGCACAAGATGATGATGGCCATATCATATCACTTATATTGATTGCATGTGATGTTTATGCTTTACGCATCTTATCTTGATTTGATTGACGGTAGCATTTTAAGATGATCTCTCACTAATTATCAAGAAGTGTTCTCCTTGAGTATGCACCATTGTGAAAGTTCTTCGTGTTGAGACACCACGTGATGATCGGGTGTGATAGGCTCTACGTTCAAATACAATGGGTGCAAAACAGTTGCACACGCGGAATACTCAGGTTATACTTGACGAGCCTAGCATATACAGATATGGCCTCGGAACACGGAGACCGAAAGGTCGAGCGTGAATCATATAGTAGATATGATCAACATAGCGATGTTCACCATTGAATCTACTCCATCTCACGTGATGATCGGACATGGTTTAGTTGATTTGGATCACGTGATCACTTAGATGACTAGAGAGATGTCTGTCTAAGTGGGAGTTCTTAAGTAATATGATTAATTGAACTTAAATTTATCATGAACTTAGTACCTAATAGTATTTTGTTTGTCTATGTTTGTTTGTAGATAGATGGCTCGTGCTATTGTTCCGTTGAATTTTAATCGTTCCTTGAGAAAGCAAAGTTGAAAGATGATGGTAGCAATTACGGATGGGTCCGTAACTCGAGGATTATCCTCATTCTTTGCCTGAGAAAAGTTACGTCTGGAAGCACCGCTGGGTGCGAACTGCTTCTTGATCTGCAACCGGCGTTAAGAGCGTCTGGCGAGCAAAGTGATGACTACTTGATAGTTCGATGTGCCATGCTTTACGGCTTAGAACCGGGTCTTCAACGGCGTTTTGAGCGTCATGGAGCATATGAGATGTTCCAGGAGTTGAAGTTAATATTTCAAGCAAATGCCCGGATTGAGAGATATGAAGTCTCCAATAAGTTCGTAGCTGCAAGATGGAGGAGAATAGTTACATCGGTGAAAACATACTCAAAATGTCGGGTATAATAATCACTTGATTCAAGCTGGGAGTTAATCTTCACGATGATAGTGTCATTGATGAATTCTCCAATCACTACCACCAAGCTACAAGAGCTTCGTGATGAACTATAATATGCAAGGGATGAACAAGACTATTCGAGCTCTTCGCAATCTGAAAGCTGCGGAGGTAGAAATCAAGAAGGAGCATCAAGTGTTGATGGTTAACAAAACCACCAGTTTCAAGAAGAAGGGCAAAGGGAAGAAAAGGGAACTTCAAAAGAGCGGCAAGCAAGTTGCTGCTCAAGAGAAGAAACCCAAGTCTGGACCTAAGCACAAATCGAGTGCTTCTCTTTAAGCGATGGACCTTTGAAGCGGAACTGCCCCAAGTATTTGGCGGATAAGAAGGATGGCAAAGTGAACAAAGGTATATGTGATATAAATGTTATTGATGTGTACCTTACTAATGCTCGCAGATAGCACATGGGTATTTGATATTGGTTACATTGCTAATATTTGCAACTCGAAGCAGGACTACGGATTAGCGAAGATTAGCTAAGGGCGAGGTGACGATGCGGCGTGGGAAATGGTTCCAAAGTCGATGTGATCGCGGTCGACGCTACCTCTACATCTACCATCGGGATTAGTATTAGACCTAAATAATTGTTATTTGGTGCCACCGTTGAGCATGAACATTATATCTGGATCTTGTTTGATGCGAGGCGGTTATTCATTTAAATCGAGAGAATAATGGTTGTTCTATTTATATGAGTAATATCTTTTATGGTCATGCACCCTTGAAGAATGGTCTATTTTATTGAATCTCGATAGTAGTGATACACATATTCATAGTGTTGAAACCAAAAGATGCAGAGTTGATAACGATAGTGCAACTTATTTGTGTAATTGCCGTTTAGGTCATATCGATTGTAAAGCGCATGAAGAAACTCCATCTTGATGGGCTTTTGGAATCACTTGATTATGAATCACTTGGTACTTGCGAACCGTGCCTTATGGGCAAGATGACTAAAACGCCGTTCTCGGAACTATGGAGTGAGCAACTGATTTATTGGAAATCATACATCGATGTATGTGGTCCAATGAATGTTGAGGCTCATGGCGGTATCGTTATTTTCTCACCTTCACAGATGATTTGAGCAGATATGGGTATATCTACTTAATGAAACACAAGTCCGAAACATTTGAAAAGTTCAAAGAATTTCAGAGTGAAGTGGAAAATCATCGTAACAAGAAAATAAAGTTTCTATGATCGATCGTGGAGGAGAATATTTGAGTTCTGAGTTTGGTCTACACTTGAAACAATGCGGAATAGTTTAGCAACTCCGCCACCGGAACACCACAGCGAAATGGTGTGTCCGAGCGTCGAATGTCGTACTTTAGTTGATATGGTGCGATCTTGATGTCTCTTACTGATTTACCGCTATCGTTTTGGGGTTATGCTTTAGAGGCGGCGCATTCACGTTAAATAGGGCACCATCAAAATCCGTTGAGGCGACGCCTTATAAAGCTGTGGTTTGGCAAGAAACCAAAGTTGTCGTTTCTTAAAGTTTGGGGCTGCGATGCTTATGTGAAGAAACTTCAACCAGATAAGCTCGAACCCAAATCGAATGTGTCTTCATAGGATACCCAAAGGAGACTATTGGGTACACCTTCTATCACAGATTTGAGGGCAAGATTTTCGTTGCTAAATCGGATCCTTTCTAGAGAAGGAGTTTCTCTCGAAAGAAGTGAGTGGGAGGAAAGTAGAACTTGATGAGATAATCTGTATCTACTCTCTTATTGGAAAGTAGTTCATCACAAGAACCGGTTCTGTGACAACTACACCAATAGTGAGGAAGCTAATGATATTGATCATGAAACTTGAGATCAAGTTTCTCTTGAACCTCGTGGGTCTACAGAGTAAGATCCGCATCGAGTGGTGCGGTAATCCTATTCGGAAGTCATGTTACTTGACCATGATGAACCTACGAACTATGAGGAAGCGATGATGAGCCCAGATTCCATAAAATGGCTAGAAGCCATGAAATCGAGATGGGATCCATGTATGAAAACAAAGTATGGACTTTGGTTGACTTGCCGATGATCGGCAAGCCGTTGAGAATAAATGGATCTTTAAGAAGAAGACCGACGGCGATGGTAATGTAGCTGTCTATAAAGCTCGACTTGTTGCGAAAGGTTTTCGACAAGTTCAAGGGGTTGACTACGATGAGACTTTCTCACCCGTAGCGATGCTTAACTCTGTCCGAATCATGTTAGCTATTGCTGCATTTCATGATTATGAAATTTGGCAAATGGATGTCAAAACTGCATTCTTGAATGGATTTCTAGAAGAAGAGTTGTATATGATGCAGCCAGAAGGTTTTGTTGATCCAAAAGGTGCTAACAAAGTGTGCAAGCTCTAGCGATCCATTTATGGACTGGTGCAAGCATCTCGGAGTTGGAATAAACATTTGATAGTGTGATCAAAGCATATGGTTTTATATAGACTTTTGGAGAAGCCTGTATTTACAAGAAAGTGAGTGGGAGCTGTGTAGCATTTCTGATTTTATATGTAGATGACATATTATTAATTGGAAATGATATAGAATATCTGGATAGCATAAAGGGATACTTGAATAAAAGTTTTTCAATGAAAGACCTCGGTGAAGCTTCTTACATATTGGGCATCAAGATCTATAGAGATAGGTCAAGACGCTTAATAGGACTTTCACAAAGCACGTACCTTGACAAAATTTTGAAAAAGTTCAAAATGGATCAGGCAAAGAAAGGTTTCTTGCCTGTGCTACAAGGTGTGAAGTTGAGTCAAACTCAATGCCCGACCACAGCAGAAGTTAGAGAGAAAATGAAAGATGTTCCTATGCTTGACCATAGGCTCTATCATGTATGCAATCTTGTATACCGGACTGACGTATGCTTAGCAATAAGCTCTGCAGGAAGGTACCAAAGTAATCCAGAGTGGATCATTTGGACAGCGGTCAAGAACATCTGAAATACGAAAAGGACTAAGGATATGTTTCTCGTATATGGAGGTGACAAAGAGCTAGTCGTAAATGGTTACGTCGATGCAAGCTTTGACAACGATCCGGACGATTCTAAATCGCAAACCGGATACGTATTTTTATTAAACGATGGAGCTGTAAGTTGGTGCAGTTCTAAACAAAGCGTCGTGGCGGGATCTACATGTGAAGCGGAATACATAGCTGCTTCTGAAGCAGCAAATGAAGGAGTCTGGAAGAAGGAGTTCATTTCCGATCTAGGTGTCATACCTAGTGCATCGGGACCAATGAAGATCTTCTGTGACAATACTGGTGCTATTGCCTTGGCAAAGGAATCCAGATTTCACAAGAGGACCAAGCACATCAAGAGACGCTTCAATTTCATTCGGGACCAAGTCCAAGTGGGAGACATAGAGATTTGGAAGATACATACGGATCTGAATATTGCGGACCCGTTGACTAAGCCTCTCTCACGAGCAAAACATGATCAGCACCAAGACTCCATGGGTGTTAGAATCATTACTATGTAATCTAGACTATTGACTCTAGTGCAAGTGGGAGACTGAAGGAAATATGCCCTAGAGCCAATAATAAAGTTATTATTTATTTCCTCATATCATGATAAATGTTTATTATTCATGCTAGAATTGTATTAACCGGAAACATGATACATGTGTGAATACATAGACAAACATATAGTCACTAGTATGCCTCTACTTGACTAGCTCATTAATCAAAGATGGTTATGTTTCCTAACCATAGACATGTGTTGTCATTTGATTAATGGGATCACATCATTAGGAAAATGATGTGATTGACATGACCCATTCCGTTAGCTTAGCACTTGATCGTTTAGTATACTGCTATTGCTTTCTTCATGACTTATACAAGTTCCTGTAACTATGAGAATTATGCAACTCCCATTTATCGGAGGAACACTTTGGGTACTACCAAACGTCACAATGTAACTGGGTGATTATAAAGGAGTACTACAGGTGTCTCCGAAGGTACATGTTGAGTTGGCGTATTTCGAGATTAGGTTTTGTCACTCCGATTGTCGGAGAGGTATCTCTAGGCCCTCTCGGTAATGCACATCACTATAAGCCTTGCAAGCAATGTAGCTAATGAGTTAGTTACGGAATGATGTATTACGTAACGAGTAAAGAGTCATGCCGGTAACGAGATTGAACTAGGTATTGGATACCGATGATCAAATCTCGGGCAAGTAACATGCCGATGACAAAGGGAACAACGTATGTTGTTATGCGGTTTGACCGATAAAGATCTTCGTAGAATATGTAGGAACCAATATGGGCATCCAGGTCCCGCTATTGGTTATTGACCGAGAATGGTTCTAGGTCATGTCTACATAGTTCTCGAACCCGTAGGGTCCGCACGCTTAATGTTTCGATGGCAGTTTTATTATGAGTTTATAAGTTTTGATGTGCGAAGTTTGTTCGAGTCCGGATGTGATCACAGACATGACGAGGAGTTTGAAATGGTCGAGACATAAATATTGATATATTGGAAGCCTATGTTTGGACATCGGAATGGTTCGGGTGAAATCGGCATTTTACCGAGTACCGGAGGTTACGGAACCCCGGGGTTATTGGGCCTACATGGGCCTCGAGGGGAGAAGAGGGAAGGAGGCGGGGAGGGGCGCGCCTCCCTTCCTAGTCTGAATAGGACAAGGGAAGGGGAGCGGCGCCCCCCCTTTCCTTCTCCTCTTCCTCCTCTTTCCCCCCTTCTCCTACTCCTACTTGGAAATAGGGAGTCCTACTCCCGGTGGGAGTAGGACTCCCCCCTTGGCGCGCCCTTCTTGGCCGGCGGCCTCCTCCCCCTGGCTCCTTTATATACGGGGGCGGGAGGGCACCCCAAAGACACACAAGTTGATCTACGGATCGTTCCTTAGCCGTGTGCGGTGCCCCCCTCCACCATATTCCACCTCGGTCATATCGTCGCGGAGTTTAGGCGAAGCCCTGCGCCGGTAG
This sequence comes from Aegilops speltoides, assembly GCA_021437245.1. NCBI lineage: Eukaryota > Viridiplantae > Streptophyta > Magnoliopsida > Poales > Poaceae > Aegilops > Aegilops speltoides. The sequence continues at coordinate 483,897,287 of CM038145.1, forward strand.
AACATCATCATCATCACCACGCCGTCGTGCTGACGGAACTCATCTCCGGAGCTCTGCTGGATCGGAGGCCGGGGATCGTCATCGAGCTGAACGGGTGCTGAACTTGGAGGCTCCGTACGTTCGGTGCTTGGATCGGTCGGATCATAAAGACGTACGACTACATCAACCGCGTTGTGCTAACACTTCCGCTTATGGTCTACGAGGGTACGTAGACGAACACTCTCCCCTCTCATTGCTATATCATCACCATGATCTTGCGTGTGCGTAGGAATTTTTTTGAAATTACTACGTTCCCCAACACAATCTGCCCGGCCGCCGGCGAAGAAGGTGAGCAAGGTTTCGGGTGTGAAGTGCAAGAAGGTTCCTACGAAACAGCCGGCGCCTTCATCCACTCCCTCCGCCAAGGCAAGAGGTCATACAAAACTATGGTTTTATTTGCACACGAACTATGTTTTATTGTTCAAATTTGAACTGAATTATCGGAATCACTCATTTTCGGTTTGTGGGTCGACGCGGGCTGCGGCCGAGCAGACCGGCGTAGCCGACCCGTAAAAGAGCATATTCGAATATGATTTTTTTTACGGGTCGGCTACACGGGGTCTGCTCGGCCGCAGCCCGCGTTGACCCGCAAATCCGTTTTTTAGCGAACTGTAAACGCATTTTGCTGGTCGGCAGTATACGGGGTCTGCTAGAGATGCTCTAAATAGGTGTAGCATTTTTGAGAGTGTTCCAGCACAGGTTTAAGGTGTCCGTCTCGCACGTGGCAAGAGAGCAGGACGCTGCCGTAGGACCGTCCCCTCGAGGACCACTACTTGTACCTTTTAAATGAAGAGACGGATTGTGTTTTCTTTGAGCATTGATGACCCACAAGTGTAGGGGATCAATCGTAGTCCTTTCGATAAGTAAGAGTGTCGAACCCAACGAGGAGCAGAAGGAAATGATAAGCGGTTGTAGGATCGGAAGTATGTCTAGAGGGGGGGTGATTAGACTACTTGACAACTTAAAAATTTTGCCTTTTGATTGGAGTAGTTTCTTAGCAAGTTCACAAAGACAACCAAGTCAAGTATCACCCTACACATGCAATTCTAGAGTTATGGCAGCGGAAAGTAAATTGCATTATAGTAAATGAGAGGTGGAGAAGAGCAAAGCATAATGGAGACACGGAGATTTTTCTCGTGGTTCCGATAGGTGGTGCTATCGTCAATCCACGTTGATGGAGACTTCAACCCACGGAGGGTAACGGCTGCTTTGAGTCCACGGAGGGCTCCACCCACGAAGGGTCCACGAAGAAGCAACCTTGTCTATGCCATCATGGCCTACGTCCACGGAGGACTAGCCTTACTCGGGGTAGATCTTCACGAAGTAGGCGATCTCCTTGCCCTTACAAACTTCTTGGTTCAACTCCACATCATGACGGAGGCTCCCAAGCGACACCTAACCAATCTAGGAGGCACCACCCTCCAAAAGGTAATAGATGGGGTTGGTGATGATGAACTCCTTGCTCTTGTGCTTCAAATGATAATCTCCCCAACACTCAACTCTCCTCACTGATATGGCTGTGGTGGAAGAAGGGATTGAGTGGAAAGCAACTTGGGAAGGCTAGAAATCAAGTTTCATATGGTAGGAATGGAGCAACTTGATCTCAACACAAGGGTAGGTAGTTTTCTTCTCAGAAATGTAAGGTAGGAGTGGTAGATCTTTCTGATGGCTCTCTCCACGAATGAAGAGGAGGTGGAGGGTATTTATAGCCTCCACACAAAATCCAACCGTTACACACATTTGACCAATCTCGGTCGGACCGAAGTTGACAACTCGGTCGGACCGAAAGTTCAAATCTTGTGAGCGTTGGGATTTTCAGTGGGACCGAAAATACAATCTCGGTTAGTCCGATTCTTCCAAAGTCTAGGGTTTGCCAATCTCGGTGGGACCGACTTTCTCATCTCGGTGACACCGATTTGAGTCTGAAGGTTCTGAAGCTTGGCAACACCAATTTCGAATGACCGAGTTTGGAATCGGAAAATCCGAGATTCTTAGGGTTTGGCTATATGGCTGAGGTGGTTCATCTCGGTGTGGTGAGTTTATGGAATCGGTGGGACCGAGATTACTTATGGGTTTATGTTGGAATGAAAGATTGCTGATAGTTTGAGAGATAAATCACTAAGCACTTGAGCAACCAGATCATCATCATAACCTCATCCCTTTTAATAGTATTGGCTTTCCTATGGACTCAATGTGATCTTGGATCACTAAACCAAAAATGGAGTCTTGAGCTTTTGCCAATGTTTTCCTTAGCATTTTGAGGGGTCCACATCATCGGTCATTGCCATACCCATATCCTTGAACTTTCTGAAATATTCTCAAGAAATGATTAGTTCAATGATATATATGTTGTTATTAATTACCAAAACCATCTAGGGATTAGTTGCACTTTCAATCTCCCCCTTTTTGGTAATTGATGACAACATATAGATCAAAGCTTCGACAAAAGATATAATCAATGAATGACATCGTCGCTTTGAGAAGTATGTGATAAGCAAGAGCTCCCCCTAAATTTGTGCATTATTTAAGATTTGCGTTTGAATGCAAATGCACAATCGATTAGGATCATGGGTTACTCTTCCATGTCACATACATCTTGGTGGAGCGCACAAAATGATAAGAATGAATAACATGCACCCAATCACCAAGACATGAGTAAATGATCATACAAGATATGAATGTGATATGATAAGCATCAAGCACACATTAAGCACAGTATGATCAAGCACTCATCAAGATAGAGCTAACGTAGTATCAAGCACACGAAGTATCTCAAAGAACTCAAAAGTATCTCAAGGAAAACCATAAGCGAAAGAGCAAAAACGAGCACTCTCTCTCGAAGCCCTATGATCTATACATTTTCTCCCCTTTGGCAACAAGTTACCAAAAGTTCGAGATGTATAGAGCTAATCGTCACTCGGGACTCTGCTGGCGGCTCATGCGTGTCGATGGAGTGGAGATAGCTGCATCTGCAAAGCTCTGCTGAAGTCTGTGGAGCTGGAGGAGTGGATCTTGAAGCTGGTCTTTGGGCCGACGGAGCTGTAGGAGGTCTTGATGTGGTAGCCACAGGGTCGACCTTTGGAATAGCGGTGATCTGGGCTTTGTGGGCCTTTGGAGCAGGCTGCTCATAGTCATCTGGACCAAATCACCTTCCATCTCTCTCATGAGTTCGCCTTCTCCTCTTAGCTTCCTCGATGTCGCCTCAAGCTTGTTGACGGTGACACTGCACTGCATCGACAACGTCGAGCATGGAACTTATCCTCAACGATCCTCTCAAGGCTCTCCCGAGGCTGTACTATCTGGCAGGCGTAGCTCAATTCTCTGAGTGGCTTCAAGAAGTTGTTCTGCAGCGCTCTTGGGCTTTTCTTGCTGCTTCCTTCTCGGCTTTAGCTTGTTTGGCAACTTCGGACTTAGCATGTCCTTCTACAGATGTGGGAGCATCCTCAGTCATCACAACCTCGTTGTCCTCATGTTCAGGCTGCAGTGGCAAGTGGGGTCTATCCAACAGGTAGGTGTCCGTGCCAAACTTGGCATTAATGAGCATCTGAATATGCGGAGCAAACCCACACGACCTCTTCTGGTCTGCTGCTGTCCTCTTGATAGTCTCAACTATCAGGTCCATCACCTTAAAAGGTGTCTTCTGATCTAGAATGTGCAGCATGTTGATAGAGTACCCTCTTATCATGCGGTGGTCCCCTGACTTAGGCATCAAAGTATGCCTCAGAATGGTGTTGGTGGTTGGGAGACCAGCCTGAAGATAATAGACTGAACCAAGCTTCCATATCTCTACATCCTTCTCCTTGACTTCATTGTACATGTTCTTCATTGACTCGTGATTTTTCTTCGGAATGCCATAGACATCAATATCATCTTCCCTTGAAACAGGTGCATTCAACAATGCTCTCCATTCCTCTGATGAGAATGGAATCTACGCCTTCATCATCCATACAATCCTGCCATCGGATAGAAGTGTGCGGTGGCATAGAACGCATGATCATCTCGTCGTTCCAAGCGATCGATTTCGACCAACGAACTCTGCAATCCCACAAGCAGTGAAGCTTTCATGCACATGTGGGAAGAAGTCTCTGTGCTCTTCACTGTCGATGTATTTCCAGTCAACGTATCTGGTGTCAGCAACAATTGGCTTCTTGTCCATGAGCACTGTCTCATAAAAGTCTTGTTGCTCTCTTGTGTGGAATCTTGGGTCAACTGCTGTTCTTCTCCTGGTGGCATATGGATCTGCTTGCCTCCATAGCCTTAGACCTTTATCCTTCCTTTCCTTCATATTTTCAGCTCGAGGATGAGCATCATTATGAACTGGCAGTTTCTGTCTGAGCTTGAGCAAATCATGAGCCTCATCATCTGATTCTGCAGGTGGCACATTGTCCTTTTTCTTTTCTGAAGCAGGTATGTTCCTCACAGTCTTCTTTGGTTTGGCAGCTGGTTTGGCTTGTGCTGCCTTTGCTGGAGCTGATTGCTTAACCTTTGTGGGTGCTCACCTTACGATGGCATCACCCATCAACTTCGCTTACGAGGAGGCTGAGGTGCATCCTCATCGAATCATCATCATCTTCAGCAGTTTCTTCATGAACTTTCCTCTTCCTCTTGGAAGTCTTCTTGATTTTCTTTGGATGTTTCTTCCATCTTTGAGCTTACGTGCTGTGATGGATTTCTTGACCTTGCTTGTGCCTCTCTTGGTTTGTTGCCCTTGATGCTCTTTGGCAACCACTTTCCTCTTAGGCTTAGATGTTATTTCCTCATCTGCAACAAAATCTGAATCTTCCTCATCTGAATTCCTCTTCCTCCACGGCCTGGTGGCATTGCAGCGATCCACTTGGAGTGCTTCTCTCTCCATCATCTGAAAGACGCTTGCTTTACGGACTTGTAGCTGCCTCTGGAATCTCAAGCGGCATCTCGGACCTGTTACATTGTCACTTCCTTCAGACATGTCTGACAACCTGTGAATAGAATAGGTATAGGCAGAATAGAAGAGTTATCACAAACTGCAGAGGATTTTGCAAAAAAAAATGAGTTCAAACTTTAGTTTTAGGTTTTCACAGAATACATGTCGGTCGACCGAAGTCTATCAATTCGTGAAACCGAAATGTCTAAACAGACCACATACACCACTTTCGGTTGGACGAAATGGGTTTCGATCTAGCCGAGACAGCTAGGGTTTCACTAAATCTTCATTTCGGTCTTACCGATTTGCACAACTTCGGTTTCACGAAAGCGTGCGGTCAATGACCGAGGCCAAATCGGTCATCCGAAAATGCAGAATCGGTCACACCGAGATGTGTTCGTGAAACCTAACCTAAAATTTTCACTCGAAGTTTGTTCTATGATCTAAGCGATTTGGATAGGAGATCTCAATCTTGGCAAGAAACTTGCAACGCCTAACGTGCATTGAATCAGCGGTTGGAGCACGAGAGGATGAAACTCACCCAATGCGGTGGAGCTTCACCACGGCGCAACGGCGCGAAGAGAAGGACCGTTGACGGTGATGGAGACCCGCGGCGAGGGCGCACAGGCGACGGCGGAGACGATCCGGAGACCAAGGCGACGGCAGCGAAGGGTTTGAGGGCGAAGCGTTTGAAGAAGTAATCAACGCGCTCGTCCTCGAGTATATATACCCTTCGGTGTCGGTGGGACCGAGTTTGAAAACTCGGTGGGACCGAGATGGTTAACTGCGTGCAGTTACACACATCGGTCACGCCGAAAGTTGAAACTCGGTTTCACCGAGGTGAAAACCTAGATCAATCCAAGTGATCTCGGTCTGTCCGATTTGAGTATATCGGTTTGACCGAAAGTACTTAGAAGGTTTTGGAAGTTAGGCTTTTGACGGATCGGTGGCTCCGAGTGCTCCTCACTCGGTCTGTCCGAAAAAGTCTTGTTCAAGGTTTGTGATATATGAGCATGAATAGAGTTTGAGACAAGAAAGCATAGATAGCTAAGGGAGGAACTTAGGCATTCTTGTCCATCCATTTGGTCAAAAAGAAAGTAGACCATAAAGACCAAAGCAACAAATGGATGTACTCGAATGGATAAAATCGTGCATCCAACATGCTCACACAATAAGATAGCAAATGAAATATGTGTCAAACATGCACAAACAAAACACTAACAGCTAGCACACAATTTGGCGATGACTAGGTCATCTATATATGAGTATATTGACTTAGGAGTCAAATGAGATCATTTGATCATAGGTCATACTCATCGTTTAAGCACAAGTGGGGTTACCACTTTTCCATAAAGCATTGATGTGTTCACATCATTAGAAGATGCTTTAGCTCATTTCTTTTGAGCAAAGCTCCCCCTTGATGTGAGAACCCCTTTTAAAGGGTCAAACTAACCTTGGGTTGTCGTTGAAGACTTCATGTAGATGTTGAAGATGTGGATGCTCAATGTTGATGAAGATCATCAAGAGTTGGGAGCAATCCTTTGGATTTGGGCACTTTCAATACCTACATGGGTTAGTCCCACAAGGAACAAACAAGAATATCTATGGACATAGATTGAAGTTCACAATAGATGATGTCCATGAAAGCAATGATTACCTTGTCCCTTGACTTACCTACATGAGGGTTTGTGACTCCATGAACTAGTGCAAGATGTGGAAGTTGATTGCACAAGTCCTTGCCAAAATGAATATGAGTGAAGTATATTGGCGGAGTCACCCTCAAGAACTTTCTAGTTCTTCTTCTTCGGGATCCACATCATCTTGATGGGAATCCTTGGGGTAGTAGTTGAGCTTGTTGAAGTAGAACTTGAAGTTGCCTTGGGAACCCACTTGACCATGGCCTTGGGTGCTTCAATGAATGCATCAATCTCCTCTTGAAGCTTGTCCTTGCCTTTTAGCTTGTGGTCTTGTGGTGAAAGGTCATCTTGAGCTTGTTCCTCGTTTGAAGAAGTAGGATCATACTTCTTCTCTTGAGAGACAAACTTTGGAGTGGGATATTGACCTTCTTCCCATTCAACACCCTCGGCGTTGAACTTTCGCTCAAAACCAATTCCTTGATTCTTCGGTGTCTTCCTTGTTTGCGAACAATTTCCTCAAAGCTTTTGCTTCGGCAAGACTCTTGTAGACACCTTTCTCTATAATCCCTTTCAATAAACTATTTTCTTGCTCAAGTGAAACTTGGCTTGAAACATTGTTAGTGGAATCAAGAGAATTACTAGAAGTAACAACATTTGATTTAGCATGATTATTGTTACTACTAGATGAAGAATTTTTCTTATGCTTGTCATGCTTAGTTTTAATAGGTGGCAAGAAATTAGACAGAGAAGTCGTTTGGCAAGATATGAAGAACTCTTCTTTGAAGATCGTCATTGATAGCTTTTAGAAACTCATGTTCTTGCTCTAGATTGAGCTTCTCGAGCGTAGCTTCTCATGAGATCTTAGGAGCTCTCTATGATCTTCTTGAGTTGTTTCATGAGCTAACTTAAGAGTGTTTAGTTCTTTAGTTAGGCGCTCAATCTCCTTCATAGCATTGTCATTCGACTCATCTCGACTATAAAGACTACTAGCATGTTCATCATTACTAAGCTCACTAGATTTATCATGTAAAAGCTCATCTTCACCAAGCAAGTCATCCTCATCACTATCAAAGTCAATAAACTCAGGATGTGATACCTTGGGGCCTTTTGCCATGAAGCATCTTCCAATTCCCTCATTTGGTGAATCAAATATGTCATAGGAGTTGGAGTTGGAGGACACGAGAGCAAGACCGCAACACCTTCATCTTGGTCAGATTCGGAGTTGGAGTGATAGCTTCTTTCGGAGTGATTGTCGAGTCGGGCGGAAACCCATTCACCAACATGAGCTTGATGTTTTCTTCTTGTGTAGCTCCTTGATGACTTGTCTTTCCTTTCCGAATCCTTGCTTCTCCGAGAGGATCTTCGTTCATAACGATCATCTCTACTCCTTCTCTCCTTTCGAGGCGACTCTTCTCTTGAGCTTCTTCTTCTTGGAGATTCTTCTCTTCTCTTGTGGGGAGTCGAACACTCATTTGAGTAGTGTCGGGTCTTCCACAATTGTAGCAGATTTCGATCACGACTAGAAGATCTCTTTTCATCATATGATCTAGACTTTGAGCTTCTTTCCTTGCATCTACTCTTGTAGAATTTGTTGAAGTTCTTCACCATTAGGCTTATCTCTTCATTGGAAACTAGCTTGTCACTTGAGGATGTGGGAGCTTCAACTGTAGCTTTGTAAGCACCACTTGACTTGTTGTGAAGCTCTTCCTTATCTTTAAGTGTCATCTCATGAGCAACAATCCTTCCAATGACTTCGGTAGGCTTGAGATCTTTGTAATTTGGCATCATTTGGATCAAAGTACACACGGTGTCATACTTTCCATCCAAAGCTCTGAGAATTTTCTTGATGATAAATCGGTCGGTCATTTCTTCGCTTCCTAAGCCTGCCATCTCATTGGTGATGAGAGCAAGCCTAGAATACATTTCAGCGACTCCTTCACCTTCCTTCATCTTGAACTTGTCAAGCTGACCTTGAAGAACATCTAGCTTTGATTCCTTCACGGACTCGGTACCTTCGTGCATTTCGACCAAAGTATCCCAAATCTCTTTTGCATTTTCAAGACGGCTGATCTTGTTGAACTCCTCGGGACACAAAGCATTGAAGAGAATGTCACAAGCTTGAGCATTGTTCTGTAACATCCGCAACTCATCCGCAGTAGCTTCGCGATCCGGAACTTTTCCTTCTTCGAAGAACTCACCTTGCAAGCCAACACAAATAATGCCCCATGCGGCAGGGTTATGTCCAAGAATATGCATTTTCATTTTATGCTTCCAACTAGCAAAGTTTGAACCATCAAAGTAAGGACCTCTCTGAAAATTACCCTCACTAGGCGCCATACTCTCCTAGGTTGTGAAACCAAGCTTATGGAGTCAATGCAATGAAACCAATCCAATGGAGACCAAAGCTCGATACCACTTGTAGGATCGGAAGTATGTCTAGAGGGGGTGATTAGACTACTTGACAACTTAAAAATTTTGCCTTTTGATTGGAGTAGTTTCTTAGCAAGTTCACAAAGACAACCAAGTCAAGTATCACCCTACACATGCAATTCTAGAGTTATGGCAGCGGAAAGTAAATTGCACGATAGTAAATGAGAGGTGGAGAAGAGCAAACGCATAATGGAGACACGGAGATTTTTCTCGTGGTTCCGATAGGTGGTGCTATCGTCAATCCACGTTGATGGAGACTTCAACCCACGGAGGGTAACGGCCTTGAGTCCACGGAGGGCTCCACCCACGAAGGGTCCACGAAGAAGCAACCTTGTCTATGCCATCATGGCCTACGCCCACGGAGGACTAGCCTTACTCGGGGTAGATCTTCACGAAGTAGGCGATCTCCTTGCCCTTACAAACTTCTTGGTTCAACTCCACATCATGACGGAGGCTCCCAAGCGACACCTAACCAATCTAGGAGGCACCACCCTCCAAAAGGTAATAGATGGGGTTGGTGATGATGAACTCCTTGCTCTTGTGCTTCAAATGATAATCTCCCCAACACTCAACTCTCCTCACTGATATGGCTGTGGTGGAAGAAGGGATTGAGTGGAAAGCAACTTGGGAAGGCTAGAAATCAAGTTTCATATGGTAGGAATGGAGCAACTTGATCTCAACACAAGGGTAGGTAGTTTTCTTCTCAGAAATGTAAGGTAGGAGTGGTAGATCTTTCTGATGGCTCTCTCCACGAATGAAGAGGAGGTGGAGGGTATTTATAGCCTCCACACAAAATCCAACCGTTACACACATTTGACCAATCTCGGTCGGACCGAAGTTGACAACTCGGTCGGACCGAAAGTTCAAATCTTGTGAGCGTTGGGATTTTCAGTGGGACGAAAATACAATCTCGGTTAGTCCGATTCTTCCAAAGTCTAGGGTTTGCCAATCTCGGTGGGACCGACTTTCTCATCTCGGTGACACCGATTTGAGTCTGAAGGTTCTGAAGCTTGGCAACACCAATTTCGAATGACCGAGTTTGGAATCGGAAAATCCGAGATTCTTAGGGTTTGGTTATATGGTGAGGTGGTTCATCTCGGTGTGGTGAGTTTATGGAATCGGTGGGACCGAGATTACTTATGGGTTTATGTTGGAATGAAAGATTGCTGATAGTTTGAGAGATAAATCACTAAGCACTTGAGCAACCAGATCATCATCATAACCTCATCCCCTTTTAATAGTATTGGCTTTCCTATGGACTCAATGTGATCTTGGATCACTAAACCAAAAATGGAGTCTTGAGCTTTTGCCAATGTTTTCCTTAGCATTTTGAGGGGTCCACATCATCAGTCATTGCCATACCCATATCACTGAACTTTCTGAAATATTCTCAAGAAATGATTAGTTCAATGATATATATGTTGTTATTAATTACCAAAACCACCTAGGGATTAGTTGCACTTTCAGCGGTTTTCAGTAAGGTTTTCTCTGCAAGCACTGAAATTGTAGGTGATAGATAGTTTTGTGATAAGATAAATAGTAACGAGTAACAAATAAATAAAGTAAATAAAGTGCAGCTAGGTGGCCCAATCCTTTTTGTAGCAAAGGATAAGCCTGGACAATTTCTAATAATGAGAAAGGAGCTCCCGAGGACGCATGGGAATTATCGTCAAGCTAGTTTTCATCACGTTCATATGATTCGCGTTCGGTACTTTGATAATTTGATGTGTGGGTGGATCGGTACTTGGGTACTGCCCTTACTTGGACAAGCATCCCACTTATGATTAACACCTATTGCAAGTGTCACAACTACAAAAGAAGTATTAAGGTAAACCTAACCACATCATTAAACATATGGATCCATATCAGCCCCTAACGAAGCAACGCATAAACTAGGGTTTAAGCTTCTGTCACTCTAGAAACCCATCATCTACTTATTACTTCCCCATGCCTCCCTCTAGGCCCAAATAATGGTGAAGTGTCATGTAGTCGACGTTCACATAACACCACTAGAGGAAAAGACAACATACATCTCATCAAAATATCAAACGAATACGAAATTCACATGACTAATAATAGCAAGACTTCACCCATGTCCTCAGGAACAAACGTAACTACTCACAAAGCATATTCATGTTCATAATCAGAGGAGTAATAATATGCATAAAGGATCTGAACATATGATCTTCCACCAAGTAAACCAATTAGCATCAACTACAAGGACTAATCAACACTAGTAGCAACCCACAGGTACCAATTTGTGGTTTTGATACAAGATTGGATACAAGAGATGAACTAGGGTTTTGAGAGGAGATGGTGCTGGTGAAGATGTTGATGGAGATTGACCCCCTCTTGATGAGAGGATCGTTGGTGATGATGTTGGTGATGATTTCCCCCTCCCGGAGGGAAGTTTCCCCGGCAGAACAGCTCCGCCAGAGCCCTAGATTGATTCCGCCAAGGTTCCGCCTCGTGGCGGCGGAGTTTCGTCCCGTAAGCTTGCCCACGATTTTTTTTCAGGGTAAAAGCTCTGATATAGCAGAATATGGACATCGGAGGCCCACCAGGGGGCCCAGGAGATAGGGGCGCGCCCTGTAGGGGGGCGCCCTCCACTCTCCTGGACAGGGTGTGGGCCCCCTGGTGTATTTCTTTCGCTCAAAAATTCTTATTAATTCCAAAAAGATGTTTCGTGGAGTTTCAGGACTTTTGGAGTTGTGTAGAATAGGTTTACAACGTTTGCTCCTTTTCCAGCCAGAATTCCAGCTGCCGGCATTCCCCCTCTTCATGGTAAACCTTGTAAAATAAGAGAGAATAGCCATAAGTATTGAGATATAATGTGTAATAACAGCCCATAATGCAATAAATATTGATATAAAAGCATGATGCAAAATGGACGTATCAACTCCCCCAAGCTTATACCTCGCTTGTCCTCAAGCGGAAGCCGAAATCGAAAAATATGTCCACATGTTTAGAGATAGAGGTGTCGATAAAAATAAAATACGGACATGAGGGCATCATGATCATTCTTATAACAGCAACATATATAGATTTTATCATATGATTTCTTATGCTCAAGTAACAATCAATTCACAATGTCAAGTATGGTTCAAAAACTTCATTGGGCACTAATAAACTATAATCTCAGTCATTGACGCAATTGCAATTTATCGTAACATCAGAAAGAGTCAACAATAGAGCTTTTCAACAAGCTCACATACTCAACTATCTCGTAGTCTTCTACAACTGCTAACACTCACGCAGTACTTGTGGTTATGGAGTTTCAGCCGGACACTGAGAAAGATAGGGGCTTATTGTGTTGCCTCCCAACGTATTCACCTTGAGGTGATGTCAACAGTAATAGCCTATGCTAACTTACATCCAATTGGATATATATATCATGATCTTTCAAACACGAGGAGCTTGCCAAAGGATAAAATGAAAAAGGGAAGGTGAGGATCACCTTGACTCGAACATAAAGTAAAAACATAAAGTAAAAGATAGGCCCTTCACGGAGGGAAGCAGAGGTTGTCATGTGCGTTTAGGGTTGATGCACAAAATCTTAATGCAAAAAAACGTCACTTTATATTGCCCCTTGTATGTGGACCTTTATTATGCAGTCTTTCGCTTTTATTACTTCCACAACAAGATCGTACAAAGCTTATTTTCTTCGCACTAATAAGTCATACATATTTAGATAGCAATTTTTATTGCTTGCAACATGACAACTTACTTGAAGGATCTTACTCAATCCATAGGTAGGTATGGTGGACTCTCATGGCAAAACTGGGTTTAAGGATAATTGGAAGCACAAGTAGTACCTCTACTTGGTGCAAGGAATTTGGCTAGCATGAGGGGGAAAGGCAAGCTCAACATGTTTGGAAGGTCAATGACAATATACTTTAACTGAGATGTCGGAAAACATAAACTATTACGTTGTCTTCCTTGTCCAACGTCAACTCTTTTAGCATGTCATACTTAACGAGTGCTCCCAATTATAAAAAGGTGTCCAAGATAATATATTTGTATGTGAACCCCTCTTTCCTTATCACTTCCTATTAATTGCAACGATGACCAAAACTACGTTCATCAACTCTCAACAATTTTTATGCCTCATACTTCCTATGTGTGAAGTTCTCACTATCCGTAAGATCAATATGAACTCTATTATTCTTTCTACTTTCTCAAGATTATAGCAACATAGCAAAGCCCTTGACTCAACACTAATATTTATTATAGATAGCTCACGGACTTGATTACAAAAAGAGATCACAAAGCAAAACTCAAACTACTTGATATCAAAACTTCAATCTACTAGATCAAGATACTACTAAAAGGATTGAACTAAATAAAGCGGTAAAGATAGTAGTGTGATGGTGATACGATACCGGGGCTCCTCCCCCAAGCTTGGCAGTTGCCAAGGGGAGTGCCCATACCCATGTGATTATTTCTCCTTCTTCACGGTTGGTGTTATGATCTTCTTGGCGATTATGCCCTTCAGGATACGGTTCTCCTCCTCGAGCTTATTGACTTGTTATTTGAGGTCCATAATTTCTTTACGGAGCTTGCCCGTAACGGCCAAAGCTCCTTTTACCCAAGGATGCTGCATAGCTTCTGGAGAACAAGTGAAACTTTTTTTCATATTTTCATAAGAAAGAAATCTAGAGTTGGAAGGAGTGACCGAAGTAGGGATAGCCACGCTAGGTAGTTCCCCCATAGTGAACTCTGCTCGGAGACGAGAGGTAACTTCTTGATCCTCCTCCATGGCATCTATCCTTTTCAAATCAGCCTCCATCATCCTCCGTTGATGGTCCAAAGTGATAGGCATCGCTATTTGCTCCAGGACCCGGCGTTGGGTGAGACACCCGACTCTCCCCAACTGACTCCTGAGAAGACATCTTGCTTTATTCTGCAACAGGAACAGCTCGAAACGAAAACAGAGGATATTTGCGTGATACGATGGTAAAAACCTTCGGGAGTATATATAATGAATTTTTACCGACCAAAATACGTAATATGCAAGAAAATGGAGTCCGGGAGGCACACGAGATGCCCACAAGATAGGGGGCATGCCCAGTAGGGGGGCGCGCCCTCCACCCTCGTGGAGGCCTCGTGTCCTTCCCGGATTACTTCTTGCTTTCCAAAATTCTTAAATATTCCAAAACGGAGAAAAATTGCCATTAGAATTGTTTTGGCGTCGGTTTACTTACCGTACCACATACCTATTCCTTTTGAGTGCAAAGCGTTCGGAAAGTGTCCCTTATGTATTCCTCCGGGGTTATGGTTTCAATAATATTAGTTTCAACATTGATAGGATTACCTGAGATATAATGTTTGATTCTTTGACCGTTCACCACCCTCGGATTTGTGCCTTCGAAGTTGTTGATTTTTATGGCACCGGAACGATAGACCTCCTCGATAACATAAGGACCTTCCCATTTAGAGAGAAGTTTTCTTGCAAAAAATCTTAAACGAGAGTTGAATAATAACACAATCACCTACGTTGAATTCTCACTTTTGTATCCTTTTGTCATGCCATCGTTTAACCTTTTCTTTGAATAGCTTGGCATTCCCATAAGCTTGGGTTCTCCATTCATCAAGTGAGCTAATGTCAAACAACCTCTTCTCACCGGCAAGTTTGAAGTCATAATTGAGCTCTTTAATAGCCCAATATGCTTTATGTTCAAGTTCAAGAGGTAAGTGACATGCTTTTCCATGAACCATCTTATACGGAGACATGCCCATAGGATTTTTATATGCAGTTCTATAGGCCCATAATGCATCATCAAGTTTCTCGGACCAATTCTTTCTAGATCTATTGACAGTCCTGCACAAAATTAATTTGAGCTCTCTGTTGCTCAACTCTACTTGACCACTAGACTGTGGGTGATAAGGAGATGCAATTCTATGATTAACATCGTACTTAGCAAGCATCTTACGGAAAGCACCATGAATAAAATGTGAACCACCATCAGTCATCAGATATCTAGGGACTCCAAACCTCGGAAAAATAACTTCTTTAAGCATCTTAATAGAGGTGTTATGATCAGCACTACTAGTTGGAATATCTTCTACCCACTTAGTAACGTAATCAACAACAACTAAAATATGTGTGTAACCATTAGAGGCAGGAAAAGGTCCCATATAATCAAAGCCCCAAACATCAAATGGTTCAATAACAAGAGAATAATTCATAGGCATTTCTTGACGTCTACTAATGTTACCTATTCTTTGACATTCATCACAAGATAAGACAAACTTACGAGCATCTTTGAAGAGAGTAGGCCAATAAAAACCAGATTGTAGTACCTTGTGTGCAGTTCTGTCTCCAGCGTGGTGTCCTCCATAGGATTCAGAGTGACACTTACGTAGAATCTGTTCCTGTTCATGCTCAGGCACACAACGTCTAATAACACCATCTACTCCTTCTTTATAAAGGTGTGGGTCATCCCAAAAGTAATGTCTTAAATCATAAAAGAAATTTTCCTTTTGCTGGTATGTGAAACTAGGCAATATAAATTTAGCAACAATGTAATTAGCATAATAAGCATACTAACGAGCAGTACGAGAACCATTAACGACCGCTAATTGTTCATCGGGAAAGCTATCATTAATAGGCAGTGGGTCATCAAGAACATTCTCTAACCTAGACAAGTTATCTGCAATGGGGCACTACTAGGGAAAACCCTAGCAGTAGCGCGTGTTTTGTGCCCACTAGTAGCGCGGGAAGCCGCGCTACTAATAAGGCACTACAGCTATTGCTTAGCAGTAACGCGTGCCATCACGCGCTACTACTAGTACAAATAGCTGCAGCGCTTGTCCAGTACCGCGCTACTGCTATGGTATCTACTTGCAGCGTGTTTTCTTTCCATCGCTACTAGTATTTTTTTTAATTTTTTAGTGTATTTATGCGCCATCATACAAATATTGGTACAATACCAGCTGTTATGAGGTTTACATCATTATGTCCATAACAGTGTATTAAATGAAGGTGGATTAGGTTCAAGTGGAGGCAATATGTGGTGCATGTCAAAAGTATACTACTAATCCAAACTTGATCTAGTTTGGATTAGTAGTACTTTCGATGTGCACCACATGTTGCCTCCACTTGAATCTAATCCTTGAGACAAGATATTTAATCATCATCATGGTCATTACCACCAACAGTATTTATTTAATCCCCACTAACACTAGCTAATAATAACCATCATAGTCATTACCACCAACACTAGCTATTTTATCATCATAGTAATAGTGTAGCACATCATCATCCTGAAACTCATTTCTAGCCAGCTACTCACTCCTGTTACTCACTCCTGCTGCTCTCTCTTAGGTAAAAGAACATAAAACATGTGTAGCTCTCCTCCTTGACCAAGTTGGAGCATGCAGATGAACCTGTCTCCTAATCGTGGAAGGCGCCTCTGGTTGCTGCTCCCTAGTACTTCTCTGCGCTCCCACAACACATATTTGGTCCAGTCTTGCACTATTAAGCATCCATCGCTAATCTTGAATGCACTAAAGTAAGCTGTAGGATATCTTGACCGTAAGTTGATAATACTCATGATACCTTTAGTCTCGATCCCATAAGGCACAACATTCATCGGGAGTCCCTGTTGAAGAACATCGTATGGTAACATACTTAGCAATGAAGTTTAGCTTCAAAAATAATGTATGGAAAAGATGCAATGAGGATAAAAAGTAAAAATCTTACCATCCTTCCTAAATGGATGTGACCGTAGTTCATTACGAACACTATTGGTCGCACATTTTCAGTACTAAGATTTCTAAATGCAGGAAGAAAATTTGTCTTGACGGTATCAAGATCCTCAAGCCATGAAACATAATGGTGAGCTCCTCGCAGCTTGAGTTCAGCCCCGTGACGATATACGGTCCTGTCTACCAAGCGCTGGACATGTTTGCTTGCACGGAAATAAGTCGACAATACTGAATTAGTTGTCAACTATTTTGAATAAACAATATCAAAGACATAAATATGGTTGAGAAACTTACATAATGGTATAATGGAGGCATTTGCACATTGACCCAGATGTCGGTATTACCTTCAATATCATCTTCCGGACGAATATCAAAGGTGATAACCATATCAGGCTCAAATGCATAAGTCTTGCATAGTGCTCGCCATGTTTTGCATCCAAAATAGGTGTAGTCGTCTGAATTGTATAACCGCATGGAAAATATAACCATGCTCGGTCTTCAAGTAAACTTTATTTTCCTCCATACTATGACTGAAACCTATCTTATCCAATACAAAAACTCTTGCATGGCGGGGATACGCTAGTAGAATAGTAAAAAATATAAGTTGAAGCAAATGAAGCGGATGTCATGCTTAATTACGAAAAAAGACTTGTCGTTGTGACTTCATCAGTATCCACTTCTAAGTTCTCGTCCAGCTTGATGTTGAGCGCCTATCATCATCTAGGAAGATTCCGTCAGACAAAGGCGCATTCGTCTTCGCAGTATTTGCAAATACCGAAATCCTTCTCGTCGTCAGACATTTCCTATGTTCATAGTTAAAACATTAATTGAAAATCGATCGAAGACAACTACCAAGATACTCAACACACAAATTCGAGGCACTCGATATTTCCTACATATTCTAGCACAAGTCATGCCAAAATTCACGGAAAAATCCGGCATGACCTTTGCTGAAATAGGACATATCGAGCGCCTGAAATTTGCCGGAGCGAAATGAATCAACACTCCGCAAAACATAGGCCACTCAAGGTATAACCTGCAAACATGACCAGCCACTTGGATATTGAGCAACACAAGATATACATTTCAAAATATCTTATAGGACTCAAATTAGCATGCATTCAATAAGCAAAAGTAGATCATCTCATGCGCCGATGCGTCGTCGAATATTATCACTAATACATCACGAATAGTGTCATACATATAACATCACTAATACAACTAAAACTCTAGCACACGACGGTATAAATCGGGCGGTGGACACCCACAGAGAAGGCACCATCACGGGATCATAGCTCGGTGAGATCCCGGAGAACCTGCCGGTATTAGAGAACGGCTTGTGCTCCAACGCAAACAAGTAGCGACGGACGTGTGCGTCCTCCTCATCGACACGGTGACGCACCACCTCCATGAGTCCTCGAGCCTCTGGATCGCCATCGCCCACGCGACCGCCACCAAAGAAGGTTCGGTCAACGACAGCTGGCTCCTCACCAACCTGCGCCCCGGTAGGTGGCGCCTCCAGTACCACCCCGGCGGAGCCCAGTCCCGTACATGGCCGATCTGGTCAAGCAGGTGTCGTCCTCCACCGACTCGACGATGAGGATGCGGGATAGGCATCGTCCACGTCGAGGCGGGAAAAATTGCTTTAACTAAAAAATAGAAACAAGTTCTTACTAACTAGTTCTATTAATTCAACTAGTTCTTACTAAAAATAAACTTACTATAAATAAAAATATTCTAGTACCTAATTCTTACTAACTAATTAGTACCTAGGAACTATTGCCCTAATTACCATCTAAGTAATTAACCAACTAGCACTAAAAATAGCCTAGGGTTCATACTAACTAGCGCTAAATAGCTAGGGTTCATACTAAGCAGAGAAGAGGATCGGAAGGGAGAGAGGGATCGGAAGGAGAGTGCTTACAGAGGCGGGAGAGAGATGGGGTCGGGGAGACGGCGGCACCGAGGCGCCGGCGAGGCGGGTCGGGAAACGGCGGCAGTAGGCGGGTCGGGGAGAGGCGAGGCGGGTCGGGGAGATGGCGGCGAGGCGGGGTCGGGGGAGACGGCGGCGAGGCGGGGTCGGGGAGACGGCGGCGAGGCGGGGTCGGGGGAGACGTTGGCGAGGCAGGGTCGGGAATTGGGGGAGGAAGCAGAGGAGAGGGAATCAGGCCGCGCGGGGGGTTAGGTGAAAATAGCTTTAACTGTAGCGTGGGAAGGAAAAACGCGTTGCTGCTAAAATCCGTAGTAGTAGCGCTGTTTGAAGAAGGGCGCTACTACTATACCTAGAACGCCGGGAACGGTGTGGCAATTATAGTAGTAGCGCTTTCCTTCCGGGCAGCGCTACTGCTAAGCTTCTAACTGTAGCGCGGTTCTTCCAAACGCGCTACTGCTAAGTAGCAGTAGCGCCTCATTTTAACAAGCGCTACTGGTAACATTCTGTGTATAAGGTTTTCCCTAGTAGTGGGGTTCTCAGGTCCATTTCTATCAATAATATGCAAGTCAAATTCTTGGAGTAAGAGAACCCATCTAATGAGTCTAGGCTTAGCATCTTTCTTTTGAAGGAAATATGCCCTAGAGGCAATAATAAAGTTATTATTTATTTCCTCATATCATGATAAATGTTTATTATTCATGCTAGAATTGTATTAACCGGAAACATGATACATGTGTGAATACATAGACAAACATAGTGTCACTAGTATGCCTCTACTTGACTAGCTCATTGATCAAAGATGGTTATGTTTCCTAACCATAGGCATGTGTTGTCATTTGATTAATGGGATCACATCATTAGGAGAATGATGTGATTGACTTGACCCATTCCGTTAGCTTAGCACTTGATTGTTTAGTATGTTGCTATTGCTTTCTTCATGACTTATACGAAGTTCCTACAACTATGAGATTATGCAACTCCCGTTTACCGGAGGAACACTTTATGTGCTACCAAACGTCACAACGTAACTGAGTGATTATAAAGGTGCTCTACAGGTGTCTCCAAAGGTACATGTTGAGTTGGCATAATTGGAGATTAGGTTTTGTCACTCCGATTGTCGGAGAGGTATCTCTGGGCCCTCTCGGTAATACTCATCACCTAAGCCTTGCAAGCATTGTAACTAATGAGTTAGTTATGAGATGATGTATTACAGCATGAGTAAAGAGACTTGCCGGTAACAAGATTGAACTAGGTATTGGATACCGATGATCGAATCTCGGGCAAGTAACATACCGATGACAAAGGGAACAACGTATGTTGTTATGCGGTTTGACCGATAAAGATCTTCGTAGAATATGTGGGAACCAATATCAACATCCAGGTTCCGCTATTGGTTATTGACCGAGAATAGTTCTAGGTCATGTCTACATAGTTCTCGAACCCGTAGGGTCCGCACGCTTAACGTTACGATGACAGTTTTATTATGAGTTTATAAGTTTTGATGTACTGAAGGTTGTTCGGAGTCCCGGATGTGATCACGGACATGACGAGGAGTCTCAAAATGGTCGAGACATAAAGATTGATATATTGGATGACTACATTCAGATACCGGAAGTGTTCCGGGTGTTTTCGGAGAAAAACCGGAGTACCGGAGGGTTACCGGAACCCCCCGGGAAGTAATGGGCCTTGATGGGCCCTAGTGGAGAGAGAGGGGCGGCCAGGCAAGAGGCGCTCCTCCCTTGAGTCCGAATAGGACAAGGAAGGGGGGCGGCGCCCCCCTTGCCTTCCCCCTCTCCCACTCCTTCCTTCCCCCTCCTACTTGGAATAGGAAAGGGAGGGGGCAAACCTACTTGGAGTAGGTTTCCCCCTCCTAGGGCGCGCCTCCCCTTAGGCCGGCCCCCTCCTCCTCTCCCCCTTTATATACGGGGGAGGAGGGCACCCCATAGACACACAAGTTGATCTACGGATCGTTCCTTAGCCGTGTGCGGTGCCCCCCTCCACCATATTCCACCTCGGTCATATCGTCGCAGAGTTTATACGAGCCCTGTTGTAAGTGCATCTAGTGCCCCTTAGTGATTTTGGTGTATTGAAGACATATAGGTTAAGGGACTGATGCGCTTGTGAGTGTACATAGGTCTATAAGTCTATGAGGAGTTTGATATTTACAGAGAAAGTCGACCCCTAAAAATGAAGTTCTTCGACCGAAGACTTTGATATTCTGAAGACTTTCTGAAGACTTTGAAAGTGAAGAAATTGGTGTGACCTTGAAGACTTGGTATTCATTTGAGGAACATGAAGCGTGAAGACTTTTGTTTTCGTAGTTTCATTTTCTCTTTCTTGAGTCATAGGAAACACCATCTTTGTTAAAGGGGTCGAGGAAATACTAAGGAAAAATTTCCATGTGATGCTCAACTCAAAATCCTACACTTACCAATCCCTTCGAGTGAAGGCTTTGAAATCTCATACAGATTCACTCAATTTCAAAGGATGAGACGCAGTTCTTACAGTCACCGAGGACTTTGCTCGATCGAGGAGTTAGGAATTCGCCAGATCTGAATTGCCTACACAAATGAGGAACATGATAGCCCCGAGGAATTTGAGAGTCAAATTTCCGACCGTTGCTATGCTGCGCGCCGGCTGTCCAAAATATCTTATCCACCTAACGGTCATATCATTGAAGGGCATTTATGTATTATCATGTCGGGCTGCTCCCTAGGCTATAAATAGCCGCCCCCTACAACCCCTAGCTGGTTGGCTGCTCCGAGAGAACTTGACACTTGTCATCTGAGAGCAACCCATCCTCCGAGGACTTTGAGCGAAAATCATCAAGTGAGGAAAATCCCAAAACCAAACCCCCACAAACCCAAAGTGATTGAGCATCACTGAAGAAATTGATCCTACGTGGATCCGACGCTTGTTACCTTTGAAGACTGTGCTTCTTCCAGACGGTTAGGCGTCAAGGTCTAGAGCATCCAAGAGGAATTGTGGATCGCCGAGTGACCAAGTCTGTGAAGGTTTGGAAGTCACCTAAAGACTTACCACGAGTGATTGGACGAGACCTGCGTGGTCTTAGTTCAAGGAGAATACGGTGAGGACTGGGTGTCTGAGTTGCGGCTCGAGAGACGGGTGTTCGGGATCTGCGTGTCCTTGAGTTTAAATACTCGGCCGCTCCAACCAGACGTACAACTGAGACAGCAGTTGGAACTGGTTTACCAAATCATTGTCTTCACCAACTAACTGGTTCTATTTCCTCAACCCTTCCATTTCCTCATTACTGTGTTGAATGTTGTTCATATCTGTGCTTGAAGACTTTGACTGAAGACTTTCTCAATTTCCTCAGTTCAATTTCTTCAGTCTGTTTGTCTTCATCTTGTTATCCTGTGATTACGCTTTCTGTACTCTGTGATAGTCTTCATTTCATCATGATGACTATGCTTGTATCCTGTTATGTTTACTTCTGAGTACTTATTCCGCTGCAAGTAGTTCTTCGCTAAGGAATTTCCTCACCGCAAATTCCTCGCTGAAGAATTCATAAAATCGCCTATTCACCCCTCTAGTCGATATAACGCACTTTCAATTGGTATCAGAGCAAGGTACTCCCTTGTTTTGTGTGATTTTGGTTTAACCGCCTGGAGTTTTAGTTATGTCGACCGCAGGTATGAAGAAAGTGACATGCCCTATCTTTGACGGTCATGACTATCCCAAGTGGAAGGCCATGATGAGGAAGCGCCTCATGGCAAGGAACAGCGAGCTGTGGACCGTCACTGAGATTGGTCTTACTAATCTATGCAAGATGGCAGATGCTGATGATATTCCCAAGTACACTCGACTTGACATCATAGCAAAGGATATCATCTGCTCCTGCCTATCCAGAGATCAATTCAGGCGAATTATGCATCTTGGCAATTCGAAGCTCATCTGGGACCGAATCTCTGATGTCTATGAAGGTCATCGAACTCGTCATGATCCCTGCTTTGAGGACTTCAAGGAATCTCTCAAAACGATGACTTTCGAGCCAGAATCATCATCTTCTGCATCGTGTCTCATGGCAGACGGTGCTGAGGTAACCAAATGCTCCTCATCCGAGTTCTGTGATGATGAATCTGATAATGATGAATCTGATAATGATGAATCTGATAATGATGAATCTGATAATGATGAATCTGATGATGACATTGAATCTTGTTATACCAAACTCATTTGCATTGCCACTAAACAACAAACGGCTTTGGAACAAACTCAAGACATGCTAGACAAAAGTGATGATATGTTGCGTAAAGAAATGGATCAGTCAAAAGCATTGGGTGAATGTCTTCAAAGAATTCACTCCAAGTTTGACGCCCTTCAAGATCAACATAATACCCTCTTGACTGATCATGAGAAGCTTTCTTCTGAATCTCTTCAAAGAAAGGAAGATCTTGAAAAGCTAAGAGTGTGTTATGAAGATCTTCAGAAGGAGTGCGATTCATTACTAGCTCAACAGATCAGCGCTTCTCAGGAAGAATTTGTTCCTCCATGCTTAAAGTGCATTGAACGTGAATCTGCTAATTCTTCACCTGAATGTTCAAATGCTTCAACTGTTACAAATTCTTCATCGCCTCTGCTATCACTAATTCTCACCGAGGACATTGCTAGTATCACCGACAATGCAGGGTTGAAGGAATTGTACATGATGAGCATGTACAAAAGCCTCAAAGGGCATCAAACTCTATGTGATGTGCTTAAAAAGCAGATCCTCAACAGAAACCCTAGGAAAGAGGGTATTGCATTTGAGAGGAAACTCAATGCTGATGGAACATATTGGAAACCTGAGCAGTACCCCAAAACCTCATGTGTTGCTGCAAAGGGACCTCCAGTTGATCCATCTAACTTATCTGGCTTTACATGTGAATCTCCTCATTCTTCTGATGAGTCATTTGACTCCAACTATAAACTGTTCAAAAATCAGAATGGTGAAGTATTTGCTAGATATGTTGGCACTAACTGCAGGATCGGTTCCCCTATGAAGAAAATCTGGGTTCCCAAAAGTTATGTTGAAAGTCTTCAGGTGAATGTCCTCATGACACCACCTGTGAAGAACAGGAACCCCAGATCAAATTCTTCATACAGACCAAATTCTTCACGTGGATCAAATTCCTCAACAGGATCGAAGTCCTTGTATGATTATCATCGTGCTAACAACTTTGTCTCGCAGGGTAGAGCTAAGGGCTATGAATATGTGCATTATTATTCCAACCATTATGTTCATAAGTCCTCGAAGAATTACTCTGCTTATTCATATGCTTACCCTAACCCATCTTATGTGAAACGAAAAGGTTTGGCATATTTGCCCCATTCTCACATGGTGCTCGCAGAATGATGAACTCTTTGCCACCCCTTCAGATGTGGGTGGTGAAGAAAAAGAACTAATCTCTTTTGCAGGGTTAGGTCTCCAGACGTGCTCTAAAGTCTGAAGAATTTGCTGGGGACCTGACGGAATACCTGAAAGGACGCAGGCGAATCACGATGAAATGAACTTTCATTTCACATGTCCTCATACTGCTATATCTGTTTATTGCTTGATGAAATTCATCTGATGAACTTGATATCATATTCTTCACTGATGAAGCATATGAGATTGTAAGCTACACTAATTCATCTACAGGATGATCAACCCAAAACCACTGAATGGGTCCTCGATAGTGGATGTACAAATCACATGATCGGTGACAAGAATCTATTGATGGATGCTCCTTATCACCGTCACCTCTGAAGCATATCATCTTTCTTGACAAAGGCAAAAGTCGTATTGGGTCTTGGTAAGGTTGCAATCTCTAAGGATAAACACATGGACAAAGTCATGCTTGTTGAGTCCTTAGGATACAATCTAATGTCAGTCTCAATGCTTTGTGATCTTGATATGGTTGTTGTCTTTGGCAAGTATCGCTGTGTTGTGATTATGGAAGCTGACAATTCCAAAGTCTTAGAAGGCTTTAGGAGAGGAGATCTATATATTGTCGATTTCTCTACAGGACCACAACCAGCCGTGTGTCTACTTGCAAAAGCTTCAGAAGGCTGACTATGGCATCGACGACTTGGTCACGCAGGCATGAGGAATTTGAACACGCTTGCAAAGAAGAAGAATGTCATTGGCATTGAGAATGTCAAATTCCTCAAGGATCACTTATGCGGAGCCTGTGAAGCTGGAAAAATGACCAAGGCCAAGCATCCAGCGAAGACTATCATGACCACTACTCGTCCATTCGAATTGCTTCACATGGACCTCTTCGGACCTAACCATTACTCAGCAGTCACTAATGATGCATCTCTATATGGTTTTGTCATTGTTGATGATTACTCTCGTTATACATGGGTACACATTGTTACTTACAAACATGAAGTGCAGGAAGTCTTCAAACGATTTTCCTCGAGGGCTTCAACCAACTTTGGTGTGAAGATCAAGCATATCAGAAGTGACAATGGAACTGAGTTCAAGAATTCCGGTCTTGATGCCTATCTTGATGAACTTGGTATTACTCATGAGTTATCTGCTCCCTATACTCCTCAGCAGAATGGCGTCGTGGAGCGCAAGAACAAGACTCTTGTTGAGATGGCTCGCACTATGCTTGATGAATACAAAACGCCTCAGCGTTTTTGGATTGATGCAATTGATACTGCTTGCCACATCATCAACAGAGTATATCTTAACAAATTCTTCAAGAAGACGGCCTATGAACTCCTCACTGACAAGAAACCCAATGTGAGTTATTTCAAAGTCTTCGGTGCTAAATGCTGGATTAGAGATCCTCACCACAACTCTAAATTTGCACCGAAAGCACATGAAGGTTTTATGCTTGGTTACGGAAAGGACTCGCACACCTACAGAGTCTTCAACATTGTTCTTCACAAGATTGTTGACATTGTAGATGTGCGGTTCGATGACACTAATGGCTCGCAAAGAGAGCACCTACCTTCTGTGTTAGATGAACCAGCACCTAAGGATGCTATCAAGCTCAAGGCAACTGAGGATGTCATTCCTACTGAAGAATTCATTCCTATCCATGAAGAACGTCGAGCTGATGCACCTGAAGAACATGATGAGGAAAATGGTGCTGAAGAAAATGCTGATCAAAATCCTCAGCGACAACCAGCTCATCCTCGCGTTGCAAAAGAAGTGCAAGTGGAGAAGATCATCGATGACATTAGCGCACCAGGTCCTCTCACACGCTCAAAAGCTTCACATTTATCTAACTTTTGTGGGCACTATGCTTTTGTCTCTATCACAGAGCCCACTAAGGTAGATGAAGCATTTCTGGAGCCGGAGTGGATTCAGGCTATGCAAGAAGAATTACATCAGTTCGAGCTTAACAATGTCTAGGAATTGGTCAATCGCCCAGATCCTCGCAAGCATAATATCATTGGCACAAAGTGGATCTACCGCAACAAGCAAGATGAAAATGGCCTTGTCTTTGAGGAATAAAAGCACGACTAGTAGCTCAAGGCTACACACAGGTTGAAGGAATTGATTTCGATGAAACTTTTGCACCTGTTGCTAGACTTGAGGCTATTTGCATTTTACTTGCCTATGCTAACCATCATGATATCATCTTATATCAAATGGATGTGAAAAGTGCATTCCTCAATGGTAAGCTTGAGGAAGAAGTATATGTTGCTCAACCCCCAGGTTTTGAAGATCCAAAGAATCCTGACAAAGTCTTCAGACTCAATAAGGCCCTGTATGGCCTCAAGCAAGCCCCTCGGGCGTAGTATGATACATTGAAGGAATTCTTCGTGAAGAATGGCTTCACACCTGGTTCACTCGACCCTACTCTTTTTACTAAGTCATATGATGGTGAACTGTTTGTGTGCCAAATATATGTTGATGATATTATCTTTGGCTGTACTGACCAACGTTATAGTGATGAATTTGCCTATATGATGAGTGAAGAATATCAAATGTCTATGATGGGAGAGTTGAAATTCTTCTTAGGTCTTCAAATTAAATCGGCAGCGCAATGGCATATTCATATCTCAGAGAAATACCTCAAAGATGTCGAGGAAATTCGGCATGCAAGATTGCAAAGGCGTCAAAATTCCTATGCCCACAAATGGCCATCTATGCAATCGATGAAAATGGTATTGACTTGATCACAAGGTATACCGCTCCATGATTGGTTCTTTATTGTACTTATGTGCATCTAGGCAGATATAATGCTTAGTGTTTGCATGTGTGCCCGATTTCAAGCTGCAGAAGGAATCACACCATAAGGTTGTGAAGCATATTCTTGATATCTAGCTCACACACCAACACTAGGATTATGGTACCCCAAGGGCTCTGCTTTTGATCTCATTGGATATTCGACTCGACTATCTTTGGTGATCGTGTGGACCGCAAGTCAACATCTCGCACTTGTCATTTCCTCGGACGATCTTTGGTCTGTTGGTCCTTGAAGAAACAGAACTGCGTATCACTATCTACTGCTGAAGCTGAATACACTGCTGGCTCATGCTGTGCTCAACTGCTTTGATGAAGCAAACCCTCAAGGACTATGGCATCAACATGAAGAATGTGCCTCTCCTCTGCGACAATGAGAGTGTCATCAAGATTGCTCACAACCCAGTTCAGCATTCGAAGACAAAGCACATTCAAATTCGTCATCATTTTCTTCATGATCATGTGTTGAAGGGCGATATCTCCATCGAGCACGTGAAGACTGAAGAACAGCTAGCTGATATCTTCACTAAGCCCTTGGACGAGAAGAGATTTAGCAAGTTGCGGTGTGAGCTAAATATCTTAGAATCTTCGAATGTTCTTTGAAAAGGACACGCATCCTAACCCTTATGCAGAATTGATGACTTAGATGTGCAACACATGAAGAAACGTTTTTCTTCAATCAATGAAGAATAACACTCTATGTGTGAAGAAATTAATGAAGAATTTGATTCTCAGAACCCTACGTGTAACACCCCAAAAATTTAACCAGGTTTTAGTTATTAAAATTTTGCCAAGAGTTTAAAATTTTTGCCTACAAGAATATCTCTGTTGATTTCAAAACTTTTCTTTTAATATTAAGGAGTTTTTCCCAAGTGGATCCTTCCAAACATATTGAACTTCTATGCCATCTCATTAAAACAATTTCCTAATCAGTAGGTTTATTTATTAAATTATTCCACCCTGAGCTATATTCATCAAAATGACCTGTGTTAAGTTTGGAGCTCTTTTTGTACTACAACCATTTGATAAATTTAACTAAAAATTCCACCAAAATTTGTAGATGTCATGTGATGCCTCTAAATCACTTTTATGCAATAATATAGTTCATTCATTGCATATTTTGAGTGCTACACATGTTTTTCTTCTCTGGTCCAGTAGGCATTTTTGCACTGCAGCCCTTTTAAATATTTGTTTCTAGCTTCCACCAAAATTATGGGATGTCAGTAGGAGCATATGATTCCATTATATGCAATAATCCAGGGATGATCTTTGAGATTTTTGAGAGAACCAACCTCATCTTCATTCTGGTCCATCATGATAGTTTGTACAGCAACCTTAGTCTTACTTTCCCTCTGGCCCTTGATTCTTTATCCTACTTGTAGACCACCCTACTAAACCCCTAAGTCCAGGAGCATACACTCATTTGGTCATTTTTGGTTCATGAAATGATACCATTCACTCCCTACCCAGAAGTGTAGTTTTGCAAAACTTGCACTAGCAAGTTTATCCCTTTTGCAAACTAACTTCACCACCCTCTTATGCATCCAAAGAGACTTCAATCTGGAAGATTTGGCAACTCCAAGAAATGCCTAGGTACTCTTGGCATTTTGTCAAACACCTTATGGGCATGATCAGTTTTGACATGATTTTTGTTTTGCACTGTGACCTTGCACCTCTGATCAAACTAGCATGTCCACTAGACTCCCAGTGGCTCCTGGCCTGGATCTGTTAAGTGCCAGCCTCACCCAAGCTCTGAAGCATGCACTGGCATTTCTTCAAGCACGTCCCGTGCACGCCGAGAGCGCGAGCAGAGCGTGCGTTTGGCACCCGCGAACGCCCGAGCCGCCGCATCTCGCCCCGCACTCATTCTGGCCCTTGGCCAATAGCTGCTAGCACGCCACGTATCCCCCGCACCACCACGCCACCCCGACCACCCCTGGCACCCCACAGCGCTGCCACCAGAGCCCTCTTGGCGGCGCCAAGATCCGCCACCGCCATGGGCGGCACCGCCCGACCACCACAAGGCCGGCTTCGCCTCCATGGACAAGTGGAGCTTTCGTCGGTAGCTCCTGGAGCCGACCAACCACCGCCACGTCGCCCTGCAGCACAGTAGGGCGGTTCGCCGGCGAACTTATCCCTGGCCGCCGCAAACCGACATGGCCACGCTATAAAAAGGGACCCCGAGCCCCTCTGAGCACGGACGCAACCTCAGGCTGCCCCCATGGCACCCCCACAGCCCGCAATCGTCAGGGAAACGCCGTCTTCCCCAACTCCGGCAACCGCAGCCGACGCCACGTCCCAGCCCCGTTCACCAAAACCCGAGCCCCTCCCATCAAACTAGTGCCACTATTCGAATCCCCATGGCCCCGCGGGACTACTCAACACCTCAATCCAGCTCGGGAACCACCATAGCCCCGGCCCCTAAAAGCTCCCGAGGCCACCTCCGCTGAGGAGCTCGCCGCCGGCGGCTCTCTCTGTTCCCACCTACCTGGCGACCACCGGGAGGACCGCCCTGGAGTGGCGGATCCATCCCCGCCCTCGGGGCCCGCGAGGAGCCGCCAATCGCCGGCGACGATCGCCGGAGTTCCGCCTCCGCTCGGGATAGAGGAAGAGGAGGGAGAGGACTAGTCAAACCTGACTAGTGGGCCCCCTGGACCCACTGTCGGTGACTCACCGCGCCGTCCACGTGTTTAAGTGAAGGCGTAATCCACCCCAGTACGTTTCTCCCGCTTCGAAAGCGTATTCCCCTCTGAAACGTTTTTCTTTTTCTGTTTTATTTAAAATCAGATTTGACCAGAACTTTGAGTGACTATATCTTTTTAAATATAACTCCAAATGAATTGATTCTTTTTCCTACCTCTCTCAAATATTGTCTAGTTTATTTTAAGATTTATTTGAAAAAATTTCAAAACAACTTTTTGTGCTGTTTTGATTTTGTGTGTTAATTCAAATATATTCTTTAATAGGATTTTTGAAGATTTCAAGATGTTTTGGAATGCACCCTGTTTTCCCATGACCTAAATGCAAGCATTCTGAACCCCGGCATAATATTTTTGTGTGTTCGATGACACGTTTATAACATCACCTCACTTTGGAGAAACTTGTTATTTCATGTGATATGATCATATGCATGGGGGCATGTTATTGATTTCCATGCTGTTGGAAATGAACACACTTGTGATGATAATCATCCTCATGTGCCTTGCATGCATACCGGCAGGAACCCGGGAAAACCTCTGCCTTGGGTAGGCATGAGTTTGTCGCCGGTGTCCGTCGGGACGGTTATGTCCGGTATGGCATGGTAAGGTAATATGAGCGGTGACTCTGTTGGTTGAAATATATGCGTTATGCTAATCATGCAGGGAATACTTAAACCTCCTGAGTCGACCGTAGATCGAGTCTTGTGCCAGTAACCCCCATACTTGTTTCGTACTACCACTTGTCTCTACAGCAAGTAGAGTACGGTTCAGTAAGTTGTCAACCTCTTTCTAGCACACACCGTACAGAGAGGCCATGGTGGAAGATACTGGTTGTAGCTGGTAGGCGGGCCACCTGGTCCGGGGGCATGGGTGTTTCCGGTTGGGACCGAGAGGGGAGGCCACCCCTTAGAGCACGCGATATAAATTTGATCCCATGCTACGCGAGGTTGTAGCCTCCTCACTTAGATTTTGCTTGACAGGTGTCGTGGGTGATTCCAGACACGTGTGAGTTAAGCTGGTGTGTGCAAGTTAGGTGTGTTTTCAACTAAAAGGCCGTAGAAGAAATTAGTCTTGATGGACTAAACGAATCCATTACTCGTGGGTAAAGAGTACACCCTCTGCAGAGATTAAACCTATTCGAATAGCCATGTCCATGGTTAAGGATTACAGTCTAGGATGGGTCAAGTGTCGGTCTTAGTGTCGGTCTTCGGAGGTGAAACTGTTAAACCAGAAATGGAATTACTACTTGTGACTTGTAATAATTATGATTATTATTATTGTTGACTAACCCGTGATATTATTGTTATTATCGAGTATCTCTGGGATGGTTCTACCTCCGGGATATTCACTATGCTTGTTATTTTAAAGCCCTTTATGTGGTGTCGCTCAGACGCCCGACTGTGGCATTTCTTTTAAAGCCCTTTCTGTGGTGTCGCTCAGACGCCCGACTGTGGCATTTCTTTTAAAGCCCTTTATGTGGTGTCGCTCAGACGCCCGAATGTGGCATTTCTTTTAAAGCCCTTTATGTGGTGTCGCTCAAACGCCCGATCGTGGCATTTCTTTTAAAGCCCTTTATGTGGTGTCGCTCGACGCCCGATCGTGGCATTTCTTTTAAAGCCCTTTATATGGTGTCGCTCGGGCCTTGATTGTGGCATTTCTTTTAAAGCCCTTTATGTGGTGTCGCTCAGACGCCCGACTGTGGCATTTCTTCTAAAGCCCTTTATATGGTGTCGCTCAGACGCCCGACTGTGGCATTTCTTTTAAAGCCCTTTATGTGGTGTCGCCCAGATGCCTGACTGTGGTAGTTCTTTTAAAGCCCTTTATGTGGTGTCGCTCAGACGACCGACTGTGGCATTTTTTAAGCCCTTTATGTGGTGTCGCTAAGACGCCCGACTGTGGCTTTGCTTGTTATTTATTTCATAAATTTTAATACTACTATGTTATTGCATTTTTTTATTAACTTGCTTGCACGCATCAGAGTTTTATTTATCTTCTGTGACTGACGTCGTGAGCATAAAATATTTTCAGCACATCATTGTTATATTATACTTGTGTTCATAATGTTTGCGAGTACATTCAAAGTACTCACTGGCTTGTCCCTGGCTATTGTCTTGGCCAGATTTTCTTGCACGGAGAGGAGCGACGCGATGACAGCCCCGGAACCTAAGCAATGGAGATAGCAGCCTCGTGAAGATAGGAGTTAACCTGGTCAGCTGTTTCTGTGGGAATTGGAGTCCCATAGACACTGATGATCCACAAACCGCTTCTGCCATCAACCACTAGAAACCATTTGTTGTACTCACAGGCCAGAATGGTCTTGTACTACATATTTTGTATTTTGCTTGGAATTTCTGTATCAAGTTGGAGTCTCATCAGCTAACAGTAATCCTGGGGCTGATGAGCACGACGGTCTTTTTCTGGAAATTTATACCCGGAAAACCGGTCGTGACACTACGACAATTGTACGCGGTGTCTGAAATCATCATTCTTATACGGTGGGTCACGCCACCACAAAAGTTGAAAATCTTTTGAGTTTTTCCTCAGTTTTTGAAATTCTCCAGTTTTTCAAATTCTTCAACTTTGCAAAATCTTCACTGGTTCCGTCGTTTTTCTTCATTGGCTATATACATATATATGAGTTTATGTCCTCTACAGCATTCACTTATGGCTATTTCTTCAAGTTGTGATTTCTGCTAAGTGAATGCGATCGGACCCTTCCCCCTCTATGCTATACTCAACCCAATCTATTCACAAATTCTTCATGTGCGTTCTAATTGAAACTCGTTCAAAGTCTTCACTATGTCCTTGACAGCTGAAGAAATTGCGAACGAAACATTAAAACAAATCTTATCCAGATTTTTTGTTTTACCGCTCAAAAAGTTCTGCATCCCATGATGCATTAGTTTATTCACCCACAAATCTTACACGATCTCATCTGCACAGTACGTGGGTGACACATGTCGCGTGAAGGAGAAAGGGCAGGGGCATGTTCGTCCCAAAATCTTCGGGCGAACAGTTTTTACCGTGGCTATAAATACCCCTCTCCCCTTCCTCACTTCATTTACTCCGCTCGGTCGCTGTCTCTCGCTCGAGCTTCCCAAACCCTAGCGCCGCTGCTACTCCATCGTCGCCGGTGAGGAAGAGCTTCATTGCCTCGACCTCGTCGCCGTCGTACTCGCGCCGGCTGCGGAAATCTTCACTCCGCCGCCGCCGTAGCTGTTTCTCTCTACCAAGTTAGGGCGTGGGAGATCGAACCGGACGAACTTCACATCGGTTCATCTCAGTTCGTCGTGTTCTTCGGTTCAGGTAATTAAAAGTTACTTTTATTACTCACTTTGATTCTCAAACTTTCCTGAAAATCTTCAAAGGTGTTTTATTCTTCAAATCTTCACACATATGAACACCTCACACACTGTATGCTCTTGATCCATTTCTCTAAGCACTCATTTTCTTCAAGATTCCTCAATTGTGCGGATTTTCAATCTGTACGACTTTGGAACCTCAGACAAGAACGCTTAGTGAAATTCCTCAAGGCTCAACTGGTCAAATTCCTCAAAACTTGTCTTTTCGAAAAATCCTTCTGAGAACGCATATGACTTCTTCAAATTCCTCGCACCTACACTCGGTTCACAGGTACTCATGACCGCTGCTGAATCACTAGGTTCTCATCAACTTAACTCATTTGCAGCATTCCTCGAAGAAAAACTGCATACTTCTTCAGAGTGCTCAGTTGTTCAAATTCCTCATCTGAAGAATATGGCTGAAGGAAAGAGACCGCAGAAAGGAGGAAAGAGGCCTGAGGTCATGACTGCTTTTGAAATCCTAGATGAACTCTATAAGGATTATTGCACACCTGATGAAGCCAAGTTTGGCAAAGAAAACAAGAATCAGCGCAAGGTGCGCATTCAGAGAATTGAACGGAGATGGGCAAGGGAGTGGAGAGAATATCGATATGTTACTCCAAAGTACATGAAGAAATTCGCTTTGAATCCTCCGTGCCCTAGAGCTCCACTGGCACCTGGCCAAGTTGCTGATCCCACTAGCATCAAAAGTGGTGAAGACTTTCCTGAAGAATGGGCTAAGCGCCAAGCAAAATTAGCAAGGCAAGCCAAGGAGGCAGTGAGGAAATTCAATGAGGATTCTGCCGCTGCTGCTGCCGCTGAGACCTCGGTCAAATTGAGGAAATCAATGCCGAAGAAGCCTGCTCGTAAGCCAAGTGCTTCACCATCAGCGTCCTCACGGCCAAGTTCCTCAGCTACGCCCTCACGGCAAATTCCTCAGACTGCCACTGCTCCACCAAAGTCCTCAGCAGCTCCCTCAAAGTCCTCAACTCCTGTGCATCTGGCTACATGTCAAAGGACTCAGGGTTTCTCAATTGCTTCTGGTGTCTCAGCAAGTTCATCAGCTGCACTAATGTCCTCATCAGCCCCCACACTATTGAAGACTAAAGCAACAGCTGGACGGGGTCCTCGGCCAAGTCCAAGGAAGAAACAGGTTGCATTCCAAGTGCCATCTGATGATGAAGCTTCTGATGAAGAACTTGCAGAAATCATCAGAGACCGACAAGTGAAGGCCGCTAGAGCCAAAGGCACGTCTGTGCCACTGCTTTTGGATCCGAAGAAGATCCTCGACTACATCGATCTCTGGCACAAGGATCCGAACACTCCAATGCTTGATCTGCCTCTGACTCCCGGTCAAAGTCACATGCTGACCCATTTCATCTCTCAAGAGAAATGGAAGTTTGAAAAGGCTCGTGTCAAAAAGGCTCAATCAAGAAAGGAGAAGCTCCTGAAGAAGAATGTTGTCAGACTGACTCCTGAGGAACTTCTCAAGGCTCAATCTGAAATCCAGGCCCTCAGCAAGGACTTCGATGCATACAATGTTGATTGGCAAGGAGCCAAAGTGAGATTCGTCAACCTGACGAAGAAAATGACAACTGTTGCAGCTCACCGCAACAAGAAAATCCTCAGGCTGCAGATTCTGCTCAGCCTGATAAAGAACATGTCAAGACGGCGATGACTTTCGACATCTGATGTAAATACAAGTTCGGGGCTGATGACTCCATCCTAGCGGCTGAAGAAATTGCCGTGGCATCCACTAGTGGTGCGCTGAAGAGATCGAAGAGATCAGGCAATCTGCACGATTGCCATGAAGAAAATGAACCAGATTCCTCGGCTCCCCGCGCCAACACCAACTCCAATTCTTCCTTACGCCTATGAAGTGAAGAAGACCAAGGCTGCAGAGCGAGCTGCAGTGAAGAAAAGGAAGGCATCAGCTGCGTCAAATTCTTTGGCTACAAAGAAAATGAAGCCAATGACCAGCTCTCTTGAAAATCCTATTGACGCCGTTCCGATTTCCTCCATGTCATCAAAGGAAATTGTTCCTTATGGAGAAGACTACAAGATCCCAAGCGGATCTGATGAAGAAAATCACTCTGCTGCTACTTCAGAGCAGTTTGATGAAGAAATTGAAGTGGAAGCAATCCCTTCAACGCCAATCATTTCTTCACCTATGCCTCAATTCACAGCTGAAGAGGCAGGTGTTGAGGAAATTGAAAATGAAGATGAATATGTGGATATTGGATGCACTGCACCAGTGATGAATGATGACTTTTGGGAAAGTCAGCATCCCAATACTCCTCCATTCACACCAATCCAACAAATTCCTCAGTCCCCGGCAACCACAGTTCAGATGGGCTCTGAAGAAACTCATCCCACTCCTTCTGTTCATGAAGAAATTAGTGCTGAAGAACCTATTGTTGCTGATCCTCAAGTTGCACAAGAGGAGGAACCAGAAATTCCTCAGCCTGCAGAACCTGAGCTCGTGATTCCTGAGGTTGTGCTGCAAATCACTGACACTCCTCTGCCCAAGCCGAAGAATCCGTTCTCAAGCAAGCAAAAATTCAAGGCTGAAGACTTCTTTTCTGAGCATGTGTTCTTCACTGATTATAATCCATATGACTCTGCTCGCATAAGGAAGAGGCGTTTCTGGACTGCAAGTCAAGCCAACTTCTATTCCTCAGTGCTATTTGACAAGGACAAAATCTTCGATCATGAACATATTCCTCATGTGGATATGGAATCTCTGCCGTGCTTCGAGCCAGTCCTCAGAGTTATTCACGATGCGGGACTCTTGAACTTCTGACCGATATACGTGATTGGAATGAAGAACTCATTCTTCGTTCTCGCCACACTGCATATCACTGGAGACGCTGAAGATATCAATTCATGGATGCTGGATTGGATGACCGAAAACACTCACTATAAGGCACCAGCAACTGAATTGCTTCGTGTCCTTCCTCTTGATCCTCCCTAGGACAGTGCATGTTGCATCTACAATGACCGTGAACTGACAAATCATTATATGCAAGTGCTCATGAAGCGTTTGAAGCCAGGGCAGGCCCCACGAACCAAATTCCTCATCAAGGAATTGCTCTATGTGCCTCGGACTGTCTATCGCATCCTGACGAAGACAATGAGTCCTATCAAAGGCCACGACTCAAATGATGAAGATGTCGTTGGCATCATGAAGAACATGCTTTTCAACATCGTTCATGGCATTCCCGGCAACTTCCATGATTTCTTCATGAGGACTCTTGCAAATGTTGCAATGTCACCATTCGAGCTGAAGCCCTATGCGCCTTGGATTATGAGATTCATAAGGGCAAGATCTTCACTGAATTACAAGGCTGACACTCTGAATCATGGTAGCTACTTGCCTCCCATTGAAGTCCTCAAGCGACCAGTTTCATCATCTGATGATAAAGGCAAGGCAGCTGCTGTGATTGATGAAGGCACTCGTCCATTGGATGGTCAATTTAAATGCAGCTACATCTTATTCTACCAATGGCGACTACGCCACACATGACACCGCCGCAAATACCTCGGTGAAGCAAAATCCTCAAGCCACAACTCCGTGGTGATGATCGATCATGAGTTACTCCTCGGTCTTCATCGGAAGGTTGATCGCAATCACAAATGGGTGAAGCGTCAGTTTGCTGCAATTCTTCACAATATGACCTCAACACATAATGCAGTGAAGAAGAACCATTATCACCTTCATGAAACCCTCAACCGCACCTGGGCTGTTCTCACTCATGTAAACAGCGCGGAAGAACTGAAGACTATGGGTCTCCAGGAAGCTTTTGACTGGTCTGCACCTCCTCCGAAG
Source organism: Aegilops speltoides (assembly GCA_021437245.1). Taxonomy (NCBI): domain Eukaryota; kingdom Viridiplantae; phylum Streptophyta; class Magnoliopsida; order Poales; family Poaceae; genus Aegilops; species Aegilops speltoides. The sequence continues at coordinate 483,934,002 of CM038145.1, forward strand.
AAATTCAAGAGAGTCAAAGTTCCTGATCTAGTGGCCAGCTCCTATTCTTCATCGCATGACACTGATGAATTTGAAGATTTGGACGACACTGCGGCAGGCCCTACTTCAACAAACAACCCCGACAATGCTGGCGCTCCTCCATCAACATGAAATTCTTCAGGGGTGTTAGTCCTCAGTTTCGATCCTTTTGGTCATTTGATGACAAAGGGGGGGAAATCTGAGTTTAGTCTTAAAGCGGGTTTATATAATGGCCGTTTTGTTAAGTTACAACTCTCGTTCTTCTGAAACTTTTATTGGATCGAGTTGTAATCTTAAACCCGATGGTGCCTTGATACTTTTGGTCGTGCTCTGATGCTTTTGTTGCACTGAGCTCCGATACTTTTGATGTGTTATTCTGCATGCTTATTCCTCAGTAATATTATTGCACGCATGCTGAATTACATCAGGCACCATATTTCATCATGCATTTCAAATTCTTCATATCATATATCAAATGCGTGTATGAATTACAAGATATAGGGGGAGATCTCCATGATTAAATTCTTCAAATGTGCATTGCCTTCAAAAGCAAATTCCTCACTATGCACATATTCAGGGGGAGTTCTTCTATATCTTGCAATCAAATTCCTCAATATCAGTACTTACTCTTCATATATTTATCCCCGTTGGAAACTTAACCTATGTTGTCATCAATCACCAAAAAGGGGGAGATTGTAAGTGCATCTAGTGCCCGTTAGTGATTTTGGTGTATTGAAGACTTATAGGTTAAGGGACTGATGCGCTTGTGAGTGTACACAGGTCTATAAGTCTATGAGGAGTTTGATATTTACAGAGAAAGTCGACCCCCAAAAATGAAGTTCTTCGACTGAAGACTTTGATATTCTAAAGACTTTCTGAAGACTTTGAAAGTGAAGAAATTGGTGCGACCTTGAAGACTTGGTATTCATTTGAGGAACATGAAGCGTGAAGACTTTTGTTTTCGTAGTTTCATTTTCTCTTTCTTGAGTCATAGGAAACACCGTACTGTTAAAGGGGGTCGAGGAAATACTAAGGAAAATTTTCCATGTGATGCTCAACTCAAAATCCAACACTTACCAATCCCTTGAGTGAAGCCATTGGAAATCTCATACTGATTCGATCAATTTCTTGAAAGTGATGAGATGCAGTTCTTACAGTCCTTGAGGACTTTCTCGATCGAGGAGTTAAAATTCGCCAGTCTGAATTGCCTACACTGATGAGGAACATGATATACGAGGAATTTGAGAGTCGATTTCCGACCGTTGGTGTCTTTTGCGCGGCTGTCCAAAATATCTTATCCACCTAACGGTCATATCATTGAAGGGCATTTATGTCTTATCATGTCGGGCTGCTCCCTAGGCTATAAATAGCCGCCCCTACAACCACTAGCTGGTTGGCTGCTCGAGAGAACTGGACACTTGTCATCGAGAGCAACCCATCCTCCGAGGACTTTGGCGAAAATCATCAAGTGAGGAAAATCCCAAAACCAAACCCCCACAAACCCAAAGTGATTGAGCATCATGAAGAAATTGATCTGCGTGGATCCGATGCTTATTACCTTTGAAGACTGTGCTTCTTCCAGACAGTTAGGCGTCAAGGTCTAGAGCATCAAGAGGACTTAATGGATCGTCGAGTGACCAAGTCTGTGAAGGTTTGGAAGTCACTGAAGACTTACCACGAGTGATTGGACGAGACCTGTGTGGTCTTAGTTCAAGGAGAATCTGGTGAGGATGGGTGTCTGAGTTGCGGCTCGAGGCGGGTGTCGGGACTGCGTGTCCTCGAGTTTAAATAGTCAGCCGCTCCAACCAGACGTACAACTGAGACGGCAGTTGGAACTGGTTTACCAAATCATTGTCTTCACCAACTAACTGGTTCTATTTCCTTAACCCTTCCATTTCCTCATTACTGAGTTGAATGTTGTTCCTATCTGTGCTTGAAGACTTTGACTGAATACTTTGTCAATTTCCTCAGTTCAATTTCTTCAGTCTGTTTGTCTTCATCTTGTTATCCTGTGATTACGCTTTCTGTACTCTGTGATAGTCTTCATTTCATCATGATGACTATGCTTGTATCCTGTTATGTTTACTTCTGAGTACTTATTCCGCTGCAAGTAGTTCTTCGCTAAGGAATTTCCTCACCGGCAAATTCCCTAGTGAAGAATTCATAAAAATCGCCTATTCACCCCCCTTCTAGTCGATATAACGCACTTTCACCTGCGCCAGTAGAACATCATCATCGTCACCACGCCATCATGCTGACGGAACTCATCCCCGACGCTTCGCTGGATTGGAGCCCGGGGGACGTCATCGAGCTGGACGTGTGCTGAACACGAAGGTCCCGTACGTTCGGTGCTTGGATCGGTCGATTCATGAAGACGTACGACTACATCAACCGTGTTGTCATAACGCTTCCGCTTAACGGTCTACGAGGGTACGTAGACAACACTCTCCCCTCTCGTTGCTATGCCATCACCATGATCTTGCGTGTGCGTAGGAAATTTTTTCAAATTACTATGTTCCCCAACAGTGGCGTCCGAGCCTAGGTTTTATGCGTTGATGTTATATGCACGAGTAGAACACAAGTAAGTTGTGGGCGATACAAATCATACTGCTTACCAGCATGTCATACTTTGGTTCGGCGGTATTGTTGGATGAAGCGGCCCGGACCGACATTATCGCGACGCTTACTGCGAGACTGGTTTTACCGCCGTGCTTTGCACACAAGTGACTAGCGGTGTCAGTTTCTCTAACTTTAGTTGAACCGAGTGTGGCTACGCCCGGTCCTTGTGAAGGTTAAAACAGCACCAACTTGACAAACTATCGTTGTGGTTTTGATGCGTAGGTAAGAACGTTTCTTGCTCAACCCGTAGCAGCCACGTAAAACTTGCAACAACAAAGTAGAGGCGTCTAACTTGTTTACGCGGGGCATGTTGTGATGTGATATGGCCAAGGCGTGATGCTATATTTTATTGTATGAGATGATCATGTTTTGTAACGAAGTTATCGGCAATGGCAGGAGCCATATGGTTGTCGCTTTATTGTATGAAACATAAATGCCTGTAATTGCTTTACTTTATCACTAAGCGGTAGCGATAGTCGAGAAGCAATAGATGGCGTGGCGACAACGATGCTACGATGGAGATCAAGGTGTCGCGCCGGTGACGATGGTGATCACAATGGTGCTTCGGAGATGGAGATCACAAGCACAAGATGATGATGGCCATATCATATCACTTATATTGATAGCATGTGATGTTTATCCTTTATGCATCTTATCTTGCTGTGATTGACGGTAGCATTTTAAGATGATCTCTCACTAAAAATTATCAAGAAGTGTTCTCCCTGAGTATGCACCGTTGCCAAAGTCCGTCGTGCCCAGACACCACGTGATGATTGGGTGTGATAAGCTCTATGTCCATCTACAACGGGTGCAAGCCAGTTTTGCACATGCAGAATACTCAGGTTAAACTTGACGAGCCTAGCATATGCAGATATGGCCTCGGAACACGGAGACCGAAAGGTCGAGCGTGAATCATATAGTAGATATGATCAACATAGAGATGTTCACCATTGAAAACTACTCCATCTCACGTGATGATCGGTTATGGTTTAGTTGATTTGGATCACGTGATCACTTAGATGACTAGAAAGATGTCTGTCTAAGTGGGAGTTCTTAAGTAATATGATTAATTGAACTTAAATTTATCATGAACTTAGTACCTGATAGTATTTTGCTTGTCTATGTTTGTTGTAGATAGATGGCTCGTGTTGTTGTTCCGTTGAATTTTAATGCGTTCCTTGAGAAAGCAAAGTTGAAAGATGATGGTAGCAATTACACGGACTGGGTCCGTAACTTGAGGATTATCCTCATTGCTGCACAAAAGAATTACGTCCTGGAAGCACCGCTGGGTGCCAGGCCTGCTGCAGGAGCAACTCCAGATGTTGTGAACGTCTGGCAGAGCAAAGCTGATGACTACTCTATAGTTCAGTGTGCCATGCTTTACGACTTAGAACCGGGTCTTCAACGGCGTTTTGAACGTCATGGAGCATATGAGATGTTCCAGGAGTTGAAGTTAATATTTCAAGCAAATGCCCGGATTGAGATATATGAAGTCTCCAATAAGTTCTACAGCTGCATGATGGAGGAGAATAGTTACGTCGGTGAGCATATACTCATAATGTGCGGGTATAATAATCACTTGATTGAACTAGGAGTTAATCTTCCGGATGATAGCGTCATTGATGAATTCTCCAATCACGCCACCAAGCTACAAGAGCTTTGTGATGAACTATAATATGCAAGGGATGAACAAGACAATTCCGAGTGAGGAGTCTGGACTAGGGGTGTCCGGACAGCGGACTATCATCGTCCGCGGACTCCAAGACTACGAAGATACAAGATTGAAGACTCCGCCCCGTGTCCGGATGGGACTTTCCTTGGCGTGGAAGGCAAGCTTGGCGATACGGATATGTAGATCTCCTACCATTGTAACGACGACTGTAACCCTAGCCTCCTCCGGTGTCTATATAAACCGGAGGGCTTTAGTCCGTAGGACAACATACATTACAACAATCATACCATAGGCTAGCTTTAGGGTTTAGCCTCCTTGATCTCGTGGTAGATCCACTCTTGTACTACCCATATCATCAATATTAATCAAGCGGGGCGTAGGGTTTTACCTCCATCGAGAGGGCCCGAACACAGGTAAAACATTGTGTCCCTCGTCTCCTGTTACCATCCGCCTAGACGAACAGTTCGGGACCCCTACCGAGATCCGCGGTTTGACACCGACATTGGTGCTTTCATTGAGAGTTCCTCTATGTCGTCACCGATAGGCTTGATGGCATCTTCAGCCAACGACGCTGTCGGTGAGACTTTTCTCCCGGACAGAACTTCATATCCGCGACCGCCGCTGCGGGCTAATTTGCTTAGCCATCTGGAGCAGATCGAAGCTACGCCTGGTCGTCGAGTCAGATTCGAAGTCTAAACTTCACGCCCAATGTCGCGGAGACTTGGTCTTGACGGACTCGAGCCTGACCAAGCGCGCGCCTTTGTGACGATGGGCATGAACTAGCTCTGCCGCCGAACAAAGGCCGTAGTGGCGCACATGAATCTGCCGCCTCTAGTGCGGAGCCGTCGCCCGGATCGAGGATCGATGGATGGACACCACCTCGGGGCTTCAACTTCCACGGCGATGGGCGAACACTAATCTTGTCCCCATAAAACTTCGTGATTCCGAGTGCGGACTCCTTGCGGACTCGAACCTCCCACGCCCCTACCAATCGATTCGGATCGGGTGCCGGTTATGGAATTCACCGCCGCGGACATCTTCCAACACTCGCCCTTTGGCGACATCCTAAATTCACTAAAGCATCTCTCGTTATCGGGAGAGTCCTAGCCGGACTATGGCCAGGATGGTCGGGATTCAGACGACAAAGAAATTCAGAGCCCGCCCACCACCCACTTTGTAGCCATTGTCGACGATCTAACCGACATGCTAGACTACGACTCCGAAGACATCGACGGTATAGACGATGATGCGAGCGAACAAGAAACAACGCCTATAGGGCACGGAGGACCACCTCGTCATATGACATATACATGGTGGATACCCCAAAAGAGAGCGATAACGAGGACCAGCGGGGCGGCGAAGATAACCCGCCGATAAACAACCAAAAGCGGCGGCGCAGACGCGCCCTAAGTCCCGCCCGACAACAACAACGCTCCTAAGGACCCCGCAATACAGCAGGGCACACAAGTGGGCGACAAACATGCAGATAAGCAACCGTCCGAACAGGACGAGTCGATAATCAGTCCAGGCCAGCTAAAGCGATAGTCCAGACGACCTCATGCCGGACACGCCGCCGGAGAGTAAAAACCTTCGGAAAAGACTCGTCAACACTGCAAGAAGCTTGAAGAAGGAAAAGCGGAAGCTCAGAACAGCGGGAGACACACTCAGAATGAGGTGGGGCAAAGTGCTCAAAACCGCGGATAAATACGGCAATGGCCACCAACCAAAGAGCTACCCGAAGCACAAGCTGCTACCAGAATTCGACGAGGAGGCCGTAGAGCCCCCACCGCCAAAAAATAAAGAGGCTGCCTGGTTGGATAGACGGCCAGATGATAGGCCAAATTCGGAAAGCGGCGTCGCACATAAACCAACTAATGAACCTGGAAAGACAGATGGCCTAGCCAGGTCCATTTACGGGCCAAAGAAGAAGGCCCCGGGAAACAAGGCAACACGTCAAGTGTCCGAAGATAGTGGCACACCCAAGTACAGGGGCGCCGCACACCCACTATGTTTCACCGATGAGGTGCTGAACCATGAATTCCCAGCAGGATTTAAACCCATAAACATAGAGGCCTACGATGGAACAACAGACCCTGGAGTCTAGATAGAAGATTATATACTACATATACACATGGCCAGAGGAGATGATCTCCACGCCATAAAATACCTACCCCTCAAGCTCAAAGGGCCAGCCCGTCATTGGCTTAAAAGCCTCCCAGAAAACACTGTGGGAAGTTGGGAAGAGCTCAAGGACACGTTTAGAACAAATTTTCAAGGGACTTATGTCCGCCCTCCGGATGCAGATGATCTGAGTCATATAACTCAATAGCCCGGAGAGTCAGCGCGCAAATTCTGGAATAGGTTTCTCACCAAAAAGTACCAAATAGTCGACTGTCCGGACGCCGAAGCCTTAGTAGCTTTTAAACACAATGTCCGAGACGAATGGCTTGCCAGACACCTCAGCCAAGAGAAACCGAGGACAATGTCCGCGCTAACAAGCCTCATGACACGCTTCTGCGCGGGAGAGGATAACTGGCTAGCAAGATGCAGCACCAGCGACCCAAGTACATCCAAGATAAGAGATGGAAACGGAAAATCACGGCGCAGAAAAGAGCAGCGTCGGAATAAAGAGAAAAGCCCAAAGAGCACGGCAGTCAACGCCGGATTCAAAAGCTCGCGGCCAAACAACAAAACACCGCCTCTTAATTAAGGATGACGGCGATGAGCTGTCCAACTTAAACAAGATTTTGGGTCGGATATGTCAAATCCACAGTACCCCCAGAAGGCCTGCAAACCACACCCACAGAGATTGTTGGGTTTTTAAACAGTCTGGCCGACTAAACGCCGAACACAAGGGGCTCGACGCGTCAAGCGAAGATGATAAAACCCACCAGCAGAGCACCGGCAAACAAAGGACTTTCCCACAAGAGGTCAAAGCGGTAAACTCACTTCATGTGATAATACGGAAAAACAGTGCGGCACTTTCTAAAAAAAGCCTCGCGTGGTCCAACCCTGCAGACCATAGAGATTGGATATCAAAACCAATCACTTTCGACCACCTGGACTATTCCAGAAGCGTTCGAAACGCGAGACGGACTGCCCTGATATTGAATCCCATAATCGACGGACTACAATTTACTAAAGTCCTAATGGACGGAGGCAGCGACTTAAACCTGCTGTATTCAAACACAATCCGCAAGATGGGGATAGACCCTACTAAAATTCGACACAGCCGCACTTCCTTCAAAGGAGTGACGCCAGGCCCTTATGCCAAGTGCACAGGCTCCCTATTACTAGAAGTCGTGTTCGGATCACCGAACAACTTTCGGCGCGAAAAACTAATTTTTCATATCGCCCCATTTAAAAGTGGATATCAAGCACTCTTGGGACGAAAGGCTTTTGTTCGTTTCAATGCCATACCGCATTACGCGTCTCTTACACTCAAGATGCCCGGCCCACGTGGCATCATTTCAGTGCGGGGGTCACTTAAAGACCCCGGACTCGGATAGACGAGTCCGGCTTCAGTAGGCTAGGGGCTCCCTAGCCGCACGCCCCTTCACAAGGGGTTGCGCGCACAAACAACTGCGGGTTCATTCAAACCCCGCTTTACTCATTTATATTTTTTCTTTTCACACATAACTTTCTTCGCACGAATTGTTTTCAAACTAAGCGTTCCTCTCTTTTTTATAGATGAACAACGTGCATACCCGTCCAGGATAACGGCACAGCGGAGACACAGGCGCAGACGTGCAGTAGGGACCCGTTGTGAGGATTCTTTTCAGATTAAGACCCTGCATAAACCTTTTTTACTGTTCTCTTGTTGTTATTCTCCCTTGGTTTCTTCCTATAACCAAAGCGGAGCCTGACGTTTTGGCATCGGCCACGTCAGAAGACCATGCCCGTACCTGGACACTAGGGGCTTAGGGCATTGTTCTGCCCATTATTATAAAGACCGAACACCTTAGGGAGTGTTCGGCGTCTCGAGTTAGGCATTATATGCATCAGCTCCGAATCATGTCTTTGGTCAAATGTTGGGTTTGCCGGCTCCACGTGTTTTGCTGCCTTACGTTCCGTATCATCGGCTAACGCGCACCGGAGAACTCTGCGATTGTGCCCCGGTTAATTTGGCGAGCACCTCGAGAGAAAGCCGGCCGATCGTCATGATATAGCGAGAGACTGGTCAACCACTCGACCGACTACCGGAATGTTTAGAATTCCCCGCTTTGACGAAGGACCGTTTCCCGGTCAGGCACACACGCGCCCCGAACTCGGAGAAGTGTGGTGCCCCGAGGGGCTATATCGTAGCCCCACCCTCGAACTCCACTGGCTAAGTGAAAGTGATAAAGCATTATAGTCCGGACTGCCTCGTTTGCTACGCTACCACCTCCTTAACAGGACCGAGACGTCGGATTAAGTGTGAAAACACGCTATTTTTGCGAACACCCCCGCACCTTGTGCGTGGGGGCTGAAGCCGAAGACTGCAATCTTTCAGGTTATACAAATGTATACGTAAACAGCCGCATAGGAGAAGTTTTACTACTTGGGACGCACAAGTATAAAAAGCAGTTATAGCATAATCATCGTTTTACAAGCTAAAACATTCATTTGAACGTGACATTCTTTGAGCACTGCGACTCTATTACACGAGCGCCACGCATAACTTCCCCGAAATAGTGCTCGGCGGGGAGCCGGCTTCCATCCGAACCCTGGGCGGAAATAGCGGTGGCATCCATCTCTGTCCAATGTGTCTTCACATGGGCAAGAGCCATCCGCGCGCCTTCGATGCAGGCCGACCGCTTCATCTCCTTGATATGCGGCACCGCTCCAAGAAATTGGTGAAGTAAGCCGAAATAGCTCGTCGCCTTAGGCCTCTCTGGCCAGACATGAGCCACGATGTCGGTCATGGCAAGTCCGGACAATCTATTTAGCTCGGCCCATTCGGCCAACCGGTCGGTCAACGGAAGTGAACGATCCGGACTATGGAATTGAGACCAAAATAGCTTTCCGTCTTGTGATCCTTCTGGCTCCGGAAGTGCTCAACGGCATCAGTCGCACTTGACGCTAAGTCCATATACGGATCCTCCGGACTCCACAGCTGGCTAAATTGAGCATACTTTCGATCCATAAACCGGCGACGCATCAGAAAAGGCTTGCCAGCCACGATATCTCCGGCCTGGCGCAGCTCCTCCTTCATGGCCCACATCGCAGAACGGGCATCCTTGGCCTCGGCGGTGGCCTTCCTCAGGTCTTCCCGCTCCGATAAGCGCTCCTTTTCAAGAGCCTCATTGCGGTCGGTAGCATATTTTAATTTTACGGCCAATTCGGCCATCTCTTCCCTGCTTAGGCAGTGTGCATCCTTTTCGGCTTTCAACTCCTCGGCCCCCCTCGAGGCAGCCGCGTCACTCCTTCGGGCATGCTCCTTAGCTTGAGCAAGTTCGGCCCGAAGGCTCTCCACAGCAGCAGCACCGTCTGTACCACATATAATTTATCAGAGGAGGGCTTTGACCCCCTTAATAAAGCGAGTGCGGAGAACTCATTTACCTTGCGACTCGTCAAGTCGCCGGTTGACAAGTGCGATGTCCGCATCCGCCACGTCAAGTTGCCGCATTAACTCGACAACTCCACCAGTCCGGCTAGCCCTCGGACTATCCGCCACCTGCATAGGAACGGTGACATTCATTACTTGCGATTTTGATCCTCGGCACGCTGTCGTTCTCGACAACCTACCGAGTCTCAGGGGCTACTATCTATACAGGGCGCACTTTTATGTGCAAAACTATCAAAAAAAAGGGGTGCGTCATTCTCGCGTACCTCAAATCCCGTTAGCAAACTCGTAGCGGCGTTGCGCAATCCGCTCTCGGCGGACGAAATCCTTCCAATCACCATACGCATCAACGACGGTGATCTTCGAGATGGACGCCCTCTCAAGCAGATTCTTGATTCTCGGCGGATACTAGCGGGCGCCGAACTCTCGGCCCCTCGGACTCGGGATACCCTCCGTGGCGATACTTCAGGCTCGTCGCTTTATCTCGATGGCGCAGCGAGACGGAGGCGTTTCGCTCTCCATCATCTCCGTAAGAAGGTCCCCCGAAGACGAACTCATCTGAGAAGGCTGCAAATCTGAACTGCAAGACAAAGGTTTCGGTTACCCACAGAAGCACAAATGGAGGTATTTTCCTACTAATGAAACCCCTTTTTCATACTCATGGCTCATTGGAGGGCTGATCCTTTGGCGATGATTGTGCGTCAGATTCTCCCGGACGCGGACCCCCGGTGAAGATCTCTTCCCCATTTAGGGGCTTTGGCCTCCGGATCTTCGGAGGCGGTCCTCTTCTCCCCCTGGAAGGAGGGGTTTTGATTCCCCCTCTTGAGCGCCTTTGGGCGAAATAATAGCTCCTCTATTTTCCCCATCGCTCCCTCCCTACGGGTGCGACCTCCAACATTCCGACCAGCACGGGCTCCAAAGGTGTCGGTCTCTGGGAGGAGCGGACACCTTATCGGCTTCGATCGCGCTCGCACTCCTGTAAAGAGTAATGGGTCGAGGCGAACTCTAGAAAAGCAGATAAATAGAGCGTCCGGACTCGAGCTATTTACACGAGTATCAAGGCGATTGCAGCTTAGGCTGCGTCCTCGGTCAATTCGGACACGCTACTGCGGTCCGAAGAACAACTTGTACATCTCCACGGGTGTAGCACCCATGAAGTGTTGGAGAATTCGAGGTCCCTCCGGGTTGAACTCCCATAGACGGAGAGGACGGCGTTTGCAGGGCAGAAGACGCCTGATTAGCATAACCTGCATCACCACGACCAGATCGATCTCCCTCGCCTGGAGGTCTCTAATCCGGCCCTACAATGAGGGCACGTCTTCGGACGGCCCCCAATTGAGCCCTTGGTTGACCCACGACATCAGTTGGCATGGAGGTCCCGGGCGGAATGAAGGCGGCGGCTTTTGCTTGCTGCCCTTCGGAGCGGTGATATAGAACCACTCCTACTGCCACAGTCCGAGTTCCTCTTGGAAGGAACCCTCGGGCCATGGGGCATCGGCCTTCGCTTATGGCCTCCCGCGACTCCGCTTGCGCCCCGATCATCTTCGGCTCCACATTAAAGGTCTTCAGCCACAGGCCGAAGTGGGGAGTGACGCGGAGGAAGGCTTCGCAGACGATAATGAATGCGGAGATATGGAGGATGGACTCCGGAGCCAAGTCGTGGAAATCCAGCCCGTAGTAGAACATGAGCCCTCTCACGAAGGGGTCCGTCGGGAAGCCTAAACCTCGACGGAGGTGGGATCTGAAGACAACGTGCTCACGGGCTCGGGCGGGCACGGCCTGCCCTTGGGCGGCAACTGTCTGCGAAATCTCGTGGGGCCAGTGCTTGGCCTCGCAAGCAGCTTAACACGTCCTCCTCCGTGACGGAGGAGGGCATCCACCGGCCCTGGAGGTCGGAGCCGGACATGGTTGAGAAACCTAAGTGCTCGAATCTGAGGCTCTGAGTGTTGGAACTAGGGGCGAGGAGGAGATTCGATGCAAGATTGAAGAAAAGAGCGAGCCTTGGTCCTCTTATAAAGGGAAAAATACCAAGAGTCGTCTCTGTGACCGTTTGGGATTCACCTTCGATAGAGGAGGTGGCGGCAGGCACGGTTGGGTTACCCACGCGCGTATTGATGAGAATCCGGAATAAGGGAACACGATCTCGCTCGACAAGGCGTGCCAAGAAACCGCCGCTAAACGTCTTTGAGGTGGTATAATAAAAATGATTCAAGTAAAAGCACGGTAGCGGTGTGATGCCATGCCGCATAATACGTCGCCAGATTGGACTTGTGTGCATTTTATTCTCTCTATGGTGGAATGTGGAATTTATTTTGCGAGCGGACACTATCACGGTGTTCATGATCTTCTCTGGATTATTCAAGGGAGGAACCCGCCTTGCAATGCCGAACATTATGCTACCGGACTTATCGTCATTGAAGCCTGGTTCGGGGGCTATTGAGGAGTCTGGACTAGGGGTGTCCGGACAGCGGACTATCATCGTCCGCGGACTCCAAGACTACGAAGATACAAGATTGAAGACTCCGTCCGTGTCCGGATGGGACTTTCCTTGGCGTGGAAGGCAAGCTTGGCGTCACGGATATGTAGATCTCCTACCATTGTAACCGACTGTGTAACCCTAGCCTCCTCCGGTGTCTATATAAACCGGAGGGCTTTAGTCCGTAGGAAAACATACATTACAACAATCATACCATAGGCTAGCTTTAGGGTTTAGCCTCCTTGATCTCGTGGTAGATCCACTCTTGTACTACCCATATCATCAATATTAATCAAGCAGGACGTAGGGTTTTACCTCCATCGAGAGGGCCCGAACCTGGGTAAAACATTGTGTCCCTCGTCTCATGTTACCATCCTCCTAGACGCACAGTTAGGGACCCCCTACCCGAGATCCGCTGGTTTTGACACCGACACCGAGCTCTTCGCAATGCTAAAGGCTGCGGAGGTAGAAATCAAGAAGGAGCATCAAGTGTTGATGGTCAACAAGACCACCAGTTTCAAGAAGAAGGGCAAAGGGAAGAAGAAGGGGAACTTCAAAAAGAATGGCAAGCAAGTTGCTGCTCAAAAGAAGAAACCCAAGTCTGGACCTAAGCCTGAAACTGAGTGCTTCTATTGCAAGCAGACTGGACACTGGAAGCGGAACTGCCCCAAGTATTTGGCGAATAAGAAGGATGGCAAAGTGAACAAAGGTATATGTGATATACATGTTATTGATGTGTACCTAACTAGAGCTCGTAGTAGCACTGGTATTTGATCTTGGTTCATTGCTAATATTTGCAACTCGAAGCAGTACTACGGAATAAGCGAGCACCGCCAAGGACGAGGTGACTATGCGTGTGGGAAACGGTTCCAAAGTCGATGTGATCGCAGTCGGCACGCTACCTCTACATCTACCTTCGGGATTAATTTTAGACCTGAATAATTGTTATTTGGTGCCAGCGTTAAGCATGAACATTATATCTGGATCTTGTTTGATGCGAGACGGTTATTCATTTAAATCAGAAAATAATGGTTGTTCTATTTATATGAGTAATATCTTTTATGGTCACGCACCCTCGAAGAGTGGTCTATTTTTATTGAATCTCGATAGTAGTGATACACATATTCATAATGTTGAAGCCAAAAGATGCAGAGTTGATAATGATAGTGCAACTTATTTGTGGCACTGCCGTTTAGGTCATATCAGTGTAAAGCGCATGAAGAAACTCCATACTGATGGACTTTTGGAATCACTTGATTAGGAATCAATTGGTACTTGCGAACCGTGCCTCATGGGCAAGAGGACTAAAACACCGTTCTCCGGTACTATGGAGAGAGCAACAGATCTGTTGAAAATCATACATAAAGATGTATGTGGTCCGATGAATGTTGAAGCTCGTGGCGGATATCGTTATTTTCTCACCTTCACAGATGATTTGAGCAGATATGGGTATATCTACTTAATGAAGCACAAGTCTGAAACATTTGAAAAGTTCAAAGAATTTTAGAGTGAAGTGGAAAATCATCGTAACAAGAAAATAAAATTTCTACGATCTGATCGTGGAGGAGAATATTTGAGTTACGAGTTTGGTTTACATTTGAAACAATGCGGAATAGTTTCGCAACTCACGCCACCTGGAACACCACAAAGAAATGGTGTGTCCGAACGTCGTAATCGTACTTTACTAGATATGATGCGATCTATGATGTCTCTTACTGATTTACCGCTATCGTTTTGGGGTTATGCTTTAGAGACGGCTGCATTCACATTAAATAGGGCACCATCTAAATCCGTTGAGACGATGCCTTATGAACTATGGTTTGGCAAGAAACCAAAGTTGTCGTTTCTTAAAGTTTGGGGCTGCGATGCTTATGTGAAGAAACTTCAACCAGATAAGCTCGAACCCGAATCGGAGAAATGTGTCTTCATAGGATACCCAAAAGAGACTATTGGGTACACCTTCTATCACAGATCCGAAGGCAAGACATTCGTTGCTAAGAAGGATCCTTTCTAGAGAAGGAGTTTCTCTCGAAAGAAGTGAGTGGGAGGAATGTAGAACTTGATGAGGTAACGGTACCTGCTCCCTTATTGGAAAGTAGTTCATCACAGAAATCAGTTCCTGTGACAAATACACCAATTAGCGAGGAAGCTAATGATATTGATAATGAAACTTCAGATCAAGTATCTCATTGAACCTCGAGGTCTACCAGAGTAAGATCCGCACTGAGTGGTACGGTAATCCTATTCTGGAAGTCATGTTACTTGACCATGATGAACCTACGAACTATGAGGAAGCGATGATGAGCCCAGATTCCGCAAAATGGCTAGAGGCCATGAAATCTGAGATGGGATCCATGTATGAGAACAAAGTATGGACTTTGGTTGACTTGCCCGATGATCGGCAAGCCATTGAGAATAAATGGATCTTTTAAGAAGAAGACTGACGCTGACGGTAATGTAACTGTCTATAAGGCTTGACTTGTTGCAAAAGGTTTTCGACAAGTTCAAGGGGTTGACTACGATGAGACTTTCTCACCCGTAGCGATGCTTAAGTCTGTCCGAATCATGTTAGCGATTGCCGCTTTTTATGATTATGAAATTTGGCAGATGGATGTCAAAACTGCATTCCTGAATGGATTTCTGGAAGAAGAGTTGTATATGATGCAACCGGAAGGTTTTGTCGATCCTAAGGGAGCTAACAAAGTGTGCAAGCTCCAGCGATCAATCTATGGTCTGGTGCAAGCCTCTCGGAGTTGGAATAAACGCTGTGATAGTGTGATCAAAGCATATGGTTTTATACAGACTTTTGGAGAAGCCTGTATTTACAAGAAAGTGAGTAGGAGCTCTGTAGCATTTCTAATATTATATGTGGATGACATATTGTTGATTGGATAGCATAAAAGGATACTTGAATAAAAGTTTTTCAATGAAATACCTCGGTGAAGCTGCTTACATATTGGGCATTAAGATCTTGTAGGATCGGAAGTATGTCTAGAGGGGGGGTGATTAGACTACTTGACAACTTAAAAGTTTCGCCTTTTGGTTGGAGTAGGTTTTTAGCAAGTTCACAATGATAACCAAGTCAAGTATCACCCTACACATGCAATTCTAGAGTTGTGGCAGCGGAAAGTAAATTGCACGTATAGTAAATGAGAGGTGGAGAAGAGCAAACGCAATTTGGAGACACGGAGATTTTTCTCGTGGTTCCGATAGGTGGTGCTATCGTCAATCCACGTTGATGGAGACTTCAACCCACGGAGGGTAACGGCTGCGAGAGTCCACGGAGGGCTCCACCGACGAAGGGTCCTGAAGAAGCAACCTTGTCTATGCCATCATGGCTTACGCCCACGGAGGACTAGCCTTACTCGGGGTAGATCTTCACAGTAGGCGATCTCCTTGCCCTTACAAACTCCTTGGTTCAACTCCACATCATGACGGAGGCTCCCAAGCGACACCTAACCAATCTAGGAGGCACCACCCTCCAAAAGGTAATAGATGGGGTTGGTGATGATGAACTCCTTGCTCTTGTGCTTCAAATGATAATCTCCCCAACACTCAACTCTCCTCACTGATTTGGCTGTGGTGGAAGAAAGGATTGAGTGGAAAGCAACTTGGGAAGGCTAGAAATCAAGTTTCATATGGTGGGAGTGGAGCAACTTGATCTCAACACAAGGGTAGGTAGTTTTCTTCTCGTAAATGTAAGGTAGGAGTGGTAGTTCTTTCGATGGCTCTCTCCACGAATGAAGAGGAGGTGGAAGGGTATTTATAGCCTCCACACAAAATCCAACCGTTACACACATTTGACCAATCTCGGTCAGACCGAAGTTGACAACTCGGTGAGACCGAAAGTTCAAATCTTGTGAGCGTTGGGATTTTCGTGGGACCGAAAATACAATCTCGGTTAGTCCGATTCTTCCAAAGTCTAGGGTTTGCCAATCTCGGTGGGACCGACTTTCTCATCTCGGTGACACCGATTTGAGTCTGAAGGTTCTGAAGCTTGGCAACACCAATTCGGTATGACCGAGTTTGGAATCGGAAAATCCGAAATTCTTAGGGTTTGGGCTATATGGCTGAGGTGGTTCATCTCGGTGTGACTGAGTTTAGAATCGGTGGGACCGAGATTACTTATGGGTTTATGTTGAGATGAAAGATTGCTGATGGTTTGAGAGATAAATCACTAAGCACTTTAGAGCAACCAGATCATCATCATAACCTCATCCCCTTTTAATAGTATTGGCTTTCCTAAGGACTCAATGTGATCTTGGATCACTAAACCAAAAATGGAGTCTTGAGCTTTTGCCAATGTTTTCCTTAGCATTTTGAGGGGTCCACATCATCAGTCATTGCCATACCCATATCCTTGAACTTTCGAAATATCCTCAAGAAATGATTAGTTCAATGATATATATGTTGTTATTAATTACCAAAACCACCCGGGGATTAGTTGCACTTTCAATCTCCCCCTTTTTGGTAATTGATGACAACATATAGATCAAAGCTTCGACAAATGATATAATCAATGAATAACATCGTCGCTTTGAGAAGTATGTGATAAGCAAGAGCTCCCCCTAAATTTGTGCATTATTTAAGATTTGCGTTTGAATGCAAATGCACAATCGATTAGGATCATGGGTTACTCTTCCATGTCACATACATCTTGGTGGAGCGCACAAAATGATAAGAATGAATAACATGCACCCAATCACCAAGACATGAGTAAGTGATCATACAAGATATGAATGGAATATGATAAGCATCAAGCACACATTAAGCACAGTATGATCAAGCACTCATCAAGATCGAGCAAACGTAGTATCAAACACACGAAATGTCTCGGAAAACTCAAAAGTATCTCAAGGAAAACCGCAAACGAAAGAGCAAAAACGAGCACTCTCTCTCTCGAAGCCCTATGATCTATACAATTTCTCCCCCTTTGGCAACAAGTTACCAAAAAGTTCGAAAGGTATAGAGCTAATCGTCACTCGGGACTCTGCTGGCGGCTCCTATCTGCGTCGATGGAGTGGAGATAGCTGCATCTGCAAAAGCTTCTGCTGAAGTCTGTGGAGCTGGAGGAGTGGATCTTGGAGCTGGTCTTTGAACCGACGGAGCTGTAGGAGGTCTTGATGTAGTAGCCACAGGTTACATCCTTTGGAATAGCAGCTGATCTGGGCTTTGTGGGCACAGCAGAGGCTGCTCATAGTCATCTGGACTAGATCATCTTCCATCTCCCTCATGAGTTCTCGCCTTTTCCTCTTAGCTTCCTCGATGTCCGCCTCAAGCTTGTTGGCGGTGACTGCACTTGATCGACTTGACGCCCGAGCATGGAACTTATCTTCAACTATCCTCTCAAGGCTCTCCGAGATCGCACTATGCTGGCCAGCGTAGCTCAATTCTCCGAGTGGCTTCAAGAAGTTGTTCTCGCAACGCTCTTGGGCTTTCTTCTTTGCTTCCTTCTCAGCTTTAGCTTGTTTGGCAGCTTCAGACTTAGCATGTCCTTCGACGGATGTGGGAGCATCCTCGGTCATCACAACCTCATTATCTTCGTGTTCAGCTGCGGTGGCAAGTGGGGTCTATCCAACAGGTAGGTGTCCGTGCCAAACTTGGCATTAATGAGCATCTGAATATGCGGAGCAAACCCACACGACCTCTTACAGTGCTGCTTTGTCCTCTTGATAGTCTCTACTATCGGGTCCATCACCTTAAAAGGTGTCTTCGATCTAGAATGTGCAGCATGTTGATAGAATACCCTCTTATCATGCGGTGGTCTCCTGACTTAGGCATCAAAGTATGCCTCAGAATAGTGTTGGTGGTTGGGAGACCTGCCTGAAGATAATAAACTGATCCAAGCTTCCATATCTCTACATCCTTCTCAGGTACCTCATTGTACATGTTCTTCATAGACTCGTGATTTTTCTTTGGAATGCCATAGACATCAACATCATCATCCCCCGATCTTTGGTGCATTCAGCAACGCTCTCCATTCTTCAAGCTGTTGAATGGAATCTACGTCATTCATCATCCATACAATTCGCCATCTGGATAGAAGTGTGCGGTGGCATAGAAGCGCATGATCATCTCATCATTCCAAGCGGTCAATTTTGACCAACAAACTCGCAATCCCACAAGCGGTGAAGCTTTCATGCACATGTGGGAAATAGTCTCTGTGCTCTTCACTATCGATGTACTCCCGGTCTACATATCCGTGTCGCAACAATTGGCTTCTTGTCCATAAGCACTTTGTCTCATAAAAGTCTTGTTGCTCTCTTGTGTGGAATCTTGGGTCAATCTGCTGTCCTTCTCCTGGTGGCATATGGATCAACTTGTCTCCATAGCTCGAGACCTTTATCCTTCCTTTCCTTCATATTTTCAGCTCGAGGATGAGCATCATTATGAACTCGGCAGTTTACATGCGAGCTTGACAAAACATGAGCCTCATCATCGATTCTGCAGTGGCACATTGTCCTTCTTCTTCTCTGAAGCGGTATGTTCCTCACAGTCTTCTTTGGCTTGGCAGCAGGTTTGGCTTGGGCTGCCTTTTTTGGAGCTGATGGCTTAGCTTTTGTGGGTGCTCCTGCTTACGATGGCATCTCCCATCAACTTCGCTTACGAGGAGGCTGGGGTGCTTCCTCATCTGAATCATCATCATCGCTTCTTCATGAACTAGCCTCTTCCTCTTGGAAGTTTTCTTGATCTTGCTGGAGGTTTCTTCCATGCTGAGCTTCTTTGCAACAAATGGATTTCTTCACTTTGCTTGTGCCTTTCTTTGACTGTTGCCCTTGATATCCCTTGGCAACCACTTGCCTTTTGGCTTAGAAGATATCTCCTCATCTCGCAACAAAGTCGTAATCCTCCTCATCAGAATTCCTCTTCTTCCTGGCCCTGGTGGCAGCTGGGGGCAATCCACTTGGAGTGCTCCTCTCTCCCTCATCTGAAAAACTGCTTTCTTCAGGACTTGTTGCTGCCTCAGGAATCTCAACGGCAATTCAGACTGTTACATTGTCACTTCCATCGCACATGGTGACAACCTGTGAATAGAATAGGTATAGGGAGAATAGAAGAGTTATCACAAACTGCAGAGGATTTTGCAAAAAGAATGAGTTCAAACTTTAGTCTTAGGTTTTCACAGAATACATGTCGGTCTGACCGAGTCTATAAATTCGGTGAATCCGAAGTGTCTAAACAGACCACATACACCTTTTCGGTTGGACGAAATGGGTTTGATCTAGCCGAGAGCACTAGGGTTTCACTAAATCTCACTTCGGTCTTACCGATTTGCACAACTTCGGTTTAACCGAAAAGTGCAAAGGCAATGACCAGAGGCCAAATCGGTCGGTCCGAGAATGTAGAATCGGTCACACCGAGATGTGTTCATGGAAACCTAACCCTAAAATTTTCACTCGAATTTTGTTCTATGATCTAATCTGCTGGATAGAATGATTTCAATCTTGGCAAGAAACTAGGCAAAACCTATCGTGCGAAGAATCAGTGGTTAGAGCACGAGAGGGATGAAGCTCACCCAATGCGGTGGAGCTTCACTACGGCGGCAACGGCGCGATGAGAAAGTCCGTTGACGGCGATGGAGACCCGCGGCGAGGGCGCACAGGCGACGGCGGAGACGATCCGGAGACCACGGCGACGGCAGCGAAGGGTTTGGGGGCGAGGCGTTTTGAAGGAATAATCACGCGCGCTGCCCGGGTATATATACCTTCGGTTGTCGGTGGGACCGAGTTGGAAAACTTCGGTGGGACCGAGATGGTTAGCTGCGTGCGATTACACACTTCGTCACGCCGAAATTTGCAACTTCGGTTTCACAGAGGTGAAAACCTAGATCAATCAAGTGATTTGGTCCGTCCGATTTGAGTATATCGGTTTGACCGAAAGTACTTAGAAGGTTTTGGAAGTTAGGCTTTTGACGGATCGGTGGCTCCGAGTGCTCCTCACTCGGTCTGTCCGAAAAAGTCTTGTTCAAAGTTTGTGATATAAGCATGAATAGAGTTTGAGACAAGAAAGCATAGATAGCTAGGGGAGGAACTTAGGCATTCTTGTCCATCCATTTGGTCAGAAAGAAAAATCCATAAGACCAAAGCAACAAATGGATGTCCTCGAATGGATAAAATCATGCATCCAACATGCTCACACAATAAGATAGCAAATGAAATATGTGTCAAACATGCACAAACAAAACATTAACAGCTAGCACACAATTTGGCGATGACTAGGTCATCTATATATGAGCATATTGACTTAGGAGTCAAATGAGAACATTTGATCATAGGTCATACTCATCGTTTAAGCACAAGTGGGGTTACCACTTTTCCATAAATCATTGATGTGTTCACATCATTAGAAGATGCTTTGACTCATTTCTTTAGAGCAAAGCTCCCCCTTGATGTGAGAACCCCTTTTAAAGGGTCAAACTAACCTTGGGTTGTCGTTGAAGACTTCATGTAGATGTTGAAGATGTGGATGCTCAATGTTGATGAAGATCACCAAGAGTTGGGAGCAATCCTTAGGATTCGGGCACTTTCAATACCTACATGGGTTAGTCCCACAAGGAACAAACAAAAATATCCATGGACATAGATTGATGTACACAATAGATGATGTCCATGAAAGCAATGATTACCTTGTCCCTTGACTTACCAACATGAGGGTTTGTGACTCCATGAACTAGTACAAGATGTGGAAGTTGATTGCACAAGTTCTTGCCAAAAGAATATGAGTGAAGTATATTGGCGGAGTCACCCTCAAGAACTCTCTAGTTCTTCTTCTTCGGGATCCACATCATCTTGATGGGAATCCTTGGGGTAGTAGTTGAGCTTGTCGAAGTAGAACTTGAGGTTGTGGGAGCTTCAACTGCAGCTTTGTAAGCACCACTTGACTTGTTGTGAAGCTCTTCCTTATCTTTAAGTGTCATCTCATGAGCAACAATCCTTCCAATGACTTCGGTAGGCTTGAGATCTTTGTAGTTTGGCATCATTTGAATCAAAGTGCACACGGTGTCATACTTTCCATCCAAAGCTCTGAGAATCTTCTTGATGATGAATCGGTCAGTCATTTCTTCACTTCCTAAGCCTGCCATCTCATTGGTGATGAGAGCGAGCCTAGAGTACATTTCAGCGACTCCTTCACCTTCCTTCATCTTGAACTTGTCAAAGTGACCTTGAAGAACATCTAGCTTTGATTCCTTCACGGACTCGGTACCTTCGTGCATTTCGACCAAAGTATCCCAAATCTCTTTTGCATTCTCAAGACGGCTGATCTTGTTGAACTCCTCGGGACACAAAGCATTGAAGAGAATATCACAAGCTTGAGCATTGTTCTGTAACATCCGCAACTCATCTGCAGTAGCTTCGCGATCTGGAACTTTTCCTTCCTCGAAGAACTCACCTTGCAAGCCAACACAAATAATGCCCCATGCGGCAGGGTTATGTCCAAGAATATGCATTTTCATTTTATGCTTCCAACTAGCAAAGTTTGAACCATCAAAGTAAGGACCTCTACGGAAATTACCCTCACTAGACGCCATACTCTCCTAGGTTGTGAAACCAAGCTTATGGAGTCCAATGCAATGGAAACCAATCCAATGGAGACCAAAGCTCGATACCACTTGTAGGATCGGAAGTATGTCTAGAGGGGGTGATTAGACTACTTGACAACTTAAAAGTTTAGCCTTTTGGTTGGAGTAGGTTTTAGCAAGTTCACAATGATAACCAAGTCAAGTATCACCCTACACATGCAATTCTAGAGTTGTGGCAGCGGAAAGTAAATTGCATTATAGTAAATGAGAGGTGGAGAAGAGCAAACGCAATTTGGAACACGGAGATTTTTCTCGTGGTTCCGATAGGTGGTGCTATCGTCAATCCACGTTGATGGAGACTTCAACCCACGGAGGGTAACGGCTGCGAGAGTCCACGGAGGGCTCCACCCACGAAGGGTCCACGAAGAAGCAACCTTGTCTATGCCATCATGGCTTACGCCCACGGAGGACTAGCCTTACTCGGGGTAGATCTTCACAAGTAGGCGATCTCCTTGCCCTTACAAACTCCTTGGTTCAACTCCACATCATGACGGAGGCTCCCAAGCGACACCTAACCAATCTAGGAGGCACCACCCTCCAAAAGGTAATAGATGGGGTTGGTGATGATGAACTCCTTGCTCTTGTGCTTCAAATGATAATCTCCCCAACACTCAACTCTCCTCACTGATTTGGCTGTGGTGGAAGAAAGGATTGAGTGGAAAGCAACTTGGGAAGGCTAGAAATCAAGTTTCATATGGTGGGAGTGGAGCAACTTGATCTCAACACAAGGGTAGGTAGTTTTCTTCTCGTAAATGTAAGGTAGGAGTGGTAGTTCTTTTCGATGGCTCTCTCCACGAATGAAGAGGAGGTGGAAGGGTATTTATAGCCTCCACATAAAAATCAACCGTTACACATTTGACCAATCTCGGTCGGACCGAAGTTGACAACTCGGTGAGACCGAAAGTTCAAATCTTGTGAGCGTTGGGATTTTCAGTGGGACCGAAAATACAATCTCGGTTAGTCCGATTCTTCCAAAGTCTAGGGTTTGCCAATCTCGGTGGGACCGACTTTCTCATCTCGGTGACACCGATTTGAGTCTGAAGGATTCTGAAGCTTGGCAACACCAATTTCGTATGACCGAGTTTGGAATCGGAAAATCCGAAATTCTTAGGGTTTGGGCTATATGGGTGAGGTGGTTCATCTTGGTGTGGTGAGTTTAGAATCGGTGGGACCGAGATTACTTATGGGTTTATGTTGAGATGAAAGATTGCTGATGGTTTGAGAGATAAATCACTAAGCACTTTAGAGCAACCAGATCATCATCATAACCTCATCCCCTTTTAATAGTATTGGCTTTCCTAAGGACTCAATGTGATCTTGGATCACTAAACCAAAAATGGAGTCTTGAGCTTTTGCCAATGTTTTCCTTAGCATTTTGAGGGGTCCACATCATCAGTCATTGCCATACCCATATCACTGAACTTTCTGAAATATCCTCAAGAAATGATTAGTTCAATGATATATATGTTGTTATTAATTACCAAAACCACCCGGGGATTAGTTGCACTTTCAGATCTATAGAGATAGATCAAGACGCTTGATTGGACTTTCACAAAGCACGTACCTTGATAAAGTATTGAAAAGGTTCAATATGGATCAGGCGAAGAAAGGGTTCTTGCCTGTATTACAAGGTATAAAGTTGAGTCAGACTCAATGCCCGACCACTGCAGAAGATAGAGAGAAAATGAAAGGAGTGCCCTATGCTTCAGCCGTCGGCTCTATCATGTATGCAATGTTGTGTACTGACTGATGTGTGCCTTGCTATTAGTTTGGCGGGGAGGTACCAAAGTAATCCAGAGTGGGTCTTTGGACAGCGGTCAAGAACATCCTGGAATACCTGAAAAGGACAAAGGATATGTTTCTCGTATATGGAGGTGACAAAGAGCTAGTCGTAAATGGTTACGTTGATGCAAGCTTTAACACTGATCCGGACGATTCTAAATCGCAAACCGGATACGTATTTTTATTAAACGGTGGAGCTGTAAGTTGGTGCAGTTCTAAAAAAAGCGTCGTGGCGGGATCTACATGTGAAGCGGAGTACATAGCTGCTTCGGAAGCAGCAAATGAAGGAGTCTGGATGAAGGAGTTCATTTCCGATCTAGGTGTTGTACCTAGTACATCGGGACCAATGAAGATATTCTGTGACAATACTGATGCAATTGCCTTGGCAAAGGAATCCAGATTTCACAAGAGGACCAAGCACATCAAGAGATGCTTCAATTCCATTCGGGACCAAGTCCAAGTGGGAGACATAGAGATTTGCAAGATACATACGGATCTGAATGTTGCAGACCCGTTGACTAAGCCTCTCTCACGAGCAAAACATGATCAGCACCAAGACTCCATGGGTGTTAGAATCATTACTATGTAATCTAGATTATTGACTCTAGTGCAAGTGGGAGACTGAAGGAAATATGACCTAGAGGCAATAATAAAGTTATTATTTATTTCCTCATATCATGATAAATTTTTATTATTCATGCTAGAATTGTATTAACCGGAAACATGATACATGTGTGAATACATAGACAAACATAGTGTCACTAGTATGCCTCTACTTCACTAGCTCATTGATCAAAGATGGTTATGTTTCCTAACCATAGGCATGTGTTGTCATTTGATTAATGGGATCACATCATTAGGAGAATGATGTGATTGACATGACCCATTCCGTTAGCTTAGCACTTGATCGTTTAGTATGTTGCTATTGCTTTCTTCATGACTTATACAAAGTTCCTACAACTATGAGATTATGCAACTCCCGTTTACCGGAGGAACACTTTGTGTGCTACCAAAGCGTCAGCGTAATCGAGTGATTATAAAGGTGCTCTACAGGTGTCTCCAAAGGTACATGTTGAGTTGGCATAATTCGAGATTAGGTTTTGTCACTCCGATAGTCGGAGAGGTATCTCTGGGCCCTCTCGGTAATACTCATCACCTAAGCCTTGCAAGCATTGTAACTAATGAGTTAGTTATGAGATGATGTATTACGGAACGAGTAAAGAGACTTGTCGGTAACAAGATTGAACTAGGTATTGGATACCGATGATCGAATCTCGGGCAAGTAACATACCGATGACAAAGGGAACAACGTATGTTGTTATGCGGTCTGACCGATAAAGATCTTCGTAGAATATGTGGGAACCAATATGATCATCCAGGTTCCGCTATTGGTTATTGATCGAGAATAGTTCTAGGTCATGTCTACATAGTTCTCGAACCCATAGGGTCCGCACGCTTAACATTACGATGACAGTTTTATTATGAGTTTATAAGTTTTGATGTACCGAAGGTTGTTTGGAGTCCGGATGTGATCACGGACATGAGGAGTCTCGAAATGGTCGAGACATAAAGATTGATATATTGGATGACTATATTCGGACACCGGAAGTGTTCCGGGTGTTTTCGGAGAAAACCGAGTACCGGAGGGTTACTGGAACCCCCCGGGAAGTAATGGGCCTTGATGGGCCCTAGTGGAAAGAGAGAGGGGCCAGCCAGGGCAAGAGGCGCCTCCCTTGAGTCCGAATAGGACAAGGAAGGGGCGGCGCCCCCCTTGCCTTCCCCCTCTCCCACTCCTTCCTTCCCCTCCTTCTTGGAATAGGAAAGGGAGGGGGCAAACCTACTTGGAGTAGGTTTCCCCCTCCTAGGGCGCGCCTCCCCTTAGGCCGGCCCCCTCCTCCTCTCCCCCTTTATATACGGGGAGGGGGCACCCCATAGACACACAAGTTGATCTACGGATCGTTCCTTAGCCGTGTGCGGTGCCCCCTCCACCATATTCCACCTCGGTCATATCGTCGCGGAGTTTAGGCGAAGCCCTGCGCCGGTAGAACATCATCATCGTCACCACGCCGTCGTGCTGACGGAACTCATCCCCGACGCTTCGCTGGATTGGAGCCCGGGGGACGTCATCGAGCTGGACGTGTGATAAACACGGAGGTGCCGTACGTTCGGTGCTTGGATCGGTCGATTTGTGAAGATGTACGACTACATCAACCGCGTTGTCATAACGCTTCCGCTTAACGGTCTACGAGGGTACGTAGACAACACTCTCCCCTCTCGTTGCAATGCCATCACCATGATCTTGCGTGTGCGTAGGAAACTTTTCGAAATTACTACGTTCCCCAACATCTTTTCCATAAGACATTTAATAGCAGCATGATCAGTGTGAATAGTAACTTTAGAATCAACGATATAAGGTCTAAACTTATCACATGCAAACACAACTGCTAAGAATTCTTTTTCAGTAGTAGCATGATTTCTCTGGGCAGTATCAAGAGTCTTACTAGCTGATACGTCCATTTTGCATCATGCTTTTATATCAATATTTATTGCATTATGGGCTGTTATTACACATCATATCTCAATACTTATGGCTATTCTCTCTTATTTTACAAGGTTTACCATGAAGAGGGGGAATGCCGGCAGCTGGAATTCTGGCTGGAAAGGAGCAAACGTTGGAAACCTATTCTGCACAGCTCCAAAAGTCCTGAGACTCCACGAAACAACTTTTTGGATTTAATAAGAATTTATGAGCGAAAGAAATAGGCCAGGGGGCCCACACCCTGTCTAGGAGATAGGGGGCGCCCCCCCCCTATAGGGCGCGCCCCCTATCTCCTGGGACCCCTGGTGGGCCTCCGGCGTCCATCTTCTGCTATATCATCACTTTTACCCTAGAAAAAATTGTGGGCAAGCTCACGGGACAAAACTCCGCCGCCACGAGGCGGAACCTTGGCGGAATCAATCTAGGGCTCTGGCAGAGCTGTTCTGCCGGGGACACTTCCCTCCGGGAGGGGGAAATCATCACCAACATCATCACCAACGATCCTCTCATCGGGAGGGGGTCAATCTCCATCAACATCTTCACCGGCACCATCTCCTCTCAAAACCCTAGTTCATCTCTTGTATCCAATCTTGTATCAAAACCATAAATTGGTACCTATGGGTTGCTAGTAGTGTTGATTACTCCTTGTAGTTGATGCTAATTGGTTTACTTGGTGGAAGATCATATGTTCAGATCCTTTATGCATATTATTACTCCTCTGATTATGAACATGAATATGCTTTGTGAGTAGTTACATTTGTTCACGAGGACATGGGTGAAGTCTTGCTATTAGTAGTCATGTGAATTTGGTATTCGATTCGATATTTTGATGAGATGTATGTTGTCTTTTCCTCTAGTGGTGTTATGTGAACGTCTACTACATGACACTTCACCATTATTTGGGCCTAGAGGAAGGCATGGGGAAGTAATAAGTAGATGATGGGTTGCTAGAGTGACAGAAGCTTAAACCCTAGTTTATGTGTTGCTTCGTTAGGGGCTGATATGGATCCATATGTTTAATGTTGTGGTTAGGTTTACCTTAATACTCCTTTTTGTAGTTACGGATGCTTGCAATAGGGGTTAATCATAAGTGGGATGCTTGTCCAAGTTAGGGCAGTACCCAAGTACTGGTCCACCCACATATCAAATTATCAAAGTACCGAACGTGAATCTTATGAACGTGATGAAAACTAGCTTGACGATAATTCCCAATGTGTCCTCGGGAGCTCCTTCCTCATTATTAGAAATTGTCCAAGCTTATCCTTTGCTACATAAAGGATTGGGCCACCTTGCTGCACTTTATTTACTTTATTTACTTGTTGCTCGTTACTATTTATCTTATCACAAAACTATCTATTACCTATAATTTGATTGCTTGCAAGAGAAAACCTTCTTGAAAATCGCTTATCATTTCCTTCTGCTCCTTGTTGGGTTCGACACTCTTACTTATCGAAAGGACTACGATAGATCCCATACACTTGTGGGTCATCACTAGCATACTGGATAACATTCAATTTCTTATCGACTCTTTGCGCTAGAACAACACCTACAACATAATCACTAGCATCGCACATAATTTCAAAGGTAAATTCCAATCAGGTGGCTGAACAATAGGTGCAGTGATCGAAGCTTTCTTAAGTATTTCAAATGCTTCTACACAATCATCATCAAAGACAAAAGGAATATCTTTTTGCAATAAATTAGTCAGAGGCCTAGAGATTTTAGAAAAGTCCTTAATGAACCTCCTATAAAAACCGGCATGACCAAGGAAACTTCTTATACCTTTTATGTCCTTGGGACATGGCATCTTTTCAATAGCATCAATTTGGCTTTATCAACTTCAATACCTCTCTCGGAGATCTTATGTCCCAAGACAATGCCTTCATTAACCATAAAGTGACACTTTTCCCTATTCACCCCCCTTCTAGTCGATATAACGCACTTTCACCTGCGCCAGTAGAACATCATCATCGTCACCACGCCGTCGTCTTGTGGAACTCATCCGACGCTTATTTGGATTGGAGCCGGGGACGTCATCGAGCTGGACGTGTGCTGAACACGAAGGTCTCGTACGTTCGGTGCTTGGATCGGTCGATTCGTGAAGACGTACGACTACATCAACCGCGTTGTCATAACGCTTCCGCTTAACGGTCTACGAGGGTACGTAGACAACACTCTCCCCTCTCGTTGCTATGCCATCACCATGATCTTGCGTGTGCGTAGGAAATTTTTTCAAATTACTACGTTCCCCAACAGTGGCGTCCGAGCCTAGGTTTTATGCGTTGATGTTATATGCACGAGTAGAACACAAGTAAGTTGTGGGCGATACAAGTCATACTGCTTACCAGCATGTCATACTTTGGTTCGGCGGTATTGTTGGATGAAGCGGCCCGGACCGACATTACGCGTACGCTTACGCGAGACTGGTTTTACCGCCGTGCTTTGCACACAAGTGACTAGCAGGTGTCAGTTTCTCTAACTTTAGTTGAACCGAGTGTGGCTACGCCCGGTCCTTGCGAAGGTTAAAACAGCACCAACTTGACAAACTATCGTTGTGGTTTTGATGCGTAGGTAAGAACGTTTCTTGCTCAACCCGTAGCAGCCACGTAAAACTTGCAACAACAAAGTAGAGGGCGTCTAACTTGTTTCTGCAGGGCATGTTGTGATGTGATATGGCCAAGACGTGATGCTATATTTTATTGTATGAGATGATCATGTTTTGTAACCGAAGTTATCGACAACTGGCAGGAGCCATATGGTTGTCGCTTTATTGTATGAAATGCAAATGCCCTGTAATTGCTTTACTTTATCACTAAGCGGTAGCGATAGTCGTAGAAGCAATAGATGGCGTAAACGACAACGATGCTACGATGGAGATCAAGGTGTCGCGCCGGTGACGACGGTGATCACGATGGTGCTTCGGAGATGGAGATCACAAGCACAAGATGATGATGGCCATATCATATCACTTATAGTGATAGCATGTGATGTTTATCCTTTATGCATCTTATCTTGTTGTGATTGACGGTAGCATTTTAAGATGATCTCTCACTAAAAATTATCAAGAAGTGTTCTCCCTGAGTATGCACCGTTGCCAAAGTCCTTCGTGCCCAGACACCACGTGATGATTGGGTGTGATAAGCTCTATGTCCATCTACAACGGGTGCAAGCCAGTTTTGCACATGCAGAATACTCAGGTTAAACTTGACGAGCCTAGCATATGCAGATATGGCCTCGGAACACGGAGACCGAAAGGTCGAGCGTGAATCATATAGTAGATATGATCAACATAGAGATGTTCACCATTGAAAACTACTCCATCTCACGTGATGATCGGTTATGGTTTAGTTGATTTGGATCACGTGATCACTTAGATGACTAGAAAGATGTCTGTCTAAGTGGGAGTTCTTAAGTAATATGATTAATTGAACTTAAATTTATCATGAACTTAGTACCTGATCGTATTTTGCTTGTCTATGTTTGTTGTAGATAGATGGCTCGTGTTGTTGTTCCGTTGAATTTTAATGCGTTCCTTGAGAAAGCAAAGTTGAAAGATGATGGTAGCAATTACACGGACTGGGTCCGTAACTTGAGGATTATCCTCATTGCTGCACAAAAGAATTACGTCTGGAAGCACCGCTGGGTGCTGCTGCTGCCGCAGGAGCAACTCCAGATGTTGTGAACGTCTGGCAGAGCAAAGCTGATGACTACTCTATAGTTCAGTGTGCCATGCTTTACGACTTAGAACCGGGTCTTCAACGGCGTTTTGAACGTCATGGAGCATATGAGATGTTCCAGGAGTTGAAGTTAATATTTCAAGCAAATGCCCGGATTGAGATATATGAAGTCTCCAATAAGTTCTACAGCTGCATGATGGAGGAGAATAGTTCTGTCAGTGAGCATATACTCATAATGTCTGGGTATAATAATCACTTGATTGAACTGGGAGTTAATCTTCCGGATGATAGCGTCATTGACAGAATTCTCCAATCACTGCCACCAAGCTACAAGAGCTTTGTGATGAACTATAATATGCAAGGGATGAACAAGACAATTCCCGAGTGAGGGAGTCCTGGACTAGGGGGTGTCCGGACAGCCGGACTATCATCGTCCGCCGGACTCCAAAACTACGAAGATACAAGATTGAAGACTCCGTCCCGTGTCCGGATGGGACTTTCCTTGGTGTGGAAGGCAAGCTTGGCGATACGGATATGTAGATCTCCTACCATTGTAACCGACTCTGTGTAACCCTAGCCTCCTCCAGTGTCTATATAAACCGGAGGGCTTTAGTCCGTAGGACAACATACATTACAACAATCATACCATAGGCTAGCTTTAGGGTTTAGCCTCCTTGATCTCGTGGTAGATCCACTCTTGTACTACCCATATCATCAATATTAATCAAGCAGGACGTAGGGTTTTACCTCCATCGAGAGGGCCCGAACCTGGGTAAAACATTGTGTCCCTCGTCTCCTGTTACCATCCGCCTAGACGAACAGTTCGGGACCCCCTACCCGAGATCCGCCGGTTTTGACACCGACATTGGTGCTTTCATTGAGAGTTCCTCTGTGTCGTCACCGATAGGCTTGATGGCATCTTCAGCCAACGACGCTGTCCAGGGTGAGACTTTTCTCCCCGGACAGAACTTCGTATCCGGCGGCTTCGCACTGCGGGCTAATTTGCTTGGCCATCTGGAGCAGATCGAAAGCTACGCCCCTGGTCGTCAGGTCAGATTCGGAAGTCTAAACTTCACGCCCAATGTCCGCGGAGACTTGGTCTTCGACGGACTCGAGCCACAGCCAAGCGCGCCGCACTGTGACGATGGGCATGAACTAGCTCTGCCGCCGAACAGTGCCGTAGTGGCCGCACATGAATCTGCTTCGGCCTCTAGTCCGGAGCCGATCGCCCAGATCGAGGATCGGTGGATGGACACCACCTCGGGGGCTTCAACTTCCACGGCGATGGAGCCGAACACTAATCTTGTCCCCCGCAAAACTCGTGATTCCGAGGTGCCGGACTCCTTGCCGGACTCCGAACCTCCCACGCCCCTACCAATCGATTCGGATCGGGTGCCGGTTATGGAATTCACCGCCGCGGACATCTTCCAACACTCGCCCTTTGGCGACATCCTAAATTCACTAAAGCATCTCTCGTTATCGGGAGAGTCCTAGCCGGACTATGGCCAGGATGGTCGGGATTCAGACGACGAAGAAATTCAGAGCCCGCCCACCACCCACTTTGTAGCCACTGTCGACGATCTAACCGACATGCTAGACTACGACTCCGAAGACATCGACGGTATAGACGATGATGCCAGAGACGAACAAGAAACAACGCCTATAGGGCACGGGAGGACCACCTCGTCATATGACATATACATGGTGGATACCCCAAAAGAGAGCGATAACGAGGACCAACGGGACGCGGCAGAAGATAACCCCGCCGATAAACAACCAAAACGGCGGCGCAGACGCCGCCCTAAGTCCCGCCTCGACAACAACAACGCTCCTAAGGACCCCGCAATACAGCAGGGCACACAAGTGGACGACAAACATGCAGATAAGCAACCGTCCGAACAGGACGAGTCAGATAATCAGTCCAGGCCCGGCGAAAACGATAGTCCAGACGACCTCATGCCGGACACGCCGCCGGAGAGTAGAAACCTTCGGAAAAGACTCGTCAACACTGCAAGAAGCTTGAAGAAGGAAAAGCGGAAGCTCAGAACAGCGGGAGACACACTCAGAATGAGGTGGGGCAAAGTGCTCAAAACCGCGGATAAATACGGCAATGGCCACCAACCAAAGAGCTACCCGAAGCACAAGCTGCTACCAGAATTCGACGAGGAGGCCGTAGAGCCCCCACCGCCAAAAAATAAAGAGGCTGCCTGGTTGGATAGACGGCCAGATGATAGGCCAAATTCGGAAAGCGGCGTCGCACATAAACCAACTAATGAACCTGGAAAGACAGATGGCCCAGCCAGGTCCATTTACGGGCCAAAGAAGAAGGCCCCAGGAAACAAGGCAACACGTCAAGTGTCCGAAGATAGTGGCACACCCAAATGCATGGGGCGCCAAGACACCCACTATGTTTCACCGATGAGGTGCTGAACCATGAATTCCCAGCAGGATTTAAACCCATAAACATAGAGGCCTACGATGGAACAACATACCACGGAGTCTAGATAGAAGATTATATACTACATATACACATGGCGGAGGAGATGATCTCACGCCATAAAATACCTACCCTCAAGCTCAAAGGGCCAGCCCGTCATTGGCTTAAAAGCCTCCCGAAAAACTTGTGGGAAGTTGGGAAGAGCTCAAGGACACGTTTAGAACAAATTTTCAAGGGACTTATGTCCGCCCTCCGGATCTGAGATGATCTGAGTCATATAACTCAATAGCCGGAGAGTCAGCATAGAAATTCGGAATAGGTTTCTCACCAAAAAGTACCAAATAGTCGACTGTCCGGACGCCGAAGCCTTAGTAGCTTTTAAACACAATGTCCGAGACGAATGGCTTGCCGGACACCTCGCCAAGAGAAACCGAGGACAATGTCGCGCTAACAAGCCTCATGACCCGCTTCTGCTGCTGGAGAGGATAAGCAGCTAGCAAGATGCAGCACCAAATGACCCAAGTACATCCAAGATAAGAGATGGAAACGGAAAATCACGGCGCAGAAAAGAGCAGCGTCGGAATAAAGAGAAAAGCCCAAAGAGCACGGCAGTCAACGCCGGATTCAAAAGCTCGCGGCCAAACAACAAAACACCGCCTCTTAATTAAGGATGACGGCGATGAGCTGTCCAACTTAAACAAGATTTTGGGTCGGATATGTCAAATCCACAGTACCCCCAGAAGGCCTGCAAACCACACCCACAGAGATTGTTGGGTTTTTAAACAGTCTCGCCGACTAAACGCCGAACACAAGGGGCTCGACGCGTCAAGCGAAGATGATAAAACCCACCAGCAGAGCACCGGCAAACAAAGGACTTTCCCACAAGAGGTCAAAGCGGTAAACTCACTTCATGTGATAATACGGAAAAACAGTGCGGCACTTTCTAAAAAAAGCCTCGCGTGGTCAACCTGCAGACCATAGAGATTGGATATCAAAACCAATCACTTTCGACCACCTGGACTATTCCAGAAGCGTTCGAAACGCGAGACGGACTGCCCTGATATTGAATCCCATAATCGACGGACTACAATTTACTAAAGTCCTAATGGACGGAGGCAGCGACTTAAACCTGCTGTATTCAAACACAATCCGCAAGATGGGGATAGACCCTACTAAAATTCGACACAGCCGCACTTCCTTCAAAGGGTGGCGCCAGCCCTTATGCCAAGTGCAGGCTCCCTATTACTAGAAGTCGTGTTCGGATCACCGAACAACTTTCGGCGCGAAAAACTAATTTTTCATATCGCCCCATTTAAAAGTGGATATCAAGCACTATTGGGACGAAAGGCTTTTGTCCGTTTCAACGCCATACCGCATTACGCGTCTCTTACACTCAACATGCCTGGCCCACGTGGCATCATTTCAGTGCGGGGGTCACTTAAAGACCCCGGACTCGGATAGACGAGTCCGGCTTCAGTAGGCTAGGGGCTCCCTAGCCGCACGCCCCTTCACAAGGGGTTGCGCGCACAAACAACCGCGGGTTCATTCAAACCCCGCTTTACTCATTTATATTTTTTCTTTTCACACATAACTTTCTTCGCACGAATTGTTTTCAAACTAAGCGTTCCTCTCTTTTTTACAGATGAACAACGTGCATACCCGTCGAGGATAACGGCACGGCGGAGACCACAGAGCGTGCGGCAAGAGGGACCCGTTGCAGGATTCTTTTGATTAAGACCTGCATAAACCTTTTTACTGTTCTCTTGTTGTTATTCTCCCTTGGTTTCTTCCTATAACCAAAGCGGAGCCTGACGTTTTGGCATCGGCCACGTCAGAAGACCATGCCCGTACCTGGACACTAGGGGCTTAGGGCATTGTTCTGCCCATTATTATAAAGACCGAACACCTTAGGGAGTGTTCGGCGTCTCGAGATTAGGCATTATATGCATCAGCTCGAATCATGTCTTTGGTCAAATGTTGGGTTTGCCGGCTCACGTGTTTTGCTGCCTTCGTTCCGTATCGCCGGCTAACGCGGCACCAGGAGAACTCTGCGATTGTGCCCCGTTCGGGTGGCGAGCACCTCGATGAAAGCCAAAACCGGCTGTCATGATATAGCGAGACTGGTCGACCACTCGACCGACTACCGGAATGTTTAGAATTCCCCGCTTTGACAAAGGACCGTTTCCCGGTCAGGCACACACGCGCCCCGAACTCGGAGAAGTGTGGTGCCCCGAGGGGCTATATCGTAGCCCCACCCTCGAACTCCACTGGCTAAGTGAAAGTGATAAAGCATTATAGTCCGGACTGCCTCGTTTGCTACGCTACCACCTCCTTAACAGGACCGAGACGTCGGATTAAGTGTGAAAACACGCTATTTTTGCGAACACCCCCGCACCTTGTGCGTGGGGGCTGAAGCCGAAGACTGCAATCTTTCAGGTTATACAAATGTATACGTAAACAGCCGCATAGGAGAAGTTTTACTACTTGGGACGCACAAGTACAAAAAGCAGTTATAGCATAATCATCGTTTTACAAGCTAAAACATTCATTTGAACGTGACATTCTTTGAGCACTGCGACTCTATTACACGAGCGCCACGCATAACTTCCCCGAAATAGTGCTCGGCGGGGAGCCGGCTTCCATCCGAACCCTGGGCGGCAATAGCGGTGGCATCCATCTCTGTCCAATGTGTCTTCACATGGGCAAGAGCCATCCGCGCGCCTTCGATGCAGGCCGACCGCTTCATCTCCTTGATATGCGGCACCGCTCCAAGAAATTGGTGAAGTAAGCCGAAATAGCTCGTCGCCTTGGGCCTCTCTGGCCAGACATGAGCCACGATGTCGGTCATGGCAAGTCCGGACAATCTATTTAGCTCGGCCCATTCGGCCAACCGGTCGGTCAACGGAAGTGAACGATCCGGACTATGGAATTGAGACCAAAATAGCACTTCCGTCTTGTGATCCTTCTGGCTCCGGAAGTGCTCAACGGCATCAGCCGCACTTGACGCTAAGTCCATATACGGATCCTCCGGACTCCACAGCTGGCTAAATTGAGCATACTTTTGATCCATAAACCGCGACGATCGAGAAAAGGCTTGCCAGCCACGATATCTCGGACTGGCGAGCTCCTCCTTCATGGCCCACATCGCAGAACGGGCATCCTTGGCCTCGGCGGTGGCCTTCCTCAGGTCTTCCCGCTCCGATAAGCGCTCCTTTTCAAGAGCCTCATTGCGGTCGGCAGCATCTTTTAATTTTACGGCCAATTCGGCCATCTCTTCCCTGCTTAGGCAGTGTGCATCCTTTTCGGCTTTCAACTCCTCGGCCGCCCTCGAGGCAGCCGCGTCACTCCTTCGGGCATGCTCCTTAGCTTGAGCAAGTTCGGCCCGAAGGCTCTCCACAGCAGCAGCACCGTCTGTACCACATATAATTTATCAGAGGAGGGCTTTGACCCCCTTAATAAAGCGACTGCGGAGAACTCATTTACCTTGCGACTCGTCAAGTCGCCGGTTGACAAGTGCGATGTCCGCATCCGCCACGTCAAGTTGCCGCATTAACTCGACAACTCCACCAGTCCGGCTAGCCCTCGGACTATCCGCCACCTGCATAGGAACGGTGACATTCATTACTTGCGATTTTGATCCTCGGCATGCTGTCGTTCTCGACAACCTACCGAGTCTCAGGGGCTACTATCTATACAGGGCGCACTTTTATGTGCAAAACTGTCAAAAAAAGGGGTGCGTCATTCTCGCGTACCTCAAATCCCGTTAGCAAACTCGTAGCGGCGTTGCGCAATCCGCTCTCGGCGGACGAAATCCTTCCAATCACCATACGCATCAACGCACGGTGATCTTCTGAGATGGACGCCCTCTCAAGCAGATTCTTCAGTTCTCCCGGCCGGATACTAGCGGGCGCCGAACTCTCCGGCCCCTCCGGACTCGGGGATACCCTCCGTGACGATACTTCAGGCTCGTCTGCCTTATCTGATGGCGCAGCAGACGGAGGCGTTTCGCTCTCCATCATCTCCGTAAGAAGGTCCCCCGAAGACGAACTTGTCACATCCCTAGTTCTGGTATGATCTAGACTAGCTAGTCATTTGTGCATCATGTTTATATTCCATTTAAATTTGAAATGAGGATTTGTAAAACCCTCAGAAATCATTTCTGGAAATGACCCAGATAAAAATTGCTCCAAAAAGGTCCAAGAAAATGTTCATGTCTCTCTCTGAAAATATTGGACAGAGATAAAAATCAACCAATATTTTTAGGAGATCATAAATATTTATTTTGGGCATTTGGATCTAATGCAATAGTTATTTACTTTGGATATATATTATTATATATATATAATGTTGTCCAAAAATTATGCCACTTGCTGAGGAGCTCTGGAATAATATAGTTAGCTCCTGCAAAATTTGGCATAAGCAAATAAAATGATTTAGTATTTTAAACTAAATCAAAACAAAATACAGAAAACAAAAACAGAAACAGAAAATAAAAGGGAGACTTACCTGGGCCTCCTCCCTGTGCTGGCCCAGCACGGTGCGGCCTGGCCGGCCCAGCCCACCCCCTCCTCTGTCGTCTTCGTCTTCGACAGGGGGAGGGGCGCGTGCCCGACGCGCGCGCGCTCCGCCGCGCCACCTCCTCCCTCCCTGCCTGCCTGTCCTCCCCTCGTCGCTCTGGACGGCCCGAACGACGCCACGCACGCCCCCGCACCTCTCTCACTCTCTCTCGTTCCTCCCCCTCCTCTGGTTTCCTCTCCCTCTCCTCACCGAGCGCACCGGAGAGCGCAGCTGCTCGCCGCCGTGGCCATAGCCGTCCCCTCGCCCCTCCGTCGTGCCCAGAAGAACCGCAGCGCCGTCCTCGTCCTCTCCGCAGAGCCACGACGCCGGAAGCGGTGGAGCCTCGCCATCGAGCTCGACCCCGCCGCCTCTGCACCGAGATCGCCGGCGACCAGACGCCGTCCCCGCGCCTCCCGAGCCGTCGAGCCTCTCTGTGTGACCGCTGTGAGCCTCCGCATCGAATCCCCTCTTCCCGCCTCGATTTTTCTTTGAGCCGACGCCCTTGAAGACCGAACCACGCCGCGCCGGGCTCGTCGCCGTGGCGAAGCCCCGTGACCAAATGGCCCGTCGTCGTCCGTTGCACTCGCAGAACGACCCATGGAGCAACTCTAGCGCGACAACCAGCCCATTTGCAAGCCGCAAGCACTAACCCGCTCCACCCGTAGCTCCGGCCGCCGCCGTTCTGCTCGCCGCCGTCGACTCCGGCCTTCCTGTGCCCAGCTGCGTGCGCCCCTAGACGCGCGGGAGCACGGGCTCCCTCCTGGTGCCCTCAGGGTGCCCAGCCGTAGCCTGTGGCGCCGTCCCGAGCAACTCCGGCGAGGTCTCGCCGTCGCCGTGGTCGCCGGCGTCACCCGCTGACGTGGCGCGTGATTAGCTGCTAACCTCACCACTTAGTTAACCTAGAGACACTGACAGTGGGCCCCAGCGCCACTAATTTAGGTTAGATTAGAAATAACCCCCCCTGTTAACTAACTGTGACACTGACGTGTGGACCCCACACGTCAGGTTTGACCTGGTCAGGCGCAGTTGACTTGCTGACGTCATGGTGACACAGGGCTGACGCAATATATATTTCTGGAATTAAAATAAATCAGGAAATTCCAGAAAATGATTTAAACTTCAAAAATTCATAGAAATTCAACCGTAGCTCAGATTGAAATAATTTATATATGAAAAATTATCAGAAAAATGCAATCTTTCCATCTGTACTAGTTTCATGCATGACAAACCAACTTATACATGCTGAATTTGAGGAAACACATTATGGCATGTTAAGAGACTTAAATTAGAATTGCATATGAGCTTAGGGTTCAAATGGACTTCAAACCAAATGAATACTAGTGGCATTAGCTCAAACAGCATCACATCTTCATGCCATGTTCATGCATCATATTGTTGCATATGCTTGTGTATTGATTGTTGGCACCGTTCCTTCTCGATAGGTCTTGCTCCGGAGACCGTTCCAGAGTACCTGTCTATGAAGCAGTGCCTCCCTTGTTGATCTACCAGGCAAGCAAACCCCCTTGTTCATTCCGATAAAATCCTACTCTCTCGCTCCTGCTCTCAGTTATTGCATTAGGACAACAACGATTCATCCGCTACTTTGTCTTTGCGGTAGTTGAACCCATTCCTCTGCATGACCTGTCATTGCCACAGTAAATAGTTAAAACCCACTAGCATGTGTAGGAGTTGATTGAGCCATGTTGTGTTCCTACCATGCTATGCCTGCTATTGCTTAGAGTTGTGTCAGGTCTGATTCATCGGGAATGAATTGGAGTACAATGCTCTATGTTCTGATGCCGAGAGTGAATGTGTGAACACGATTTGGTAAAGGTAGCGGTGAGAGGCCATGTAGGAGTACATGGTGGGTTGTCTCACTGGAACCGTCCTTAAGCACTGAGTTCTATGTATGTTGTCCAATGACTCGATACTACCATACATTGGGTTCCGGTAACTCGACCCCTCTCGACTTATTAACCAACTTGGTCTCTGTCCAGGAGTCGCAACTAGTTTCTGGTGTTTGTAGGTAGTGCTATTTTTCTACCAAGTGGCACCCGCAGGTGGGCTTGGGACAGACTAAACACGGTGGCACGGTGTACCAAGTGGCACCGGATGGTGGGCTTGGGAACCCTGCTCACATCGTTTGGGGCCGTGGCGACACCCGGCGGATCTCCTTGCGGATAGAACCGAATAGGCGATAAACCTGGGCTAGAGTCTTGTGTGGTTAGTCGGTCGTGGCCGACTCCTCGCCAAAGCTTCCGCTTGAAGGTTGCCGAGATACACGACGTGTATATGGTGGTAAGTGGCGAGAGCGTGTGTGAAGAAGTACACCCCTGCAGGGTTAACATGATCTATTCGAATAGCCGGGTCCGCGGATATGGACTTCTTGGATGCTTACATGGTACATAGATAACTTGAAGTGGATACTCTAAAATGCTCAAGAAAAGTGTGAGTACTATGGATGGCCTTCTCGTAGAGAGACGGGAATGAATCCATAGTAGTGTATTGTGTGGTGATTAGTGGACTCGTGTGCGCCATATCACCTCAAATCAGTTCTGGTAGTCGTAGAACAGGATAGCCACAGAGTCAAAGCTGGCTTGCTGCAACTAAACCCCACATTACCCTCTTGATACAAATGCATGTATGATAGGATCTGATGTAAGACTTGCTGAGTACCTTTGTACTCATGGTGCTTTATTTATGTTTTTGCAGCGGAGACTTCGGTCTTACTAGTGTTCTCGTGGACTTGACGAGTAGCTTGTACCTCAGCTACGATCTTGATCGGATGTTGTAGATAGTCGGGCTCTTCACCTTTTCATTTGTAGATGTCGTACCCGGACATGTAATGCTTCCGCTTGTTGCTTGTATGCTCTGTATGATGGGTCTTGTGACCCTGTTTGCAATAAATGCTATGATGGCTCTTGAGCCTTTATCTATAAGAGTTGTTGAGTTATCTTTGTGATGCCATGTTGTACAACACATACTTGCATGTTATGTGTACGTGTAATGTGTATTGCTATGTGTGGGATCGACTATCTAGTTGTTTATCTTTAGTAGCCTCTCTTACGGAAATGTCTCCTAGTGTTTCCCCGAGCCCTGGTAGCTTGCTCTTGCTCCGGAACACTTAGGCTGGCGGCATGTGTCCTTCTTCGTCTCTGTGTCATCCCTTCGGAAATGTCACGCGATGAATACGGAGTCTGTTAGCCGCTTCTGCCCAGTTCACCGAGTCTGTTAGCCTGTGCTACAGCACGAATTCACTCACCGATGACCGACACGTTCGATCTTTGGGTCATGGATGCTGTCCTGTAAGTTTGTGCCACTTTGGGTTTACGACTAGCCATGTCAGCCGGGCTCCTTATCATATGGATGCTAGCGACACCATCATATCGTGTGCCAAAAGGCATAAGCGGTCCCGGCAAAGGTAAGGCGACACCGTGGGGATACCGTGCGTGAGGCCGCAAAGTGATATGAGGTGTTACGTGCTAGATCAATGTGGCACTGAGTCGGGGTCCTGACAGCTTTGGTATCAGAGCCTGACTGCCTGTAGGATTGCCAAGCCAAACTGGTCGAAGTTGAGTCTAGAAATTCTTTAGTTATGTAAGGGAATTGATTGTGGGAAGGAACGTAAGGCTCTTTTACTCCTTATACCTCATGGCCTTCTGATCTGAGTCATCCCATCTTTCCTGCGGGGTTAAGGAACTAGGCTTCTCTTCCGTCTATTAGGATCATGTGTTACTACTTCGTAGTCCCTTAGGATTGGTTGATCAGAGTCATATTCCAGTTTTCGAGTACTTCCGGTGTAGTTTGTTAGTATGATCTCAGAACCTAGAGTGATGATGTTGAGTATGTTACTACCCCATCTTAGCAGGATGTCTCATTCTGAGCATTTTACTGCCGTTATGCTGCCGGAATTGCCCTAGGAGTTCGGGAGTTACTAATTTCCTTGTCCTACATTCTGTAGCCTATAGTTGATGCTGATTCCGCCTTTGGTTTCGTTCTCAGGATGTCATCAGTTAAGCGAAGTTCTATTGCTCATAGCCAGAACCACGGAGATGGTAGGGATGAGGATCCTCCCGACCAGCCTTCGTTGGCAGAGTTCATGTTAGAGATGGAGAGAAACAAGCGTGAGTCTAACCGCTTGTTGGCACGAATCGAGGAGAACACCGCACATCGGTTCAAAGGGTCTGCAACCATTCATGATTTCATTCGCTTGCACCCACCTACCTTTCATCATTCCATCGAGCCGCTCGATGCAGATGACTGGCTCCGTAGTATCACACACAAGCTTCGTTCTGCGAACGTAGCTGAAGATGACAAGGTCACCTATGCCACATACCACCTGGAAGGTCCTGCTAGTCTTTGGTGGCAGAACTATGAGGCTATGCTTCCAGCTGGCCAGATTCCTACCTGGAGGGATTTCACTGAGGCTTTTCGCGAGCATCACATTCCCCAGGCCCTCATCGATCGCAAGAGAGAAGAGTTCTGTAGTCTCACCCAGAATCAGATGGCTGTTGATGCCTATAGCAGAGAGTTCGAGAACCTCGCCCGTTATGCCACAGAAGAGGTGTCCACGGACGCCAAGAAGCAGGCTAGGTTCCGGAAGGGTCTCAACCCCAAGTTGCGTCGTGATCTCCACCTACATCATTGTGATACATTCCAAGCTCTTGTGAACAAGGCAATTAATGCAGAGACAGCTCAGCTCACTTACGAGGAGTCTCGTAAGCACACCCGTGATTTGGGATCTTCCTCCGGTTCTAGTTCTCAGAAGCGCCGGATTTGGGTTCCAAACTCCGCTCTTCCTTCCGGATATTCACCAAGACCATCCTTTGTGGTGCCTTCCCCAGCTCAGCAGTATGTTCCACCCAGGCCTACTGGTAGACCGCTTGTCAGTGCGGGTCGGCATCCAACTTCAGGGACTTGCTTTACATGCGGGAAGCCAGGACATTATGCACGTGACTGCTCTCAGACTAGTTATGCTCCACCCCTGCCTGAGAAGTCTGTTGGTCGTGGTAAGCCATCACGCGAGATGATCAGTGTCAAGTCAGCTCCCACTGAACGTGGACGTGTGCATCACGCCTCAGCTAAAGACGCTCATGATGATCCGGATGTCGTTCTTGGTACACTCCTTGTCAATTGTCATCCAGCGTCGGTTCTGTTCGATACTGGAGCGTCTCACTCCTTCATTTCTGAAAGCTATGCTAATTTGCACAACATGTCATTTTGTGATATGCCCTCTCCACTAGTCATTCAAACTCCTGGATCCAAATGGCAAACTTCTAGTGTAAGCCATGGTAACGAAATCCTTGTAGACAGACTGGTATTCCTTGCATCGCTTATAGCCCTCAAGTCTCTGAGATATTAACATCATCTTGGGTATGGGTGGATGACAGCTCATTATGCCAAGATTGATTGTTACACCAGTCATTCAGCTTACACACCCATCTGGCAAGATAGTCACTGTCTCCACTAGAGTTGCAAAGCGTCAACTCTATTCACTTAATGCCAGCCCTCTTCCAGACCTTCAAGA
The DNA here is from genome assembly GCA_021437245.1 of Aegilops speltoides. Lineage (NCBI taxonomy): Eukaryota > Viridiplantae > Streptophyta > Magnoliopsida > Poales > Poaceae > Aegilops > Aegilops speltoides. The sequence continues at coordinate 483,976,431 of CM038145.1, forward strand.
TATCCCGGTAGTCCGTGACTTTCCGGATGTCTTTCCAGAGGAACTGCCAGGTGTTCCACCTGACAGAGATGTAGAGTTCGTTATAGATCTTATCCCAGGAACCGCTCCAATCTCTAGGAGACCTTACAAGATGGCACCCTTAGAACTAGCCGAGCTTAAGAAACAACTTGATGAGTCCTTGCAAAAGGGTTTCATCCGTCCTAGTTCATCTCCTTGGGCTTGCCCCGTTCTCTTCGTCAAGAAGAAGGATGGTACGGACCGGATGGTTGTAGATTATCGTCCCGTTAATTCAGTCACGATAAAGAACAAGTATCCGCTCCCCAGGATCAACGATCTGTATGATCAGCTCGCTGGATCCTCAGTCTTCTCCAAGATGGATTTGAGGTTAGGCTACCACCAAATCAAAATCAAGCGGGACATTCCCAAAACGGCTTTTGTCACTCGTTATGGCAAGACGAGTACACCGCCATGTCCTTCGGTCTAACCAACGCCCAGACTACCTTCTCCGCTTGATGAACTCGATCTTCATGGAGTACCTAGATAAGTTCGTCGTGGTTTACCTCGATGATATTCTTATTTACTCAAGAACGAGGAAGAGCATGCGAACATCTTAGACTTGTATTAGAAAAACTCGAGAGAGCACCGCCTTTATGCCAAGTTCTCCAAGTGTGAATTTTGGTTGCCAGAAGTGACCTATCTGGGCCACGTAATCTCTGGTAAGGGCATTGCTGTCAATCCCGAGAGAGTTAAGGCCGTTCTTGATTGGACTCCACCTGAAACCGTTAGACAAGTTAGGAGTTTCCTTGGTCTAGCCAGCTATTGTCGCCGCTTTGTTGAAAACTTCTCCAAAGTAGCTAAACCCCTCACGGAACTTCTCAAGAAAGATAAAAAGTTTGAGTGGTCCCCACAAGTGAGTACAGTTTTGAGGCGAAAAGACGTGACTTCTGCTCCCATACTTGTGCCACCGGATTTCGCTAAAGATTTTGTTATCTCTTGTGGCGCCTCACGACAGGACTAGGTTGCATTCTTATGCAAGATCGTCATGTGATTGCCTATGCATCTCGTCGATTGCATCCACATGAGGAGAATTATCCTACACATGATCTAGAGCTTGCGGCCGTAGTCTATGCACTCAAGACTGGCGACATTACCTTCTTGGTAAGCGTTGCGAGATCTACACCGATCACCGAGTCTCAAGTATATCTTCACCCAACCAGATCTGAACCTTAGGCAAAGGCGTTGGTTGGAGTTGATCTCAGATTACGACTTAGGGATTACCTACACTCGTGCAAAGCTAATGTCATGGTGATGCTCTAAGTCAGTAAATCCTATTGCAACAATCTCATGTTGCAGCAGGGTCAACCACATCTCCATGAGGAATTCTGTAAGCTTAACCTTCACATTGCTCCTCATGGACTCCTCTCTACCTTGGTGGCGAAACCTACTCTTGTAGATCATATCATAGAAGCCCAGAAGCATGATACGGGGATTACCCGGATCAAGAGAAACATTGCCAAGGGTATGGCTGGTAGTTTCTCTATAGATGGTCGAGGTGTCGTTTTCTTTGGGAACCGCCTGGTGGTTCCCAAGAAGCAGCATCTTCGACAACTGATTCTTAAGGAGGCGCATGAATCTCCTCTCACGATTCATCCCGGTAGTACTAAGATGTATCAGGACCTACGCCAGAGGTTCTGGTGGACTAGGATGAAGAGAGAAATTGCCGACTTCGTTGCTAATTGTGACGTTTGTCGTCGCGTTAAGCAGAGCATCAAAGACCTCTTGGCACCCTTCACCTTTAGCTATTCCCTGAATGGAAATGGGATAAAGTTGGTATGGACTTCATCACGGCTTTCCCGGGACCAAGAGAGGAATAATGCTATCTTCGTAGTCATTGATCGTCTCTCCAAAGTGGCTCACTTACTACCTGCTCGAGAGAGTATCATCGCTAGTCAGCTCACGACTTATATATTTCGAATAGTATCACTTCATGGTGTTCCACTAGAGATCAATTCAGACCGTGGGCGTCTTTTCACTTCTCATTTCGGGAGAGCTTCCAAACCGCCATGGGAACCCATCTTTCCTTCAAGATGCCGCTTTCCACCCTCGGTCAAGTGGTCGGTGGAAAGGGTCAACCAAATTCTCGAAGACATGCTTAGAGCTTGCGTTATCTCATTCGGTATGGATTGGGAGAAATGTCTTCCTTTTGCCGAGTTTGCTTATAACAATAACTATCAATCCAGTCTCAAGAAAGCTCCTTTTGAGATTCTCTATGGACGAAGATGTCGAACACCTTTGAACTGGTCAGAAACCGGTGAAAGACAACTCTTTGGACCGGACATGATCCAGGAGGCAGAAGAGCAAGTTCGCATCATTCGTGAGAATTTGAAAACAGCCCAGTCTCATCAAAAGAGCCAGTATGATCGTCATCATAAGGATATGACCTATGAAGTTGGCGACAAAGCTTACCTTCGGGTTACTCCTTTAAAGGGTACCCATCGTTTCGGTATCAAGGGCAAGTTGGCTCCTCGTTACATTGGTCCTTTTCGCATTCTCGCTAAACGAGGAGAGGTTGCCTACCAGTTGGAACTACCCCCACATCTTTCTCGAGTTCATGATGTCTTCCACGTCTCTCAACTCAGCGTTGCTTCTCGGATCCTATCCATGAGTGGACCACGGCGCTTGATCTCCAAGATAACCTCACATATCGAGAGTATCCAGTTCGCATTCTTGATCAAGCGAGCGTGTCACTCGACGCCATAACATCAAGTTTCTCAAGGTTCGATGGTCTCATCATTCCGAGAGAGAAGCTACTTGGGAGCGAGAAGATCGTCTTCATTCGAGTACCCGCTTTCTTTCCGTCGACCCCTGAATCTCGGGACGAGATTTTTTCAAGTGGGGGCGAGTTGTCACATCCCTAGTTCTGGTATGATCTAGACTAGCTAGTCATTTGTGCATCATGTTTATATTCCATTTAAATTTGAAATGAGGATTTGTAAAACCCTCGTAAATCATTTCCGAAATGACCAGATAAAAATTGCTCCAAAAGGTCCAAGAAAATGTTCATGTCTCTCTGAAAATATTGGACAGAGATAAAAATCAACCAATATTTTTAGGAGATCATAAATATTTATTTTGGGCATTTGGATCTAATGCAATAGTTATTTACTTTGGATATATATTATTATATATATATAATGTTGTCCAAAAATTATGCCACTTGCTGAGGAGCTCTGGAATAATATAGTTAGCTCCTGCAAAATTTGGCATAAGCAAATAAAATGATTTAGTATTTTAAACTAAATCAAAACAAAATACAGAAAACAAAAAAAAAGTAAAATAAAGGGAGACTTACAGGCCTCCTCCTGTCTTGGCCCAAGAGCAGTGCGGCTGGCCGCCCAGCCCACCCCCCTCCTCTGTCGTCTTCGTCTTCGACAGGGGGGGGCGCGCGTGCCGCGGCAGCAGCGCTCCGCCGCGCCACCTCCTCCCTCCCTGCCTGCCTGTCCTCCCCTCGTCACTCTGGATGGCCCGAACGACGCCACGCACGCCCCCGCACCTCTCTCACTCTCTCTCGTTCCTCCCCCTCCTCTGGTTTCCTCTCCCTCTCCTCACCGAGCGCACCGGAGAGCGCAGCTGCTCGCCGCCGTGGCCATAGCCGTCCCCTCGCCCCTCCGTCGTGCCCAGAAGAACCGCAGCACCGTCCTCGTCCTCTCCGCAGAGCCACACATCGCCGGAAGCAGTGGAGCCTCGCCATCAAGCTCGACCCCGCCGCCTCTGCACCGAGATCGCCGGCGACCGTACGCCGTCCCCGACGCCTCCCGAGCCGCTCGAGCCTCTCTGCGTGACGGCTGTGAGCCTCCGATCGAATCCCCTCTTCCCGCTCGATTTCTTGCTGAGCCGACGCCCCTTGAAGACCGAACCACGCCGCCAAGACGGGCTCGTCGCCGGGCGGCCCCGTGACCAAATGGCCCGTCGCGCGTCCGTTGCACTCAAGAACGACCCATGGAGCAACTCTAGCGCGATAACCAGCCCATTTGCAAGCCGCAAAGACTAACCCCGCACCCACCGTAGCTCCGGCCGCGCCGTTACGCTTTCGCCGCCGTCGACTCGGCCTCAGTGCTCACTGCGTGCGCCCTAGACGCGGGAGCACGGGCTCCCTCTGGTGCCCTCGGGGTGCCCACCAGTAACTGTGGCGCCGTCCCGAGCAACTCCGGCGAGGTCTCGCCGTCGCCGTGGTCGCCGGGCGCCACCACGACGTGGCGCGTGATTAGCTGCTAACCTCACCACTTAGTTAACCTAGAGACAGCGACGGTGGGCCCCGGCGCCACTAATTTAGGTTAGATTAGAAATAACCCCTCGTTAACTAAGCGTGACAGCGACGTGTGGACCCCACACGTCGGGTTTGACCTGGTCAGCGCAGTTGACTTGCCGACGTCATGGTGACACAGGCTGACGCAATATATATTTCGGAATTAAAATAAATCAGAAATTCCGTAAAATGATTTAAACTTCAAAATTCATAGAAATTCAACCGTAGCTCAGATTGAAATAATTTATATATGAAAATTATCAGAAAAATGCAATCTTTCCATCTGTACTAGTTTCATGCATGACAAACCAACTTATACATGCTGAATTTGAGGAAACACATTATGGCATGTTAAGAGACTTAAATTAGAATTGCATATGAGCTTAGGGTTCAAATGGACTTCAACCAAATGAATACTAGTGGCATTAGCTCAAACAGCATCACATCTTCATGCCATGTTCATGCATCATATTGTTGCATATGCTTGTGTATTGATTGTTGGCACTGTTCCTTCTCGATAGGTCTTGCTCCGAGACCGTTCAGAGTACTGTCTATGAAGCGGTGCCTCCTTGTTGATCTACCAGCAAGCAAACCCCTTGTTCATTCCGATAAAATCCTACTCTCTCGCTCCTGCTCTCGTTATTGCATTAGGACAACAACGATTCATCTGCTACTTTGTGTCTGCGGTAGTTGAACCCATTCCTCTGCATGACTGTCATTGCCACGATAAATAGTTAAAACCCACTAGCATGTGTAGGAGTTGATTGAGCCATGTTGTGTTCCTACCATGCTATGCCTGCTATTGCTTAGAGTTGTGTCAGTCGATTCATCGGGAATGAATTGGAGTACAATGCTCTATGTTACGATCCGAGAGTGAATGTGTGAACACGATTTGGTAAAGGTAGCGGTGAGAGGCCATGTAGGAGTACATGGTGGGTTGTCTCACCGAACCGTCCTTAAGCAATCGAAGTTCTATGTATGTTGTCCAATGACTCGATACTACCATACATTGGGTTCCGTAACTCGACCCTCTCGACTTATTAACCAACTTGGTCTCTGCCCAGAGTCGCAACTAGTTTACGGTGTTTGTAGGTAGTGCTATTTTTCTACCAAGTGGCACCCGGCAGGTGGGCTTGGGACAGACTAGGCACAGTGTGCACGGTGTACCAAGTGGCACCGGATGGTGGGCTTGGGAACCCTGCTCACATCGTTTGGGGCCGTGGCGACACCCGGCCGGATCTCCTTGCGGATAGAACCCGAATAGGCGATAAACCTGGGCTAGAGTCTTGTGTGGTTAGTCGGTCGTGGCCGACTCCTCGCCAAAGCTTCCGCTTGAAGGTTGCCGAGATACACGACGTGTATATGGTGGTAAGTGGCGAGGCGTGTGTGAAGAAGTACACCCCCGCAGGTTAACATGATCTATTGAATAGCCGGGTCCATGGATATGGACTTCTTGGATGCTTACATGGTACATAGATAACTTGAAGTGGATACTCTAAAATGCTCAAGAAAAGTGTGAGTACTATGGATGGCCTTCTCGAGAGAGACGGAATGAATCCATAGTAGTGTATTGTGTGGTGATTAGTGGACTCGCAGCGCCATATCACCTCAAATCAGTTCTCGTAGTCGAGAACAGGATAGCCACAGAGTCAAAGCTGGCTTGTCGCAACTAAACCCCACATTACCCTCTTGATACAAATGCATGTATGATAGGATCTCGATGTAAGACTTGCTGAGTACCTTTGTACTCATGGTGCTTTATTTATGTTTTTGCAGCGGAGACTTGGTCTTACTAGTGTTCTCTGGACTTGACGAGTAGCTTGTACCTCAGCTACGATCTTGATCGGATGTTGTAGATAGTCGGGCTCTTCAACCTTTTTCATTTGTAGATGTCTGTACCTGGACATGTAATGCTTCCGCTTGTTGCTTGTATTTCGTATGATGGGTCTTGTGACCCTGCTTGCAATAATGCTATGATGGCTCTTGAGCCTTTATCTATAAGAGTTGTTGAGTTATGTGATGCCATGTTGTACAACACATACTTGCATGTTATCGCGACGTGTAATGTGTATTGCTACGTGTGGGATCGACTATCTAGTTGTTTATCTTTAGTAGCCTCTCTTACGGAAATGTCTCCTAGTGTTTCCACCGAGCCTGGTAGCTTGCTACCGCTCCGAACACTTAGGCTGGCCGCATGTGTCCTTCTTCGTTCTGTGGTACGTCCTTCGGGAAATGTCACGCGATGAATACCGGAGTCTGTTAGCCGCTACAGCCCGGTTCACCGAGTCTGTTAGCCAGTGCTACAGCACTCGAATTCACTACCGATGACCGACACGCTCGATTTGGGTCATGGATGCTCGTCCTGTAAGTTTGTGCCACTTTGGGTTTACGACTAGCCATGTCAGCCCGGGCTCCTTATCATATGGATGCTAGCGACACCATCATATACGTGTGCCAAAAGGCGCAAACGGTCCCGGGCAAAGGTAAGGCGACACCCGTGGGGATACCATGCGTGAGGCCGCAAAGTGATATGAGGTGTTACGTGCTAGATCAATGTGGCACTGAGTCGGGGTCCTGACAGAACTCATCTGAGAAGGCTGCAAATCCGAACTGCAAGACAAAGGTTTCGGTTACCCACAGAAGCACAAATGGAGGTATTTTCCTACTAATGAAACCCCCTTTTTCATACTCACGGCTCGCTGGAGGGCTGATCCTTTGGCGATGATTGTACGTCCAGATTCTTCCCGGACGCCGGACCCCCCCCCCCCCGGTGAAGATCTCTTCCCCCGTTTAGGGGCTTTGGCCTCCGGATCTTCGGAGGCGGTCCTCTTCTCCCCCTGGAAGGAGGGGTTTTTGATTCCCCCTCTTCAGACGCCCCTTTGGGCGAAATAATAGCTCCTCTATTTTCCCCATCGCTCCCTCCTACGGGTGCGACCTCCAACATTCTGACCAGCACGGGCTCCAAAGGCGGTCTCTCGGGGGGAGCGGACACCTTATCGGCTTGATCGTGCACGACTCCTGCAAAGAGTAATGGGTCAGGAGGCGAACTCTAGAAAAGCAGATAAATAGAACGTCCAGACTCTGAGCTATTTACCTGAGTATCCGGGCGATTGCAGCTTAGGCCTGCGTCCTCGGTCAATTCCGGACACGCTACCTGCGGTCCGAAGAACAACTTGTACATCTCCACGGGTGTAGCACCCATGAAGTGTTGGAGAATTCGAGGTCCCTCCGGGTTGAACTCCCATAGACGGAGAGGACGGCGTTTGCAGGGCAGAAGACGCCTGATTAGCATAACCTGCATCACCACGACCAGATCGATCTCCCTCGCCTGGAGGTCTCTAATCCGGCCCTACAATGAGGGCACGTCTTCGGACGGCCCCCAATTGAGCCCTTGGTTGACCCACGACATCAGTTGGCGTGGAGGTCTCGGGTGGAATGAAGGCGGCGGCTTTTGCTTGCTGCCCTTCGGAGCGGTGATATAGAACCACTCCTGCTGCCACAGTCCGAGTTCCTCTTGGAAGGAACCCTCGGGCCATGGGGCATCGGCCTTTCTGCTTATGGCCGCCCCGCCGCACTCCGCTTGACGCCCCCCGATCATCTTCGGCTCCACAATAAAGGTCTTCAGCCACAGGCCGAAGTGGGGAGTGACGCGGAGGAAGGCTTCGCAGACGATAATGAATGCGGAGATATGGAGGATGGACTCCGGAGCCAAGTCGTGGAAATCCAGCCCGTAGTAGAACATGAGCCCTCTCACGAAGGGGTCCGTCGGGAAGCCTAAACCCCGACGGAGGTGGGATACGAAGACAACGTGCTCACCGGGCTCGGGGGCGGGCACGGCCTGCCCTTGGGCGGGCAACCTGTGCGAAATCTCGTAGGACAGGTACTTGGCCTCGCGCAGCTTAAACACGTCCTCCTCCGTCCACCGGCCCTGGAGGTCGGAGCCGGACATGGTTGAGAAACCTAAGCGCTCGAATCTGAGGCTCTGAGTGTTGGAACTAGGGGCGAGGAGGAGATTCGATGCAAGATTGAAGAAAAAGAACGAGCCTTGGTCCTCTTATAAAGGGGAAAATACCAAGAGTCGTCTCCGTGACCGTTTGGGATTCACCTTCGATAGAGGAGGCGTGGCGACGGGCACGGTTGGGTTACCCACGCACGTATTGATGAGAATCCCGGAAAAAGGGGAACACGATCTCGCTCGACAAGACGTGTTAAGGAAACCGCCGCTAAGCGTCTTTGAGGTGGTATAATAAAAACGATTCAAGTAAAAGCCTGGTAGCGGTGTGATGCCATGCCGCATAATACGTCAGCAGATTGGACTTGTGTGCATTTTATTCTCTCTATGGTGGAATGTGGAATTTATTTTGCAGAGCCGGACACTATCCTGGTGTTCATGATCTTCTCTGGATTATTCAAGGGAGGAACCCGCCTTGCAATGCCGAACATTATGCGCTACCGGACTTATCGTCATTGAAGCCTGGTTCGGGGGCTATTGAGGAGTCTCGACTAGGGGTGTCTGGACAGCCGGACTATCATCGTCCCGCCTGACTCCAAGACTACGAAGATACAAGATTGAAGACTCCGTCCGTGTCCGGATGGGACTTTCCTTGGCGTGGAAGGCAAGCTTGGCGATACGGATATGTAGATCTCCTACCATTGTAACCGACTGTAACCCTAGCCTCCTCCGGTGTCTATATAAACCGGAGGGCTTTAGTCCCAGAGGACAACATACATTACAACAATCATACCATAGGCTAGCTTTAGGGTTTAGCCTCCTTGATCTCGTGGTAGATCCACTCTTGTACTACCCATATCATCAATATTAATCAAGCAGACGAGGGTTTTACCTCCATCGAGAGGGCCCGAACACAGGTAAAACATTGTGTCCTCGTCTCATGTTACCATCCGCCTAGACGCACAGTTCGGGACCCCCTACCCGAGATCCGCCGGTTTTGACACCGACACCGAGCTCTTCGCAATGCTAAAGGCTGCGGAGGTAGAAATCAAGAAGGAGCATCAAGTGTTGATGGTCAACAAGACCACCAGTTTCAAGAAGAAGGGCAAAGGGAAGAAGAAGGGGAACTTCAAAAAGAATGGCAAGCAAGTTGCTGCTCAAAAGAAGAAACCCAAGTCTGGACCTAAGCCTGAAACTGAGTGCTTCTATTGCAAGCAGACTGGACACTAGAAACTGAGTGCACAGCAGGATGGCAAAGTGAACAAAGGTATATGTGATATACATGTTATTGATGTGTACCTAACTAGAGCTCGTAGTAGCACTGGTATTTGATCTTGGTTTCATTGCTAATATTTGCAACTCGAAACAGGTACTACGGAATAAGCGAGCACTGGCCAAGGACGAGGTGACGATGCGTGTGGGAAACGGTTCCAAAGTCGATGTGATCGCAGTCGGCACGCTACCTCTACATCTACCTTCGGGATTAATTTTAGACCTGAATAATTGTTATTTGGTGCCAGCGTTAAGCATGAACATTATATCTGGATCTTGTTTGATGCGAGACGGTTATTCATTTAAATCAGAAAATAATGGTTGTTCTATTTATATGAGTAATATCTTTTATGGTCATACACCCTTGAAGAGTGGTCTATTTTTATTGAATCTCGATAGTAGTGATACACATATTCATAATGTTGAAGCCAAAAGATGCAGAGTTGATAATGATAGTGCAACTTATTTGTGGTAATCGCCGTTTAGGTCATATCGATGTAAAGCGCATGAAGAAACTCCATCTTGATGGACTTTTGGAATCACTTGATTAGGAATCAATTGGTACTTGCGAACCGTGCCTCATGGGCAAGAGGACTAAAACACCGTTCTCCGGTACTATGGAGAGAGCAACAGATTTGTTGAAAATCATACATAAAGATGTATGTGGTCCGATGAATGTTGAAGCTCGTGGCGGATATCGTTATTTTCTCACCTTCACAGATGATTTGAGCAGATATGGGTATATCTACTTAATGAAGCACAAGTCTGAAACATTTGAAAAGTTCAAAGAATTTCAGAGTGAAGTGGAAAATCATCGTAACAAGAAAATAAAATTTCTACGATCTGATCGTGGAGGAGAATATTTGAGTTACGAGTTTGGTTTACATTTGAAACAATGCGGAATAGTTTCGCAACTCACGCCACCTGGAACACCACAAAGAAATGGTGTGTCCGAACGTCGTAATCGTACTTTACTAGATATGGTGCGATCTATGATGTCTCTTACTGATTTACCGCTATCGTTTTGGGGTTATGCTTTAGAGACGGCTGCATTCACATTAAATAGGGCACCATCTAAATCCGTTGAGACGATGCCTTATGAACTATGGTTTGGCAAGAAACCAATGTTGTCGTTTCTTAAAGTTTGGGGCTGCGATGCTTATGTGAAGAAACTTCAACCAGATAAGCTCGAACCCGAATCGGAGAAATGTGTCTTCATAGGATACCCAAAAGAGACTGTTGGGTACACCTTCTATCACAGATCCGAAGGCAAGACATTCGTTGCTAAGAAGGATCCTTTCTAGAGAAGGAGTTTCTCTCGAAAGAAGTGAGTGGGAGGAAAGTAGAACTTGATGAGGTAACGGTACCTGCTCCCTTATTGGAAAGTAGTTCATCACAGAAATCAGTTCCTATGACAAATACACCAATTAGCGAGGAAGCTAATGATATTGATAATGAAACTTCAGATCAAGTATCTACTGAACCTCGTAGGTCTACCAGAGTAAGATCCGCACCAGAGTGGTACGGTAATCCTATTCTGGAAGTCATGTTACTTGACCATGATGAACCTACGAACTATGAGGAAGCGATGATGAGCCCAGATTCCGCAAAATGGCTAGAGGCCATGAAATCTGAGATGGGATCCATGTATGAGAACAAAGTATGGACTTTGGTTGACTTGCCCGATGATCGGCAAGCCATTGAGAATAAATGGATCTTTTAAGAAGAAGACCGACGACGACGGTAATGTAACTGTTTATAAGGCTTGACTTGTTGCAAAAGGTTTTCGACAAGTTCAAGGGGTTGACTACGATGAGACTTTCTCACCAGAAGCGATGCTTAAGTCTGTCCGAATCATGTTAGCGATTGCCGCTTTTTATGATTATGAAATTTGGCGATGGATGTCAAAACTGCATTCCTGAATGGATTTTCGGAAGAAGAGTTGTATATGATGCAACCGAAGGTTTTGTCGATCCTAAGGAGCTAACAAAGTGTGCAAGCTCCAGCGATCAATCTATGGTCAGTGCAAGCCTCTCGAGTTGGAATAAACGCTTTGATAGTGTGATCAAAGCATATGGTTTTATATGAGACTTTTGGAGAAGCCTCAGATTTACAAGAAAGTGAGTGGGAGCTCTGTAGCATTTCTAATATTATATGTGGATGACATATTGTTGATTGGATAGCATAAAAGGATACTTGAATAAAAGTTTTTCAATGAAATACCTCGGTGAAGCTGCTTACATATTGGGCATTAAGATCTATAGAGATAGATCAAGACGCTTGATTGGACTTTCACAAAGCACGTACCTTGATAAAGTATTGAAAAGGTTCAATATGGATCAGGCGAAGAAAGGGTTCTTGCCTGTATTACAAGGTATAAAGTTGAGTCAGACTCAATGCCCGACCACTGCAGAAGATAGAGAGAAAATGAAAGGAGTGCCCTATGCTTCAGCCGTCGGCTCTATCATGTATGCAATGCTGTGTACCAGACCTGATGTGTGCCTTGCTATTAGTTTGGCAGGGAGGTACCAAAGTAATCCAGGAGTGGGTCACTGGACAGCGGTCAAGAACATCCTGAAATACCTGAAAAGGACAAAGGATATGTTTCTCGTATATGGAGGTGACAAAGAGCTAGTCGTAAATGGTTACGTTGATGCAAGCTTTAACACTGATCCGGACGATTCTAAATCGCAAACCGGATACGTATTTTTATTAAACGGTGGAGCTGTAAGTTGGTGCAGTTCTAAAAAAAGCGTCGTGGCGGGATCTACATGTGAAGCGGAGTACATAGCTGCTTCGGAAGCAGCAAATGAAGGAGTCTGGATGAAGGAGTTCATTTCCGATCTAGGTGTTGTACCTAGTACATCGGGACCAATGAAGATATTCTGTGACAATACTGATGCAATTGCCTTGGCAAAGGAATCCAAATTTCACAAGAGGACCAAGCACATCAAGAGATGCTTCAATTCCATTCGGGACCAAGTCCAAGTGGGAGACATAGAGATTTGCAAGATACATACGGATCTGAATGTTGCAGACCCGTTGACTAAGCCTCTCTCACGAGCAAAACATGATCAGCACCAAGACTCCATGGGTGTTAGAATCATTACTATGTAATCTAGATTATTGACTCTAGTGCAAGTGGGAGCTCAAGGAAATATGACCTAGAGGCAATAATAAAGTTATTATTTATTTCCTCATATCATGATAAATTTTATTATTCATGCTAGAATTGTATTAACCGGAAACATGATACATGTGTGAATACATAGACAAACATAGTGTCACTAGTATGCCTCTACTTCACTAGCTCATTGATCAAAGATGGTTATGTTTCCTAACCATAGGCATGTGTTGTCATTTGATTAATGGGATCACATCATTAGGAGAATGATGTGATTGACTTGACCCATTCCGTTAGCTTAGCACTTGATCGCTTAGTATGTTGCTATTGCTTTCTTCATGACTTATACAAAGTTCCTATAACTATGAGATTATGCAACTCCCTTACGGAGGAACACTTTGTGTGCTACCAAACGCCACAACGTGAATCGAGTGATTATAAAGGTGCTCTCTGGTGTCTCCAAAGGTACATGTTGAGTTGGCATAATTCGAGATTAGGTTTTGTCACTCCGATAGTCGGAGAGGTATCTCTGGGCCCTCTCGGTAATACTCATCACCTAAGCCTTGCAAGCATTGTAACTAATGAGTTAGTTATGAGATGATGTATTACGGAACGAGTAAAGAGACTTGTCGGTAACAAGATTGAACTAGGTATTGGATACCGATGATCGAATCTCGGGCAAGTAACATACCGATGACAAAGGGAACAACGTATGTTGTTATGCGGTCTGACCGATAAAGATCTTCGTAGAATATGTGGGAACCAATATGATCATCCAGGTTCCGCTATTGGTTATTGACCGAGAATAGTTCTAGGTCATGTCTACATAGTTCTCGAACCCATAGGGTCCGCACGCTTAACATTACGATGACAGTTTTATTATGAGTTTATAAGTTTTGATGTACCGAAGGTTGTTTGGAGTCCCGGATGTGATCACGGACATGGCGAGGAGTCTCGAAATGGTCGAGACATAAAGATTGATATATTGGATGACTATATTCGGACACCGGAAGTGTTCCGGGTGTTTTCGGAGAAAACCCGGAGTACCGGAGGGTTACTGAACCCCCCGGGAAGTAATGGGCCTTGATGGGCCCTAGTGGAAAGAGAGAGGGGCCAGCCAGGGCAAGAGGCGCGCCCCCTCCCCTTGAGTCCGAATAGGACAAGGAAGGGGGCCCCTTGCCTTCCCCTCTCCCACTCCTTCCTTCCCTCCTTCTTGAATAGGAAGGGAGGGGCAAACCTACTGGAGTAGGTTTCCCCCTCCTAGGGCGCCTCCCCTTAGGCCGGCCCCTCCTCCTCTCCCCTTTATATACGGGGAGGGGCACCCATAGACACACAAGTTGATCTACGGATCGTTCCTTAGCCGTGTGCGGTGCCCCTCCACCATATTCCACCTCGGTCATATCGTCATGAGTTTAGGCGAAGCCTGCGCTGGTAGAACATCATCATCGCTACCACGCCGTCGTGCTGACGGAACTCATCCCCGACGCTTCGCTGGATTGGAGCCCGGGGGACGTCATCGAGCTGGACGTGTGATAAACACGGAGGTGCCGTACGTTCGGTGCTTGGATCGGTCGATTTGTGAAGATGTACGACTACATCAACCGCGTTGTCATAACGCTTCCGCTTAACGGTCTACGAGGGTACGTAGACAACACTCTCCCCTTTCATTGCTATGCCATCACCATGATCTTGCGTGTGCATAGGAAACTTTTCGAAATTACTACGTTCCCCAACATCTTTTCCATAAGACATTTAATAGCAGCATGATCAGTGTGAATAGTAACTTTAGAATCAACGATATAAGGTCTAAACTTATCACATGCAAACACAACTGCTAAGAATTCTTTTTCAGTAGTAGCATGATTTCTCTGGGCAGTATCAAGAGTCTTACTAGCTGATACGCCCATTTTGCATCATGCTTTTATATCAATATTTATTGCATTATGGGCTGTTATTACACATCATATCTCAATACTTATGGCTATTCTCTTATTTTACAAGGTTTACCATGAAGAGGGGAATGCCGGCACTGAATTCTGGCCGAAAGGAGCAAACGTTGGAAACCTATTTCGCACAGCTCCAAAAGTCCCGAGACTCCACGAAACAACTTTTGGATTTAATAAGAATTTATGAGCAAAAGAATAGGCCAGGGGCCCACACTGTCTAGGAGATAGGGGCGCCCCTATAGGGCGCGCCTCTATCTCCTGGGACCCTGGTGGCCTCCGCGCCCATCTTCGCTATATCATCACTTTTACCCTAGAAAAATGGTGGGCAAGCTCACGGGACAAAACTCCGCCGCCACGAGGCGAACCTTGGCGGAATCAATCTAGGGCTCGCAGAGCTGTTCGCGGGGACACTTCCCTCCGGGAGGGGGAAATCATCACCAACATCATCACCAACGATCCTCTCATCGGGAGGGGGTCAATCTCCATCAACATCTTCACCGGCACCATCTCCTCTCAAAACCCTAGTTCATCTCTTGTATCCAATCTTGTATCAAAACCATAAATTGGTACCTATGGGTTGCTAGTAGTGTTGATTACTCCTTGTAGTTGATGCTAATTGGTTTACTTGGTGGAAGATCATATGTTCAGATCCTTTATGCATATTATTACTCCTCTGATTATGAACATGAATATGCTTTGTGAGTAGTTACGTTTGTTCCTGAGGACATGGGTGAAGTCTTGCTATTAGTAGTCATGTGAATTTGGTATTCGTTCGATATTTTGATGAGATGTATGTTGTCTTTTCCTCTAGTGGTGTTATGTGAACGTCTACTACATGACACTTCACCATTATTTGGGCCTAGAGGAAGGCATGGGGAAGTAATAAGTAGATGATGGGTTGCTAGAGTGACAGAAGCTTAAACCCTAGTTTATGTGGTTCTTCGTTAGGGGCTGATATGGATCCATATGTTTAATGATGTGGTTAGGTTTACCTTAATACTCCTTTTTGTAGTTACGGATGCTTGCAATAGGGGTTAATCATAAGTGGGATGCTTGTCCAAGTTAGGGCAGTACCCAAGTACTGGTCCACCCACATATCAAATTATCAAAGTACCGAACGTGAATCTTATGAACGTGATGAAAACTAGCTTGACGATAATTCCCAATGTGTCCTCGGGAGCTCCTTCCTCATTATTAGAAATTGTCCAGGCTTATCCTTTGCTACATAAAGGATTGGGCCACCTTGCTGCACTTTATTTACTTTATTTACTTGTTGCTCGTTACTATTTATCTTATCACAAAACTATCTATTACCTATAATTTCAGTGCTTGCAGAGAAAACCTTACTGAAAATCGCTTATCATTTCCTTCTGCTCCTTGTTGGGTTCGACACTCTTACTTATCGAAAGGACTACGATAGATCCCATACACTTGTGGGTCATCACTAGCATACTGGATAACATTCAATTTCTTATCGACTCTTTGCGCTAGAACAACACCTACAACATAATCACTAGCATCGCACATAATTTCAAAGGTAAATTCCAATCAGGTGGCTGAACAATAGGTGCAGTGATCGGAGCTTTCTTAAGTATTTCAAATGCTTCTACACAATCATCATCAAAGACAAAAGGAATATCTTTTTGCAATAAATTAGTCAGAGGCCTAGAGATTTTAGAAAAGTCCTTAATGAACCTCCTATAAAAACCGGCGTGACCAAGGAAACTTCTTATACCTTTTATGTCCTTGGGACATGGCATCTTTTCAATAGCATCAATTTGGCTTTATCAACTTCAATACCTCTCTCGGAGATCTTATGTCCCAAGACAATGCCTTCATTAACCATAAAGTGACACTTTTCCCAATTCAGGACGAGACTAGTGTCTTCGCATCTCTGCAAAACTCGATCAAGGTTGCTCAAACAATCATCAAAAGAGGATCCATAAACTGAGAAATCATCCATGAATACCTCACAAATCTTTTCACAAAAATCAGAGAATATAGCCATCATGCATCTTTGAAAGGTAGTAGGTGCATTACATAAACCAAAAGGCATACGTCTATAAGAAAAAGTACCAAAAGGGCAAGTAAAAGTAGTTTTAGATTGATCCTTTGCTGACACAGGTATCTAAGAGAAACCAGAATAACCATCTAGAAAGCAGAAATGTGTGTGTTTGGATAGTCTTTCTAGCATTTGATCAATAAAAGGTAAAGGGTAATGATCTTTCTTAGTAGCTTTATTTAACTTACGGAAATCAATTACCATCCTATAACTTGTAATAATTCTTTTCGGGATCAATTCATCTTTATCATTAGGAACAACGGTAATACCTCCCTTTTTAGGAACACAATGGACAGGGCTTACACATTCACTATCAGCAATGGGATAAATAATACCTGCCTCAAGGAGCTTTAATATCTCCTTTCTTACCACTTCCTTCATCTTGGTATTTAATCATCTTTGAGGATCTCTAACTGGTTTGGCATCTTTCTCCACTGTAATTTTGTGTTGGCATAATGTGGGACTAATGCCCATAATATCATCCAGAGTATATCCAATAGCTGCTCGGTGCTTCTTTAGAGTTTTCAATAATCTTTCTTCTTCTTTCTCTGAAAGGTTAGCACTAATAATAACAGGATATATTTCCTTTTCATCAAGATAAGCATACTTAAGATTATCAGGTAATGGTTTGAGTTCAAACACGGGATCACCCTTGGGTGGAGGGGGATCCCCAAGAATTTCAACGGGAAGGTTATGTTTCAGCATAGGTTCCTGTTTAAGGAACACTTCATCTATTTCCTCTCTTTCCTTCATAAACATATCGTTTTCATGGTCTAGCAAATATTGTTCTAACGGATCAGTTGGAGGAACAACAATGGAAGCAAGACCAACAATCTCATCCTTACTAGGTGGTTCCCTATCACGAGGTTGTCTACTAAACTTAGCGAAATTAAACTCATGAGACATACCATCTATGCCAACAGTGACAGTATTCTTTTCACAATTAATCTTAGCACTAGTCGTATTCAAGAAGGGTCTGCCAAAAATAATGGGACAAAAATCATCTTGTGGGGAACCAAGAACAAGAAAATCAGCAGGGTATTTAACCTTCCCACACAAAACCTCAACATCTCTAACAATCCCAAAGGGTTTAATGGTATCCCTATTAGCAAGCTTAATGGTAACATCAATGTCTTCTAATTCAATGGGTGCAATGTCATGCATAATTTCTTGATATAAAGTATAAGGTATTGCACTAGCACTAGCACCCATATCACATAAGCCATGATAACAATGATTTCCTATTAACAGAAATAATAGGCATGCCTACGACAGGTCTATGTGTCTTAGTATCTAGCCTAGCAATATTAGCAGTCTCACCACAGAAATAAATAACATGCCCATCTAAATCATCATCCAAGAGATCTTTAACCATAGCAATACTAGGTTCAGCATTAATTTGCTCAGGAGGTGTATAAGTCCTAGTATTACTCTTACGAACAACAGTCGAAGCTTTAGCATGATCCTTTATCCTAACAGGAAAAGGAGGTTTTTCAACATAAGTAGTAGGAACAATAGGATCACTATAGGTAATACTCTTTTCTTCGACTGTAATAGGTGCAACTACTTTCACTTCAACAGGAGGATTATATTTAAACCACTTCTATTTAGGGAGATCAATGTGAGTAGCAAAAGATTCATAGAAAGAAGCTACTATCTCAGAGTCAAGTCCATACTTAGCGCTAAATCCACGAAAAACATCGGTATCCATAAAAGATTTAACACAATCGAACTTAGGTGTCATACGACTCCTTACCATCGTCGGAACCCCAATCTTGAATTGCGCTTAATTCTTTCCAATAAGTCCCATTTGAAATCAATAGTCTTGAGATATAAGAACCAAAGACAGAAGTATCGAGCAGGTTGCGATTATCAAGAGAAAGCCAAGCATAAAAGTTCTGAATAATCATTTCCTGAGAGAGCTCATGATTGGAGCATGAATATAACATTGACTTAAGCCTCCCCCAAGCTTGAGCGATGCTTTCTCCTTTGCGAGGCCAGAAATTATATATGTAATTACGATCACGATGAACAAGATGCATAGGATAGAACTTCTGGTGAAATTCCAACTTCAATCGCTTATAATTCCAAGATCTCGTATCATCACATAGCCTATGCCATGTCAATGCATATCCCTTCAAAGATAAAGGGAAGACCTTCCTTTTGACAACATCATTGGGAATACCTGCAAGCTTAAATAATCCACAAACTTCATCCACAAAGATAAGGTGTAAATCGATGCAATGTTCCATCTCCCGCAAATGGATTAGCTAGCAGTTTCTCTATCATACCCAAGGAATCTCAAAGTAAATATTTTCATAACGCTTAGTAGGTTGAGGAGAAACTCTTTGCTCTTCCGGTTGGGGTGAAGATACCCTAACAAGCCCTCAAAGGATTAATTTCCATAGTGACAAGTAATGTAAAATTTCAGCACACTATATAAATGTTTCCTTACCAAGTTCCACTCACCAAAAGCACTACACTCCCCGGCAACGGCGCCAGAAAAGAGTCTTGATGACCTACAAGTGTAGGGGATCAATCGTAGTCCTTTCGATAAGTAAGAGTGTCGAACCCAACGAGGAGCGTATGAAATGATAAGCGGTTTTCGAGAAGGTTTTCTCTGCAAGCCTTGAAATTGTAGGTGATAGATAGTTTTGTGATAAGATAAATAGTAACGAGTAACAAATAAATAAAGTAAATAAAGTGCAGCAAGGTGGCCCAATCCTTTATGTAGCAAAGGATAAGCCTGGACAATTTCTAATAACTAGATGATACCCCGCGCGTTGCTGCGGGGACTTTTAGTCATATGCACATGATAATACATACATTACATAACTTTGTTTAGAGAGTAGAGATATGATCTTACATGAAAATATATTGCAATGAACACAATACTTGAAATATGACTATATAGATAGAAAAATGTGAATTATGAGCTGGGTTTTTTAATAATATAGTGATATGACATAAGTAGTCTTGTGTGACTTGCATAAGTATATGCGTGTATAAAGACAATAAGAACAGGGATTCTGAAATGAAGACGCTATGAAAGATTATGTACACATTTCCATTTTGAGATAGTTATTGTGTATTTTGTGGGACTCTGGTTGTAAATCATGCTCCAAATCCGCATAGTTGAAAATATGGACAAAGAATAAGCATTGTGGTAGTTTGCTTGACTTGACAGTGAGTAATAGAGCTCCAGTATCAACGATAGAAGAAAACCAATCAGAGTCACCGGAGCGAAACAGTACAAAATCTTTTTTCTCCCAACTAAAAAAAATCCTTTTCTTGCAACTAAACTTCCTTTTCTCGTTCTTTTTGGAGCGAGTACCCTTTTTTTTGTCCCAAAGCACTGAATCGAAGAGAGCATGATAACTTACATAGATTAGCACGACGATCCAAATTGTCCATGTAGTTAAAATTGACAATCAGATGCAAGAAACAAATAAATAATTATAAAAGGTACACTTTTTACATGGTCTCAGTTACGCGGTGGATTTCTTATCTAAAGCTACCAAGGTAAAACATTGGACGATGGAGCTCCCTGAAGAACATCCATGAAGCCTGTACAAACTTAGTCCCAAACTGTTGTCATGCATCTGTGGACCTGTTTTGAATAAAACTGTCACCTCAAGTTTAGTCAGCTGTGTGGAGCTGCATGAGCATTACAAAACTTACAACCTAGGCAAGATGGCAGGAGTCATGGAGAGGTGGGCGCGAGCTGGCAGGAGGCATGGAGATGTTGGAGCGGCAGTGACGACCTGCGCCACACACAATACTGCTTTGATCAATCGGGGATTATTCAGAAAAATATTCAGTGAAGTTGGACTGTTGGAGATACCAGGAATCCATGGCGCCGGTCCTCCATCGCGTCGACCAAATCGACAATTTCGATGACTTGTCATCGCTACTCACACGATGCTTGAATGCGCCGCTGGGACCGGTAGTGTGGTGGTAGCGCAGCGACCTCCGTAGTCCGCACAGCAGGACGGAAGTCCCTCTTCCACTGTTTCGCTTCCGAAAGACAGACTGCCGGGGAAGCTAGAGGCCAGAGGTTCTAGAGACCTAGGGGATGGAGTCGGGGCTGGGTCATCCACCATCGAGTGGGGCGTCACAGGCTTTTAGTTGTTTCCCATCTTCCATGGAGCCTTTAGGAATAGAGACGAGAAGATGAGATCGATGTGCCGAGGAAAATGATGCGCCTCAGCTTTTTAGGACTCGTCGGTTAGGAAGAGGAAACGATTGCTTACTAAAGATTAATTAACTCTTGGTGGCTGGAACATCACCGTAAAACCAAACGACTGAGAAAAGAATGACGAGCTCTAAAAAAGCGCTGATGTGGAATGTAACGCCTAAAACAATTCTGATGACCTAATGACTTGTTGATATTTTTTCTGCTGAGGTGGAGGCTGCATGTTGAGAGAACTTTGACGTGGCATCGTGCTAATGTGGATAGTGTGCATGTAGAGAGAATAGGTAGAAGTGGGGAGCAACTTCTTAAGAATGGTAGATGAGAAAGGAGCTCCCGAGGACCCATGGGAATTATCGTCAAGCTAGTTTTCATCACGTTCATATGATTCACGTTCGGTACTTTGATAATTTGATATGTGGGTGGACCGGTACTTGGGTACTGCCCTTACTTGGACAAGCATCCCACTTATGATTAACCCCTATTGCAAGCGTCCGCAACTACAAAAGAAGTATTAAGGTAAACCTAACCACAAAGATTAAACATATGGATCCATATCAGCCCTTAACGGCAACGATAAACTAGGGTTTAAGCTTCATCACTCTAGAAACCCATCATCTACTTATTACTTCCCCATGCCTTCCTCTAGGCCCAAATAATGGTGAAGTGTCATGTAGTCGACGTTCACATAACACCACTAGAGGAAAAGACAACATACATCTCATCAAAATATCGAACGAATACCAAATTAACATGACTACTAATAGCAAGACTTCACCCATGTCCTCAGGAACAAACGTAACTACTCACAAAGCATATTCATGTTCATCATCATAGGAGTAATAATATGCATAAAGGATCTGAACATATGATCTTCCACCAAGTAAACCAATTAGCATCAACTACAAGGAGTAATCAACACTACTAGAAACCCAGAGGTACCAATTTGTGGTTTTGATACAAGATTGGATACAAGAGATGAACTAGGGTTTTGAGAGGAGATGGTGCTGGTGAAGATGTTGATGGAGATTGACGCCCTCTCGATGAGAGTATCGTTGGTGATGGAGTTGGTGATGATTTCCCCCTCCCGGAGGGAAGTTTCCCTGGCAGAACAGCTTCGCCGGAGCCCTAGATTGATTCCGCCAAGGTTCCGCCTCGTGGCGGCGGAGTTTCGTCCCGTAAGTTTGCGCACGATTTTTTTCAAGGTAAAAGCTCTGATATAGCAGAAGATGGACACGGAGGCCCACGGGGCCCAGGAGATAGGCGCGCCTCCACTCTCTGGACAGGTGTGGCCCCCTGGTATATTTCTTTCGCTCAAAAATTTTATTAATTCCAAAAGATGTTTCGTGGAGTTTGGGACTTTTGAGCTGTGGTGATAGGTTTCAACATTTGCTCCTTTTCCACCTGAATTCCATGCCGGCATTCCCTCTTCATGGTAAACCTTGTAAAATAAGAGAGAATAGCCATAAGTATTGAGATGTAATGTGTAATAACAGCCCATAATGCAATAAATATTGATATAAAAGCATGATGCAAAATGGACGATCAAGCATCAAGTCTGCACACAAGCGCTCATATACACGCCGCATACACTCACCCCTATGAATGCACACACGCACACCCTACCCCTATGAGCACCTCCGAGACCGAACCGGCATATCATCTTGAGATTTACAAAGTCACCGTAGGCGCCTCGTCGTCGACGGGAACGTCTCCTCCCATTGAAAGCACATCGCCAGAAATCCTGAAATAAATCCAGGAATAATGCAAGCACCAGGATTTGAACCCTGGTGGGTTGGGGATACCACTGTCCACCTAACCATCTCAACCACAGGTTGGTTCACCGAGACAGATTGTGTTGGTGGTGTGATATAGCTGCCATTTTTGGTTCTGTAGATTCTGCTTTTTTTAGGGTAACGCTTTGCCGCTTTTATTAATAATTAATGGAGTGCCGGAATCTCATCTGATACAATGCTTAGAATACAGTCTGGTGGCGAAGAGAGCCATACAGAACTTATTCCATCTCCCATTCCCACCTTTGCTAACCTATCAGCAGCGGCATTTGCGCTACGGCTAACCCACGATACTCTGAAAGCATGAAAATTCTTCAGCTTCGCCTTGATTTCCTCAACAGTTGGTCCAGACGCGGAGAGGTTCTTTTCCTGATAATGGAGCATGGACACTACACCTGCTGAGTCGCACTCGAGATGGAGCTTTAGGACGCCAGTGCTTCTCGCCATCTCGATTGCCTTCTTGCACGCCATCAGTTCCATCACCTTCGGGTCGCCCGCTGATGCAAAGAAGTGGCAGGAGGCTGCTCGGAATGCACCCTCATGGTCGCGCAGGACTACACCAGCACCCCCCCTGTCGCGCATTTTGGACACCGAGCCGTCCGTGTTGGCTTTGATCCAGCCATCGTCAGGTGCTTCCCACGCAGCTTTTTCCTTTGGTACCTTCTGCATCGCCTCCCTCAGATGGATCTCATCCCATTCCTTGACCAGAGCAGTCACAATGCGTGATATTTCATGTGCCTCAGCAATCTTCCGTCCATCTCTCGCCTCATTACGCGCTAGCCATAGACCATACACTGCTTGTATCATTTCTGATTTCTAGATATCTTGAGCCTGTGCGAACCACTCCCGTAACCAGCTAGCCAGCTTGCTCTGAGAGTCAAAGTTGCATGGTGGGTAGGCCACCGAGACTCCCAACTCCAAGCTGAACCGTGTCCAAAAACACATCGAATGTGGGCATCCCCCAAAATGATGGTAGCTGCTTTCTTCGCGCCCACAAGCCGCACAGAACACCCCCGCCTTGATTCGTCATCGAAGTAGTTCTGCTCCCGTAGCAAGCCCGTTTTTCATCAACTGCCACATGTGGATTTTTGCTTTTCCCGGGGCCGATGTATCCCCACATAGATAGCCAGCCCCGGTGAGTCAGTACAGCCGAGGACGGCCCCGGCCTTTCTTGTTTTGTTGCATTCAAAGCCATCCGCAGATGGTAGGTTGATTTCACGGTGAAGACACCATTTTTTTGTAAAGTTCCATGCCATATAATCTTGGCAGCCCGGGCCTCCCACGGAAATCTGTTTTATATCATTGGCATCATCCTCAGAAAACATCGCTTGGAGCTTCGTATCATCCCATGTGGCGCCGGTGGTGTCCAGCAGGTCAGCGACCTTCTGCACTCCCGGGACAAAGACTGCGCCCAATGGCAGCAGACTCCCCTGACGTGGGATCCATGGATCGTGATGGATATTAACCCCCGAGCCGTCCCCAATACGCCAAATGATACCCTCCCTCAACAGGTCTCTCCCATGTAGTATGCTCCTGAAAGTATAGGATCCACCCGATGGGCATGTAGCACTCATGATGGAGCTATCACTGAAATAACAGGCCTGAAGAACCCTAGCACAAAGAGACATCGGCGCCTACAAAATCCTCCATGCCTGTTTTGCTAATAACGCTTGGTTGAAGGCTTCTGGGTCACGAAACCCCATGCCACCTGTGCGTTTGGACTGGCACATCTTATCCCAGGCACTCCAATGCACTTTCCTCTCACCATTCATTGCACCCAACCAGAATTTTGAAGAGATTGATGTCAAGTTCCGGGACATCTTCTTTGAGAGGTGAAAACAACTCATAGTCAGAGTAGGTGTACCCTGAAGGACCGATTTCACTAGTACTTCCTGAGCCTTCTTCGATAAACCCTGCCCTTTCCAACCTATTACCTTTCCTTTTGAGCATTCCGTAACATATCTGAACATTCCATCCTTAGATCTCCCAACCACCATTGGTAATCCCAGATATCTCTCACTAAGGGCTTCTTGTTCGATCCCTATGGCCAGTTTGAGAACATCTTTTTGTTGCTGTCCACATCCTTTACCGAAGAAGATGGACGACTTTTGGAGGTTCACTTTCTGCCCAGATGATGCCTCATATCTACCCAAGATGCCCTTTAGAACCTGGACATTTTCTGGCGTACCCTGCAAGAACACAATACTATCATCTGCAAACAAAAGATGCGTGACTTGGGGGGCCAGTGCTCCCAAAACCAACACCTTTGATGCCTCCTTCTGCTTATGCCTTCCTCAACATCGCTAAAAAGCCTTCAACACAAAATAAAAACAGATATGGGGACAGGGGGTCTCCTTGCCTGAGCCCTCATGAGGGAACAAAAACCCTGGAAAGTCCCCCATTTAATTTCACATTAAACCTTGCAAAGGCGACGCACCTCATCACCATCGTGATCCAACCAAACTTGGCCAACATTTCTTCAAGAAACATCCATTCGACTCTGTCATACGCCTTGGTCATGTCCAATGTTACTGCACACAAAGGTTTCTTTCGTTTTCGTGTTCTTATCTCATGCACACATTCATACGCTACAAGCACATAATCCGTGATGATCCTCCCGGGCACAAAGGCGCTTTGTTCATCAGAAATTAGAACTGGGAGGATTACCTTCAGCCGGTTCGCAAGCACCTTTGCAGCAATCTTGTAAAGCACGTTACACAAACTGATAGGTCAGAAATGGGAAAGCAACTCCGGTGAGTTAACTTTCGGTATCATCACTATCGTGGTAGAATTGAAAGAGTCCGGTGCTGCAACACCCTGAAGAAAATCCCGGACTGCTCTGCAAACATCAACTCATACCAACGGCCAGTGCCACTGGTAGAACATTGCAGGTAGGCCGTCTGGCCCTGGAGCCTTCGTTGGCCCCATTTGAAAAAGGGCACACTCAATCTCCTCGTCAGTCACCCTAGCTGTAAGCTTGCTATTTGTTTCCTCTGTCACAGCCGAGTTTATGTTCTCCAGGAACTCGTGGACGCCAACCGAGCCTTCTGACGTAAAAAGTTTCTCATAAAACCCCGCCGCCATCTCCCTCATCTCTTCGTCAACCATGCACCGCGAGCCATCCTCTCTTTTTAGGGCCCGAATAGTGTTTTTCCTTTTCCTGTACGACGCCAGACCCTGGAAGTACTTGGTATTCTGGTCACCGGCCTTGAGCCAGTTAACTCGCGATCGCTGCCTGTAATAGAGTCCCTCCCTAGCAAAGATTTCTTTTAGCTGACCCTCTAGTTCGCGTACCTCCAGTGAGGAACCCGACCCTAGCGCCATTTCCTTTACCTTTTCGAGCTGGGTTTTGAGCTTTGAAATCTGTTTTCGAATAGACCCAAACACCGCCCTACTCCATCGTTGCATGTCTTCCGAGACTTGATGAATATTGTCCCAGACCGCAGCAATGCCCTCAGCCCCTGTAGTTGTTGTAGTCCACGCCTTGGAGATCATTCTCTCATATCATCATGCTTAGTCCATGCATCTTCAAATCTAAAAGCACTGCACCCCCTTTGTCTTTACGTCGGAGCCGTCTCCAACACATGCACTAGGAGGGCCAGATGATTGGATTTCTCTGTGATAAGATGCTCAACATATGTCTCTGGGAACATCTCCAGAAAAGAGTCAGTACATGTAGCACGATCAAGCCGGACCTGCACATTTGCCTCTCCATCTCTCCTATTATCCCATGTATATCTATATCCAGAGAAACCCAAGTCAGCTAGGCCACATTCCGCCAAGCAATCTCTAAATGCCTCCATTTGCGTGAAACTCCGCTTATTACCCCCTTGTTGATCATATTGGAACATGGCCTCGTTGAAGTCTCCCACACAGAGCCAAGGGAGATTGCCATGTATCCGTAAGTATCTCAAAGCATCCCATGACTTCTTCCTCTTTTCGGTGTCGGGTTCCCCGTAGAATCCAGTGATCCTAAGAGATTTTCCCTCCACCACCAATTCTGCATCCAGAAAATATTGGCTCCATGGCCTAATAGTTACTTGCACATGTTCTGTAGATTCTGTTGGTGTTGTGTTTCCATGTTGTAATGTAGGTAACGGAGACCAGGCTACGTTGTGTTTTCTTGCTCGTTTACCCAAAATCTCAAGGCCAATGGGTCTTTTCGGTTGGCCTTATATGGAAATTGCGCTAAGGGAGCAGGACACCACCGACCCATTGGGAGAAGCGGGTCGACCAAATTTGGTTGTCTAAGATTCTAGTGGTCTTTACGATAACATATGCATTTGTGAGGATTGTTAGCCTTGTGTTTATAGTGTTTTTTTTTTTAAATGTTGATCCAAAATTACATTTGTTCTTGCAAGAAATAGGACACATATACGCCTTGTATTCTTTGAAAAAGTAAACCCTGGAGATCCAAACATGCTCAAAATTCCTAACGCTAAATGAAGCTATTTGAAAA
This sequence comes from Aegilops speltoides, assembly GCA_021437245.1. Taxonomy (NCBI): domain Eukaryota; kingdom Viridiplantae; phylum Streptophyta; class Magnoliopsida; order Poales; family Poaceae; genus Aegilops; species Aegilops speltoides. Next base: position 484,003,537 of record CM038145.1, read on the forward strand.
GATATTGTTGTGTAACTTCTCCCTGTTTCGTAACAATATAGAATTAAAATGGGTCGGACCATGTTACTCAAGGGGATATGAGGCCAATCACCACTGAACCATTGGTCTCGCTCCATGTCCCTAAACAAAGCAGAGGGCCAACAAGTACCAAATCCGGGTCACGGCGGGCCAGCCCATTCACATCCTTAGGTGTTTGACAGCGTGTGTATACCCACCTATGATTGAGAAAATGCTAACATTGTTTTACTTTGATTTAACATGTGTTAGTAATAGGAGGATGCTACGGCAGGATCCTATTTACCGCCCGAGTGCAGCAAACAATTGCGGCTCCGTTGAATGGAAGCGAGCGACGACGCCACATGGGCCGGCCCACTTAGAGGAGCAACCACTTTTGGAGCAACTGCTCATTTCCCTAAACTAGTTTTATCCTGTTCTTTTCTATTTTACAGATTTTATTCATGTTTTTTGATTGATTTTTCGTTTTTCCTGCTTATTTGTTTATTTTATTTTCCTGTTTTACAAATTCAATATTTTTTAAAAAATGAAAAAAAAATCCAAAATTTGGTTCATGATTTAAAAAAAAATTGGGTTATTACAGATTTGTTTGTGATTTCAAAACATGTTCACTTTTTTGACAAAAAAAATCAAATTTTCCAACTTTTGTTCACTTTGTATAAATTTGTGCATAATTAAAAAAATGATTGGAATTCTAAATTTGTTCACAATTAAAAAATGTTCAATTTTTTGAAAAACATTGCTCATGTTTTCAAACCTGTTCATGTTTATGAAAAATCACCATTCAGAAAAATGTTCAAAATTCGAAATTGTTGGCTTCGATTTCAAAAAAACTATTTTGAAGAAAATAAAATTCAAAAAATATTCAGAATTTTAAATTTATTCACAATTTCAAAATAAATACATTTCAAAACTGATCATTTTTTAAATTTTGTTCATCTTTTTCTAATTTTGTACACTTTTTAAGAAAATTCATAATTCAAAAAACTGTTATGAATTCAAATTTTCAAAAATGTTCAGATATTTGGAAACTTTCAAAACTAAAACTAGGGCGGCACAATGAACCGGCATGCTACAGTTACCGAACCACTACAGTGTTGTTTCTCTACATTATGTATTTTTAGTTGAATTGAACTGCAATCCCAAATGGGCCGGCACAATGGAATTGCTTGCTGTTCGAAGCCTCTACTCCTTGACGCACACGAGCCGTGACAGGGTACTCTTGATGCTAGGCACGGCCGCCCGGGCCAAATTCTGGCTGGTCACCCCATGTGCATCTGACTGGGCCTCGTCTGAATGCACGGTCTGCGTCGTCTTCCTCCCCGACCCGTTATCTTCTTCCGCGTGTGAATCAAACTTGCACGCACAACGTGGGCGCCGCCTCGCGCCTGCACGCCCTCCCGACCGCCGCCACTGCCCCATTGCCTAGACGTCCTCCCTCCACTTTCTTTGTTGCCGATTTCGCTCGACGCCCTTGCCCCATTGGTCGGAGCTCATCGGTTTCAGCCCCTCATCTCCGTCCTCATCGTCGCAATTGCACTGCTCAGTTGTAAAATTTCATGATGTCGGTCATAGCAGAATTGCTTGGCCCCTTCAGACTAGCCACAGTGGGTAGTAACATACATTAGTAACATACACATATCCCTAGACTATGTTACTATCTTCATAGTGGGTAGTAATATAAGTGTGGTAACATGCAAAGCTTCATTTATTAGGTTATAGACTCATATTGCATTGGGACATGTGATGTTACAGTAACTAGCTAAGTTACTATAACTATCTCTCTCCTCATGAACTCATTGCCACATAAGCAAATTTGCTGAGTTGGACTCGATGTTACTGCTGAAGTTACTCCCACTGTGGCTAGTCTCATAGCACCCTGTGCACCTCCGCTGAACTCCTGTTGTCGCAGCTCTCTGTCTTCAACTTGTAATTCTCCGGTTGAAGCTTTTAAACAAAAGTCGGTTGCAACTATCTTGCAGGCGGTTGCAACTATCTGGGCCGCCTTGTCCAAGCATGTGATCCCAGGTTGAAATTCATTAGCACTCCCCCTAACACAGCCTCAGGATGTAAACGATGATGAGTGCTCCTATTTGTTAGTCATCAGGTCAAATAAGTGCAGTTGGGGCAAGGCATCTCGAGCAGGCAAGAAAAGGAAGGGTTCTAAGCTCGACTCAACGTCATCTTATCGAACACAAAAAACGGTCGTCCAATTTTATGGCAAATTAAGTCTTACGCAACTGTCCCAAGGATTTCCACTCCATTCGACGGGGACTCCATCTTGCAAGGAGAATTGTAAGATACTTGTCACAAAAAGCGGCCATAAACTCTTGCATGAAAGACCGTATTTGACGCTCTTCACGCCTACTCTTATTTATAAAGAGCACCGGTACTGAATAAGGAATGAATGCCCCGGGAAAGCAACCAAACATGTGCCCCTAGCTAACGCTAAGTGGGGCGGCCCAGTACAGGATAGCAGGTTACCTACTCCTGGTGAAAAAAATTGATTGGTTTTTTAGCCCGTTTTCTTATTTCGACTAGTTCTTTATTGAATTACTTTCAATTTAAAAAAAAACAAAATTTAAGAATTATCGCCAAATTCAAAAATTATTTAAGAATTTTAAAAACAATTGAAAGTTTAAACAATGCTGAGAAATTTTAAAAATGCTCACTAATAATAGGAAATATTCATAAATTAATACATAGAAAAGGGGAATAAAAATAAGAATAGAAAACGAAAAACACATGAGAGAAACGCACCTGAGAAAAAAGATGGACCTTCTCAAGTCAAGCAACACAGGCATTAAGTGGGCCGGCCCATGTATGTGTGGGGTTGCGCATTTGCAAGACAATTCCCTCAGGAGGCGATGATATGTATCGCTCGACGCGAGCAACAAGCGTCGCGTCTCTAGCGGGTACATGCGATTTGGGCCAGCACGCGGGTATCCTCCAGCGAGCAAGAGACACGAGCATAGGTATGATTTGTGGGTTTTTCTCCTTTTATTTTTTATTTTTGTTTTATATATTCTTCTCTTCTAGGCATGGTTTTTCTTCTGTTTTTATGTTTTCTATTTTTTTTATAGTTTTATGTACTATAATCACTAATTTATGGTGAACCTTATTAAATAAATATTGAACAAATTTCTAAGGTATCGTGAACTTTCCTTAATATGCGGTGAACAATTCCTCAGATAAACATTAAATAAAATTTAATATATGTTAAAAAGATTAATACATGGTGAATTTTTTTCCAATGCACTTTGATATTCTTTAAGGCATGACGAACATTTTCAAAGACCAAAAAAGATAAAAAAGGAAAAAAACAGTAAGAAGACCAGAAAACCGGGCAAAGAAACCGGTGTAAATAAAAAAATAACAGAAAAAGGTGGAAAATGGAAGTTTCCCTAAACCAACTGTAAATGTTCACAAAGACAAAACCAGTCACAAAACAAGAAAACCAAGGAAAGAATCCGATGATAAGAACCTAAAAAATCAATGAGAAAACTAGCTAACAGCCTGTTTGGTAACTTTGGGAAGGGGAAGGGGGTTTCACATGAGAGAGTTCATCAAGGGATTATGCATGGGAAATAGAATTTTACTCTCATTTCCTTGTTTGATATATGACGGGAATTAGTTTTGGATAAAGGTCTGCCGTCAAATTAACAGGTTCCCCTACGGGAAGAAATTAGTGGGAATTGGCACCCTCAACTCCCCTTCCTCTTCGCACTTAAACTCTCATTTCATCTAAACAATCCGTGGACTTTTATTCTCTTTACCCCTCAACTCTGATTCCCCATCTTTAATTCCCACGAAAGACGAAACAAACACGCTCTAAATGGAAGTTTCCCAAAAAGCAACTCAAAATATTCACAAAAACAAAACCGGTCAGAAAATGCAGAAAGTTGGGCAAAGAGACCAGTGAAGAAAACAGAAGAAAAGAAAGATAAAAAGAAACCCAAAAACCCGCTAAAAACAAATCAAGGTTCCTAGAAAACCGACTTGAAATATTCACGAAAATCGCTCGGCACGTGACACTCCCGAGCTCTCGGTTCCTAATCGGTCGGCCCATGTTTGTGCGCTAGTGGGCGATCAAAGCGTTAACGGTGACAACGATCGATACATATCATTTGTGGTTTGTCTAAAAAAACATATCATTTGTGGTTATCTCTGCATGCCCTAAATATGATTTGCCGGCAATTCCTATTTGCCGCTCTGTGTGGCTAATTGCCATCAAAACGCACAGACAGAACGTGTGAATGAGGTAGCCAACCTTACAGTATAGGATATGATTTTAGAACCTTCTACAGTTTCTTTTTCTGTTGTTTTCTTTATGGGTTTTCTCTGTATTATTTTTATTTTTCATCTTCTATTTTTCTTTCTTGTTTCTTTTTATCCTTTTTGTTTTCTTAAATATTAAGAAATCATGCTTTTGAAAAAATTGTTCGCAAATTTGAAAACAAAATCACAGACTTGAAAAAATGTTCTCGTTCCAAAAAAATACTAAGAAATGATTGACAATTTGAAAAAAATGTATGTGTTTTCAGAAAACATTCAACTTTTTTAAAAATATACAAAAATACAAAAAATAATTTTCAAAAATATATTCACATTCACAAAAAATGTAAATATGAAAAATATTTGAGTTTTCAGAAAGTTTTCAAAGATTTAAAAAATGTTTTTGTTTCCAAAAAATGTTGTCCAATATTTTTCAAAAAATGTTCGCTCTTTTCAAAATATATTGTTCTGAGTTCTTTTCGTGAAAACCCAAATGAATAAGAATAAAAATATGCAGTCGCTACGGTGCCACTCCCCACTCCACTCGCCACTCTATGGCTCATGCAATGGGTCGACCTACCCACAACGCCCCTCTAGCCCTCTCTATGCGGCAGCCGCCTATTTGACACAAAGAAACTCATGGTCGTGAGAAAAAAACACACCATGTCGTACTCACCTCACCCACAGAACTGAAGGCAACACAAAAGAAGGAAAAACATCTCTAAAAAGCCATTGTAATAAAAGTCGCCGCCTTGTTCTGAAAAAGAAAAGCTAAAAACAGGGCGCATCATTGCAGGGTCCTCTTTTTTTTTGCAAGGTAGCATTGCACGGTCCTTGATGCCCATCTGCCCTATCATATTCACTTGCGCGTGTTCGATCCGCTCGTGCTCTGCTCGACGACAGATGTTTTTCTTTCATTCGTTATTCCTTTTTCGATCGAGAAAACACATTATATAAGAGAACAAACGTCAACAATTGAGGAAGTGAAAAGGATTTTCGAGGTGCATGTGGTGTGGTGTGCTGCAGCGGGGTGTCGTGTCTCATCCAATGACGCCGCAAACGGAGCCATCAAGTTGACTAGCGAAACCACGATCGTAAACATGGCAGATGAAGAATAATCCATGTCAACTTCGGCCTTGATTTGCGGCGCGGGGCAATGCAAGCAAACCAAGCACTCATTTTTATCACGTACCTAGTGCCTAGCTCGGGATGTAGACGGCTTCGGCAGCAAACGTCGTTGTGCCGTGCGTCTTACTTTGATTCGGCAGTATTGTTGGATGAACCGGCCCAGACCGATATTACATGACCGCGTTCATGAGATTGGTTCTACCGACGTGCTTTTGCACAAAGGTGGCTGGCAGGTGTCTGTTTCTCCAATTTTAGTTGAATCGAGTTTGACTACGACCGGTCCTTGCTGAAGGTTAAAACAACACACTTGAAGAAAAATCGTTGTGGTTTTGATGTGTAGGTAAGAACGGGTCTTGCTAGAAGCTCGTAGCAGGCACGTAAAACTTGCAACAACAAAGTAGAGGATGTCTAACTTGTTTTTGCAGGGCTTGCTGTGATGTGATATGGTCAAGGCATGATGTGATATAAATTGTTGTATGAGATGATCATGTTTTGTAACAAAGTTATCAGCAACTGGCAGGAGCCATATGATTGTCGCTTTATTGTATGCAGTGCAATCGACATGTAATTGTTTTACTTTATCACTAAGCGGTAGCGATAGTCGTAGTAACAATAGGTGGCGAGACGACAAGGATGCTTCGATGGAGATCAAAGTGTCGCGCCGGTGACGATGGAGATCATGACGATGCTTCGGTGATGGAGATCATGAGCACAAAATGATGATGACCATATCATGTCACATATTTTGATTGCAAGTGATATTTATCTTTTATGCATCTTATTTTGCCCAGTACAGCAGTAGCATTATAAGATGATCCCTTACTAAATTTTAAGGTACAAGTGTTCTCCATGAGTATGCACCGTTGCTACAGTTCGTCGTGCCGAGACACCACGTGATGATCGGGTGTGATAAGCTCTACGTTCACATACAACGGGTGCAAGCCAGTTTTGCACACGCAGAATATTTGGGTTAAACTTGACGAGCCTAGCATATGCAGATATGGCCTCGGAACACTGAGACCGAAAGGTCGAACGTGAATCATATAGTAGATATGATCAACCTAGTGATGTTCACCATTAAAAACTACTCCATCTCACGTGATGATCGGACATGGTTTAGTTGATTTGGATCACGTGATCATCTAGATGACTAGAGGGATGTCTATCTAAGTGGGAGTTCTTTAGTAATATGATTAATTGAATTTTAATTTATCATGAACTTAGTCCTGATAGTTATTTTGCATGTCTATATTATTTTAGATCAATTGCCCGTGTTGCTGTTCCTTTAAATTTTAATGCGTTCCTAGAGAAAGCTAAGTTGAAAGATGATGACAGTAACTACACGGACTGGGTCCGTAACTTGAGAATTATCCTCATTGCTGCACAGAAAAATTACGTCCTGAAAGCACCGTTAGGTGTACCACCCGCGCCATCAACTGCAGACATTGTGAATGCCTGGCAGACGCGTGTTGATGACTATTCGATAGTTCAGTGTGCCATGCTCTATGGCTTAGAATCAGGACTTCAAAGACGTTTTGAACGTCATGGAGCATATGAAATGTTACAAGAGTTGAAGTTAATATTTCAAGCAAATGCCCGAGTTGAGAGATATGAACTCTCCAACAAGTTCTACAGCTGCAAAATGGAGGATAATAGTTCTGTCAGTGAACACATACTCAGAATGTCTGGGTACCATACCCACTTGACTCAGCTGGGAGTTAATCTTCCTGATGATAGTGTCATTGACAGAGTTCTTCAATCACTGCCACCAAGCTATAAAGGCTTCATGATGAACTATAATATGCAAGGGATGAACAAGACTATTCCCGAGCTCTTCGCAATGCTAAAGGCTGCGGAGGTAGAAATCAAGAAGTAGCATCAAGTGTTGATGGTCAAAAAGACCACTAGTTTCAAGAAAAGGGGCAAAGGGAAGAAGGGGAACTTCAAGAAGAATGGCAAGAAAGTTGATGCTCAAGAGAAGAAACCCAGGTCTGGACCTAAGCCTAAAACTGAGTGCTTCTACTGCAAAGGGACTGGTCACTGGAAGCGGAACTGCCCCAAGTATTTGGCGGATAAGAATTATGGCAAAGTGAAAGATATATTTGATATACATGTTTTTGATGTGTACCTTACTAATGCCCGTAGTAGCGCTTGGGTATTTGATGCTGGTTCTATTGCTCATATTTGCAACTCGAAACAGGGGCTACGGATTAAACAAAGATTTGCTAAGGATGAGGTGACGATGCGCGTGGGAAATGGTTCTAAGGTCGATGTGATCTCCGTCGGCACGCTATCTCTACATCTACCATCGGGATTAGTTTTAGACCTGAATAATTGTTATTTGGTGCCAGCGTTGAGCATGAACATTATATCTGGATCTTATTTGATGCGAGACGGTTATTCATTTAAATCAGAGAATATTGGTGTTCTATTTATATGAGTAATATCTTTTATGGTCATGCACCCTTGATGAGTGGTCTATTTTTGTTGGATCTCGATAGTGAAGATACACATATTCATAATATTGAAGCCAAAAGATGCAAAGTTGATAATGATAGTGCAACTTATTTGTGGCACTGCCGTTTGGGTCATATCGGTATAAAGCGCATGAAGAAACTCCATGCCAATGGACTTTTGGAATCACTTGATTATGAATCACTTGGTGCTTACGAACCGTGCCTTATGGGCAAGATGACTAAAACTCCGTTCTCCGGTACAATGGAGCGAGCTACTGACTTATTTTCACAGATGATTTGAGCAGATATGGTTATATCTACTTAATGAAGCATAAGTCTGAAACATCTGAAAAGTTCAAAGAATTTCAGAGTGAAGTGGAAAATCATCGTAACAAGAAAATAAAGTTTCTACGATCTGATCATGGAGGAGAATATTTGAGTTACGAGTTTGGTCTTCATTTGAAACAACATGGGATAGTTTCACAACTAACGCCACCTGGAACACCACAGCGAAATGGTGTGTCCGAACGTCATAATCGTACTTTATTGGATATGGTGCGATCTATGATGTCTCTTACTGATTTACCGCTATCATTTTGGGGTTATGTTTTAGAGACGGCTGCATTCACTTTAAATAGGGCACCATCAAAATCCGTTGAGATGACGCCTTATGAACTGTGGTTTGGCAAGAAACCAAAGTTATCGTTTCTTAAAGTTTGTGGCTGTGATGTTTATGTGAACAAACTTCAACCTGATAAGCTCGAACCCAAATCGGAAAAGTGCGTTTTCATAGGATACCCAAAGAAAATTGTTGGGTACACCTTCTATCACAGATCCGAAGGCAAGATATTTGTTGCTAAGAATGGAGCCTTTCTAGAGAAGGAGTTTCTCTCGAGAGAAGTGAGTGGGAGGAAAATAGAACTTGATGAGGTAATTGTACCTTCTCACTTATTGGAAAGTAGTTCATCACAGAAATCAGTTCCAGTGATTCCTACACCAATTAGTGAGGAAGTCAATGATGATGATCATGGAACTTCGGATCAAGTTACTACCGAACCTCGTAGGTCTTCCAGAGTAAGATCCGCACCAGAGCGGTACGATAATCATGTTCTGGAAGTCATGTTACTAGACCATGGTGAACCTATGAACTATGAGGAACCGATGATGAGCCCAAATTCCGCGAAATGTCTTGAGGCCATGAAATCTGAGATGGGATCCATGTATGAGAACAAAGTGTGGACTTTGGTGGACTTGCCCGATGATTGACAAGCCATAGAAAATAAATGGATCTTCAAGAAGAAGACCGACGCAGGCGGTAATGTTGCGAAAGGTTTTCAACAAGTTCAAGGAGTTGACTACAATGAGACTTTCTCACCAGTAGCGATGCTTAAGTCTGTCCGAATCATGTTAGCAATTGTCGTATTTCATGATTATGAAATTTGGCAGATGGATGTCAAAACTGCATTCCTGAATGGATTTCTGGAAGAAGAGTTGTATATGATGCAACCAGAAGGTTTTATCGATCCAAAGGGTGCTAACAAAGTGTGCAAGCTCCAGCGATCCATTTATGGACTGGTGCAAGCCTCTCAGAGTTGGACTAAATGCTTTGATAATGTGATCAAAACATATGGTTTTATACAGACTTTTGGAGAAGCCTGTATTTACAAGAAAGTGAGTGGGAGCTCTGTAGCATTTCTAATATTATATGTGGATGACATATTGTTGATTGGAAATGATATAGAATTTCTGGATAGCATAAAGGGATACCTGAATAAGAGTTTTTTCATGAAAGACCTCGGTGAAGCTGCTTACATATTGGGCATCAAGATCTATAGAGATAGATCAAGACGCTTAATTGGACTTTCACAAAGCACATACCTTGATAAAGTTTTGAAGAAGTTCAAAATGGATCGGTCAAAGAAAGGGTTCTTGCCTGTGTTACAAGGTGTGAAGTTGAGTCAGACTCAATGCCCGACCACTTCAGAAGATAGAGAGAAAATGAAAGTCATTCCCTATGCTTCAGCCATAGGTTCTATCATGTATGCAATGATGTGTACCAGGCCTGATGTGTGCCTTTCTATAAGCATAGCAGGGAGGTACCAAAGTAATCGCGGAGTGGAGCATTGGATAGCGGTCAAGAACATCCTGAAATACCTGAAAAGGACTAAGGATATGTTTCTCGTTTATGAGGTGAAGAATAGCTCATCGTAAATGGTTACGTTGATGCAAGCTTTGACACTGATCCGGATGACTCTAAGTCGCAAACAGGATACATATTTTTATTGAATGGAGGAGCTGTCAGTTGGTGCAGTTCCAAGCAGAGCGTCGTGGCGGGATCTACGTGTTAAGCGGAGTACATTGCTCCCTTGGAAGCAGCAAATGAAGGAGTTTGGATGAAGGAGTTCATATGCGATCTAGGTGTCATACCTAGTGCATCGGGTCTAATGAAAATCCTTTGTGACAATACTGGTGCAATTGCCTTGGCAAAGGAATCCAGATTTCACAAGAGAACCAAGCACATCAAGAGACGCTTCAATTCCATCTGTCATCAAGTGTTGGAGGGGGCATAGAGATTTGCAAGATACATACGGATCTGAATGTTGCGCACCGTTGACTAAGCCTCTTCCACAAGCAAAACATGATCAGCACCAAAGCTCCATGGATGTTAGAATCATTACTATGTAATCTAGATTATTGACTCTAGTGCAAGTGGGAAACTGAAAGAAATATGCCCTAGAGGCAATAATAAAGTTATTATTTATTTCCTTATTTCATGATAAATGTTTATTATTCATGCTAGAATTGTATTAACCGGAAACTTAGTACATGTGTGAATACATAGACAAAACATATTTTCCCTAGTATGCCTCTACTTGACTAGCTCGTTAATCAAAGATGGTTATGTTTCCTAACCATAGACATGTGTTGTCATTTGATAAACGGGATCACATCATTAGGAGAATGATGTTATGGACATGACCCATCTATTAGCTTAGCATTATGATCGTTAGTTTCATTGCTACGCTTTCTTCATGACTTATACATGTTCCTCAGACTATGAGATTATGCAACTCCCGAATACCGTAAGAACACTTTGTGTGCTACCAAACGACACAACGTAAAAGGGTGATTATAAAGGTGCTCTACAGGTGTCTCCAAAGGTGCTTGTTGGGCTGGCATAGATCGAGATTGGGATTTGTCATTCCGTGTTTCGGAGAGGTATCTTTGGGCCCTCTCGGTAATGCTCATCACTATAAGCCTTGCAAGCATTGTAACTAATGAGTTAGTATTACAGAACAAGTAAAGAGACTTGCCGGTAACGAGATTGAACTAGGTATGATGATACCGACGTCAATCTCGGCAAGTAACATACCGATGACAAAGGAACAAACGATGTTGTTATGCGGTTCGACCGATAAAGATCTTCGAGAATATGTAGGAGCCAATATGAGCATACAGGTTCCGCTATTGGTTATTGACGGAGATGTGTCTCGGTCATGTCTACATATTTCTCAAACCCGTAGGGTCCGCACGCTTAACGTTCGATGATGATTTGTATTAAGAGTTATGTGTTTTGATGACCGAAGTTTGTTCGGAGTCCCGGATGAGATCACGGACATGATGAGGAGTCTCTAAATGGTCAATACATAAAGACTGATATATTGGAAGGCTACATTCGGACACTGGAATGGTTTGGGTCGTTTTGTATAAGTTTCGGAGTACCGGGGTTACTGTAACTTCTCCGGAAGTTATTGGGCCTCATGGGGATTACTGGAGAAGAGAGAGGGCCGGCCAGGAGGTGGCACTCGCCCCCTTGCCCCAATCCGAATTGTACAAGGGGAGGGGGCGGCGCCCCCCTCCTTCCTTCTTCCCCCTCCTCCTTCCCCCCTTCTCCAACTAGGAATAGGAAAGGGGGGGCGAATCCTACTAGGTTTGGAGTCCTAGTAGCGCCCCCCCCATGCGCGCCTCCCTCTTGGCCAGCCTCCTCCTCCCTCCTTTATATATGTGGCCAAGGAGCACCCCATAGACACACAAGTTGATCTTTTAGCCGTGCACGGTGCCCCCTCCACGATTACACACCTCGGTCATATCGTCGTAGTGCTTAGGTGAAGCCTGCGCGTAACTTCATCACCACCGCCGCCACGCCATCGCGGTCGACGAAACTCTCCTCGGCCTCAATCTGGATCAAGAGTACGAGGGACGCCATCGAGCTGAACGTGTCAACGCGGAGGTGTCGTACGTTTGATACTTGGATCGGTTGGATCGCGAAGACGTTCGACTACATCAACCGCGTTAACTAAACGCTTCCGCTTTCGGTCTATGAGGGTACATGGACACACTCTCCCCTCTCGTTGCTATGCATCACATAGATAGATCTTGCGTGATCATAGGATTTTTTTTGAAATTACCACGCTCCCCAACAGTAAGAAGACCAGAAAACCAAGCAAAGAAAACGGTGAAAATAACAAAAGAAAATAACAGAAAATGGTGGAAAATGGAAGCTTCCCTAAACCAACTCTAGATGTTCACAAAAACAAATCCTGTCAAAAAACAAGAAAACCAAGGAAAGAATCCGATGACAAGAACACAAAAAATTAGTGAGAAAACCAACAACCTATTTGGTAACTTTTGGGAACGAGGAGGAGGCGCCGGACGCCAGGACGGTGCCCGTGTGAGAAGATCAGATAGTATATTCTGCAGGTTTGGATGGATGGATGTATGGATGTTTTTTATGGTTGGGTCGGAGCCTTCAACTCAGGAGTCGAGTCGAGTCGAGTACAAGAATAATATATCTAATCTTGTGATGGGTCGGGTTGTCGAGGTTAATTAGGGCTGCTGCTCGAGTTATTAGCAGTAATATAGGTACGGTGTAATACCAAGTCGGAGAAGTGCATCGAAGAGGCAAAGCTTATATGTACGTGACGTGTGATTGAAAATTTTCATGCATTTTGGTCTTGGCCCATTATAAGGGGTTTTGCATATTTTAATACTGCTTATATTTTAACCTTGTAATAATACTGCATATACATAACCTACATATGGACTGAAATGACTGAACAAACGCGCTAAAAAACGTACAATTTTCGGGGAAAAGGAACAACTTATAACAGTGAACAGTTCTAATAGCATTTACTTTCATGTGTGGCTGCATGGAAAGGCTTGCTCCTCTTTGGTTGTTAAAAAAAAGGTAGCGGCGCATGTTAACGGATCACGGGTTTCACTTGGTGACGGTCGGTCGATCGATGACGAAGGAACGGGATGCATGCCCGAGAGGTGCAAACGAGGATCTGGATGGATCGGAGCAGCTTCCTTCCCTGCTTCCTTGCTTCGTGTCCACACTTGGCCGACTCGTGACGGCGATGTTAGGCTGTTGTTGATGACAAGTACTGGTTGGCCATGCGGAGACTTGTTAGGAGTCGTACGTAGTACCACCATGAGACTGTGAGAGGACAGGCGAGAGCGACGTGCATGTGGTGTGCTGCTGGCTTCCGGCTGATCCGTCACCTTCTTCTCCAGTTCTTCTCGGTTTCACACAGGGACCAGATGGGTCGACGGCGACGCTGCGATCGTCGGCCTACCAAGGTTGAACAGCTTGATCACCCGGTCGCGCTAGACACCAAGGGGACCTCGCTTTCTGCGCGATACATCGGCGATCGTCTGGTCGATGTGGATGCCGCCGCCGGCCGGTCAAACTCACTGCTTGTACCGATGCCGTGCATTGCTTTCGTAACCCTTGTCGAGCTGAGCTGGGTTGATGGATGCATGCGTACATGGCTGACTGACGGGCTGACCGGAGTGGTTCGCTCACTGGTTGCTGCAGCTGAAGGTCGGCTACAAGTTCACTCTTCCATGTCCATCAACAAGTGTGAACTGCAGCAGCGCTACATGCAAAGAAGAGGCGCAAGAGAATCAGCTGCGGTCGACGACTTGCCACGCTTGGTCAACCCCACTCTCATTATTCCCGTATTTTAAGCCCATCAACTCAAGGTCACATGCATTATATGCCTGGACGACGACGACTTCACCTACCTACTACTTCAACCAGACCCCGCCTCTGACTCTTCTACTTTATATATCTTCTTTGCTCTTATATGCCTGGAACCCTGGTTTTATCAAAAGATAAGAAAATTCTAGCGTCTATTTTAACGTTGCCTTCATATGTATCCGTGGTGATAAGTCCTCCCTCCTCCGTACCACTGCATCAGATCAGGCGTCCTAGTGCATCACGACAAGACGGTGGAGAAAATAAGAGAACTTAATGTTTATTTGCTAATTAATACCATTGCACACAAGTTGGAGCGTTGCATGCTGTGTTGTGTAGTCTCAAGTCAATGAAAGCATACACGTCCTACATCTTTTATTGGTCGATTTCTTTGTTCATGGCTAGAAATAAGGAACGAGGTGAGAGTTAATGCATCACGCCTAAGCGTTTTGAGATGATTTGGTTTTCATAATGTGTCTAATGCACCAGTACGGAGGAAGTAATACTCCCTCCATTTTTCTATACTACCTCCGTTTCAGTTTACAAGTCCTACGCGTATATCTAGGTTGCCAATTTTATCACCCTAATATAAACTATATAACACAAAAATTATACCTTTTGAAAGTAGAAACTCCGAAGTTTATGTTGGTATATTTTTTGTAATATTTGACTTGTATTAGGTTGATTAAATTGACGACCTAGGGGTACGCGCACACCCTGTAAACTGAGAGAGAGGTAGTACAAGGCCACAAACCCATATTATAGGTACCAAGGTAGAAATTAATGCCTAATTAAGTCAATGTTGCAAGCTACCCCTCCGTCTCAGTTTACAAGTCCTACGCGTATACCTAGGTTGCCAATTTTATCACCCTCATGTAAACTATATAACACAAAAATTATATCTTTTGAAAATAGAACATCTGAAGTTTATATTGGTATATTTTTTGTAATATATGACTTGTATTAGGTTGGTCAAATTGACGACCTAGGGGTACGCGCACACCCTGTAAATTGAGAGAGAGGGAGTACTAGTCTTTTCTCCTTGCTTGATGCGTTAATTAAGGTTCATTTTTCTCTTCGACGCACAACAAGACAACTCTTTCACTCCTTGTTGGTTGATTAATGTGTTGTATACGCACCAACCTCCTTACTCCAGCATGCATGTAAGGGGTATTAAAGTCCTCGTATTTACCTCGATTGATGTTAGTGGCCATGTATAGTTGCAAATTGTAAATTCGATAGTGGCCTTGTATATAAAAATGGAGGGAGTAACTATTATTTCACCTTAATGCATTCTAGGATAACATCACCAAATCACACTTAATAATGCCGCTTCCACAGAAACAGAGGAATCTGTTGCTGAGCAAGATGATGGATTTGTGCGCACATCCATCTCTACATGCCAAACACAAAAGATTCTACTGTATATGACTATTATCAGGGGAGCCTTTGTCCAAAGCATATGTATATGATCCCAGGATGTAAAGTTCGACAACATTCCCCTAACACATCGCCTCACAATTTTTTACAGGCACAGCCGCACAAAACAGCTCCCGGGTAATTTGGTTGCAGACAAGAAAAACTGTTGGTTGTATGTTGGCCTCTGGAGCAAGGCGCAGACTCTCAAGTGCTGGATAGGAGCCATACCACCAGTAAAAACAATCTAAGGGAAAAAGAACAAAACAATGGGGCTGAAGCAGCCGAGCGGGGCGGTTTTCTCTCTAGACTGAATGAATCAATTGGCAGTTCAGCGACCCATCCTCATTGCGTCGAAGTCTAAAAATATCACCGATGTGTTGTCCTTCGTCCGCAGATTCCTGGCTTCACTAAGCACATGGTCTGCTACTCCGTCCGCTGAGATTTCTTGGCCCATGTTCCTCTCCTTATACTGCAAACACAAGGCACAGTAAAACTAGCATCACATGACTACCAAAAAAAATTAAAAAAATTTGAGACTAATATGAACGAATGCCGATTGATATCTTACATCGAGGACAAGCTGTGCTGCCTTTTTCGCGGTAATGACATCCCATAGGCCATCGCTGCAGCGGCACAAAGCATGTGAGGCAATGGATGCATCGCATCAGTCAGAATGAGCATTAGCAGATAAGGGAATTTGTGTTACCTAGCCATTAGCGCAAAAGCTGAGCACGATTTCGAGATCTGAACTACTGGGCTCACATATGGTTCTTTACTGAACCTTGGATCTTGCTCTTTGAGAAACTTGTCTCCAAGCATCCTGCAAAGATTCAGTCCTGCAGAAATAAACACAGTAATCTGAGATCATTGTTGCTCAAGTCAGCATCACAATACAAGTAAAGGTAACATACCACATATACGGCTTTCGCCATCTTTCAGGGGATTCCCTAATTTCGCTATCCTCGCTCGTTCTGTTGTACTGACTACTCGATGATCCTCTGTCATCGCAATTGGTTTCCCGTCGACACTGACAGAGAGGTATACATATGATTATTGTGATACAGAGCTTGAGAAATAAAGACACAAGCATGGCCCATGTATGTTTATGCTATCAATTCCTTAAAATAGAATGGAGGCATTGGTTGATTTTGAATATAAAGGGTAGGGAAATGCAAGTTTCCCACATAATAAGCGAATACTGATTTACTACTCAAGGAAAATGCTGGAATATTTTTTAGAGATGAATAGATGTTATTACTTCATAATACATGCCGAGTCACCGAGATTAGCGCACTGGGCAAAGCAATCTCTGTTCTGATCAAACCAAATAAGAAGGACAGTTGCTGTACAACCCTGTAAAACATAGACAGACATGAGCCATAAAAGTTCATTGCATCAGATTCCCTAAATAAGGGGTAATTCAAGAAATGGTGAAGCGTATTTCTATGCCTTGTATGTATGTTCACTAATTAAAAAGCCCATTTAGAGCCTAGACATTGCCAACCAAAGTGTTTTAGTCAGATATTTGAAACCCGTGAAATTGGTAAATCTTTACCCAGGGTCCAAGACTTTCTGAACCAAAGTGTATTTCTGCTACTGATTTACTACTCAAGGGACACACCAAGGACTTCCGGACCCAAAGTTGCTTTTTTGGTAGATATAGAGAACCAATATGAACATCAAAGGAAGGTTAAAAGATGGAAAACTAGATAGCATAATCAGATTGGCAAGATAGGCTCACAAGACATTTAGGATTCCTGAAAGTTTCATCAACCAATTACACCAAACAAATGTGTGGATAAACCTTGACTTCATTTTTTGCATCACATTCATAGACTAGCAAGCAATATGATTAGTAGCAACATTGAAAATACTAAAATGCGGGCAAGAAAGCCAGATTAAGAGAAAAACCTCATACTGATGATTGAGTGCAGCTTCCGTCAAGTCAAATGCACACTTAAGAACATCAGAAGCATTGCCGCATGTGAGAACTCTTTCTATTGTTCCCTTCTGAGAAAGAATTTTCGCAACATTCTCTGGAAGTATCCTACACAACAAAGGCAGTCATCAGCTCAACATATAGGTCATCGTATCACCACAAGTCAAGCATATGTTAAAGTAACTCGTACAGGAAAAAAATGTGGACTTCATCAAACGGATAGGCACAAATAATTTACCTGCTGGCAGCTTTTGCAGCCCCATCCCCTCCATGGCCATCAAAAATGGCAAATAGCCCAAACTGTAAAAATATTGGAATCAGAATGAATCCAACTCTTTCAAAAATTTATGACATTATTTCCATACCTGTTGAGCACCAGTAAGAGGATACTGGTAGCAGCTGACATCCTCCATGGGAAGTTTCTTTCCAGTTCGACGGGTTATCATTGCATCAGATACCATACCAACTCCTACTGGCACTTGTTGATTTTGTAGTGAAATTTGAACCTAGTGAGGTAGCATTATTAGAAGATTATTTTCTGTACGAACATGGATTCAGCTAAATAGTCCGATAAATAAATGAATGATATGCTTAAATGATAGAGTTCAAATATGATGAAGATTTTTTTTATTTATTTTTATTTTTTTTGCATCTATAGGTTTCAATGTTATAACAGGTAGGCAAGCTTTTTCAACTGAATTGGTAACAAGAAATATAACTGAGCATGCTGACATATCTGAGTATGTGTATATCATGCCATTTCGAACAGGATATAGTTTGATTTATATGTGCACAAATGCACAGGAGATTCCTAGTGAGCAAAAGGATACAGTTTGAATTCTTTGTACATCAAAATATTGGAAGCCTGAACCACCAGATGATTAACAATTGTGGGCCCATGGTCACTTGGCCAGTCAACGATTTTTCATGCTAATGATAACAAAAAAAGCAGCCAAGACTTACAGATACTTTTGATGAACTCCCGAGTGTTATAATATCACCATCAGCAAGTTCGGCAGGCGCACTCCAACGCCTAGAACCAACATCAGGATGGGCAACTGCCTGGGAATTCAAGAAGGTTCCATTCAAACTGCCCATATCCACAAGTTCCCATCTGAGTGTCTGCAATATAAGAGTAACGATTTACTGAATGGGAATGGAAGAAGGCCAGCTATATTCACATGTACATATACATTATAATGATATGAATTGAATATATTGTTATTTATGAACCAAAGGGCACCCACTATAATCTATGATATTCCTTTGTATAATGTCGAATCTGAAAATGCCCCACGAAATCATATTTACAGCCAACAGAAATGCCCTAAATATGTACTGCAGCATCAAGCTAAGAAGAATAGCATCATAACTGACAACAGAAACGGCAGCTGCAAACTCCACAAACAAGTAGTAAAAAATGAAAATTAGAAGCACTAAGAGTTCCAGCAGAAGCAAGCAAACACTCCGGCAATTACATCCACAGATATCTCAATTTTCGAAATAATCTAGGGTTCAAATACAGTAGCATGCTGAAGGTGAAAAAGATGGGAAAGTATGTGAAACTTACATTTGGATTCCAGTCAATCCGTGCATGCTTTCCTGACACCTCAGAATCCTTTAACACCAAATCGCTTTGAGGAATCCTTCCAAGAGTCATTGGCAGCATGGAAGTATTACCTGACTGCAGGTAGCGGTTTATTCCATGAGATGGGCCAGCTATGACCTCCAAGGCTAGGTGGCTTCCTGCACTCCTAGCAAATGATTATACATCATGAGCATATGCATCTATAGTATTTGCAACATATGGACCACTAGGACATCCAGCTAATGAAAGGACGTTTTACCAACTGTAATATCCTTCACAGGAATGCCGCCGTTATTATTCTCTCCAGAGGCCCTTCTTGTGTGCTTTGCCTCAGATGCTCGCACACTTGCTTCTGCTGTACGCTTCAGCGTACTTCCCAGATGGAGCTCTTCAGGTGTACCATTTGTAACATCAATCACATGAACTTCTCCTACAAATTTAAATATATATTTACAAATTTATGATGATGGTTAGTAGAGAAGCTGAGTACTCCAAAAAACACCACACAAAGTCAAATGTGCCGCTTCTGTATAATACAATGATGAAAGACCCGAGTGTAAATATGTGCACCTTCAATAGGATGAGATTCAATGGGATGAGTATGCGTCCTTGGTGTCATACCTAGTGCATCGGGTCTAATGAAAATCCTTTGTGACAATACTGGTGCAATTGCCTTGGCAAAGGAATCCAGATTTCACAAGAGAACCAAGCACATCAAGAGACGCTTCAATTCCATCTGTCATCAAGTGTTGGAGGGGGCATAGAGATTTGCAAGATACATACGGATCTGAATGTTGCAGACCCGTTGACTAAGCCTCTTCCACAAGCAAAACATGATCAGCACCAAAGCTCCATGGATGTTAGAATCATTACTATGTAATCTAGATTATTGACTCTAGTGCAAGTGGGAAACTGAAAGAAATATGCCCTAGAGGCAATAATAAAGTTATTATTTATTTCCTTATTTCATGATAAATGTTTATTATTCATGCTAGAATTGTATTAACCGGAAACTTAGTACATGTGTGAATACATAGACAAAACATATTTTCCCTAGTATGCCTCTACTTGACTAGCTCGTTAATCAAAGATGGTTATGTTTCCTAACCATAGACATGTGTTGTCATTTGATAAACGGGATCACATCATTAGGAGAATGATGTTATGGACATGACCCATCTATTAGCTTAGCATTATGATCGTTGCAGTTTCATTGCTACTGCTTTCTTCATGACTTATACATGTTCCTCAGACTATGAGATTATGCAACTCCCGAATACCGTAAGAACACTTTGTGTGCTACCAAACGACACAACGTAAAAGGGTGATTATAAAGGTGCTCTACAGGTGTCTCCAAAGGTGCTTGTTGGGCTGGCATAGATCGAGATTGGGATTTGTCATTCCGTGTTTCGGAGAGGTATCTTTGGGCCCTCTCGGTAATGCTCATCACTATAAGCCTTGCAAGCATTGTAACTAATGAGTTAGTATTACAGAACAAGTAAAGAGACTTGCCGGTAACGAGATTGAACTAGGTATGATGATACCGACGCTCGAATCTCGGGCAAGTAACATACCGATGACAAAGGGAACAAACGTATGTTGTTATGCGGTTTGACCGATAAAGATCTTCGTAGAATATGTAGGAGCCAATATGAGCATACAGGTTCCGCTATTGGTTATTGACCGGAGATGTGTCTCGGTCATGTCTACATATTTCTCAAACCCGTAGGGTCCGCACGCTTAACGTTCGATGATGATTTGTATTAAGAGTTATGTGTTTTGATGACCGAAGTTTGTTCGGAGTCCCGGATGAGATCACGGACATGATGAGGAGTCTCTAAATGGTCAATACATAAAGACTGATATATTGGAAGGCTACATTCGGACACTGGAATGGTTTGGGTCGTTTTGTATAAGTTTCGGAGTACCGGGGGTTACCAGAACCCCCTCCGGGAAGTTATTGGGCCTCATGGGGATTACTGGAGAAGAGAGAGGGCCGGCCAGGAGGTGGCACTCGCCCCCTTGCCCCAATCCGAATTGTACAAGGGGAGGGGGCGGCGCCCCCCTCCTTCCTTCTTCCCCCTCCTCCTTCCCCCCTTCTCCAACTAGGAATAGGAAAGGGGGGGCGAATCCTACTAGGTTTGGAGTCCTAGTAGCGCCCCCTCCCCCATGGCGCGCCTCCCCTCTTGGCCAGCCTCCTCCTCCCCCTCCTTTATATATGTGGCCAAGGAGCACCCCATAGACACACAAGTTGATCTTTTAGCCGTGCACGGTGCCCCCCTCCACAGTTACACACCTCGGTCATATCGTCGTAGTGCTTAGGTGAAGCCCTGCGCCGGTAACTTCATCACCACCGTCGCCACGCCATCGTGCTGACGAAACTCTCCCTCGGCCTCAACTGGATCAAGAGTACGAGGGACGTCATCGAGCTGAACGTGTGCTGAACGCGGAGGTGTCGTACGTTTGATACTTGGATCGGTTGGATCGCGAAGACGTTCGACTACATCAACCGCGTTAACTAAACGCTTCCGCTTTCGGTCTATGAGGGTACATGGACACACTCTCCCCTCTCGTTGCTATGCATCACATAGATAGATCTTGCGTGATCATAGGATTTTTTTTGAAATTACCACGCTCCCCAACAGTAAGAAGACCAGAAAACCAAGCAAAGAAAACGGTGAAAATAACAAAAGAAAATAACAGAAAATGGTGGAAAATGGAAGCTTCCCTAAACCAACTCTAGATGTTCACAAAAACAAATCCTGTCAAAAAACAAGAAAACCAAGGAAAGAATCCGATGACAAGAACACAAAAAATTAGTGAGAAAACCAACAACCTATTTGGTAACTTTTGGGAAGGGGAATGGGATTTCGCATGAGAGAGCTCATCAAGGGATTATGCGTGGGAAATGGAATTTTACTCTCATTCCCTTGTTCGGTATATGATGGGAATTAGTTTTGGATAAAGGTCTGCCGTCAAATTAACAGGTCCCCAGTGGGAAGAAATTAGTGGGAATTTGCATGCTCAACTCCCCTTCCTCTTCCCACTTAGAGCATGTTTGGTTCTCAGCCTAAGGTTGCCACACCTAACTTTAGTCATGCCACAATATCTTAGGCATGTGTTTGATGCATTGTCACACTTATAGTTTGCCACAGTTTTCTACTTATATGGTCCACATGTCATAGACTCGTTTTTTTTGTCAAATCTTGCCACACTTGTGGTGGCCATTTTGTTAGCCACCCTTTTTTGTGGCAGCCACACTTTGTCTAAGGTTAGTTGTGGCAAGGTTAGTCATGAACCAAAGAGGCCCTTAAACTCTCATTTCATCTAAACAATCAGTGAACTTTTATTCTCTTTACCCCTCAACTCTGATTCCCCATTTGTAATTCCCACGAAACAAACACGTTGTAAATGGAAGTTTCCCAAAAGGCAACTCAAAACATTCACAAAAGTAAATCCGGTCAGCAAATGCAGAAAGTCGGGCAAAGAGACCAGTGAAGAAAACAAAAGAAAAAAGAGAAAAAATGAAACCCGAAAACCCGCTAAAACAAATGAAGGTTCCCAAAAAACCAACCCGAAATGTTCGCAAAAATCGTTCGGCACGTGGCACTCCCGAGCTCTCGGTTCTTACTCGGTCGGCCCATGTTTGTGCGCTAGTGGGCGATCAAAGCGTTAACGGTGACAACGATCGATACATATCATTTTGGTTTGTCTAAAAAGAACATATCATTTGTGGTTCCCTCTGTACACCCTAAATATGATTTGCCCACAATTCCTATTTGCCTCGTTGCGTGGAAAATTGCCATCAAAACGCACAGACAAAACTTGTAAATGAGATAGCCTAACCTTACTGTATAGGATATGATTTTAGAACCTTCTAGGCTTTTTTGTTGTTGTTTTCTTTACGGATTTTCTCGGTTTTATTTTTTATTTACATCTTTTATTTTTCAGAAAAACTTTACGCATTGGTGGAAAACATAAAAGATATATACGAAATAAAAGATGAAAAATATTTGAGTATTCAGAAAGTGTTCAAAGATTCAAAAAAAATATTTTTGTTTCCAAAAATTGTTGTCCAATATTTAAAAAAAAATGTTCGCTCATTTAAATATATATTATTCTGGTTTTTTTTCGTGAAAACCAAAATGAATAAGAATAAAAATATACACGGTGCCACTCCTCTCTCCACTCGCCACTCTACGGCTCATGCAATGGGTCGACCTACCCACAACGCCCCTCTGGCCCTTTCTACGCGGCAACTGCCTATTTGACGCAAACAGACTCATGGCCTCAGAGCCCACGCCGTGAGAAAAAAAAACCATGTCGTTCTCACCTCTCCCACAGAACTGAAGGCAACACAAAAGAAGGAAAAACATCTCTAAAAACCCATTATAATAAAAGTCGCCGCCTTGTTCTGAAAAAGAAAAGCTAAAAACAGAGCGCATCATTGCACGGTCCTCTTTTTTTTGCAAGGTAGCATTGCACGGTCCTTGATGCCCATCTGCCCTATCATTTTCACTTGCGCGTGTTCGATCCGCACGTGCTCTGCTCGACGACAGATGTTTTCCTTTGTTCGTTATTCCTTTTTCGATCGAGAAAACACATTATATAAGAGAACAAACGTCAACAATTGAGGAAGTGAAAAGGATTTTCGAGGTGCATGTGGTGTGGTGTGCTGCAGCGGGGTGTCGTGTATTCATTGACACCGCAAACGGAGCCATCAAGTTGACTAGTGAAACCACGATCGTAAACATGGCAGAAAAATGAAGAATAATCCACATAAACTTTGGCCTTAATTTGCGGCGCCGCTGCTCGGGCAATGCAAGCAAACCAAGCACACATTTGTATCACGTACCAATAGTGCCTAGCTCGGCACTGGCGAAGCTAGGCCCGCCCATGTTTAGTGAAAATACACTAGGATATGATAGCAAATGAGGCATGAAATTTAAATAGTTGGACTTCTATTCAATTTGGCCCGCCCAGGTTTCTAAGTGTAGTTCCGCCACTGTAGCTCGGGATGTATAGGCGGCTGCGGCAGCAAACATCCTCGTGCCGTGCCGACGATATTGGAACCATGTGTCGTACGTGAAGTTGTAACGAAATTATAATACTCCCTTCATTTCACAATGTAGTGTGTCAGCGCTTCTTGAGATATAATAAGACCGACTGCAATGGGAGCAAAAATTATATCTCAGAAAGCGCGGGCGCACTACATTGTGGAATGAAGGAGTAGTCTTATTTAATACATCCATATTAGACATGTTTTAGTAGTGTTAGATATATTTTAATATTAAATACGTCCGTACCTAAATAAATGTAAGACAACTAATTTGAGACAGAGATTTTACTCCGGTAGGTGCACCGTCGACGTTTTCTTCTTTTGCCTGTGCGAGCTTGTCACCGTAACCCTGGGGAAAAAAATGAAAAACCCTGTCACCGTGAAAACGCCTTGATCGGAAAAGGTGAGGGAAAAAGAAGGGAGGCGGGAGAAATCAACGGTGCCTATCGTTTTCGCAAGCTCCTCAACTGAAACGAACGTCAACAATTTTTTTCGAAACGGAACGAACGTCAACAATGGAAGGAAGAGAAAAAGGCCATGCAACGCAGCAGCTAGCTCAAGCTGATCCCAAAACAAAATAAAATCCAGAGATGCCACTTGGTATCACGTCTCGGATTTTCCGGCCGATCGACAGCTTAGCAGATTGTCCATTTCCTTTCGTCGCTTGCCCCTTGCTACGGCTACGGCGGCAGCTGACTTTGAGACTTGAGAGTCTCTAGCTAGGCTGGCTGCCAGGCAACTGCATGCATGTCGCTAGATGTAGCGAGGGGCCAACGAGAGAAACATCAGACCGGAGGGTCTTCTTGGACCACATGGGAACACGAGGTGACGCGTGATGACTAGCAGATGAGCCGCAAGGCAAGACCAGCGAACAAGGTCTTGGCACATCTCCTGGCTAATCAACCATGTACGTACGCATCTCTAATTTCCTTTGAACTTGAAGTCGACAAGTCATTTGTGAGCAAAAATGTTCAACACACCACATCCATCCGTATCGACTGTTTTCTGGTGTCGTTGGGTTGGGTGAACTCAAGGCATGTTAGAACATCTACGGCCGGATCCCTTAAACCATCTCTCACATTCCCGCAGACGTGCCCGGTCAGTGATCAGATAGGAGAGAGAAGAACAAAAGTGACCCAACCGAATCCCTCATATCTTCCCTATATCTCCGGGCTGTCTGTGAACCCTCGTATCCATCTCAAATATGGGAAGGATATAAGGGCTCGCGGACACGCCTGGGCGCGCCCGATCAATACGCCACATAGGACGCGGCCCTACCCTGGACCACTTTTCTCTTTCTTTAGTCATTTTTTCTCTCTCTTTTCATCTTCACCAATCACGTGCAAGTGA
Source organism: Aegilops speltoides (assembly GCA_021437245.1). NCBI lineage: Eukaryota > Viridiplantae > Streptophyta > Magnoliopsida > Poales > Poaceae > Aegilops > Aegilops speltoides. The sequence goes on from CM038145.1 coordinate 484,028,749, forward strand.
CCGGAGATATGAGGAAGAAAATGGGGATTGTGGCCGCGCGGATGGATAAATAAGGGCTCAAAACAGACACGTTCGGGCACTAACCAGGCGCGTCCGCGGACGTTTGAGGGATCGAATTAGATGTACGTGGCTCAAGATGCTCTTAGTCTGTTATATACGCAAGTGGTATCTTCAAGCTTCCAGATACCAGTATTCACATACAGGCCAAAAATTAGTGCGCATAGATTATTGGCAGCTCGAGTATCAAGGTTATATTCCGCACCCGCGGCGTTTGATAATTTGATAATGCTAGAAAACAAACCAGGATACCAAGGGCCAGAGTGTCGATCGATGACTTGATTGGTATCAGATGACATAGTTTATACCGTACTTGCATGTGTTTAGTACACCTAACGACGTAGATGGGCGTATTTTAAAGGGAAACGATCGACTATCTTGGCTACTTGAATATACGGATACCAGACAGATGTCCATGCATACTCGCATGTGCTCAGTACACTTGACCCCCGTAATCTCTACTACTATTAAACAAGCAAACATATTCTTCTCTAAACGTACTCGGAAACACGTACACAGAGCAACCAGGATAAAAAACCACCTCACGATCCGACCCACCTAATTAGATCTAACCGTCGATATAAAAATTAACTCCCATCTGTGTACGTGTAGCACTTTACAAAAGCGAACGAAACTCTGCCATCGAGCGAGCGGACGAAATGTTCCACTGCGCGACAAAAAAAAAAGTTGATCTGCGTGATTAATGGCTTGCATGCAACGGCATGGCCCACGTTCAGCAATATTGCGTTCACATGCATTGGTTTGGCCTGCGGCAGCGCATCTTCAGGATAGAAGGAGAGGAGGAGAGGGGAGGAAAACGATAGGCCTGGCGGCGGCTGAGGAGGTGCTCGCCGGCGAGCGTGCTCCGGCGGCCGCCTGACGCGCGGGGTTGGATCCGGAGCGGCGAGTGGCCGATTCACCTCCTCGCGAGCCCATTGCCCTTCAAAGGTTCAAGATATGGTGCCGAGGACGAGCGGCCGATCCAGAAAACCAACCCCGATGGATTGATCCTTGATGAAGATACGCGCATACACAAGAAGCACACACCCAGGCAGCTGGATGGATTTTTCTTTGATGAGCGCTCACACATGGAAACTGTGAGCTGCCGGTGAAACAGCTTTGGCCTCACCACCAAGGACGGAATCACGGAAAGGCCAGCTTCATCCGAACCGACCGCAAGGACCATGCTCAGGTACACGCATATATATACCAAGATTGATATTGACCGATGCTTGTGGTTGCAATTTCATGTCCGTCGGCGATGTATAGATGCTCATGATGAGCTAAGGGATAATAACTGGGAACGTTCCACCGCTCAATTCTTACTGGATGAATCCTTGTAAGTAATCTATTTTCCCTACCCCTCATATATCTACACGAAATTCAAGTGTGGTACACATGTGAGTATGATCTGCTTCCCTCTGTTGTACACATGTGGTTATTTATTATTGCTGATTAAGAATCAAGAGCCACTACATTCTTGAATATTCAAACTCTGTTATTTGGTTCAGGTTAAGCTTGATAAATGCAATTTACTTTTTCGTTCCATCTGACAATTTAGTTGTATTATTGATTTTGGCAATTTTCAGGAATTTTGAGGCGTCTTTGGATTTTAGCTTCCTCAATCATTCTGAATTATTTAATGTTAGTATGAGGTACATGCATGTGTTCCCAAGATTAAACCCGAGAAATGTGTAGTTGACCACTTGGTATGTTTGATTTCTTTAGTATATGCAGCGAAAACCACCATTGGTCATGATCAATTCTAGAGATAGATTATTAGCAGTGCAACATCCCTGTCGGTTCAATCAAATAGTTCAGCCTGGTCGGTTCTTACTAATATTTAAGCCAGCTTCAGTTTTTAGCCTGCTCGGTCATTTTGGATTATTTAGTTTCAGTTTTTGGTGCATGTCTTTCATAGAACAACAAACTGATTTTAGGTGCTAAAATAAACAGTAAACGCTACTTCATCATGTCGACTATTTGTAGAAAGACCATCCCTGTGGAGGAGATCCCGACTATCGATGTGAAGCCGGGGTGGAAGAAGGGCACGAAGAAGATCTTCCTAGAAGGAAGGATCCGATTTTTCCGTTGCAGTTATGTGTTTCAAAAGGTTATTCGGATGTAATTTTTTATATTAACACTATAGTACTCCACTATAGTCTATGAAGTTATATTTACAGATTTTTCATTTTTCTCATAAGTCGAGGCACCATTTTATTTTAAAATATTTTTTTGAAGTAAAATTTGCGAATAAATTGCATGATGTTTCATGTGTGTGAAACTGTGAATTGCACTTTAGCTAAAAAAATTGAGATAACAAGGTGCGGAGGATATGAATGGTTGTGACTTGTGGTGTTGCCCGGGGAGGCGACGGCGGTGGGGAGCAGCGACACATCGGCGGACAGCAACAAATGTGTAGCGCGCAGCGGCAGCGGCTGCATGTCCACGACGGACGAGCAACAACGCCAAGCAGGTGCAGGTGGGGGTAAGAATAAGTATAACTTGTCATGTTTAACTCATGGCTATCAAAGAGTAAGGATCAGTTGACACTCACTACAGGAAGAATACATGTCCAACAAATAGTAAGGATCACTTGACACTCCCTACAGGAAGAATACTGCTGTGAGGATTATATACATATATGTTCCACTTAGTTTCTCAGTTAGTATTATTTTTCTATCACTTCCCTTTTTTCTTGTAGGCAAGTTTTGAAACTAGACTTTGATGAGAAGTTCATCCGTACATGGGAATTTTACCTTATATGTCCTGCCTCTGGTTTCACGTCATGACCAGTTAGAGAGTACCAGGTACGGATGTATATATGTGTGTGCTCTTTGTATAGGTTTAGCTGCATTATTCCTAGACTACTGGAAGTCATATACTCCCTCTGTTCTTCAAAAAACATCTTCCTGGAAATTGTTTTGTGGTTTCCAGTGCAGACTAAAATTTGAGTTGATATGACTTTCTGCAATTATGTTAATCTCAGCCATAAGACTGAGAGAGATCAGTAGACATCAGAACTTTGAGTAAAAAGTAGTAAATTATAACCTATCTGAACTGTAGAAAGCAAGTTTTCATCGTTTGAGATTGTAAATAACCTAGGATAGAGACTTGACAGGCCACATAATTATTTTACTCTGACATACCAAACCATGAAAAACATTGCCGAGCTTCAACATTTCGGTAAAAGATAACATGAAAAATCGGCTACAACTAACCAGATTGTTAAATCCTGATGTGTTTTATGCTGAACTCAAGAAGTGTGAATAAGCAAGAAAGCTTCTGAAGAGATTAGTGCATCATCTCTTACGTAACTGTTACTGCAATTGACTCCTTTCCAAGCACTGGTAAGATCTTTCAACAGGTCTTAGAGACATCTCTCTTCTTAAATTTACCGAGATTTTATGTAGTTGCTTTTCCGCAAATAAGGTTCATCATGCTCGCTGTTGTATTGTGCAAAAAGGCTGCATTCTATTAATTTCGCATAGTCAATATATTGTGTCATCCTAAAGTTTGAATTCGGAATTTTATACCTGCAAAATTTTACTTCGACTGAGACGTGTGTTGCACGTGCACACTTACTAGTACACTCCAAAGTTGCTTTATCTTAATCTGTGGTAAGACTAAGAGTACGAATTAATCATTCAAAAACTTAAAACTTAAAACTTACTGTGGCCTCGTGCAGGTCTCCGTCGTGACTGCTTCGAGCCGCTTCATCTTGCTTCCTCTGCTCCGCGATATCAAAAAGATCTCTTCCATGTGAAAAAAAATATCAAAAAGATCTCCCGTTAGTTCCACTGAATGAGTACAAAGAGTGTGTCATGTGACCTTGATGTTAATATTCCTACAGATACTAAGTTGTACAGAAACAGCAATCCGTATATAGACATTCCATTATTAGACATGTCATAGTTATTGCATGAAAAAATGTAACAAGAGTGAAATACTAAGGAAGTATAGAAAATCCCCAAATTCGGGCTCATTTATCGCGGGAAGACATCAACATGCCAAGTTGATGTCGATATCCCTGTTGGCCCGTCTGAGAGGAAGGAGATGGTCAATCTCTAGAGACTTCAACGTAATTTCTCTATTTCGTAGAGAACAGATTCGAATGTGGTTTCGGTGCAAAGTAAACCCTACACAGAAACTAAAGCTATGGAAAGCCAATAATCCATATATAGACATTCAATATGTTATGGCGTAGTTATTGCAGGATTAAAAAAGTTCAACAAGAGTGAACTGCTAAGGGATTTCAGGAAATCCCAAAATTCAGATGGTGACTCATTTGTCGCGGGAAGACGTCGACACGACGCGTGCTTGACTGACGGGCATATAATTAATTAAACACGCTAAATACAAGGACCATGCTACCGTGTTAGTAGCTAGCTACTCCCTCCGTTCCGATTTACTCATCGTGGTTTTAGTTCAAAATTTGAACTAAAACCACGACGAGTAAATCGGAACGGAGGGGAGTAGTTAATTAGCGTTCAACTTGAAAGCCAAAGGGGAGATAAGGACATCACTGATGTCCTTGAATGGACTGCATACGTATTGTTTCCGCTAATTATTAATCAAGAAGGGCGCCCATCGATCATACTCGCTCGGTATCACAAAGGAGGCGAGGTTTGACTGTCTTGGTTCGATTTGTATGATATTATAACCATTGCAAGTATATATATTGTACACAGAAGAAAGATTTAGCAGTCGAAACATGAATTTTAGCCCTCGCGTGATCCCATGCTTTTAATTCGAAAATTCAAATTTAAATGTTTCAAAAAAAAATCAAAAAACAGTTGTGACGTTCAGAAGACATGTGTCTATTACCCTGAATACCATTTTTAGGGGAAGTTTTTTACAAAAACTGCAAAAGCAGCTTACCTGTCAACCTACTCTAGATTATGGACACCTCGTAAAGGGGGGAGTTTTGTGGGGGAACCAGTGGTGATGCTCTTAGGGCATGGCCAACGCTCCACTGTGGACCGCTGCCCCAATGTTATATGTCACTCTCAAATGTCCAATTAGGCTAAACTTACCGCTTGTAGACTAAAGTGGAATCTTGCAGAGGAGGTAGGCTCTTGGCTGCCAAAAGTATGAGAGAGAGGGCAAAAGCAGGAGAAATGAAAGGAGCCAGCCCTGCTGGTGACTGTGAAGTACAGCAAAAAGACAATGTATATGTCATACAATGGGCCTGCTGGGGCAGCTGTATGCATTGAGTATTTGAGAAACTAAATAGTGCCCTATCCATCTTTACTTACGTGGAAAGAGTGAGGCACTAGGAAGGTGATGCCTCCATTGTACATGCCCTTAGCAGTAGGCTGCTGCGGCAGCAAAACTAGTGACATCGTTTGTGCGTTACGTTGACGACATTGGAACCCTGTAGTGGTAAAGCCGTATGAAAAAGTATAATACTACGGCAGGTACATCGTCAGATGCTAGCTTATCACCGCGAAAACGGCTTGATCGATTGGACGCTGGTGAGACGGACATGCATGCGCAGGTCGAAAAACGGAACAGGGGACATAAATCAACGGTATTATCGTTTACGCAAACTCCTAAGCCCAAACAAACCCGTTTCGAAAAAAAAAAAAAAACGCAGGAGCTAGCTGATCCTGATTCCCTAAAAACCCGAGAGGCCTTTTTCGCGCGAATATCCGCTTGGCACGGCACCATCGCGTCCCGGACTTTTTCGGCCGATCGATAGCTTGATAACTTGTCGATTTCCTTTCGTCCCTACGGCGGCAGCTGACTTTGAGGCCTGAGTCTCCTAGCAACTGCACGCATGTCGCTGGATGCGGCTAGAGGGGGGCCAACGAGAGGGACGTCAGACCGGAGGGTCTCCTTGGACCGCCGGAAATAAATGACGCGCGTGATGACTTGCTGAGCCGCAAGGCAGGACCGGCGAGCAAGGTCTTGGCACATCTCCTGGCTAATCAAGCATCTAATTTTCTTCGACGTCGACGTGTTATTCCTGTAGTACCAAGAAAATTCCTCATTCAATGGTTAACACGCCACATCCATCCATGTCGACTGTTTTCTTATTTGTAGTACGCCTTCTCCCACTGAAAGCTCATCGCTATTATCCCTCTAACCATCCAACCACAAATTGATTTGCATCATTGGGTCATGTTTTACACATCGAGATGCTAATAGTATTTTCAGACAGGCCAATAATTCGGGCTCACAAATTATTGCCGGTTCTACAGACAACATGTAATAAAATTACAGAACCTACATTTGATACTACTATCAAGGGCTTTCTTCTCCACCTGCCACGTATCTTTTCCTAGAGGGGCGTACCAGTGAATTTGATAATGCAAGAAAACAAACTAGGTATCAGAAATCAATGACGTGATTGGTATCAGATGACATAGTTTTAACCTTACTTGTATGTGTTTGGTACACCTAATAATGACGTAACGTACGAGTATTTTAAAGTGAAACGGTCGACTAACTTGGCTGATTGAATATACATACCACAGACAGATGTCCATACTCTGCATGTGTTGAGTACACTGACACCCCTACTCCAACGTTACTTTATGTTAATACTATGTTAATCATCGGGGGTCTCCATCGAGACCACATTGACGTGTGATCCGAGCCGCTTCTTATTGCTTCCTTTGCTCCACAATATCAAAAAGATCTCCCCCATCGATCAATTCCCAGCGAATGAGTACAAGACAGTGTTTGACGTTGATGTTAATATTCCTACAGAAACTAAAACTATACTAAAACAGTAATCCTACAAAAACAAGAGTGGGACTCAATGGAAGTTCAGAAAACCCCAAAAATTCAGCCTCATTTGTCGTGGGAAGACGTCGGCACGCCATGTTGATGTTGATATCCCTATTAACGCGTTTGAGAGGAAGAGGACGGTCATTTCATTCCCCGTAGAATTGGACGTAATCTCTATATATTTTTAGTAAATATGTCCAAGTGCTTTTTGCGGAAAAATATTCCTACACAAACTAAAGGTACGGAAAGCCAATAATCCATATATAGCCATTCGGTATGATATGGCATAGTTATTGCAGGAAAAGAAAATTCAACGAGAGTGAACTGCCAGGGAATTTCGGATAGAGCCTAAGGTCGCGGGAAAGACATGGACACAGCGTGTGCTTGACTGACTAACGCGCAAACGAAATGCTAAGAATTTAACATACAATTTTTAGGGATAGCAAATTGAACGACAATTTATGTTGGCTGGGGGATGACAGATTTAGTTGACAAATACGGCAATTTCCGTGGGAGAAATGAACCGAGGTGGATTTGTCAAGCTTGCCAACTAAACCTGGCAAACACAATTTGGCATGAAAAACATTCAATTTGCCATGCCTAAAAATCAGAAGTTCGTTGAATGTGTTTAGCAAGCATGACAAATCCTTGCCGTGTTCAGTTTTTTGCCATGCTTGCTAAACGAAATTGTCGTCACCAATAACTACAATTGTCATAAAAACACTCGATTTGTCATGATTAAAAATCTAACTTTAATTTTTTAAACATTACTGAATAATAGAACACGGTAAATACAAGGATTTGCCGACTTTAGCTAGCTAGCTAATTCGTAGTGGTCAACTTGAAAGCCAAGTGTAGATAAGGACGGGTGTCCTTGACTGACTGGAACTGGATTGCGTACGTGTTGTTTGTGTTGATCATTGGTCACAACTCACAAGCGGCATCAATCGGTTCAATCAGAAAATTCATACCACGGCATCATATGAAGGACAAGACATTAAGGGAAAATATCTTGTGCTCCCATGCGAGCTCGGCCGTTGGATCCAAGAGCTCTTGTGAAATGATGCATTTTCTTTTGAAAAAAAAGCCCTCATAGAATCTGAAAAATGCGAACAAGTACAACAGCTACATCAGCTCCTCATATGCCGTTGGATCTAATATCCAAGGGCCCAGAAGTCCGTATCATGGGAGCTCCTATGCTCCCATATCGCAGGATACTCCAAGACATTACACCAACTCTAACGCTAGACCCCAAACGGACGCAGACATTTGTCTGTTTGGGTCGTGAAACAGACAACTTTCAGGGTGCGGACGGTCGGGCGAGCATCTGCACTCAACGTGCAGGACCAAATGGACGAAAAAGAAAGAAGTCGTCGGGCTCGCACACGGGAGCAGCAGCAGCCGGAGCTCCCCAACAGCAAGGAGCAGAGGGGGTCACATATTTCTGGGCCACACAGTGGACGCAGCAAACAAGAGCAACTAGCGAGAGTATCCGTTTATGTCCTCACAAATCCATATGTGGTCCAAATTTGTTCCAGATTTGAAGTTAGGCCAAACAAAAAAGGGACACCCGCGGATAATTTGTTTGTTTGGGTACGCCCTTGTTGGGCCAAGTTTCGCTCTAAACGGACGCGTCCGGACAATTTGTCGTCTAGCGAGTTCTCAAAAAGAAAAAATGTTGTTTAGCGTTGGAGTTGGCCTTAGTTTTTCCCGATATACATTGTCTAAAAATTAGTTGTAGCAAGTCCAGAAGGTGTGAAGGGCGGACGGACGGTGGTCATGCACTGAACGTGACACAGTTTTAAACATTTGGCTAAGCCGTTGGAGGCTGGAGAGAGAGAGAGAGAACGCCATGACAGATCGGGCACCAGTACAAGAGGGGCACACGGTGTGCGTCGACCGACCGCAGGAGTTGACTCGAGTTAATTGCCTGGCCGGACCGGAAATTTCGTCGAGCCGTCGTCGTCGTGGTTGACCGCCGGGAGTGAGGTGGAGCGGATATTCCCCCCGCCGATCCCTGCCGTGTGCAATCCACACTGCGCGGCGCGTCCATAAATAGGGCCTCCCCGCCGGCGGCCTCCTCCAACAATCTTCTTCCTCTACACTCCAGCTCTTCTTATCCTCCCTGGCTTGACTGGCTGTTGATGAAGCTGCAGGAGCCAGCCCCCTAGCTATCTGTCCGTCTAGCTGCTTCGCCGGTGAGTCCTGCTTGCTTCCTCGCTCCATTGCTCGCTGGACTTTGTATTAACAATATTCATTTCCCTTCTCAATTGGTGATCGGTTTTCAGTTTGGTAGTACCTAGTAGTAGTAGATTCTTTTGTGATCGACGGACTTGCACATGCATGATTCCGGTCCGGCTCCGGCTCCGGCCGGTGTTACCAGTTGCTTGCACTGCTGCAGCACATCATCAGTTCTTGCTTTCTAACTGAACTAAAAAGCCAGGAGAATCTTCCAAATTTTGTCTTTCTAACTAGCAACTTGTGGTGAGTGGAGGCAGTATCCTCCGGAACTCAGCTCAAAAGGCGGATCAAATCAACCAAACCCCACCTGCACCTGCAGCGAACTGGCTCACTGACCGGCTCTGTTTTCTTGTCCTCTTCGAATCAGATGAGCCATCGATCCATCACACAACTCGATCGCTCAATAGCCACGTCGCGCTCCATTCTCTTTTCTTTTCTTTTCAAAAGTAGTAGCCCAGGCAAGGCAATATTTTTACACTTGCAACTACTACGTAGCTCTAATTTTTTTTTCTGCGTTGAAAAGCCCACACTCTCCCATGCACGCGATGCGAGTGTCAAGCAGTGCCCCGTCACGTCACGTCACCTTATAACTTGCCCCATATTTCTTAACGCCTGCCTGCCTGACTCCTTGATCGTGACAACAGCCTAAATTGGTTTCCTCTTTTCCAACCCCACCTCCTCAACAATCACAACCGCACGCACGAATATCTCATCTCATCTCACCTGAAAAATAACGGATTTCTCTTTTCTTTTTATTATTATTAGAAAGCGAAAAATGCAGATATGATTTTCTCGCCAACAAAACTGGAATAAGATTACTTACCGGGCGAATATTCCCCAGGAGCGTAGAACAAAAACAACTGTCAGCCGCTTCGACTCGCCAGTAAAATCGTAACAGCCAAGGTTTATTCCCAACGATCCCACCAAAATACCTTTGATCCCAGCGTTCACAGCAGTCAACAACCAAGCCCAAGAGTCCCGGGGAAGCAGGAGCCGCAGTATTTATCCCATCTCATCCCATCCCACCCGACGCCATCCTCCTCGTCTCATTCTCATCCCACCCTAAAATCTCCAATCTTCTCTCGACAGGAACGAACGAGAGAGCACCGGCGGCGATCCCCGGCGAGAGATCGGTCAAGGAGGGCTCGCGGCGATGGCGCGCGAGCAGCTGGAGGTGCTGACGGCGCTGGACGCGGCCAAGACGCAGTGGTACCACTTCACGGCCATCGTCATCGCCGGCATGGGCTTCTTCACCGACGCCTACGACCTCTTCTGCATCTCCCTCGTCACCAAGCTGCTCGGCCGCATCTACTACTACCGCGAGGGCGCCGACGCGCCCGGCTCGCTCCCGCCCAACGTCGCCGCCGCCGTCAACGGCGTCGCCTTCTGCGGCACGCTCTCCGGCCAGCTCTTCTTCGGCTGGCTCGGCGACCGCATGGGCCGCAAGCGCGTCTACGGCATGACGCTCATGTGCATGGTGCTCTGCTCCGTCGCCTCGGGGCTGTCGTTCGGGTCCACGCCCGGCTCCGTCATGGCCACGCTCTGCTTCTTCCGCTTCTGGCTCGGGTTCGGGATCGGCGGCGACTACCCGCTCTCCGCCACCATCATGTCCGAGTACGCCAACAAGAAGACGAGGGGGGCGTTCATCGCCGCCGTCTTCGCGATGCAGGGCTTCGGCATCCTCACCGGCGGCGTCGTCACGCTCATCGTCTCCGCCGCCTTCCGCGCCGCCTTCCCCACGCCCGCCTACCAGGACGGCGCGCTCGCCTCCACGCCGCCGCAGGCCGACTTCGTGTGGCGCTTCATCCTCATGTTCGGCGCCGTCCCGGCCCTCATGACCTACTACTGGCGGATGAAGATGCCCGAGACGGCGCGCTACACGGCGCTCGTGGCCAAGAACGCCAAGCAGGCCGCGGCCGACATGTCCAAGGTGCTCCAGGTGGAGATCGGCGCCGAGGAAGAGGACCCCAAGGCCAACGACGGCGGCGCCGGAGCCGCCGCCGACGACCGCAACTCGTTCGGGCTCTTCTCGGGCGAGTTCCTGCGCCGGCACGGGCTCCACCTGCTCGGCACGGCCACCTGCTGGTTCCTCCTCGACATCGCCTTCTACTCGCAGAACCTGTTCCAGAAGGACATCTTCACGGCGATCAACTGGATCCCCAAGGCCAAGACGATGAGCGCGCTGGAGGAGGTGCACCGCATCGCGCGCGCGCAGACGCTGATCGCGCTCTGCGGCACGGTGCCGGGGTACTGGTTCACGGTGGCGCTGATCGACCGGATCGGGCGGTTCTGGATCCAGCTGGGCGGCTTCTTCTTCATGGCGGTGTTCATGCTGGGCCTGGCGTTCCCGTACCACCACTGGACGACGCCGGGGAACCACATCGGGTTCGTGGTGCTGTACGGGCTCACCTTCTTCTTCGCCAACTTCGGGCCCAACTCGACGACGTTCATCGTTCCCGCCGAGATCTTCCCGGCGAGGCTCCGGTCGACGTGCCACGGCATCTCGGCGGCGGCGGGGAAGCTGGGGGCCATCGTGGGGTCGTTCGGGTTCCTGTACCTGGCGCAGAACCAGGACCCGGCCAAGGTGGACCACGGGTACAAGGCCGGCATCGGGGTGAGGAACTCGCTCTTCATCCTCGCCGCCTGCAACTTGCTCGGCATGGGCTTCACCTTCTGCGCGCCCGAGTCCAACGGCATCTCGCTCGAGGAGCTCTCCCGCGAGAACGAGGAGGAGGCGCCGGACGCCAGGACGGTGCCCGTGTGAGAAACACGTCGTCAGATACGATAGTATATTCTGCAGGTTTGGATGGATGTTTTTTATGGTTGGGTCGGAGCGTTCAACTCAGGAGTCGAGTACAAGAATAATCTATCTAATCTTGTGATGGGTCGAGTTGTCCAGGTTAATTAGGGCTGCTGCTCGAGTTATTAGCAGTAATATAGGTACGGTGTAATACCAAGTCGGAGAAGTGCATCGAAGAGGCAAAGCTTATATGTACGTGACGTGTGATTGAATTTTTTCGTGCATTTTGGTCTTGGCCCATTATAAGGGGTTTTGCATATTTTGATTCTCCTACTACATATACATAACCTACATATGGACTGAAATGATTGAACAAACACGCTAAAACTGTCCAATTTTCGGGGAAAAAGAACAACTTATAACAGCTAACAGTTCTATTTACTTTTCCATGTGTGGCGGTATGGAAAAGGTAGCGGCACATGTTAATGGATCACGGGTTTCACTTGGTGACGGTCGGTCGGTCGATCGATCAGGAACGAACGGGATGCATGCCCGAGGGGTGCAAACGAGGATCTGGATGGATCGGAGCAGCTTCCTTCCCTGCTTGCTTGCTTCGTGTCCACACTTGGTCGACTCGTGACGGCGATGTTAGGCTGTTGTTGATGACAAGTACCGGTTGGCCATGCGGAGACTTGTTAGGAGTCGTACGTAGTACCACCATGAGACTGAGAGGAGAGCCGAGAGCGACGTGCATGTGCTAGGTTCCAGCTGATCCGTCACCTTCTTCTGCAGTTCTTCTCGGTTTCACATATGGACCAGACGGGTCGACGGCGACGCGGCGATCGTCGGCCTACCAAGGTTGAACAGCTTGATGGCTCGCCCGCGCTAGGCACCAAGGGGACCTCGCTTTCTGCGCGATACATCGGCGATCGTCTGGTCGATGTGGATGCCGCCGCCGGCCGGTCAAGCTCACTGCTTGTACCGATACCGTGCATTGCTTTCAATACCCTTGTTAAGCTGAGCTGGGCTGATGGCTGACCTACTGACTGGAGTGGTTCACTCACTGGTTGCCGCAGCTGCAGTTGGGCTACAAGTTCACTCTTCCATGTCCATCAACAAGTGTGAACCGCGGCAGCTGCGGTCGTCGACTTGCCACACTTGGTCAACTCCACGCTCATTATTCCCGTATTTTAAGCCCATCAGCTCAAGGTCACATGCATTGCATTGCATTCCTCGGGGTCTCCCCTCGTTTCCACGCATCGCATGCACCTACCTACTACTTCAACCAGACCCCGCCTCTGACTCTTCAACTTTATATATCTTCTTTGCTCTTATAGAAATATAAAATCATTCACGCCGTACAAGGGGGAAAAAAAAGCATGCCTGGAAACCTGGTTTTATCAAAAGATATACTCCCTCCGTCTAGGTGTGTAAGTCATCTTACGAAAACCAAATATTCCCAAAATACTTAGGCGCGGTACATTAACTCTCATCTCGTTTCTTGTTTCATGACATATCAACCAATAAGAGATGTGAGCCATGAATACTTTAAATGACTTGAGACAACAAACACGACATGCAGTGGTCAGTTCATTGCATGCAATGTTATTAATTAGAAAAAAAACATTAAGTTCTCTCGTTTTTCTACTCCACCTTGGTCGCAGTGCGCAGTCTAAGATGACTTACACACCTAGACGGAGGGAGTACTACAAATTCTAGTGTCGGTTTTAACACTGCCTTGATATGTATCGTGGTAATAAGTACTTCCTCCGTACCAGTGCATCGGTCATCCTAGATTGTGCATCACGACAAGGCCGACGAGAAAACAAGAACTTAATACTTAATATTTATTTGCTAATTAATATCATTGCATGCAATGAATCGGCCACTGATAGGTAGTCTCAAGCCATTGAAAGCACATACATCATACATCTTTTATTGGTTGAATACATCTTTTATTGGTTGATTCCGTTGTTTGTGGGCAAGAAATAAGAAACGAGGTAAGAGTTAGTACACCACACGCCTAAGCATTATGGGATGATTTAGTTTTTCATAATGTGTCTGATGCACCAGCACAGAGGAAGTAATGATTATTATTTCACCTTAATGCATTCTAGTATAACAACACCAAATCACACTTAATAATGCCGCTTCCACAGAAACAGAGGAACCTGTTGCTGAGCAAGATGATGGATTTGTGCGCACATCCATCTCTACATGCCAAACACAAAAGATTCTACTGTATATGACTATTATCAGTATCAGGGGAGCCTTTGTCCAAAGCATTTTAAGCATATGTATATGATCCCAGGATGTAAAGTTCAACAACATTCCCCTAACACATCGCCTCACAATTTTTTACAGGCACAGCCGCACAAAACAGCTCCCCGGGTAATTTGGTTGCAGACAAGAAAAACTGTTGGTTGTATTTGGCCTCTGGAGCAAGGCGCAGACTCTCAAGTGCTGGATAGGAGCCATACCACCAGTAAAAAACAATCTAAGGGAAAAAGAACAAAACAATGGGGCTGAAGCAGCCGAGCGGGGCGGTTTTCTCTCTAGACTGAATGAATCAATTGGCAGTTCAGCGGCCCATCCTCATGGCGTCGAAGTCTAAGAATATCACCGATGTGTTGTCCTTCGTCCGCAGATTCCTGGCTTCACTAAGCACATGGTCTGCTACTCCGTCCGCTGAGATTTCTTGGCCCATGTTCCTCTCCTTATACTGCAAACACAGGGCACAGTAACACTAGCATCACGTGACTACAAAAGAGAGAGAGAGAGAGAGAGATTAACATGAACAAATGTCGATTGATATCTTACATCGAGGACAAGCTGTGCTGCCTTTTTCGCGGTAATGACATCCCATAGGCCATCGCTGCAGCGGCACAAAGCATGTCAGGCAATGGACGCATCGCATCAGTGATAATGAGCATTAGCAGATATGGGAATTTGTGTTACCTAGCCATAAGCGCAAAAGCTGAGCACGATTTCGAGATCTGAACTACTGGGCTCACATATGGTTCTTTACTGAACCTTGGATCTTGCTCTTTGAGAAACTTGTCTCCAAGCATCCTGCAAAGATTCAGTCCTGCAGAAATAAACACAGTAATCTGAGATCATTGTTGCTCAAGTCAGCATCACAATACAAGTAAAGGTAACATACCACATATACGGCTTTCGCCATCTTTCAGGGGATTCCCTAATTTCGCTATCCTCGCTCGTTCTGTTGTACTGACTACTCGATGATCCTCTGTCATCGCAATTGGTTTCCCGTCGACACTGACAGAGAGGTATACATATGATTATTGTGATACAGAGCTTGAGAAATAAAGACACAAGCATGGCCCATGTATGTTTATGCTATCAATTCCTTAAAATAGAATGGAGGCATTGGTTGATTTTGAATATAAAGGGTAGGGAAATGCAAGTTTCCCACATAATAAGCGAATACTGATTTACTACTCAAGGAAAATGCTGGAATATTTTTTAGAGATGAATAGATGTTATTACTTCATAATACATGCCGAGTCACCGAGATTAGCGCACTGGGCAAAGCAATCTCTGTTCTGATCAAACCAAATAAGAAGGACAGTTGCTGTACAACCCTGTAAAACATAGACAGACATGAGCCATAAAAGTTCATTGCATCAGATTCCCTAAATAAGGGGTAATTCAAGAAATGGTGAAGCGTATTTCTATGCCTTGTATGTATGTTCACTAATTAAAAAGCCCATTTAGAGCCTAGACATTGCCAACCAAAGTGTTTTAGTCAGATATTTGAAACCCGTGAAATTGGTAAATCTTTACCCAGGGTCCAAGACTTTCTGAACCAAAGTGTATTTCTGCTACTGATTTACTACTCAAGGGACACACCAAGGACTTCCGGACCCAAAGTTGCTTTTTTGGTAGATATAGAGAACCAATATGAACATCAAAGGAAGGTTAAAAGATGGAAAACTAGATAGCATAATCAGATTGGCAAGATAGGCTCACAAGACATTTAGGATTCCTGAAAGTTTCATCAACCAATTACACCAAACAAATGTGTGGATAAACCTTGACTTCATTTTTTGCATCACATTCATAGACTAGCAAGCAATATGATTAGTAGCAACATTGAAAATACTAAAATGCGGGCAAGAAAGCCAGATTAAGAGAAAAACCTCATACTGATGATTGAGTGCAGCTTCCGTCAAGTCAAATGCACACTTAAGAACATCAGAAGCATTGCCGCATGTGAGAACTCTTTCTATTGTTCCCTTCTGAGAAAGAATTTTCGCAACATTCTCTGGAAGTATCCTACACAACAAAGGCAGTCATCAGCTCAACATATAGGTCATCGTATCACCACAAGTCAAGCATATGTTAAAGTAACTCGTACAGGAAAAAAAAATGTGGACTTCATCAAACGGATAGGCACAAATAATTTACCTGCTGGCAGCTTTTGCAGCCCCATCCCCTCCATGGCCATCAAAAATGGCAAATAGCCCAAACTGTAAAAATATTGGAATCAGAATGAATCCAACTCTTTCAAAAATTTATGACATTATTTCCATACCTGTTGAGCACCAGTAAGAGGATACTGGTAGCAGCTGACATCCTCCATGGGAAGTTTCTTTCCAGTTCGACGGGTTATCATTGCATCAGATACCATACCAACTCCTACTGGCACTTGTTGATTTTGTAGTGAAATTTGAACCTAGTGAGGTAGCATTATTAGAAGATTATTTTCTGTACGAACATGGATTCAGCTAAATAGTCCGATAAATAAATGAATGATATGCTTAAATGATAGAGTTCAAATATGATGAAGATTTTTTTTATTTTTTTTTTATTTTTTTTTGCATCTATAGGTTTCAATGTTATAACAGGTAGGCAAGCTTTTTCAACTGAATTGGTAACAAGAAATATAACTGAGCATGCTGACATATCTGAGTATGTGTATACCATGCCGTTTCGAACAGGATATAGTTTGATTTATATGTGCACAAATGCACAGGAGATTCCTAGTGAGCAAAAGGATACAGTTTGAATTCTTTGTACATCAAAATATTGGAAGCCTGAACCACCAGATGATTAACAATTGTGGGCCCATGGTCACTTGGCCAGTCAACGATTTTTCATGCTAATGATAACAAAAAAAGCAGCCAAGACTTACAGATACTTTTGATGAACTCCCGAGTGTTATAATATCACCATCAGCAAGTTCGCAGGCGCACTCCAACGCCTAGAACCAACATCAGGATGGGCAACTGCCTGGGAATTCAAGAAGGTTCCATTCAAACTGCCCATATCCACAAGTTCCCATCTGAGTGTCTGCAATATAAGAGTAACGATTTACTGAATGGGAATGGAAGAAGGCCAGCTATATTCACATGTACATATACATTATAATGATATGAATTGAATATATTGTTATTTATGAACCAAAGGGCACCCACTATAATCTATGATATTCCTTTGTATAATGTCGAATCTGAAAATGCCCCACGAAATCATATTTACAGCCAACAGAAATGCCCTAAATATGTACTGCAGCATCAAGCTAAGAAGAATAGCATCATAACTGAGAACAGAAACGGCAGCTGCAAACTCCACAAACAAGTAGTAAAAAATGAAAATTAGAAGCACTAAGAGTTCCAGCAGAAGCAAGCAAACACTCCGCAATTACATCCACAGATATCTCAATTTTCGAAATAATCTAGGGTTCAAATACAGTAGCATGCTGAAGGTGAAAAAGATGGGAAAGTATGTGAAACTTACATTTGGATTCCAGTCAATCCGTGCATGCTTTCCTGACACCTCAGAATCCTTTAACACCAAATCGCTTTGAGGAATCCTTCCAAGAGTCATTGGCAGCATGGAAGTATTACCTGACTGCAGGTAGCGGTTTATTCCATGAGATGGGCCAGCTATGACCTCCAAGGCTAGGTGGCTTCCTGCACTCCTAGCAAATGATTATACATCATGAGCATATGCATCTATAGTATTTGCAACATATGGACCACTAGGACATCCAGCTAATGAAAGGACGTTTTACCAACTGTAATATCCTTCACAGGAATGCCGCCGTTATTATTCTCTCCAGAGGCCCTTCTTGTGTGCTTTGCCTCAGATGCTCGCACACTTGCTTCTGCTGTACGCTTCAGCGCACTTCCCAGATGGAGCTCTTCAGGTGTACCATTTGTAACATCAATCACATGAACTTCTCCTACAAATTTAAATATATATTTACAAATTTATGATGATGGTTAGTAGAGAAGCTGAGTACTCCAAAAAACACCACACAAAGTCAAATGTGCCGCTTCTGTATAATACAATGATGAAAGACCCGAGTGTAAATATGTGCACCTTCAATAGGATGAGATTCAATGGGATGAGTATGCGTCCTTGGTGAAGTGGTACTCCTATTTGTCCACATTGTAGACTCACCAGCATTATTGCTACCAAGGTTATTGCTTGGGCCCGAGTAGTCATCCAACTTGTCTGATATTAGAGGCCTGTTGATATCGTCGCCCTGCAAGCAAACAGGAATCAGACATACAACCTCCACCTTCCATCTGTGAAAACAAAAACATATTTGCTTTTTCTCCATTACACCCGCTCTGATAATATATGCATATAGGGCCTGTTTGGATTCAGCCCCATCCAGACGTACCAAATTATTGGCATGAACAAAAGGCATGACCAACATATTGGGTGTGTTTGGATCGCTGCCCTGAGCTGCCCAGCCAATTTTTTGGCGTTGACCGCTGCATTGGTATCCGTTTGGCTGGGCTCCAAAATTTTGGCTTGCCAAGGCCCATTGGCGCTTTCCAGTTCATTCGATAGCCAATTCCAGGGCGAGATGCTGGCGGCCGAATCGGTCGCCAATATTTTGGCGTGCCGATGGATTGGCAGGGTTGCTGTGGGCATCAACCAAACAACCCCATTGATAAGTTGTGGCTGTTTGGTTTGTAGCCCATAGTACTTGCCAATTTTTTGGCAAACCATTGGCTTTCATTCGGTTTTAAGCCAAATGGCTTGCCAAATATATGGCAACTTTGATTGGCTTGTGTTTGGTTTGTCCATAATTCTGAATTTGCATGCCAGCCAATAGAACAACATATAGGTGTAAACCAACACTGATACAACTTAATTATTTTCTAGTTCAGACTAAACAAAAAAGGCATGATCTTAAAGAGTATAAAGACACCATAAGTTGCATGGAGTTACTTCGGTCTTCAGGAACATCATGCTAAACGTTGTGGAATATCAATAGCTAGCATCAATTATCAGCTACTCGACAGAACAGAATACATGTTTGCACCAGACAAAAGATATTCCACAAAATGTTGCTTACACAAAAAATAAAAAATAAAATAAAATAGCCCAGTCATGTTCATATAAGCTACTCCATGGAATCAGATCTGTGTGAACTACAAACACATAAGACATTGATTTGTTAAACACGTATCACATCTAGTACTAGTTACACACAAGTGCATCTGCAGCTAAACGGACAAGAGTGAGGCAAATCACACCATTGGAAAAGGCAATCTGTATAGGGTTGGGGAGGATTCGGGTGCTGGGCTTTGGATACAATGTGATTCCTTTGATTGAGGGTGGGGGAAGGAAGGCCGTCGGAGCAGCGCAGGTCGACGCCGGACCACTATGGCCGGTGGGACCTGCAGACCTGATGATGGTTTTCTGCTTGGGGCTTGTGGTGTGAGGGCGAGAAGAGGAAGTGGAAAGAGACAGAATAAGAGAGGAGACAGTGCTGAGGATTTGACTGCCAAATCTTTGGCGGGCGATTTCCACGCCCTCGCTTCGCCCATGGTTTGGCGAAAGTCGGGAGGGGCGCACCTGGTTTGAGCCAAAATTGACGTGGATCCAAACAACCTCCAAAATACGCCAATTTTGGCTCGCCCTGGTATTGGTGTCCATCCAAATCAACACGAAAGAGCCAAAGTTTTTTTTTCAAGTAAATAAACAGCATGTAATATTGAATAAAAACATAATATTCTACGCTCTTCACAAGCAAGATAATGGGGGTTCATAGCCCCAGTACAAGGTGCTTGAGTGGATCAGAAGCTAGTTGTACTCGTGCCCAACCATATGAGATGCAATGCATCATTCAAATCAACACGAAGATAATTCGATAAAGCATTTAGCTTGCTGAGGTAGAAGTGGCTGGTGACAAAAAAAGTCTACAGAAGTAAACAGAATATGACAACAACAAAAATGGTCTACTGGGGTAAGTAAAGGCCAATAATAATACATTGCGTTGAGAAGCATTGAGCAACGGCTGGTAGGTTTAGAGATGCAAGATGATCATCGTTCGTCCAATTGTGGCAGCTGAGCCGATAAATGTATCAGCGCGTTAGCTGGATAATCCGAATGGCAAAGGCTAATGATCCAATCAAACATCAAAGTTGCTCAAATACCATGCCCTCCGAGCCACCACGGGCTAGTCTAGCGCGGGGGGACAGGTTGTTGCAGTATCAAAACATGGCGCCTCGCTCGCTACAACCAATCGTCCCGAAATGTTGGACGCGACGCGACGCCAAGAACGCCGCGGCCGCCCCGCTATCCGGAGCCCTCGAAAAGCAAATCGCCGACCTAGCAGAGCCCCCCCTCGAACTAACCGCGCCATCGAGATTCCCCGCGCGCCCAGAAACGACGGGGGCAGCCGGCCGCGCGGCCGCCCCCCGCGGCAGATCCGCGCCGTGATCGAGGGAACGGGGGGGCGGGGAGATTTGCAGGGGTGGTGGGGGTCTGACCTGGGAGGAGGCGGAGGGCGGGGGCGCGCCCCGGCGCCAGCGGCGGCAGGCGTAGACGGCGAGGCCGAGGACGGCGAGCGTGGCGACGGCGGCCCCGCTGAGGACGAGGGGGGAAATGGCCATGGGCGGGCGGGGAGGCCGGTGGCGGTGGCCGCGGACGGGGGCGTGGCGTCGTCGCTTTTTTCCCCCCCTAATGTTTGCCCCCTTTTCACACGCAGGGGCCGCCTCTGCTTCCTTTCCGCGAGTTCCATCGGTTTTTATGGTCTTTTTCACATGTTTTGCGTTTCGTGTCGAAGCCGCGGGATTCAGCAGAGATTATCCGACGGCGATGGTGATGGTGATGTCGTTTGTGCCATTATAATCGTGTAATAAACACCGTATCTAAAACATCTTAAGTTTATGAAGGGAGTATATCATGTTTAGATTTTGTATTGTGCCGTTATAATCGTGTAGTAAACATCGTATCCAACACGTCTTATAAAAGTTTACAGAAGGGGTATATCATGTTAGATTTTATAGTTATTGTGTACATTTATCTGTGGTGTCAATGTGTAATCCCTTTTTTCTGAAATAATGTCAATATGTAATCTTTGTTATACGTGAAATCAATAGCATGATAGTCTAGTTGATAGAATAGTAAAGTCTTTGTCCCTACTTCTCCATCTCTTCTCTACTACCTACAAACTGGACATTTCCCTTGATGGTCACCGACATGAGCGCATGGTCGTGGCCCAACCAACGTTCACTTACCAATTTCAACAAAGGTGTCTCACATTGATCTACTCTTTCTTGCACATTCGCACAAAAGGCTTCCTAAAGGCCAATCACAAAACAAAATCAGGGGCGTGCATGGCTACTAGCGACGAAACACGTCCAAGGAAAACAATATCAAACACCAAATCAACATTGTGTGTGGCGATCAACGTTCGTGCATGGCAAAATAACCGTTCTGCTTGCCACCTAATCTGCTGTTTCGCTAAGCCGTACAGATAGCAACCACAACAAAGATTGCATATGTATAAAGCTGTCACAAAAACAAAGTTGTCATGGTATAGGGAAAAACACTACAAGGCCAAACATTATAAAAAGCTCGCACGCAAACAAGTTGACATGGTATGTTTTTAGGATGCTTTATTATTATAATATGTCAGCTTAAATTATACTAGGTTACCGTGTTTAAGGAAAAAGTTTGCCATGTGATAAAATTAAATAAAGAAACTAGAATTCATGTTCCAAAAAAAGGATTGCCATGTGATAAGAAAAGGGTTTTGGGAAATATTTGTTGTGCTACTTTTGCTTACTATACTTAACTAGTTGTCATTTCTTAATTTTACTAGATTATCGTGATGATTCAAAAAACTTGGCATGTGGCAAAGCAGGAGAATGAAAAGTAATGTTCACCTTAATTGTACCACTTGCAGTGATGATTAAAAAAAAAACTTGCATATGTTATTTACACAAGTCATGGGGCTGGTAACTCACATGCGTGCCTGGGCGTGCAGTTTCAACTAGTTGCCTAACCGGATTAGAGCATGGTTAATAATATAACCAGCTGCTAGCTATAACATGTTGTTATCTATAGGCAATGTAATAGCCAACACGTATGATAGTTAGCAAGAAAATACTACTCTCTCTGTACCATAATATAAGATTGTTTTTTAAGCTATGTTAGCTTCAAAAATGAACTTACATCGTGGGATGAAGGGGGTACTTTATTAACATATGACTCACCTTTCACTCTCGCAGAGCTTTTTGGAGCCGTGCTACAACCGATTGTAAATCTAGAGCCTGCTTCTCTTCTCTCTCCACTTCTCTCTCTTCTAACTCGGCAACAATATAATATTTAAATCCTTATAGCCCACTTACATCACCTTATTATACTTGCTTTTAGGCAATGCATTAGCAGTCTTTCTACCTTTTCCAACTGGTCCTAATTACCATGCATGCAAAATGTGAGCCCCAGGCATGCAGCTTCTTGCCCCCGATGGGAATTAACATGGCCACAATTAAAACAGAGGGGAAAGGAATTAATTATTAGGCCCCACAGTTAATTGGGAGGGAGGGAAACTGGACCCCACGGTTGAATGGGGAGATTAATTATCGGGCCCACGGCTAAAAATGGGAAGGCCGGGGTTCCGGGGCCTGGTCCCCAAGAGGGTTGCGCCTTGCAATGTGTGCTCGCATAAGAGTCGTCGAATCTTAGGAGTTATAGTATAATCCCGACAAACAGGGAAAATCCCTGAAAACATAAACTTTCCATCCTTGTAAACACAACTAACCATGGCAATTTTTGAAGGAAATATGCCCTAGAGGCAATAATAAAGTTATTATTTATTTCCTTATTTCATGATAAATGTTTATCATTCATGCTAGAATTGTATTAACAGGAAACATGATACATGTGTGAATGCATAGACAAAACAAGATGTCACTAGTATGCCTCTACTAGACTAGCTTGTTAATCAAAGATGGTTGTGTTTCCTAACCATGAACAAAGGAGTTGTTATTTGATTAACGAGGTCACATCATTGGTAGAATGATCGATTGACATGACCCATTCCCCTAGCCTAGCACACGATCGTTTAGTATGTTGCTACTGCTTTTATCCATGACTTATACATGTTCCTATAACTATGAGATTATGCAACTCCTGTTTACGGAGGAACACTTTGGTACTACCAAACGTCACAACGAATCGGGTGATTATAAAGGAGTACTACAGGTGTCTCCAAAGGCGATGTTGGGTTGGCGATTTCGAGATTAGGTTTTGTCACTCCGATTGTCGGAGAGGTATCTCTGGGCCCTCTCGGTAATGCACATCACTTAAGCCTTGCAAGCACTACAACTAATGAGTTAGTTGTGAGATGATGTATTACGGAACGAGTAAAGAGACTTGCCGGTAACGAGATTGAACTAGGTATTGGATACCGACGATCGAATCTCGAGCAAGTAACATACCGGTGACAAAGGGAACAACGTATGTTGTTATGCGGTCTGACCGACAAAGATCTTCGTAGAATATGTAGGAACCAATATGGGCATCCAGGTCCCGCTGTTGGTTATTGACCGTGAATAGTTCTAGGTCATGTCTACATTGTTCTCGAACCGTAGGGTCCGCACGCTTAAGGTTACGATGACAGTTATTATGAGTTTATGTATTTTGATGTACCAAGGAGTTCGAGTCCCGGATGTGATCACGGACATGACGAGGAGTCTCGAAATGGTCGAGACATAAAGATTGATATATTGGAAGCCTATGTTTGGAGTTCGAATGGTTCCGGTAAAACGGAATTTATCTGAGTACCGGAGGTTACGGAACCCCCGGAGGTAAATGGGCCTCGGTGGGCCTTAAGGGAGAAGAGGAGGGGCGGCAGGAGGTGGGCGCCTCTCTCCCCCAGTCCGAATAGGACAAGGAGGGGGCGGCGCCCCCTTTCCTCTTCCCCCTTCCCCAAACCTAGTCCAACTAGGAAAAGGGGGGGAGTCCTACTCCCGGTAGGAGTAGGACTCCTCCCGGCGCGCCTCCTCTAGGGCCGGCCGGCCTCCCCCTCCCTCCTTTATATACGGGGGCAGGGGGGCACCTTGGAACACACAAGTTGATCTTTAGATCGTTCCTTAGCCGTGTGCGGTGCCCCCCTCCACCATATTCCACCTCGGTTATACCGTCGCAAGCTTAGGCGAAGCCCCGCGCCGGTGAAACATCAAGATCGCCACCTGCCGTCGTCGGTCGACGGAAATCTCCTCGACACTCGGCTGGATCGAGTACGAGGGACGCCATCGAGCTGTACGTGTGTCAAGAACTCGGGGCGTCGAAAGTAACGGCGCCGGATCGGTCGGATCGCGAGGAGAACGACGACTACTTCCTCTACGTTGTGATCGCTTCCGCCTGGTCTACAAGGGTATGTGGACAACACTCTCCCTCTCGTTGCTATACATCACCATGATCTTGCGTGTGCGAGGAAAATTTTTGAAATTACTACGTTCCCCAACAAAGTGGTATCGAGCCTAGGTTTTTCTATGGTTTGATGTTTTGCACGAGTAGAACACAAGTGAGTTGTGGGCGATACAAGTCATACTACCTACCAAAGATGTCATACTTTGGTTCAGCGGTATTGTGAGATGAAGCGGCCTGCACCGACATTACGCCAGACGCTTACGCGAGACTGGTTTCACCGCCACGAGCACTCGTTGCTTAAAGGTGACTGGTGGGTGTCTGCTCTCTCACTTTAGTTGAACCGAGTGTGGCTACGCCCGGTCCTTGAGAAGGTTAAACGGAGTCTATTTGACGAAGTATCGTTGTGGTTTTGATGCGTAGGTGAGACCGGTTCTTGCTTAAGCCCGTAGCAGCCACGTAAAATTTGCAACAACAAAGTAGAGGACGTCTAACTTGTTTTTGCAGGCATGTTGTGATGTGATATGGTCAAGACGTGATGCTATATTTTATTGTATGAGATGATCATGTTTTGTAACCGGTTATCGGCAATCGGGCGGAGCCATATGGTTGTCGCTTATTGTATGCAATGCAATCGCCTCGTAATGCTTTACTTTATCACTAAGCGGTAGAGATAGTCGAGAAGCATAAGTTTGGCGAGACGACAACGATGCTACGATGGAGATCAAGGTGTTGCGCCGGTGACGATGGTGATCATGGTGTTGCTGCAAGATGGAGATCGTGAAGCACAAGATGATGATGACCATATCATATCACTTATATTGATTTGCATGTGATGTTTATCCTTTTATGCATCTTATCTTGCTTTGATTGACGGTAGCATTATAAGATGATCTCTCACTAAATTATCAAGAAGTGTTCTCCCAGTATGCACCGTTGCCAAAGTTCGTCGTGCCTGGACACCACGTGATGATCGGGTGTGATAAGCTCACGTCCATCTACAACGGGTGCAAGCCAGTTTTGCACACGCAGAATACTCGAGTTATACTTGACGAGCCTAGCATATGCGGTATGGCCTCGAACACGGAGACCGAAGGTCGAGCGTGAATCATATAGTAGATATGATCAACATAAGATGTTCACCATTGAAAGCTACTCCATTTCACGTGATGATCGGTTATGGTTTAGTTGATTTGGATCACGTGATCACTTAGATGACTAGAGATGTTTTTCTAAGTGGGAGTTCTTAAGTAATATGATTAATTGAACTTGAATTTATCATGAACTTAGTCCTGGTAGTATTTTGCAAATTATGTTGTAGATCAATAGCTCGCGTTGTTGCTTTCATATGTTTGTTTTGATATGTTCCTAGAGAAAATTATGTTGAAAAGGTTAGTAGCAATGATGCGGATTCGATCCGTGATCGGAGGTTTATCCTCATTGCTGCACGTAAGAATTATGTCCTTAATGCACCGCTAGGTGACGGACCTATTGCAGAGCGTATGCGCACGTTATGAACGTGTGGCTAGCTCAATATGATGACTACTTGATAGTTTTGTGCACCATGCTTTATGGCTTAGAATCGGGACTTCAAAGATGTTTTGAACATCATGGACCATATGAGATGTTCCAGGAAATGAAGTTAATATTTCAAGCAAATACCGAGTTGAGAGATATGAAATCTTCAACAAGTTCTATAGCTAAAAGATGGAGGAGAATCGCTCAACTAGTGAGCATGTGCTCAGATTGTCTGGGTACTTCAATCGCTTGAATCAAGTGGGAGTTAATCTTCCAGATAAGATAGTGATTGATGAATTCTCTAGTCACCACCACCAAGTTAGTAGAACTTCGTGATGAACTATAGTATGCAAGGGATGACGAAAATGATTCCCGAGCTCTTCGTGATGTTGAAATCGACGAAGGTAGAAATCAAGAAAGAGCATCAAGTGTTGATGGTTGACAAGATCACTAGTTTCAAGAAAAGGGCAAAGGAAAGAAAGGGAACTTCAAGTAGATTGACAAGCAAGTTGTCACTCCCACGAAGAAGCCCAAAGCTGAACCAAAGCACAAACCGAGTGCTTAATCGCAAAGGAAATGGTCCTTGGAAGCGGAACTGCCCTAAATATTTGGTGGATAAGAAGGATGGCAAAGTGAAAAAGGGTATATTTGATATACAGTGTTTGATGTGTGCTTTACTAGTGTTTATAGCAACCCTCGGTATTTGGTACTGGTTGGTTGCTAAGAGTAGTAACTCAAACGGAGTTGCGTAAGAATAAATGTAAACTAGTTAAGGGTGAAGTGATGATGCGATTGAAAATAGTTTCAAGATTGATATGATCATCATCGCACACCCCTATACTTTCGGGATTAGTGTTGAACCTAAATAAATGTTACTTGGTGTTTGCGTTGAGCATGAATATGATTTGATCGTGTTTATTGCAAAACGGTTATTCATTTAAGTAAGAGAATAAACTGTTGTTCTGCTTACATGAATAAAACCTTATATGGTTACACGCCCAATGAAAATGGTTCATTGGATCTCGATCGTAGTGATACACATATTCATAATATTGAAACCAAAAGATGCAAAGTTAATAATGATAGTGCAACTTATTTGTGGCAATCGCCGCTTAGGTCATATTGGTGTAAAGCGCATGAAGAAACTCCATCTCGATGGGATTTTGGAATCACTTGATTATGAATCACTTGATGCTTGCGAACCATGCCTCATGGGCAAGATGACTAAGACTCCGTTCTCCGAACAATGGAGCGAGCTCTCGACTTATTGGAAATAATACATACCGATGTATGCGATCCAATGAGTGTTGATGCTCGTGGCAAGTATCGTTATTTTCGACCTTCACAAGATGATTTGAGCAGATATGGGTATATCTACTTGATGAAACATAAGTCTGAAATAGTTGAAATGTTCAAAGAATTTCAGAGTGAAGTGGAAAATCATCGTGACAAGAAAATAAAGTTTCGCGATCCGATCGTGGAGATGAATATTTGAGTTACGAGTTTGGTATTCAATTAAAACAATGTGGAATAGTTTCACAAATTCATGCCACCTGGAACACCACATCATAATGGTGTGTCCGAACGTCATAACCGTACTTTATTGGATATAGTACAATCTATGATGTTTCTTACCGATTTACCAATATCGTTTTGGGATCATGCATTAGAGACAGCTGCATTCACGTTAAATAGGGCACCATCTAAACTGCTGAGACGACACTATATGAACTGTGGTTTAGCAAGAAACCAAAGTTGTCGTTTCTTAAAGTTTGGGGCTGCGATGCTTATGTGAAAAAGTTTCATCCTGATAAGCTCGAACCCAAATCGGAGAAGTACGTCTTCATAGAATACCCAAAGGAAACTGTTGGGTACACCTTCTATCACAGATCCTAAAGCAAGATTTTCGTTGCTGAAAATGGATCCTTTCTAGAGAAGGAGTTTCTCTCGAAAGAAGTGAGTGGGAGGAAAGTGGAACTTGATGAGGTAATAGTACCTTCTCCCTTACTTGAAAGTAGTTCGTCGCAGAAACCGGTTTCTGAGACACCTACACCAAGTAGTGAGGAAGTTAATGATGTTGATCATGAAACTTCAGATCAAGTTACTGCAGAACCTCGTAGATCAACCAGAGTGATATCCGCACCAAAGTGGTACGGTAATCCTGTTCTGGAAGTCATGTAACTAGACCATGATGAACCTACGAACTATGAGGAAGCGATGATGAGCCCAGATTCCGCGAAATGGCTTGAGGCCATGAAATCTGAGATGAGATCCATGTATGAGAACAAAGTGTGGACTTTGGTGGCGCTGCTCGATGATCGGCAAGCCATAGAAAATAAATGGATCTTCAAGAGGAAGACGGACGACGATAGTAGTGTTACTATCTACAAAGCTCGACTTGTCGCAAAAAGGTTTTGACAAGTTCAAGGTGTTGACTACAATGAGTTTTTCTCAATCTGTAGCGATGCTTAAAGTCTGTCCGAATCATGTTAGCAATTGCCACAATTTATGAAATTTGGCAAATGGATGTAAAACTGCATTCTGAATGGGTTTTAGGAGGAAGAGTTGTATATGATGCAACCGAAGGTTTTATCGATCCAAAGGAGCTAACAAAGTGTGCAAGCTCCAATGATCCATCTATGGACTGGTGCAAGCATCTCGAGTTGGAATATACGCTTTGATGAGTTGATCAAAGCATATAGTTTTATCTGAGACTTACGGTGAAGCCTCAGATTTATCGAAAAGTGAGTGGGAGCACTACAAGATTTCGATAAGTATATGTGAATGACATATTGTAGATCGGAAATAATGTAGAATTATTCGCAAAGCATAAAGGAGTGTTTGAAAGAAGTTTTTCAAATAAAGACCTCGGTGAAGCTGCTTACATATTGGGCATCGATCTATAGAGATAGATCAAGACGCTTGATAAGTTTTTCAATAAGTACATACCTTGACAAGATTTTGAAGTAGTTCAAAATGGAACATCAAAGAAAGAGTTCTTGCTGTGTTACAAGGTGTGAAATTGAGTAAGACTCAAAACCCGACCACGGCAGAAGATAGAAAGAGAATGAAAGTCATTCCCTATGCCTTGGCCATAGGTTCTATAAAGTATGCCATTGTGTACCAGATCTATTGTATACCCCGCACCGAGTTTGGCAAGGAGTACAATAGTGATCTAGGAGTAGATCATCGACAGCGGTCAAAATTATCCTTAGTGGAGTAAGGATATA
Organism: Aegilops speltoides; assembly: GCA_021437245.1. Taxonomy (NCBI): domain Eukaryota; kingdom Viridiplantae; phylum Streptophyta; class Magnoliopsida; order Poales; family Poaceae; genus Aegilops; species Aegilops speltoides. The sequence continues at coordinate 484,057,924 of CM038145.1, forward strand.
TTTCTCGATCATGGAGGTGACAAAAGGGTTCGTCGTAAAGGGTTACGCCGATGCAAGTTTTGACACCGATCCGACGACTCTAAGTCTCTATCTAGATACATATTGAAAGTGGGAGCAATTAGCTAGAGTAGCTCCGTGCAGAGCATTGTAGACATAGAAAATTGCAAAATACATAACGGATCTGAATGTGAAAGACCCGTTGACTAAGATTCTCTCACAAGCAAAACATGATCACACCTTAGTACTCTTTGGGTGTTAATCACATAGCGATGTGAACTAGATTACGGAATCTAGTAAACCCTTTGGGTGTTGGTCACATAATGATGTGAACTATGGGTGTTAATCACATGATGATGTGAACTATCGATGTTAATCACATGGTGATGTGATCTAGATTATTGACTCTAGTGCAAGTGGGAGACTGAAGGAAATATGCCCTAGAGGCAATAATAAAGTTATTATTTATTTCCTTATTTCATGATAAATGTTTATCATTCATGCTAGAATTGTATTAACAGGAAACATGATACATGTGTGAATGCATAGACAAAACAAGATGTCACTAGTATGCCTCTACTAGACTAGCTTGTTAATCAAAGATGGTTGTGTTTCCTAACCATGAACAAAGGAGTTGTTATTTGATTAACGAGGTCACATCATTGGTAGAATGATCTGATTGACATGACCCATTCCCCTAGCCTAGCACACGATCGCTTAGTATGTTGCTACCGCTTTTATCCATGACTTATACATGTTCCTATAACTATGAGATTATGCAACTCCTGTTTACGGAGGAACACTTTGGTACTACCAAACGTCACAACGAATCGGGTGATTATAAAGGAGTACTACAGGTGTCTCCAAAGGCGTATGTTGGGTTGGCGATTTCGAGATTAGGTTTTGTCACTCCGATTGTCGGAGAGGTATCTCTGGGCCCTCTCGGTAATGCACATCACTTAAGCCTTGCAAGCACTACAACTAATGAGTTAGTTGTGAGATGATGTATTACGGAACGAGTAAAGAGACTTGCGTAACGAGATTGAACTAGGTATTGGATACCGACGATCGAATCTCGAGCAAGTAACATACCGGTGACAAAGGGAACAACGTATGTTGTTATGCGGTCCGACCGACAAAGATCTTCGAGAATATGTAGGAACCAATATGGGCATCCAGTGTCCCGCTGTTGGTTATTGACCGTGAATAGTTCTAGGTCATGTCTACATTGTTCTCGAACCGTAGGGTCCGCACGCTTAAGGTTACGGCGATGTTATTATGAGTTTATGTATTTTGATGTACCAAGGAGTTCGAGTCCCGGATGTGATCACGGACATGACGAGGAGTCTCAAATGGTCGAGACATAAAGATTGATATATTGGAAGCCTATGTTTGGAGTTCGAATGGTTCGGCTAAAACGGAATTTACCGAGTACCGGAGGTTACGGAACCCCGGAGGTAAATGGGCCTCGGTGGGCCTTAAGGGAGAAGAGGAGGGCGGCCAGAGGTGGCGCGCGCCTCTCCCCCAGTCCGAATAGGACAGGAGGAGGGGCGCCCCTTCCTCTTCCCCTTCCCCAAACCTAGTCCAACTAGGAAAGGGGAGTCCTACTCCCGGTGGGAGTAGGACTCCTCCCGCCGCCTCCTCTAGGGCCGGCCGGCCTCCCCTCCCTCCTTTATATACGGGGCAGGGGGCACCTTGGAACACACAAGTTGATCGTAAGATCGCCTTAGCCGTGCAGCGGTGCCCCCTCCACCATATTCCACCTCGGTTATACTGTCATGAAGCTTAGGCGAAAGCGCGCGCCGTGAAACATCAAGATCGCCACCACGCCGTCAGGTCGACGGAAATCTCCCTCGACACTCGGCTGGATCGAGTACGAGGACGCCATCGAGCTGTACGTGTCAAGAACTCGGGGCGTCAAGTAACGGCGCCGGATCGGTCGGATCGCGAGGAGAACGACGACTACTTCCTCTACGTTGTGATCGCCCGCCGGGTCTACAAGGGTATGTGGACAACACTCTCCCCTCTCGTTGCTATACATCACCATGATCTTGCGTGTGCGTAGGAAAATTTTTGAAATTACTACGTTCCCCAACAATTTTTGGGATGCAGCAACAACAAAAATCCCATTCAAATATGTGGATCATGGCAGGGGAAAAACACTAACCGAAGAGCGAAATTGCCAAGTATCCATCTCCCGCATCCTTGCCTGCTCCTCCTCCCAGCTTCGCATGTCCTCCGACGCACAAGCTTGATTCCCTGTCGGAGATGACATTGATGCCCCCATTAAAGGAGCAAGGTCAAAGCATCGCCACGAAAAAAGAGTAAACATCATTAGAGCATGTAATATAATTTGTTCACGACAACAAGATCGATCGACTCCCAGCAAATTCCCAAGTCCATGCCCAACCGATCTTTCTGTTCCATTAAGAAAAAGCAAAATTGCACACGTTTGCACTGGAAATCAATATGCACCGTGCCCCCGTGACCCATCGACCCCTCTTTTCCTTCATCAAAGCAAAAAATATTTGTGCGGTGGCTAGAGAAAAGGCTTGCCCCGCTGCTAAATTCAGGTTGCCGTCTGGATGCTCTCTGGTTGAAAATTGAACAAACGCCCAGAGAACCTGTCGATTATGCTAGAATGTAACGCATGGAGCAGTAAGGCAACTGAAAACCCCCCATCGCTTGAACCGAAATGTGTGCTTGTCTTCGCATCGCCAAAACCCTGAAAAAATTCCGAACCAGAAATCCATCATGAATAGGTGAGGAGGAACGATGACCATACCTTGCCCAAAGGAGCGCATCGGCGGATTTCAGGGGGGCGTTGGCGTATCCTCTAGATGCTCATAGAGGGGCGTTGGCAGAGTGAGCAAATGTGGTTGGATGCGATGGTGGGGATATAGTAGTGGGATGCGGCGATGGAGATATACGGTGAGTGAGAGAGAAGAAGTCAGAGTATGATGAATAAATGCAAGGGTGTAAACTCTCTAACCCATGAGACCAGCTTCGTGATTCGTGCTACCGAATGGACGTCGATCCTTGCGTTGCACGGACACACGCTAGAGCAAACGATGACTCACCGCACAACACTGAGTGGTGCCACGCTGGCAATGCACGGAGACTCGGGCAAGGTGTCTTGCTGAGAGGTTAGCGTCGTGTCGTGCCAGAAATCAGTTGGTTACCTTTTTCTTCTTTCCAACTCCCTTCGTTCACCCTCACACTTGTCTGTCCTCCCCGTTTCCCTCCTCCAGCAATTTTTCCAGTCCATCCCCCATTCCACCATTTTGTTCATCCCCTCAACTGGTTTCTTCTCATCCCTTTGCTTTTTAGATAAAAATGTGAAGGAGCGCCCATATTTAAATTAATAAAGCCAACAAAGTCCAGCATACACAAACGGTAATACCACTACAAGCAAACTGTGCATAAGAGAAAATATTACATGCCGTCTCATGACAAGAAGCAAGAGCAAGAAACTAGGAGGTCGTGCACCCCTTTGTCTTAGTGTTTCGCTTGCGCTCATCCGCCCCCTCCTGAGTGTTGGAGCCAGAATTTGCTCCTTGGTATTACTCCTATAAAGGATGGAGGCGTACCCGCCTTCCCGGGCTGCTCGCAGCTGGAGAGAGCCTCCTGGGCATCCGTCTCACGGTGGTTTGCTACGAGGGCTACTCGGGGGCGACGCGAGCCATCCGATCTGCCCGGAAGGCTTGCACCCGGGCGACCCGGTTGGAAGGTCCATGACGGGTGGACTGAGGGCGCACAATTGCTACAATTGTCGTGTGTCCATGACGGGTAGACATAAATTTGAGAACGGTTTTTAGAAAACCGGGTGAGATGGTTTGGTTTTTATGCTGGGCTTAATCGGTTTAGTTTATATTGGGTCGATACCATTTTCAGTTTGGCTTAGTTTGTTATGTGAAAAAACAGTTCGGGTATAATTGGTTATGGGTTTAAACAATTTGGATATTAGGGGCTACAAACCATGGGTCCAACCCGGTTTCTAGATTGGTTCCTCGCCCCCGTAACACCCGGTGGCGGCCTCCATGATGGCAACACCCACGGCTGAGCTCCTAGCGGCCGGCCACCTGGATACTCTCATGACCGCATCCCGCACGCCCATCCGCGTGATCCTGGCTGCCATGGACGCCCTCGCCGGTGAGCGCGTGGTCGTGGGCGGTTGGGTCCGGGCCGGCCGCGTCCAGTGCAGCGGCACCATGGTCTTCCACGCAGTCAGCGACAGCTCCTGCCAAGTCAGCATGCAGCTCGTCATCGAAGCGGCCCGGGTGGCACACCCGCCACTTGCTCGCCTAGCGGCCACGGGGACCTCCATGGTCGTCTTTGGTGTGCTCCGGGTCCTGCCCTGGAAGAGCAAGGAGCGCATCAAGCTGAAGCGTCGAGGGTATCATCAAGGCCGGTGAGGTCGACGACCCAGCCACCTTCCCGCTGCCAAAGGGGAGGCTCAAGCTCGACCACCTCCGGGACTTTATCCATCTATGGCCCCACATCAACACCATCGCGGTGGTTGCGAGGATGAGGAACGAGCTCATGTTTGCCACACACCGTCGTCCCCCACCGTCATGCACCTGCAGCTCGACCTCGCCTGAGCGTGGCTGGGGCGCTCGGGTTGCTTGCCGACGTCACACACGTCTTCTAGCCCGCGTGGTCGAGCCACCCGACGAAGACCAGAATTGGGAGGTCAACGCCGGCATACTCCGCAATGTGCCAGTCCTAGCACTAAGTTCAGCTATGCTCCACCCAGTTATGGTCCGCTCCTAGCTGAATGTAACCAATCTCGACCCATTAGCTAAAAGCATGGTTCGTATCAATAGTTTAGTTCAGTTTAGGTGGAGATAACTTTTGGTTTAGTTTGGTTTTGGTCGCAATACGCCTTTCAGTGGGTTAGTTTGGTTTGGTTTTCCTAAATTTGTCACATGGGTTCAGTTCGGATATAGTTGAGTTTCCCAACCATTGCTAGATTTAGGTGGACAGCCCAGTCGCCCGAGGCCACTATCACTGCTCGAGGGTGAACAGAGGCTTTTGGCCATCTGTTGTCGGGTGAATTGCGGCGGGAACCTCTCGAGGCATCTTCTAGGCATCCGATCTGCACGGACGGCTCGGACCCGGGCAACCCGACTGGAGAGTCCATGGCGGGTGGACCGAGGGCGCGTGATTGCTACAGTCGACGCGTTTCGATGTCGGGTGGACCGCCCAGTCACCCGGGGGCCATCGTCGCTGCTTGAGGGTGAAAAGAGGCTCCTGGCCATCCATTGACGAGTGGCTTGTGGTGAGAGCCTCTCGGGGTATATTCGAGTTGTTTGATATACCTGAATGGCTCGGACCAGAGCGACCCGACTTCAGAGTGCATGATGGGTGGACCAAGAGTGCGTGATCGCTACAGTCGGCTACTACTTGTAAACTACATTGGGTTTTTCCCCGAAGAGGAGGGGTGAAGCAGTACAACAGAGATAAGTATTTACCTCAGTGAGAAACAAGGTTATCGAACCAATAGGAGAATCATGCAAACTCTCGTTGTCAGCACCTACACACACAAAAGCAAATACTTGCACCCAACGCGGGTAAGAGGGTTGTCAATCCCCTTGTACTCGTTACTTGCAAGGATTAATTCTCATAGTGATAGATAGATAAAAACAAGAAATAAATTGCAGCAAAGTATTGTCGGTTTTAGTAATATGATAAAAGTAGACCCTGGGCCATAGTTTCACTAGAGACTTCTCTCTCAGACACATAGCATAGTGTGGGTAAACAAATTACTATTAGACAATTGGTAGAAAAGCGCATAGTTATGACGTTATTCATGGCAATAGTCACACATATAGGCATCACATCCGTGACAAGTAGACCGGCTCCTGCTTGCATCTATTACTATTACTCCACCAATCGATCGCTATTCAGCATGCATCTATGGTATTAAATTCATGACAGACAGAGTAACGCTTTAAGCAAGATGACATGATGTAGACAAAGTAAACTCAAGCAATATGAATAAACCCCATCGTTTTATCCTCAATGGAAACAATACAGTGCATGCCTCGCTACCCCTACTTTCACTAGGTGAGGATACCACAAAGATTGAAACCATTACAAAGCACCTCTCCCATTGAAGATAAATCAATCTAGTTGGCCAAACCAAACGGACAGATCGGAGAGAAATACAAAGCTATCATAATCATGCATAATAAAGTTCAGAAAAGACACAGTTACTTTCAGTGATTAATCTGATCATAAACCCATAATTCATTGGATCCCAACAAACATACAACAAAAGAAGATTACATTAGATAGAACTCCAAGAAGATCGAGGAGAACATTGTATTGAAGATCAAAGAGAGAAAAGAAGCTATCTAGATACTAGCTATGGACCCGTAGGTCTGTGGTAAACTACTCACGTGTTATTGGAAGGCAACAAGGATGATGTAGAAGCCCTCCGTGATCGGTTCCCCCTCCGACAGAGTACCGGAAAAGGCCTCCAGATGGGATCACGGAAGAATAGAAGCTTGCAGCAATGGAAAAAGTGTTTCGGTGGCTCTATGGGGGTTTCCCGATATTTGAGAATTTAAAGAAGTGGAATTAGGTCAGAGGGAGTCACGTGGGGCCCACAAGGTAACAGGGCGCGCCCTACCCCCCGGGCATGCCCTGTTGTCTTGTCGTCTCCTCGCTTCGTGTCTAGCCTCCTCCCGAAACTTCTAGGATCTCTTATATGAAGGAAATATGCCCTAGAGGCAATAATAAAGTTATTATTTATTTCCTTATTTCATGATAAATGTTTATCATTCATGCTAGAATTGTATTAAACGGAAACATAATACATGTGTGAATGCATAAACAAACAAACATGTCACTAGTATGCCTCTACTAGACTAGCTTGTTAATCAAAGATGGTTATGTTTCCTAACCATGAACAAAGAGTTGTTATTTGATTAACAAGGTCACATCATTAGTAGAATGATCTGATTGACATGACCCATTCCATTAGCTTAGCACACGATCGTTTAGTATGTTGCTACTGCTTTTATCCATGACTTATACATGTTCCTGTAACTATGAGATTATGCAACTCCTGTTTACGGAGGAACACTTTGGTGCTACCAAACGTCACAACGAATCGGGTGATTATAAAGGAGTACTACAGGTGTCTCCAAAGGCGATGTTGGGTTGGCGATTTTGAGATTAGGTTTTGTCACTCCGATAGTCGGAGAGGTATCTCTGGGCCCTCTCGGTAATACACATCACTTAAGCCTTGCAAGCATTACAACTAATGAGTTAGCTGTGAGATGATGTATTACGAACGAGTAAAGAGACTTGCGATAACGAGATTGAACTAGGTATTGATACCGACGATCGAATCTCGGGCAAGTAACATACCGATGACAAAGGGAACAACGATGTTGTTATGCGGTCGACCGATAAAGATCTTCAGAGAATATGTAGGAACCAATATGGGCATCCAGGTCCCGCTGTTGGTTATTGACCGAGAAATAGTTCTAGGTCATGTCTACATTGTTCTCGAACCGTAGGGTCCGCACGCTTAAGGTTTCGGATGATGGTTATTATGAGTTTATGTATTTTGATGTACCAAGAAGTTCGAGTCCCGGATGTGATCACGGACATGACGAGGAGTCTCAAATGGTCGAGACATAAAGATTGATATATTGGAAGCCTATGTTTGGAGTTCGAATGGTTCCGTGAAAACAGAATTTACCGAGTACCGGAGGTTACGGAACCCCAGGGGTAAATGGGCCTCGGTGGGCCTCGAGGGAGAAGAGGAGGGCCGGCCAGGGGTGGCCGCGCGCCTCCCCAGTCCGAATAGGACAAGGAGGGGGGGGCGCCTTTCCTCTTTCCCTCCCCAATCCTATTCCAACTAGGAAGGGGGAGTCCTACTCCGGTGGGAGTAGGACTCCTCCACGCCCTTGGGCCGGCGCACCTCCCCCTCCCTCCTTTATATACGGGGCAGGGGGCACCCTAGAACACACAAGTTTGATCTACGGATCGTTCCTTAGCCGTGCAGCGGTGCCCCTCCACCATATTCCACCTCGGTCATATCGTCGCAAAGCTTAGGCGAAGCCTGCGCCGTAACACATCAAGATTGTCACCACGCCGTCGGCCGACGGAACTCTCCTCAACACTCGGCTGGATCGAGTACGAGGGACGCCATCGAGCTGTACGTGTGTCAAGAACTCGGGGCGCCGAGTAACGGCCCCGGATCGGTCGGATCGCGAGGAGAACGACGACTACTTCCTCTATGTTGTGATCGCTTCGCCGGGTCTACGAGGGTACGAGACAACACTCTTCCTCTCGTTGCTATGCATCACCATGATCTTGCGTGTGCGTAGGAATTTTTTGAAATTACTACGTTCCCCAACAAAGTGGCATCCGAGCCTAGGTTTTTATGGTTTGATGTTTTGCACGAGTAGAACACAAGTAAGTTGTGGGCGATACAAGTCATACTACCTACCAAAGATGTCATACTTTGGTTCAGCGGTATTGTGAGATGAAGCGCCCTGACCGACATTACGCAGACGCTTACGCGAGACTGGTTTCACCGCCACGAGCACTCGCTGCTTAAAGGTGACTGGTGGGTGCTGTCTCTCTCACTTTAGTTGAACCGAGTGTGGCTACGCCGGTCCTTGAGAAGGTTAAACGAGTCTATTTGACGAAGTATCGCTGTGGTTTTGATGCGAGGTGAGACTGGTTCTTGCTTAAGCCCGTAGCAGCCACGTAAAATTTGCAACAACAAAGTAGAGGACGCCTAACTTGTTTTTGCGGGGCATGTTGTGATGTGATATGGTCAAGACGTGATGCTATATTTTATTGTATGATATGATCATGTTTTGTAACCGGGTTATCGGCAACTAGCTGGAGCCATATGGTTGTCGCTTATTGTATGCAATGCATCGCTTCGTAATGCTTTACTTTATCACTAAGCGGTAGCGATAGTCGAGAAGCATAAGATTGGCGAGACGACAACGATGCTACGATGGAGATCAAGGTGTCGCGCGGTGACGATGGTGATCATGATGGTGCTGCGGAGATGAAGATCACGAAGCACAAGATGATGATGACCATATCATATCACTTATATTGATTTGCATGTGATGTTTATCCTTTATGCATCTTATCTTGCTTTGATTGACGGTAGCATTATAAGATGATCTCTCACTAAATTATCAAGAAGTGTTCTCCCGAGTATGCACTGCTGCCAAAGTTTGTCGTGCCTGCACACCACGTGATGATCGGGTGTGATAAGCTCTCACGTCCATCTACAACGGGTGCAAGCCAGTTTTGCACACGCAGAATACTCGGGTTATACTTGACGAGCCTAGCATATGCAGATATGGCCTCGAACACGGAGACCGAAAGGTCGAGCGTGAATCATATAGTAGATATGATCAACATAAGATGTTCACCATTGAAAACTACTCCATTTCACGTGATGATCGGTTATGGTTTAGTTGATTTGGATCACGTGATCACTTAGATGACTAGAGAGATGTCTATCTAAGTGGGAGTTCTTAAGTAATATGATTAATTGAACTTAAATTTATCATGAACTTAGTCCTGGTAGTATTTTGCAAATCATGTTGTAAGATCAATAGCTCGCGTTGTTGCTTTCATATGTTTTTTTATATGTTCCTAGAGAAAACTGTGTTGAAAAATGTTAGTAGCAATGATGCGGATTTGATCCGTGATCCGAGGTTTATCCTCATCGCTGCAGTAAGAATTATGTCCTTGATGCACCGCTAGGTGACAGACCTATTGCAGGAGCAGATGCAGACGTTATGAACGTTTGGCTAGCTCAATATGATGACTACTTGATAGTTTAAGTGCACCATGCTTAACGGCTTAGAATCGGGACTTCAAAGATGTTTTGAACGTCATGGACCATATGAGATGTTCCAGAGTTGAAGTTAATATTTCAAGCAAATACCGAGTTGAGAGATATGAAGTCTCCAACAAGTTCTATAGCTAAAGATGGAGGAGAATCGCTCAACTAGTGAGCATGTGCTCGATTGTCGGGTACTACAATCGCTTGAATCAAGTGGGAGTTAATCTTCGAGATAAGATAGTGATTGATGAATTCTCTAGTCACCATCACCAAGTTAGTAGAACTTCGTGATGAACTATAGTATGCAAGGGATGATGAAAATGATTCCCGAGTTTTTCATGATGATGAAATCGATGAAGGTAGAAATCAAAGAAGAACATCAAGTGTTGATGGTTAACAAGACCACTAGTTTCAAGAAAAGGGCAAAGGGATAGAAGGGAACTTCAAGAAGAACGGCAAGCAAGTTGCTGCTCAAGTGAAGAAGCCCAAGTCTGGACCTAAGCCTGAGACTAAGTGCTTCTACTGCAAAGGGACTGGTTACTGGAAGCAGAACTACCCCAAGTATTTGGCGGATAAGAAGGATGGCAAAGTAAACAAAGGTATATTTGATATACATGTTATTGATGTGTACTTTACTAGTGTTTATAGCAACCCCTCGGTATTTGGTACTGGTTCAGTTGCTAAGAGTAGTAACTCGAAACGAGAGTTGCAGAATAAACAAAAACTAGTTTAAGGTGAAGTGACGATGTGTGTTGAAAGTAGTTTCAAGATTGATATGATCATCATCGCACACCCTATACTTTCGGGATTAGTGTTGAACCTAAATAAATGTTATTTGGTGTTTGCGCTGAGCATGAATATGATTTGATCATGTTTATTGCAATACGGTTATTCATTTAAGTAAGAGAATAAACTGTTATTCTGCTTACATGAATAAAACCTTATATGGTTACACACCCAATGAAAATGGTTCATTGGATCTCGATCGTAGTGATACACATATTCATAATATTGAAACCAAAGATGCAAAGTTAATAATGATAGTGCAACTTATTTGTGGTAATCGCCGCTTTTGTCATATTGGTGTAAAGCATGAAGAAACTCCATGCCGATGGGATTTTGGAATCACTTGATTATGAATCACTTGATGCTTGCGAACCGTGCCTTTTGGGCAAGATGACTAAAACTCCGTTCTCCGAACAATGGAACAAGCTACCGACTTATTGGAAATAATACATACCGATGTATGCGATCCAATGAGTGTTGATGCTCGTGGCAAGTATCGTTATTTTTCGACCTTCACAAGATGATTTGAGCAGATATGGGTATATCTACTTGATGAAACATAAGTCCGAAATAGTTGAAAGGTTCAAAGAATTTCAGAGTGAAGTGGAAAAATCATCGTAACAAGAAAATAAAGTTTCGTGATCTGATCACGAGACGAATATTTGAGTTACGAGTTTGGTCTTCAATTAAAACAATGTGGAATAGTTTCACAACTCACGCCACCGAACACCATAATGTTATGGTGTGTCCAAACATCGTAACCGCACTTTATTGGATATAGTGCAATCTATGATGTTTCTTACCGATTTACCAATATCGTTTTGGGATCATGCATTAGAGACAACTGCATTCACGTTAAATAGGGCACCATCTAAACCGCTGAGACGACACTATATGAACTGTGGTTTAGCAAGAAACCCAAGTTGTCGTTTCTTAAAGTTTGGAGTTGCGATGCTTATGTGAAAAGTTTCATCCTGATAAGCTCAAACCCAAATCGGAGAAGTGCGTCTTCATAGAATACCCAAAAGAAATTGTTGGGTACACCTTCTATCACAGATCCGAAGGCAAGATATTCGTTGCTTAAGATGGATCCTTTCTAGAGAAGGAGTTTCTCTCAAAAGAAGTGAGTGGGAGGAAAGTAGAACTTGATGAGGTAATCGTACTGCTCCTTATTGAAAGTAGTTCATCACGTAAATCTGTTCTTGTGACTACTATACCAATTAGCGAGGAAGTTAATGATGATGATCATGTAACTTCAGATCAAGTTACTACCGAACCTCGTAGGTAAAACAGAGTGAGATTCGCACCAGTGTGGTACGGTAATCCTGTTCTGGAAGTCGTGTTATTTGACCATGACAAACCTACGAACTATGAAGAAGCGATGGTGAGCCCAGATTCCGCAAAATGGCTTGAGGCCATGAAATCTGAGACGGGATCCATGTATGAGAACAAAGTATGGACTTTGGTGGAGTTGCCCGATGATCGGCAAGCCATATTGTATAAATGGATCTTCAAGAGGAAGACGGACGCTGATAGTAGTGTTACTATCTACAAAGCTAGACTTGTCAAAAAGGGTTTTTGACAAAGTTCAAGATGTTGACTACAATGAGATTTTCTCAAGCGTAGCGATGCTTAAGTCTGTCCGAATCATGTTAGCAATTGCCACAATTTATGAAATTTGGCAAATGGATGTAAAAACTGCATTCTGAATGGGTTTCGGAGGAAGAGTTGTATATGATGCAACCGAAGGTTTTTTCGATCCAAAGGAGCTAACAAAGTGTGCAAGCTCCAATGATCCATCTATGGACTGGTGCAAGCATCTCGAGTTGGAATATACGCTTTGATGAGTTGATCAAAGATATAGTTTATACAGACTTGCGGTGAAGCCCAGATTTACTAGAAAGTGAGTGGGAGCACTACAACATTTCGATAAGTATATGTGAATGACATATTGTAGATCGGAAATAATGTAGAATTATTCTCGCAAAGCATAAAGGAGTGTTTAAAAGGAGTTTTTCAAAGAAAGACCTCGGTCAAGCTGCTTACATATTGAGCATCAAGATCTATAGAGATAGATCAAGACGCTTGATAAGTTTTTTCAATGAGTACATACCTTGACAAGATTTTGAAGTAGTTCAAAATGGAGCAATCAAAGAAAGAGTTCTTGCCTGTGTTACAAGGTGTGAAATTGAGTAAGACTCAAAACCCGACCACGCAGAAGATAGAAAGAGAATGAAAGTCATTCCCTATGCCTTGGCCATAGGTTCTATAAAGTATGCCATGCTGTGTACCGATCTATTGTATACCCTACATCGAGTTTGGCAAGGAGTACAATAGTGATCTAGGAGTAGATCATCGACAATGGTCAAAATTATCCTTAGTGGAATAAGGATATGTTTCTCGATTATGGAAGTGACAAAAGGTTCGTCGTAAAGGGTTACGTCGATGCAAGTTTTGACACCGATCTAGATGACTCTATGTCTTGATCTAGATACATATTGAAAGTGGGAGCAATTAGCTAGAGTAGCTCCGTGCAGAGCATTGTAGACATAGAAAATTGCAAAATACATAACGGATCTGAATTTGAAAGACCCGTTGACTAAGATTGTCTCACAAGCAAAACATGATCACACCTTAGTACTCTTTGGGTGTTAATCACATAGCGATGTGAACTAGATTACTGAATCTAGTAAACCCTTTGGGTGTTGGTCACATGGCGATGTGAACTATGGGTGTTAATCACATGATGATGTGAACTATCGATGTTAATCACATGGTGATGTGATCTAGATTATTGACTCTAGTGCAAGTGGGAGACTGAAGGAAATATGCCCTAGAGGCAATAATAAAGTTATTATTTATTTCCTTATTTCATGATAAATGTTTATCATTCATGCTAGAATTGTATTAAACGGAAACATAATACATGTGTGAATGCATAAACAAACAAACATGTCACTAGTATGCCTCTACTAGACTAGCTTGTTAATCAAAGATGGTTATGTTTCCTAACCATGAACAAAGAGTTGTTATTTGATTAACAAGGTCACATCATTAGTAGAATGATCTCGATTGACATGACCCATTCCATTAGCTTAGCACACGATCGCTTAGTATGTTGCTACCGCTTTTATCCATGACTTATACATGTTCCCGTAACTATGAGATTATGCAACTCCCGTTTACGGAGGAACACTTTGGTGCTACCAAACGTCACAACGAATCGGGTGATTATAAAGGAGTACTACAGGTGTCTCCAAAGGCGATGTTGGGTTGGCGATTTCGAGATTAGGTTTTGTCACTCCGATAGTCGGAGAGGTATCTCTCGGCCCTCTCGGTAATACACATCACTTAAGCCTTGCAAGCATTACAACTAATGAGTTAGCTGTGAGATGATGTATTACGAACGAGTAAAGAGACTTGCCGTAACGAGATTGAACTAGGTATTGGATACCGACGATCGAATCTCGGGCAAGTAACATACCGATGACAAAGGAACAACGATGTTGTTATGCGGTCCGACCGATAAAGATCTTCAGAGAATATGTAGGAACCAATATGGGCATCCAGGTCCCGCTGTTGGTTATTGACCGAGAAATAGTTCTAGGTCATGTCTACATTGTTCTCGAACCGTAGGGTCCGCACGCTTAAGGTTTCGATGGATGCTTATTATGAGTTTATGTATTTTGATGTACCAAGAAGTTCGAGTCCGGATGTGATCACGGACATGACGAGGAGTCTCGAAATGGTCGAGACATAAAGATTGATATATTGGAAGCCTATGTTTGGAGTTCGAATGGTTCGGGTGAAAACAGGAATTTACTGAGTACCGGAGGTTACCGGAACCCCGGGGTAAATGGGCCTCGGTGGGCCTCGAGGGAGAAGAGGAGGGCGGCCAGGGGGGGCGCGCCCCTCCCCAGTCCGAATAGGACAGGAGGGGGGGCGCCCCTTCCTCTTTCCCTCCCCAATCCTATTCCAACTAGGAGGGGGAGTCCTACTCCGGTGGGAGTAGGACTCCTCCGCCGCCCCTTGGGCCGGCCGCACCTCCCTCCCTCCTTTATATACGGGGCAGGGGGCACCCTAGAACACACAAGTTTGATCTACGGATCGTTCCTTAGCCGTGTCGGTGCCCCTCCACCATATTCCACCTCGGTCATATCGTCGCAAAGCTTAGGCGAAGCCCCGCGCCGTAACACATCAAGATCGTCACCACGCCGTCAGGTCGACGGAACTCTCCTCGACACTCGGCTGGATCGAGTACGAGGGACGCCATCGAGCTGTACGTGTGTCAAGAACTCGGGCGCCGGAGTAACGGCGCCGGATCGGTCGGATCGCGAGGAGAACGACGACTACTTCCTCTACGTTGTGATCGCTTCGCCGGGTCTACTAGGTACGAGACAACACTCTTCCTCTCGTTGCTATGCATCACCATGATCTTGCGTGTGCGTAGGAATTTTTTTTTGAAATTACTACGTTCCCCAACATTATATCCAGAAATAACCATCAAAAAGTTTCATAGCGTTTGGACTCCGTTTGTACTGATTTTCCGGAAAACCAAAAACAAGCAAAAAATAGCAACTCCCACTATGCACTAGGTTAATAGGATAGTTCCCAAAAATGATACTCCCTCCTTCCCACTATCTAAGGCGTATTAGTTTCTTTAGAAAATCCCAAAATTTTAGGCGTGTTAGCTTCTCCCGGTGGGACTTTCTCTCTTCTGTACGGTTACCGAGCCATCATGCCACGATTTTCTCTTGTACCGTTAGCGATCTAACCAGCTGCATGGGGTCCACGAGAGATAATTTTGATTCGAGGTGAAAATTGGATGGACCAACCTGATTGTTAGAGAAGAATTAGGAGATCGTGGAGGAGCCATCGCGTCATATAACCGAACGGCTTAGAAACGACTTCCTTGCGCTAATTTTCGTGCAAACAGGTTAGGAGCCTAATATAATGGGAAGGAGGGAGTATAAAATAGCGTGAAAATTCATATAAAGTATCCAAGATCGATAATATAATAACATGAAAAAACAAAAATTATAGATATGTTGGAGACGTATCAACTTCCCCAAGCTTAATTCCTGCTCGTCATCGAGTAGCTAAATGATAAAAATAGAAATTTTGATGTGAAATGCTACCTAACATGTGTATCATGTAATCTCTTTATTGTATTGAAAGTGCTAGTATCGACTAGAGGGGGGGTGAATAGGCGATTTTTATGAAAGTCTTAAAAACTTGGAAGTTTCAAAGACAAACAACAGAAATGACCTAGTTAATATGCAGCGGAAGATAAACTACCATAAGCAAGCCATAGTCAAGTATGCAATGATGTGAAAGTACAGGACTAATAGCAGCTAAGTGGTAAGGATCAGGATGGAAGATAGTATGAAGCCAATCAATAGTAGTAGTCAACCAATGAAGTCAAACAGATACACAGATAGTCAATGACTTCACGAAGACAAACATAAGTAAAGGATGGAAAGGGATAGAACCAGTCGCTTGTTGAAGACACGAGATTTGTTGGACCAGTTCCAGCTGTTGTGACAACGTACGCGTCCGGTTAGGGAGGCTGAGATTTAACTCAAGACCGTGTCTTCACCTTATTCCCTTGAGCTAAGGACACCCGGTCCTCGCCTAATCACTCGTAAGTCTTCAAGGTAGACTTCCAAACCTTCACAGACTTCGCTCACCGCAATCCACAAGTGACTCTTGGATGCTCAGAATGTGACGCCTAACCGGCCGGAGGATTCACAGTCCTCAAGTGTAATAAGTCTTGTGTCACACTGCATGTAAAGACTTGATGATGCCTAACACTCTTTAGCTCTGGGTGTTTGGGCTTTGTCCTCGCAAGGATTTCTCTCTCTCAAATGCTTCGAGGTGGGTTGCTCTCAAACGACAAAAGCTGTGCACAAACTCTAAGCAGCCACCAATTTATGGTGTAGGGAGTGGGCTATTTATAGCCACAAGGCAACCCGACCTGATTTGTCCAAAATGACCCTGGGTCACTAAGGAACTGACACGTGTTCCAACGGTCAGATTTCAAACACACGCGGCAACTTTACTTGGGCTACAAGCAAAGCTGACTCATCTAGCTCTAGATAAGGTTTGCTCTCATTGTCTTCGTCAAGACATAGGATTTGGGTTGAGCATCACTTACCACTCGACTTAGTTCACTTGGACCCTACTTAACAAAGACGGTGGTTCCTATGACTCAACAAAGAAGAAAAGGAAACAACGAAACCACACAGCCTTTGCGCCCATAGTCTTCACGCAATGTCTTCTCATGTCATAGTCTTCAATATGAATATCTTCTCATACCACCATTGTCTTCAATGTCTTCATACATTTTAGGGTCATCTCCGTAGGTAAACCGAATCAATGAGGGACACTACCTGCGTTTTCTGCAATTCTCACAAACGCATTAGTCCTCAACCAACTTTGTCATCAATACTCCAAAACCAACTAGGGGTGGCACTACATGCACTTACAATCTCCCCTTTTGGTGATTGATGACAAACTGGTTGAAGTTTTCAACGGGATAAAGTATGTGAAATTGTAAGGATAGGAATTGTCTTCATAAGTAGCAAGGGCTCCCCTCAAGATGTGCATATAAGTAATTTGCTTTTGGAATGCAAATGCACATGGCAGTTGTACTTGTGGAGATCCACTTCAACTTATGAAGATAATTCATCATGCATGAAATGATATAGCAAGTAGAATGACATGCATAATGAAAAATGGACGTCTGTAGAATGATCTAAGTGCGGAAGTTATCATCGCACATGCGGAATTTATCATCGCATCACATTAAAGCAAATAAGTAGCAGACGGCTTTCAAGTTTAGGTGTTACAACTCAAAGAACCAAATGTTTCAAAAGCAAGAGTTGTAAGCACGAGGCAAAATATAATGCAACCGCCCATATGAACCCGCTTGAAGACTATCAACTCATACGCTTCTCCCCCTTTTGTCAGTAAGGACCAAAAAGGTTTGAAGACATAGAGCATCTACTCATCCTCATGAGTAGGTGAAGCAACAGGGTTATCGTCGTTGGTTGGCGGTGTAGACGAACTTGGTGCAGTGTCGATGCGTGTAGTAGTAGGAGGTGGTGAAGTAGCATCATCTTCATCATCGATCACTGTGGCATTGACGATTGCGCGGAGGAAGAATATTCGAGTCTTCAAGAGATGGAGGCGACGAGGACAGCGATCCATGGAGGAGTGGAGTCAAACCGAATCTTTCATTGAAGCCATCATTGTGAAGATCTCGCTTCAAAGACTAAGTGGTCAAGCTCTTCCATGATCGCAAGCAAGTCTCATGGGCAACAAAGGCATTCTTGGTGGCAAGGTTACTTAATGCGATTGACATCCACCAAGAGGCTTTGCATCCGTCTCTTGAGCCAATAGTGATGCTTATCCTGTTTCGATGAAGGGCCACAAGAAGTTCTCGGTCATTGAGAACGCGAGAACGCTTCCGAGGCCTTTGTGCAATGGTGCTTCGGTGGTTTCAGATGGGTGCTCGATGAGGCGATTTAGTATTTCCAGCCAATGGATAGATTCATGTTGCTGCTTGAACACCTTCAATGGGTTGAGTGAAGCTTTGGTGCTCGGCATTCAAGACAAAGAGGCCTCTTGGTGGGGTCGAGTATATAGCTTCAATCGACATATCAACCTCCGCAAAAGATCGATGATTGCGTAGTAGAGGGCTGATAGTTGATGATGAGTGTCTCTTGATGAGGCGCATGACCCATGGAGCATAAAACTTCAGACCAAAAAGATCAGATCCAGAAGCAGCAAGTTGCCTGATGAAGAATTCTTGAGTATTGAAGCTGATGCCATTGAGAATGTAAAAGACCAAAGTCTTCATAGCTCCTTCAAGCTTGGCCGTTGATGAATGTCCTTTGATAGGCCATAGAGTTCGCCTGATGATATGATATATGGTGCGAGGCGGATACTCAAGGTCTTCAACAAAGAACTCTGCTGGATATTCAGCGTCAGATGGCAAAGGCTTCATCATGCTCAACATCTGGCTCATATTGGGTTCTGGCTTATGGAAGATGCTCTCCAATGCATTGCTGTGTAGCTGACAATCAGGTTCATATAGCTCTCCAGGAGTGGCTAGCCCTGTAAGCTCGATGATGTCAAGAGCTTTGGCTTCATGATGAACATTTCCGATCATCCACTCGAGGACCCATGTCTTGATATCTCTATAATAGCCGTGAATGTGTAGAGTAGCATAGAATTGAAGCAATAGCTCTTCATTCCAGTGTTCTTTGTCTGTCACAAAGTTGAGCGCATCAAAGATCACGAAGCAATCAAGTGCTTCTTCTAAGCACGGCAGTCCAAAGAATGGCTTCAGTGTCAAGGTGCATATGAGGGAAAATGCGCCTTGATCATATAGAATGCAGGAGTAATAGCTTCTTCACGATAGCTCCAGAACCGATCTGATGATATCCTTGGCTTGGAGTAGGGGTTCTTGGCGCTGTCAAAGAAGGTATTGTGTCTTTTGAAGCCATTTGCATTGAAGGAACCTGGTGAGTTTGCAGTACCTGGAAACCTTGGCAGTCTTGGCTTTGGCTTCTGGACCTGAGGCCTATGCTCAACATGATAATCAAATTGAGGTCTAGAGGCAGTAGGCGGAGGTACCAGAATGGGCCATCGGACAGTGGTTAGCTGATCATGACTGTATGCTTGCTCGATTGTATAAGGCCTCGGTGGTATGAACAGAGCAGGGCAACAGTGAGGCTTCAGTCGCACAAACAGTGCTTCAGAGCAGCTTGCCTCATTAGCTTCAGTGCAAGTGGCCTCATTAGCTTCGTGCACAAGGGCCTCATTAGTTTCAGCGCATGGGCCTCATTAGCTTCAGCACACCGTTGGTGTAGGCTCCACATTAGCGCCACCATGACTACGCCATTGGCTTCATTGGCATTGGTGGTGGTAGCTTCAACATTTTCAACCTCCTCTTGATGAACAGGAGGGTCGGCAATCGCACGCTCACATCAGAACAACTTCTTCAATCACCGGGGAGTAGGGACACGACGCCTTCTTGATTTTCCTCGGTGATGCAAATGGAATGTCTTTAGCAGCTTGTGCTTCAGACTGGAGACATTCACAGTTGGAGTGGGTTCGAAAAGACTTGACGTGCAGCATGTGGACGTTGCACTTCTCCTTCTCGAACGCCGACAGAGGGACTTGAGGCCTTTGTCCTTGCGCGGCTGCGAAATGGGCAACGCCTTAGGAGATGGAGTTGGCTGGGCCTCAAAGTCTTCATCTTCTTCTTGCACGGGAGGTGTAGCTTGTTGTTGTTGTTGGGGAGTACTGGGGGAGTCTTGTTGCTGTGGGTGATCAACCCACGATGCATCCTAAGCAATTGGCGTCAGAGGACGACCAATGCTGATGAGTTCGCTGTTCATAAGAACAGGCGATGATACCACGTTGTGTTCAATCTGAGGAAGAACTTCATCATCTTCAACATTGTCATCATGACCAATGTCTTCAGCAATGGTGGGTTCAAATTGCTGAATATCTTTCACTTCATGAGCCTCTCGTGGGAGCAGGCTCATGAACTATCATCCTTCTTTCTTGATGTTCGACACTGTATGAACCATCGAAATGGGTTCAACAACTAAGGGCTCTATGGGAGCAGCCCTAGTCTTCTTGGTCTTGCGCTTCTTCTTGGAGGAGCGCATCGAGGCTTCAGATTCTTCCTCTTTTCGCTTCCTCGGCAGCCCTCGTCTTCTTACTCGCTCAAGCGGTTGTGGTGACCTTTGGCTTCGAGCCACCATGCTACTTGGGAAGATAATGCGAGGGCTTCTTGGCTTGAAGGTGCAGCTGTTCAGCAGAAGCTTCTTCTTTTTCTTTGCAGCCATCCCGGGTCAATGCCAGACGGCCAAGTGACTTGCGGTTCTCAAATTTCATTGTAGGCAAGCACACACTTATCAGCCAAACTCTTCATGCGCTCTCGAGAGCCCTGAGCTTCTTCACGCTTCTTAAGAAAAGCTTCTTTAAGCTAATGCAGCATGACCTTGAAGTTTCTGACGTCTTGAACACTGAGCTTCGCCACATGCTTCTTGAACTGAGCCTTCTCATAATCAATTTTGTTCTTCAGCTCAACGATGCGCTGAGCGAGAGCTAGCTCAGAAGCAATGGCGCCATTGAAGGCGACGCCGAGGCCAATGGGAAGTTGAAAATCTTCAAAGCCGAGATTGGGGGTGCGAACCACTCATCAATGAAGTTGTGGATGATTGCCACATCAAAGAGAGGCAAGTTGTTGAATATTTCCGCTTCTTCCTTGCTCTTGATCAGTTGCTCAAGGGCATCATCAGCAAGATCTTCATCACTGGACAGATCAATGGGTTCTTCGCGCAGAATGGCGGCAGGAGTCAAGGCTTGATCAGTATGCCTGACAAGTTGCTTTTTCTTCTCCGTTCTCTTGGAGACACGGGATTGATCTTCAGACTGCACACTATCTTCAGGAGGTGCAGTGGCCAGTGGCTTCGCACGAGAAGTTTTTGGAGGTGCTGATTTAGAAGCCTTTTGCTTCTTTTGCTTCTGCGGCTTTGGAGGAGGAGCTGGGGCTGCATCGGAGTCAGCATCATTGTCAGAATGATCCACTCTGGCAACCTGGACCAAGATGTAGGTGATGAGGCCATCAAGATTGGAGAAGGGGCCGATGACATTGGGTTCAGCATCACAGGTGAGGGAGTCCTGGACTAGGGGGTGTCCGGATAGCCGGACTATCATCATCGGCCGGACTCCAAGATTATGAAGATACAAGATTGAAGACTTCGTCCCGTGTCCGGATGGGACTTTCCTTGGCGTGGAAGGCAAGCTTGGCGATACGGATATGTAGATCTCCTACCATTGTAACCGACTCTGTGTAACCCTAGCCCTCTTTGGTGTCTATATAAACCGGAGGGTTTTAGTCCATAGGACAAGACAACCATTACAACAATCATACCATAGGCTAGCTTCTAGGGTTTAGCCTCCTTGATCTCGTGGTAGATCCACTCTTGTACTACCCATATCATCAATATCAATCAAGCAGGAGTAGGGTTTTACCTCCATCAAGAGGGCCCAACTCGGGTAAAACATCGTGTCCCTTGTCTCCTGTTACCATCCGCCTAGACGCACAGTTCGGGACCCCCTACCCGAGATCCGCCGGTTTTGACACCGACATTGGTGCTTTCATTGAGAGTTCCTCTATGTCATCACCGATAGGCTTGATGGCTTCTTCAATGAACAACAACGCAGTCCAGGGTGAGACTTTTCTCCCCGGACAGATCTTCGTATTCGGCGGCTTCGCACTGCGGGCCAATTCACTTGGCCATCTGGAGCAGATCGAAAGCTACACCCCTGGCCATCAGGTCAGATTTGGAAGCCTAAACTTCACGGCGGACATCCGCGGAGACTTGATCTTCGATGGATCCGAGCCGCAGCCGAGCATGCCGCACTGTCACGATGGGCATGATCTAACTCGCCACGGACAAGAGCTTGAGGTCAAGATAATCCGCCCGACCCATAGTTCGGAGCCGATCACGCAGATCGAGGACGGGTGGCTGGACACCGCCTCGGGAGCTGCAACCGCTACGGCGATGGAGCCGAATACCGACCTTATCCCCTATAAAGCCCGTGACTCCTAGGTGCCGGACTTCGCCGACCAACCTCCCACCTCCCCGCCAATCGAATCCGATTACGCCGATCATGGAGTTCACCGCTGCGGACATCTTTCAAGACTCACCCTTTGGCGACATCCTAAATTCGCTAAAGCATCTCTCGCTATCGAGAGCCTGGCCGATCTGCGGTCGATGGTTGGGATGCGGACGATGAAGAAATTCAAAGCCCACCCACCACCCACTTTGTAGCCACTGTCGACGATCTAACCGACATGCTAGACTACGACTCCGAAGACATCGATGGTATGGACGATGATGCCGGAGACGATCAAGAACCAGCGCCTACAGGGCACTGGAAGACCACCTCGTCATACGACATATACACGGTGGACACCCCAAAAGATGGGGACGGCGAAGAAGCAGCGGAGGTAGATTCCTTAAAGAAACAACCCAAGCACCAACGTCAGCGGCGCCGCTCTAAATCCCGCCATAGCAAGAATGGAGATTCCGGCACAGGAGATAATAACACCCTAGAAAGTGCCGAAGACAACCCCCTCCAGCAAGATTCAGCGCAGGAGGACGCAGAAGCCAGCCCTCACGAGAGAGCGGCAGACAAAGAGGTCGAGGATGATAATTACATACCTCCCTCCGGAGACGAGGCAAGCCTCGACGACGCATTTAATTCGTCGTGCTCGAGGATCCCGTCGAACAAGAGCTGTTTCAAACGCAGGCTAATGGCCACGGCAAATAGCCTAAAGAAACAAAGCAAGATCGCCTTCAAGCTGATCAAGACCTGCTATCCGGCAGATGGACCGAGGTCCTCGCGTCAAGAGTATGAACTCGAACGCCTCCGTGGTTACCCAAAACGCAAGTTGCTCCCCGATTAGAGGAGGAGGCATACAAACCTTCATCACCAGCAAGATAATACGGCAGACCGACCACCTCGTGGCGCGACAGAGAGGCATCTAGACCTCCACCAGACTGCACTTCGCACCGCCGAAAAGTACGGGTTACGAGGGAACGCTACGGACTTGCGGGATATATTGAGGACAAAGCAAGACAATCCAGATCTATCTATGGATCACGTAGCGCCCACGACCCACGCATTTAATACCGTCGCACGGATACAAAGAACTCCGCCGGGCCGAACACAAACAAACAACACTCTCTTGAGCTACGCCGTGATATTGCTCAATATAGAGGCGCCAGACACCCACTATGCTTCATGACGAAGTAATGGATCATCAAATCCTCAAGGGTTTAAACCCGCCAACATTGAATCCTACGATGGCACAACAGACTCCCGGTTTGGATCGAGGATTATCTCCTTCATATCCATATGGCCCGCGCGACGCATCTCCACGCCATCAAATATCTCCCGCCAAGCTTAAAGGACCAGCTAGGCATTGGCTTAACAGCCTGCCCGCAGAGTCAATTGGGTGTTGGGAGGACATGGAAGCCGATTCCTCGACAACTTCCAGACACATATGTGCGACCACCGACGCCGATGACCTAAGCCACATAATTCAGCAGCAGACGAATCGCCGATAGCTTCGACAAGGTTCTTAACGAAGAAAATCAAATCGCTGACTGTCCGGATGCAGAGGCCCTCGCAGCCTTCAAACATAACATCAGCGATGAGTGGCTGGCCCAGCACCTAGGACAGGAAAAGCCGAAATCCATGGCAGCCCACACATCACTCATGACCCGCTTCATGCGGGAGAGGACAATCGCTAGCTCAAGAAGAACAACCTCAAAAAAATGCTGGCAGTCCGGATACTAAGGACCACAATGGCAGGTCGCATCGAAACAAAAGTAAACGCCGCGTTAACGGCGATATCAATGAAGATACGGCAGTCAACGCCGGATTCAGAGGCTCTAAACCCGGTCAGCGGAAGAAACCATTCAAAAGAACCACTCCGGGTCCGTCCAATTTGGACCGAATACTCGACCGCTCTTGCCAGATACATGGCACCCCCGAAAAGCCAGCTAATCACACCAACAGAGATTGTTGGGTATTCAAGCAGAGCAAGTTAACCGCCAAAAACAACGACAAGGGGCTGCACAATGATGACGAGGAAGAGACCCACCACGAACAAGAGAGGATGAAGGGCTTCCCCACAAGTGCGGACGGTAAACATGATATACGCAACCCATATACCCAAGAGGGAGCGGAAGCGCACTTAGGGACGATATGCGATGGAGCCAGCCGCCTCAAGTTCAATCCATGGTCCTCTTGCCCGATCACTTTCGATCAAGAGACCACCCCACCAAGATCCGCTTATGGCGGATTCGCCGCATTGGTTTTAGACCCAATCGCCGATGGATTTCACCTCACGAGTCCCGATGGATGGCGGCAGCAGCCTGAACCTCGCTTTATCGATACAAGGCGCAAGATGGGCATAGACCCTCAAGGATCAAACCTACAAAGACGACCTTCAAAGGCGCCATACCAGGTGTTGAGGCCAATTGTGCGTGCTCACCACACCGAAGTGGTCTTCGATCCCGGATAATTTCCAAGCGAGGAGTTAATCTTCGACATAGTCCCGCTCGCAGTGGCTATCACGCTCTACTCGGACGAACCGCTTCAGAAAGTTCAACGCGTGCCGCATTATGCATACCTCAAGCTCAAGATGCCAGCCCTCATGGAGTCATCACGGTCAACGGAAATACGGAACGCTCCCTCCGAACGGAGGAACACACCATGCTCTCGCGCGTAATACTGAGCAGCCTTTTAAGGCAATTTTCGAGCCCGGCCGTTAAATGACCGGACACGGCCAAACGCGCCCGAAGCAACATCAATCAAGACTACCTGGCACATTCCGAGCACGCGTAGCAATGCGGCCCCAACCCCAGCCCTCGCATGATGGCAAGACCAGCTCTCCGTGTACATCATCACGCTCTGGAGATACCATGGGAATAGGGGGAGGGGCACGACCACAACAGGCCCAGAGTGCGGCTCAACCACACCAGGGGCTCCCAAGTGTGTCACTCTTTTTATTTTTTATTTTTCTTCTTTTTATACACAGGACTCGCTCACTGTGAGGCCCCGTCCGCGGTGAACCCGCTGAACTCACGATGCAACAAACTGTGGAGGGACAAAGGCTGCGATTTAACACTCGTGTGGTCTCCATTATGAGCATTAAATTTGTTAAATACATCAGTCCCGCAGCCCACCCCTCGAGGGGGACATGTTTAATTAGTCCAATCCTCGCCATCAAGACTATTTATATCGCTCGCACTCATAGCGTAATTCCTTGAATAAACAATGCAACACTTTTGCCTATAATTGCATTACCTGTTTTACATATATGTTCATTAATGACATCTCACACCAGATATTTTGGTACGGCCGAATACACCAGGGCTTATGTTCCCGTGATTATGGTGTGATAAGCTCAACACTTTCACAAGTGCGGCACCGAACTTATAGCATTATATGCATCGGCTCAATCATGTCTTGGGTCAATAGTTGGGTTTGCCCGGCCCCATGTTTTGGTACCTTACGCCTGTTCCGTCGGCTAAGGTAGCTTGGGAGAACCACCGCGATTGTGCCCGGCTGAGCTGGGCGAGCGCCTCGAGGAGAAAGCTAAACCGATTTGTCATGATAAGGCGAGAGACTGGTCGCTGTTCGAGAGGTCTTTTGAGTCCCTAAAGACTTATGCCGCTTAGAGCGAGGAACCGGATAGTGTCCGCCCAGCGTGATAGCGCCCGAACTCGGTCTTCCGAATACTAGGGGCTTCACCAAATTTAAAATTATAGAATTCTATGGCTAAGTGAGAGTGTTCAAGCATTATAAGTCCGGTTGCCTTGTTCGCTGTGTTGAGCGCCTCCCTAGATGGACCCAAAAATGGGAACAAGAGTGCTCAAGTTTATCCCGAACACCCCAACACTCGTAGCATGGGGGCTGAAGCCGACGACTTGCCATCTCTCAGATTTAATAAACGGCCGCACATAAGGTAATATTTTTAAATCAATAAGCGTTTCTTAGCGCATATGAACAAAGTTTTCAGCGCACAGGATACCATATTGCGAGTTTACTCAATAATTACATCTTTGGGGCACTCATCCGCAATCTTGCGGGCACCCTTCAGACACTCTTATAGTACATTTCGGCATACGATACTCCTTGCTCGCCGGGCGGCGCGTCTGTGATAAGCCTCTCAAAGATCCAGCCTGCCCCAGTGCACCTTTGCGCAGTAAGGGCCCGACGGCACCTTCAATGCAGCGGAGCGCTTGATGACTTCCACCCAGGCACGATCCACCAACCGCCAAGACGAGGCCGAAGTAGCTCCTGTGCCTGGCCTCTCCGTGCCCACCGGACTATGAGGCACTTCATGGCCTACTCGGCTACCTTAGGAGCTCGACCACTGCTTTAGCTGGTCACTAGGGGGCACTGGTGTCCGCCTCAGCAGATCGAGACCATAAGACCTTCTCCGTTGAGCTCCCCTCCTCGGCCCGGTAGAATGCGGCGGCATCGGACACGCTGCAAGGCAGATCTGCAAGCACCCCTGGAGAGCTCCGAATTCGGGTAAGTAATAGGTAATTTACATTCACATGCTTGCTTTGCATGAAAAATGCCTTACCCGCCGCTATTTTCTCACTTCCTCAATCTCCTGGAGGGCCTTATGGGCCTTGCCTTAGCGGCTTTGGCACTTTCAAGAGCCGAGGCAAGCTCAGACTCTCGAGTCTTCGAGTCACGCTCCAAACTCTCATGCTTTTCCATGAGAGCTCGAGCTCTTGCCGCACCTCTCGCCACCGCGCCTCGCTTCTCTCGCTCTGCTGCCTGCGGGTCAAGATTATGCTTGGCGCGGACACGGCCTCCTTCAGGTTGCCACCTCGCTCGCGGGCCCCGCAGCACTCCACGCTATCGTTGTTATTTCCATTACAACCAAAATCCTTTTCTGTAAGGTACAACTTTAAAGGTGGTGTTACTCACCTTCTTTGTCCTCGAGCTGCTTCTTGGCAAGGCCGAGCTCTTGCTCGGACCGCTCGAGGTCCTACTTCAACGCACCGACCTCCACAACAAGGCGGCAGAGGTTACAAGCAGCCTCGCAAACCCATATTGACATAATTTTTAGCACTCATGCGTATATCTTTTTAAAGATCCTCAATCCGATTTTTCTTCCCGAACACCGAACCAAGCATCAGGGGCTACTGTCTATGCGGTACTACATTACATATTTTAAACTCTTTACCTCAAAGCCTGTTAAAAGGCTACTGCAGGCTTCGGTCATCCCGCTCTTGGCAAGCTGAACCTTCTGAATCACCGCACTCATGATAGTGCGGTGTTCTTCCTCGATGGAAGCGCTGTTGAGGGCCTCCAACAAGTTGTCCGGCGCCTTTGGTTGGACGGAGGCCTCCGGCGTCACGGTTTTGCCCTTCTTGCGAAGGGGCCGCCTGCCGGACTCCGGAACCACTGCGGGTTCCGGCATGGAGTCCGGCGCAAAGTCCGGGAGGCTGCCTTGTGGCACCTTCGAGCCTCCTCCCGATGGGTCCTTCCTCGATCCCACTCGGCATCCTCGGCGTCGCGAGGGTGGAGGCGTCGGGATGGAATCTACATCCGACTGAGCCAACGACCCGCTCGATGAAGCAGGGAGATCATCATCGGCCGGACTACAGGTAGTGTGCGGCATTAGAAGGACACTATGTCACACAAAAGAGAAATTATAAATCATTCAGGAATCTGGATACTTACGATCTTGCCGGAGGCCTGGCCCTTGATGGCCACTCTTCGTCGCCAACGTTGGCGTTGGCAGAGCTGTCCGGGGGAATAGTCCTTCCCCTCTTGGACCCTTCAGCCTCCCCCGCTGGGGAAGCCTTCCTCTTCCTCTCTCCTCCTCCGGGAGAGAGTCCTCTTCTCCTCCTCGTCTTCGGGAGGAGTCCGCTCGAGCCATCGGACGATGAGTCCGATATCACTCGGCACCGGAACTTCTTCGAGTTCCCGTGGCCTTCTTTTGGCCTTCTTCTCCGCACCACATAAAGTGCAGGACCAGCAGCCCGCTAAGCAAGGCCCGCTGGTCTTCGGGAAGGGAGCCGACACCTACTTGTCCGGACGCCCTCTGCCAGTCCTGTCAAAGGCATTGGGAGTTTCAAATCCCGCATAGAATTAAACTATGAAAGAAAATAAATGTCCCATAGAGGATAACAAAGCTTACCTCGCCGGCCGGGCGCTTGGTGCTGAATCCGCGGTCTTCCGTCACGGATGCGGGGGCTTCTCCGCCCTTGAACAACACCCTCCAGGCAGCTTCGTACGTCGTGTCGAAGAGCCTGCTCAAGGCCTGCCGGATCGAACTCCCACAAATTGAAGGTCCGTTGTTGGCAGGGGAGAATCCGGCAGACGAGCATGACCTGGATCACGTTGACAAGCTTGAGCTTCTTGTTCACCAAGGTCTGGAGACAGGACTGGAGTCCGGTCAGCTCCTCCGAACTGCCCCATAGCAAGCCCTTCTTTTTCCAGGAGGTGAGCTGCATAGGGGCACCAGATCTGAACTCGGGGGCCGCTGCCCATTTAGGGTCCCGCGGCTCGGTGATATAGAACCACCCCGATTGCCACCCTTTGATGGTTTCCACAAAGGCGCCCTCGAGCCAGAGGACGTTGGGCATCTTGCCCACCATGGCGCCCAAGACTCGCTTGAACGCCTTCACTACCTTCGGCTTGACATTGAAGGTCTTGAGCCACAAGCCGAAGTGGGGCTGGATGCAGAGGAAGGCCTCGCACACGACGATAAACGCTGAGATGTTGAGGATGAAGTTTGGCGCCAGATCATGGAAGTCCAGGCCGTAGTAGAACATGAGCCCCCGGACGAAGGGATGAAGTGGGAAGCCCAGTCCACGGAGGAAGTGGCGAAGGAACACGACCCTCTCATGGGGCCTGGGGTGGGGATGAGCTGCCCCTCGTCAGGCAGCCGGTGCGCGATGTCACTAGAAAGGTATCCGGCGCCGCGCAACTTTTCGATGTGCCCCTCCGTGACTGAGGAGGCCAACCACTTGCCTCCCGCTCCGGACATGGTTGGAGAAGGTTGAGGCGAGATGTGCGAACTTGGGCGTTGGAGCTCGAGTGCGCGGAGATCGATAAGCAAATGAGGAAGAAGGCGTAGGTAAAAAAGGTGGATCCTTATCCCCTTATATATGGGCGGATGAAGACTATGCGTCCCCACCAGCCCTGTAAAACTCGCTTACCTCCCAAGCGCCACCATCAATGGCGCGGTTGGGTTACCCACATCCGTATTGATGGGAATCCCGGAATAAGGGGAACACGATCTCTGCTTCGACAAGACGTTCCAAGGAAACCGCTTCGCTAAACGCTACCGAGGTGGTATAATAAAAACGATTCCAAATAAAGGCTTGGTGGTTGTATGACGTCATGCCACAAAATACGCCACAGATTGAACTTGTGTACATATTATTCTCTACGATGGTATGTGGAATTTATTTTGCGAGCCGGACACTATCCTCGGTGTTCACAATCTTCTATGAATTATTCGAGGAGGAACCCGCCTTGCAATGCCGAACATTATGCGCTACCGGACTCATCGTCATTGAAGCCTGGTTCAGGGGGCTACCGAGGAGTCTCGACTAGGGGTGTCCGGATAGCCGGACTATCATCATCGGCCGACTCCAAGACTATGAAGATACAAGATTGAAGACTTCGTCCCGTGTCCGGATGGGACTTTCCTTGGCGTGGAAGGCAAGCTTGGCGATACGGATATGTAGATCTCCTACCATTGTAACCGACTCTGTAACCCTAGCCCTCTCCGGTGTCTATATAAACCGGAGGGTTTTAGTCCGTAGGACAAGACAACCATTACAACAATCATACCATAGGCTAGCTTCTAGGGTTTAGCCTCCTTGATCTCGTGATAGATCCACTCTTGTACTACCCATATCATCAATATCAATCAAGCAGGAGTAGGGTTTTACCTCCATCGAGAGGGCCCGAACCTGGGTAAAAACATCGTGTCCCTTGTCTCCTATTACCATCTGCCTAGACGCACAGTTCGGGACCCCCTACCCGAGATCCGCCGGTTTTGACACTGACAACGGGAGCCGTCAGCACGAGGAGCAGAGGGACCTGGGTTGAAGTCTAATCCCAATGACTTCTTGTTTTCCTTGGTCGAAGCCTGAGCGAATTGAAGGTTGCGATTGAAGAGAGCATCGTCACGACACCAGAGTAATGATGTGGGATCGGTGTTCTCAGGCTGAGGTCCACGGACCATGCAGGGATAGAAGCCTTGCGCAATAGCTTCAGCTCTGTTCTTGGGTTGAAGGCCTCGATAGAGAATATCACCCCAAGGTCTCTTGATAGCATTCTTCTATGCATATTCCTTGGTTACAAACTTGTACTTGAACCATTCTTCAGCCCAATAGCGCCGAATCCATTGGATTCGTGTCTTCTGTTGATGATAAGTTTCTTCAGATCTGCCTTGTAGAGTTCTCGCTAGGTCATCGTGCGATCTTTGGATGTTCCTTCTACGCTGTCCGCCACCCTTCCTTGTTGATTTTTCTCGCAGCCATGAACTTCAAACTGAATGGCTTCAATACGCTCAAAGGCTTCAGAGACTTACGCTTGCTGGTCAAGCAGAACTGCTTCAGGAGAATTGATATGATGTCGTAAGTATTCTCGCAAACGAATGCAGACTATGAGAACCAAGGGATTCTCCCACGGACATGTACCTGTGACAGCATTATAGATGCGAGGGAAGGGGAAGAGGTCATATGCATTCTCAGAAGATTTTGAAGAAAAATGAGTTTGAAGACATTGACCTCATGATGCGAAGACATTCACTTATATAGGTGAGTTGGTTCCAGATTTGTACCAATCCATGAATAAGTACAAGTGAGGAATCAAATTAGACAGGGAATCTAAGTGAATTGACTAGGCAGTATGAGATGCAGATAGAATAGATCTAACATGGAATAGGAAGAAACTACTTTCGGTAAACAGGATGAATCTTGAAGATAAAAAAGGTGATAAAAATAGAGTTATAATTACCGCACGAAGAACTGCCAGATGGGATGAATAGGAGACCGAGCAGTTCAGCCCACCATGCCCTAACTTGGCGACGGGGGACACCTACGGCGACGGCGAAGAGGACGATGTCCACGGCCGGCGTGAGGACGGCGTCGGAGAAGTCGCGGCAGCTAAGCGCTTCGTCGCCGGCGTCGTCGAGAGCTAGCGGTGGCGCTAGGGTTTTGACGGAGGTGGAGAGGTGGAAGAAGGATTTCTTTACCGCAGGGGACAAGTATTTATAAGTAGGTGAGCGGCACATCGCAATTACGCTGGTGCCCCTGGCGGTTCACATCTGAGGGGCACGTGGCAAGCATGCAACATACTCAGAGTTGTCCCACGTTCCCACGCCCGCCAGGCATGTCGGTGAGTTGTTCCGGCTTCTCTGGATTTCAACAATAAAGATAAGTCATTTAAAACAGATTTAATGTTTGTCGCTTTGCCTTCTGCTGACTAGGACACAGAGAAGACATTCGACAGTTTCAATAGAATGCATATGATTTGGACAGATAGAGTTTGAGATAGAAAGCATAGAGAGGTTAGGGTCCAATCACATTCACTTAGTTCAAAAGATCCAACTTGAAGACATAGCTATAAGTGAATGCTGTAGAGGACAGAACACTAGTATACATACACACACACAGATATATATATATATATATATATATATATATATATATATATATATATGTCAGAAAGCAATCAAATCATCATAGTGTAGGAAATCATGAAGATAAATTGAAACTGAAGACAAACCAAATGCGAAGTCATTGCAATATAACGCCATGAGTGAAACACTTCAAACAGAGAAATTTGGTGGTGGCGTTGCCCACCGTATAGGAAGTATTACACCCAGACACGGCGCACAAATATCGTGGTGCTCCGAAGTTAAATTCCATGTTAATGTATTCACACTCAGAGTGTAAATCTTCATTGATTGAAGATATACATTACTTTGTGTGTTGCACATCTAAGTCATCAACATGCATAAGTGTTAGGATGTGTGCCTGATCACATGACATTAGAGGATTCCAAGATATTTAGCTCACACCGTAACTTGCAAAACCTTTTCTCATCCAAGGGCTTTGTGAAGATATCTGCCAGTTGCTCTTCAATGTTGACGTGAATGATATCAATATCTTTCTTCATGACATGATCTCTGAGAAAGTGATGACGAATTTCAATGTGCTTTGTCTTCGAAAGTCTTTGGACTGGATTGTTGGCTATCTTGATGGCACTTTCGTTGTCGCAGAATAGAGGTACTTGTTTCAGGTTGATGCCATAGTCCTTGAGAGTTTGCTTCATCCATAGAAGCCGAGCACAACAGATCCAAAGACAATGTATTCAGATTCAGCAGGTTGAGAGTGATACACAATTCGCTTCTTTGAAGACCAATGACAAGTGATCGACCAAGAAAGTGACATGTGCACGATGTAGACTTGCGATCCACTTTGTCACCAGCATAATTAGCATCCGAGAATCCAACCAAATCAAATTTTGAGCCCTTGGGATACCATAATCCGAGTGTTGGGGTGTAAGCCAAATATCGAAGAATTCGCTTCACAACTAAGTGATGCGATTCCTTTGGTGCCGCTTGGAATCGAGCACACATGCAAACACTAAGCATAATATCTGGCCTAGATGCACATAGATAAAGTAAAGAACCAATCATGGAGCGGTATACCTTTTGATCGAACTCTTTATCATTGTTGTCAGGACCAAGATGGTGTTTGGCTGGCATTGGCATCGTGTAGCCTTTGCAGTCTTCCATTCCAAACTTCTTCAGGCAATCTTTGAGGTATTTTTCTTGAGATATGAAGATGCCATTTCTTTGCTAACGAATTTGAAGACCAAGGAAGAACTTCAGCTCACCCATCATGGACATCTGATATTGCTCTTGCATCATGTACCCAAACTCATCAAGATATTTCGGTTGGTGCAACCAAGATTATGTCATCCACATATATTTGGCACACAAACAGTTCACCATCATATGTCTTCGTGAAGAGTGTGGGATCGAGGATCTGGTTTGAAGCCTTTGCTCTTCGTGAAGTCTTTGATCGTATCATACCATGCATGAGGAGCTTGTTTGAGGCCATACAAATTGCTTTGTTTAGCTTGTACACCATACCGGGATGTTTTGGATCTTCAAAGCCGTGGTTGAGCGACATATACTTCTTCTTCAATCTTGCCATTGAGAAATGCACTCTTCACATCCATTTGATATAGCAATATGTTGTGATGATTAGCGTAGGCTAGCAGTATGCAAATAGCTTCAAGCCTAGCAACAGGATCAAATGTTTCATCGAAGTCAATTCCTTCAACTTGAGTATATCCTTGAGCCACAAGACGTGCTTTGTTTCTGACGACTTGACCATGCTCATCTTGCTTGTTTCGATATATCCATTCTATTCCAATAATGTTATGCTTGCGAGGGTCAGGTCGCTTGACAAGTTCCCAAACATTATTCAGCTTGAACTATTGAAGTTCTTCTTGCATGGCTTGAATCCATTCAGGTTCCATAAAAGCTTCAACAACTTTCTTGGGTTCTGATATTGACACAAATGAAAAGTGCCCGCAGAAATTTGCTAACTGTGTTGCTCTTGAGCGAGTCAGTGGACCAGGTGCATTGATGCTGTCAATTATCTTTTCTATCTGTACTTCATTTGCAACACGAGGATGAACAGGACAAAGACTTTGCTCTTGCTGATCATTGTCATCATTGGAAGGATTGTCTTTGGTCTGAGCATTGTCTTCAGGTTGGTTAGGTGCAGAAATGATAAGTTCCTCTTCAGGCTGTGCCTCAGAAGCCATGATTTCACCAGTTCCCATCAGCTTGATAGATTCGCTTGGAGGAGCTTCATCTAGTGTGTTTGGCAGAATCTCTCTCTGTGAACCATTGGTTTCATCAAATTTCACATCCACAGTTTCGACGATTTTGCAGAGATAGAGGTTGAAGACTGTGTAGGAATGTGAGTCCTTTCCATAGCCAAGCATGAAGCCTTCGTGAGCCTTAGGTGCAAATTTTGACTTGTGATGGGGATCCTTGATCCAGCACCTAGCACTAAATACTCTGAAGTAACTGACGTTTGGCTTCTTGCCAGTAAGGAGCTCTTAGGATGTTTTGTTCAGAAGCTTATGGATGTAGACACGGTTGATGATGTGACATGCTGTATCAATAGCTTCAGGCCAGAACTTTCTTGGTGTCTTGTATTCATCTAGCATTGTTCGAGCCATCTCAATGAGAGTTCTATTCTTGCGTTCAACGATGCCATTTTGCTGAGGTGTGTATGGAGCAGAGAACTCATGAGTGATTCCCATTGTATCCAGATAAAGATCAGGTCCGATGTTCTTGAATTCAGTGCCATTGTCACTTCTGATATGCTTAATCTTCAGACCATAATTGTTCATTGCTCGATTGGCGAAGCGCCTGAAGACATCTTGCACTTCAGTCTTGTAAAGAATTATATGAACCCATGTGTATCTTGAGTAGTCATCAGCAATGACAAAGCAATGGAGACATGCAGCTGTTGTGAGGGTGGAGTAGTGAGTAGGTCCAAATAAGTCCATGTGTAACAGCTCGAAGGGTTGAGATGTTGTCATGATTGTGTTCGAGGGGTGTTTTGCCCTTGTCATCTTTCCAGCTTCATAGGCACCACACAGATGATCCTTCTTGAATTTGACATCTTCGATGCCTATGACATGATTCTTCTTGATGAGTGAGTGTAAGTTCCTCATGCCAGCATGTCCTAGCCTTTGATGCCAAAGCCAGCATTCTGAAGCTTTTGTGAGAAGACATACGGCAAGCTGTGGACCTGCTGAGAAATCTACCATGTATAGATCATCTTTTCAATACCCTTCAAAGACTAGAGACTTGTCAGATTCCATTAGTACAAGGCAACGATATTTTCCGAATATCACAATCATGTTCAAGTCACAAAGCATTGAGACAGACATTAAGTTGAAACCAAGGGATTCAACAAGCATCACTTTATCCATGTGTTGATCCTTTGAGATTGCAACTCTACCTAGACCCAATACCTTGCTTTTACCAAAGGTCAACCAAATGTGATGTGACTCTTGTCTGATGGACGTAAGGTTGAGTCCATGAGAAGACTTCGATCACCAGTCATATGATTAGTGCATCCACTGTCCATTATCCATTCCGAAGCTTTTGTTGATGTACCCTACAGTGCAGTTAGGAGGATAGGCTTCACAAGAGTGTTGTGAAGCATAAGCATTTGACACATATAGGGATTGTCACAACTTATATCAAAGTTAGGACATATAGTATGACTAATAAGCAATTCAGATGTGAAGTATATGGAATGACATTTTATCATGCATCCTGAATGTGTTTTAGGTCCCCAGCAATAGTATCGGACGCCATTGATTGCTGGCTGGAGACCGTTTTCTGCAAAAGAGAGTTAGTTCTTCTTTGCCACCCACATCTTCAGGGGTGGCTTAGAAGCAATGAGTCTAAGTGCAACATCTGAGAATTTTGGCTTTGGAGCCCTAGCAAATAGCCTTGCAGGAGATGAATGATACTCATGTGAATAAGAAGAAAAGTTCTTGGTCCTATGAACATAGCGGTTCGAAGATACATGCTCATATTCATAAGTCTGAGCATGATTTCTCTGCAAAACATTGGCGTTAGGGTGATTCAGGTGAGTCCTGTATCTGTATGAAGCCTTTGGACCATATGAAGCTATAGGTCTGGGGTTTGTCTTCTTCTCAGTGGTGTCATGATGACATTCACAAGAAGATTCTCAATGTACTGCTTAGGTACCCAGATCTTCTTCATAGGTGGTCCATTCCTGCAGATTAGTACCAATGTACACGGCAAAACTTCACCATTCGATTCTTGAACAACTTATAGTTTGCATCAAAGGATTCATCAATGATAATAGGATTAGCACAGGTAAAGCCAGATAAAGTGGATGGATCTATGAAGGTTCCTTTGCAGCAACCCATGTGGTTTTGGGGTACCGCTCAAAGCTTCCAAAGACGAGCCATCAACATTCATTTTCCTTTCAACCCAACACCCTCTTTCCTAGGGTTTTGGTTCAGAATCTGCTTTTGAGGACATCGCAGAGTGTCGATGTCCTTCAAACTTTTGTACATCCTCGTTTCAAGCAATGTCTTCAACATAGCATTTTCATCGAGAATAGCGGTGGTATCCTCCGCAGAGGGGTTAGTAACCACATCAAGAGGTGAAGACAATGAAACAAGAGCAGCGAAGTGGAACATTCAAGAAGCAGATGTAGCGTTATCACGCCAATGCATTTTAGACATGGTGGTTCAAATCCATCCTGTGTAACGCTGATTTGTTGAGCAAGTAATGAATCATGCTCCTTCTGAAGATCTTCATAATCCACTCTTATCTTTTCAAGGTCTAGCTTTCTTTGAAGACATTCAGAAGAAAGCTTCTCATGATCAGACAAGAGAGCATTATGTTGATCTTGAAGGGCGTCAAACTTGGCATGAAGTCTCTGAAGACTATCAGCCAAAGCTTTTGACTGATCCATTTCTTCACCCAACATATCATCGCTCTTACTAAGCATGTCTTGAACCTTGTCGGTGTCAAAACCGGCGGATCTCGGGTAGGGGGTCCTGAACTGTGCGTCTAGGCGGATGGTAACAGGAGACAAGGGACACGATGTTTTACCCAGGTTCGGGCCCTCTTGATGGAGGTAAAATCCTACGTCCTGCTTGATTAATATTGATGATGTGTATTACAAGAGTGGATCTACCATGAGATCGAGGAGGCTAAACCCTAGAAGCTAGCCTATGGTATGATTGTTGTAATGGTTGTTGTGTCCTACGGACTAAAACCCTCCGGTTTATATAGACACCGGAGAGGGCTAGGGTTACAGAGTCGGTTACAATGGTAGGAGATCTACATATCCGATCGCCAAGCTTGCCTTCCACACCAAGGAAAGTCCCATCCGGACACGGACGGAGTCTTCAATCTTGTATCTTCATAGTTTTGGAGTCCCGGACGATGATAGTCCGCTGTCCGGACACCCCTAGTCCAGACTCCTCAAGAGTCCCTGAACACGGCTTCAATGACGATGAGTCCGGGCGCATAATGTTCGGCATTGCAAGGCGGGTTCCTCCTCCGAATAATCCATAGAAGATTGTGAACACCAGGATAGTGTCCGCTCGCAAAATAATTTCCACATTCCACCGAGAGAGAATCATGTACATGAGTTCAATCACGACGATCTTGTAACGTGACGCCACGCCACTACCAAGCCTTTACTTGAATCATTTTTATTACACCACCTCGGTGCATTTAGCGGCGGTTCCTTGGCACGCCTTGTCAAAGAGATCGTGGTCCCTTATTCCGGATCCTCATCAATACGGACGTGGGTAACCCAACGCGCCATTGATGGTGGCGCTTTGGGAGATAAGCGAGTTTTACCGGGCGGTGGGGACGATAGTCTTCGTCCGCCTATATATAAGGGATAAGGATCTGCCTTTTACCACGCCTTCTTCCTCCTTTGCTTATCCATCTCACAAGACTCGAGCTCCAGCGCCCAAGTCCGCAAGATCTCGCCTCAACCTTCTCCAACCATGTCCGGAGCGGAGGTAAATGGTTGGCCTCCACCGCTAAGGAGGAGCATATCGCCAAAGCGCGCAGCGCGGATACCTTTCGGCGACATCACAGACCGGCCGCCCGACAAGGGCAGCTCATCCCCACCCCCAGGCCCCATGAGAGGGTCGTATTTCCCCACTTCCTCCATGGATTGGGCTTTCCACTTCACCCCTTTGTCGGGGCTCATGTTCTACTACGGCCTGGATTTCCATGATCTGGCGCCAACTTCATCCTCAACATCTCGGCGTTCATCGTCGTGTGCGAGGCCTTCCTCGCATCCAGCCCCACTTCGCTTGGCTCAAGACCTTCAATGTCAAGTCAAGGTAGTGAAGGGCACGCAGCAGAGTGCGGAGGCGCCATGTTGGGCAAGATGCCCAACGCCCTCTCGTTCGAGGGGCCTTCATGGAGTCCGCCAAAGGGTGGCGATCGGGGTGGTTCTACATCACCGAGCCGTGCGGCCCCTACGTGGGGCGGCCCCGAAGTTCAGATCTGGTATCCTGTGCAGCTCACCTCCGGAAAGAGAAGGGCTTGCTATGGGGTAGTTCAAAGGAGTCGACGGGACTCCAAGCTGTATCCGAAAAGTGGTGAACAAGAAGCTCAGCTTGTTAATGTGGTCCAAGTCATGCTCGCCCACGGATTCTCCCATGCCAAACGGGCATTCAACCTGTGGAGTTCGATCCAGACACAGACCAGGCGTTGAGCGGGCTCTTGACCACGACATCTGAAAGGCGCTGGAGGGTGCTGTTTAAGGGCGCTGAAGCCCCCGCATCTACGACGGAAGATCGCAGATTTCACTCGCAGCGTCCAGCTGACGAGGCAAGTGATTCTACCCCTTTATGGGACACTTGTTGTTAATAGTTCGACTCTAAGCGGGTTTCAATCTCCTTTTTCCTTTGACAGGACTGGATGAAGAAGGCCGAGCAACTCATCTGCCCGGCTCCCATGCCAGAAAACCCAGTGGACGCCCGTCTAGCGGGGCTGCTGGTTCCGGCACCACATGTGGTGCCGGAGAAGAAGGCCAAGAAGGTGGCCATGGGTACTCGAAAGAGTTCCCGTTTTCAGGTGTCCGACGACTCCGAGGCGGATTCCTCCCCCGAAGATGAGGAGGAGGAAGAAGACTCTCTCCCAGGAGGAGAGAGAAGAGGAAGGCCTCCCGGCGGGAGGCCGAAGGGTCCAAGAGGGGAAGAACTATTCCCCTGGACAGCTCCGCCAACACCAACGTTGGCGATGAAGAGTGGCCTTCAAGGGCCAGGCCTCCGGCGAGATCGTAAGTATCCGGATTCCCGAATGATTCATAATTTCTTATGTGTCGATAGTGTCCTTCTAACGCCAAGATACGCCTACAGATCCCGCCGACGATGATCTCCCGCTTGCCGTCGCGGGTCGTTGGCTCCGTCGGATGTGGATTCCATCCCGACTGCCTCCACCCCTCACGCCGCTGAGGACGCCGAGGTAGGATCCCAGGAAGGGACCCATCAGGAGGAGGCTCCGGAGGCGCCACAAGGCAGCCTCCCGAACTTTGCGTCAGACTCCACACCGGAACCCGCAGTGGTTCCGGAGCCCGGCAGGCGGCCCCTTCGCAAGAAGGGCAAGACCGTGACACCGGTGGCCCCCGTCCAACCAGAGGCACCGGACAACTTGGTGGAGGCGCTCAAAGGCGCTTCCATCGAGGAAGGACACCGCACTATCATGAGTGCGGTGATTCAGAAGGTTCAGCTTGCCAAGAGCAGGCTGACCGAAGCCTGCAGCAGCCTTCTAACAGGCTTTGAGGTAAGAAGTTAAAATTATGTGATGTAATACTGCATAGACAGTAGCCCCTGATGCTCGGTTCGGTGTTCCGAAAGAAAATCCGGACTGAGGATCTAAAAAGATATACGCAGGGTTGCTAAAAATTATGTCAATATGGGTTTGCAAGCTGCGCTGCTGACCTCTGCCGCACTGACTGCGGAGGTCGGTGCAATGAAGCAAGATCTCGAGCGGTCCCAGCAAGAGCTCGGCCGTGCCAAGAAGCAGCTCGAGGACAAAGAAGGTGAGTAACACCACTTTGAATATTTACCTTATAGAAAAGGATTTAGGTTGCAATAGAAATAACAAGGATAACGTGTGTACTGCAGGGGCCACGAACGAGGTAGCAACCCTGAAGGAGGCTGTGTCCGCGGCCGAACGCAATGCGGCCGCGGAACGGGCAGAGCGAGAGAAGCAGGAGGCGTGGGTGGCGGAAGTGCGGCAAGAGCTCCTGGCTCTCATGGAAAAGCATGAGAGTTTGGAGCGCGACTCAAAGACTCGAGAGTCCGAGCTGGCCTCGGCTCTCGAAAGTGCCAAAGTCGCCAAGGCAGAGGCCCATAAGGCCCTTCAGGAGGTTGAGGATGTGAAGAAAATAGCGGCGGCTAAGGCATTTTTCATGCAAAGCAAGCATGTTAATGTAAACTACCTGACACTTACCCGAATTCGGAGCTCTCCAGGGGCGTTTGCAGATCTGCCTTGCAGTGTATCCGATGCCGCCGGATTCTACCATGGTGAGGAGGGGAGCTCAACGGAGAAGGTCTTCTGGTCTCAGTATGCTGAGGCCGGCCTTCCGGTGCCCCCTAGCGACCAGCTGAAGCAGCTGGTCGAGCTCCACAAGGTAGCCGAGCAGGCCATGAAGGGCCTCATAGTCCGGCTGTGGCCTGGAGAGGCCATGCCTGGGAGCTACTTCGGCCTCGTGCAGCGGCTGGTGGATGTGTGCCCCTGGGTGGAGGTCATCAAGTGCTCCGCCTTTATTGAAGGCGCTCGTCGGGCCCTTGCCCGCGCAAAGGTGCATTGGGGCAGGCTGGATGCGGAGAAGCTTATCACTGACGCGCCGCCAGCGGGCAAGGAGTATCGTACACCCGAGATGTATTATAAGACTGTCCTGAAGGGTGCCTGCAAGATTGCGGATGAGTGCCCCAGAGATGTAATTATTGAGTAGACTCGCTATGTATTATCCTGTGCGCTGAAAACTTTGTTCGTATGCGCTAAGCAACGCTTGTTTGATTTAAAATATTACTCTTCTGTGCGGCCGTTTATAAAATCTGAGAGATGGCAAGTCGTCGGCTTCAGCCCCCAAGCCACGAGTGCTGGGGTGTTCGGGATAAATTTGAGCACTCTTGTTCCCATTCTTGGGTCCATCTAGGGAGGCGCTCAACACAACGAACAAGGCAACCAGACTTATAGTGCTTGAACACTCTCACTTAGCCATAGAATTCTATAATTTTAAATTTCGGTGAAGCCCCTAGTATTCGGAAGACCGAGTTCGGGGCGCTATCCACGCCTTGGCCGGACATTATCCGGTTCTTCGCTTGAAGCGGCATAAGTCTTTAAGGACTCAAAAGACCTCTCGAATAGCGACAGTCTCTCGCCTTATCATGACAAATCAGTTTTAGCTTTCTCCATCGAGGCGCCGCCCAGCTCAACCAGGCACAATCGCAGTGGTTCTCCCAAAGGCCACCTTAGCCGATGTAACGGAATGTAAGGTACCAAAACGTGGGAGCCAGCAAACCCAACTGTTGACCCAAGACATGATTTGAGCCGATTCATATAA
This sequence comes from Aegilops speltoides, assembly GCA_021437245.1. Lineage (NCBI taxonomy): Eukaryota > Viridiplantae > Streptophyta > Magnoliopsida > Poales > Poaceae > Aegilops > Aegilops speltoides. The sequence continues at coordinate 484,099,330 of CM038145.1, forward strand.
TGCTATAAGTTCGGGTGCCGACTTTTAAAAGTGTTCGGACTTATCACACCATAATGCGGGGAACATAAGCCCCTGGTGTATTCGGCCGTACCAAAATATACGGGTGCAAGATGTCATTAGTGAACATATATGTAAAGTAATGCAATAACAGCAAAAAGTGCTGCATTATTATTCAAGGAATTCTGCTTTGTGAGTGCGGAATGATACAAATAGTCTGATAGCGTGGGATTGACTAATTTAAACATGTCCCCCTCCAGGGTGGGCTGCGGACTGGTGTATATAATCAAATTTAATGCTCGTAATGGAGACCACCGAGTGTTCGCCGCAGCCTTCTTCCCTCCCAGCTATTGCATTGTGAGTTGGCGGGTTCACCACGGACAGAACCTCCGTGAACGGAGTCTTGTGTATACAAAGAAGAAAAAATAATAAAAAAGAGCGACACACTTGTGAGCCCCTGGTGTGGTCGAGCCGCACTCTGGGTCTGTTGTGGTCGTGCCCCTCCCCCTGGGCCCATGGTATCTCCAGAGCGTAATGATGTACGCGGAGGGTTGGTCTTGCAGTTATGCAAGGGCTGGGGTTGGGGCCGCATGTCACGCCCAATATGCGACCCTATCCAAAAGGAACTCGAAGGTCCCACCAAGGATAGACCCGCATATTGAAACGCTTTTGCAAGGTGGATATCATTACATCAACATTACATAATAGATGGGGATACATACAAAAGGCATACAATGCCACACGAATACATCAATACAACAATACATAAGAGCAACATCCGACTACGGATGAAACACAAACAGAAACTCAAACGACATCCACCCTGCTAGCCCAGGCTGCCGACCTGGAACCTATCCCCTAATCGAAGAAGAAGCAGAAGAACTCCAAAACAAGCAAACATCGCTCTCGCGTCAAGATCATCGCATAACCTGTACCTGCAACTGTTGTTGTAGTAATCTGTGAGCCACGAGGACTCAGCAATCCCATTACCATGGGTATCAAGACTAGCAAAGCTTAATGGGAAAGGAAGGGGTAAAGTGGTGAGGTTGCAGCAGCGACTAAGCATATATGGTGGCTAACATACGCAAAGGAGAGCGAGAAGAGAAACAAGCGGAACGGTCGTGAAGCTAGCAATGATCAAGAGGTGATCCTGAACTCCTACTTACGCCAAACATAACACGAAACCGTGTTCACTTCCGGACTCCGCCGAAGAGACCATCACGGCTACACACGCCGTTGATGCGTTTTAATTCGGATCGGTGTCAAGTTATCTACAACCGGACATTAACAAATTCCCATCTGCCACATAACCGCGGGCACGGCTCTCGAAAGTTTATACCTGCGGGGTGTCCCAACTTAGCCCATGACAAGCTCTCGCGATCAACGAAGGAATAGACCTTCTCCCAGAAGACCCAATCGATCTCGGAATCCGGTTTACAAGACATTTCGACAATGGTAAAACAAGACCAGCAAAGCCGCCCGATCGCCGACAATCCCGATAGGAGCTGCACATATCTCGCTCTCGTGGCAACCGGATAAGTCAAGCTACGAGTAAAACCAGTCTTGAGTTTCCCGAGGTGGCCCTTGAGCTGCTCGATTCGGACAAACACATAGACAAGCACCGCCCGGGGGCTAAAATAAAGATGACCCTTGGGTTAATTACTCCCAAGGGAAAGGTAGGTGGTGGTGAGGCAAATGGTAAAACCAAGGTTGGGCCTTGCTGGACAAGTTTTATTCAAATCGAACTGTTAGGGGGGTCCCATAAATCACCCGACCGCGATAGGAACGCAAAATCCGGGAACATAACACCGGTATGACGGAAACTAGGGCGGCAAGAGTGGAACAAAACACCAGGCAAAAGGCCGAGCCTTCCACCCTTTACCAAATATATAGATGCATTAATTAAATAAGAGATATTGTGATATCCCAACATAAACCCTGTCCACCATGAAGAAATCTTCAACTTCACCTGCAGCTAGCAACGCTATAAGAGGGGCTGAGCAAAGCGGTAACATAGCCAAACAATGGTTTGCTAGGAATGGTGTCAAAGGTTAGAGGTTCATGGCAATTTGGGATGGCTTGAAGAACAAAAGATAGGTAGCGCAGCAAAGCGATAGAACGAAGCAACTAGCATAGCAATGATAGTAGTGAGATCCAGGGTAGCGGTCATCTTGCCTGAAATCCCGCAAGGAAGAAGAACGAGTCCATGAAGAAGATGAAGCCACGAAGACGAACCAAGCGTAGACGAACGCATCCTCACGATCGCAACGAAACGGGAACTATTGAGAAGAAGCACACAACATGATAAACACACCACACATGACAAGACATGATGCACAACAAGCATGATGCATGATAAAGCTAGATGAGGCTACTCATGGCAAGAGATGATGCAAACAAGAACAACACATCAAGGCAAGTTTAAATGAGGCCGGAAACAACATATAACAATTCCGGTGAGTCCTCATATGCAAATTTCGAAATAGTTCCAGATCTGAATAAACCTTATGTTGAAGTTGTTAAATAGCAAGTTAAAAAGCACCAAGAGGATCTACACGAAATTCTAGTCAAGTTACATATAAAGTTCATTAGATTTGGAGCTACGGTCTAGAAGATATGAGCAAAACAAGTTAAGCATGGCATTGATGCAAAATGCATACAAACATCAAGCAAACACACCAAAACAAGGATGCAACATGATAATATGAAACTTCATGCAAAATCAAGCAAGTTTCATATAGAGCACACTCAAAACAGAGCAACGGGGCAACACATACACTCTATACAAGTCATAACAACAATCTGTCCATAACAGCAACTAGGCATATTGCAAGCATCAAAACAATATGCTACAGCACCCCAACATAATAACAAAAGGCATGGTCATGAAGTACACGTAAAGCATAACAAAACATGAACACTGAGCTATCTCCAGAAACAACTAGAACATGCTCAAAAAGACATGGAGATATTGCAAATAATAACAGTTTCAGACTTATCAGGAAATAACATCAGGTTGCAATGTTTAGAGCTATCAAACAACATGTTACAGGAACTTAACATGGCAAACAAAGGCATGGCATGAATCTACTAATTGCATAGATCAAAAGACCCTTACTGACCATGAGCCAAAAAGGATCAGAAAATATGATGGCACCCATGTAAACATGGCAAGTTATATTACAGATTCAAACATGGCAGAAACAATAATAAGTAGGCATGTTCGTGAGCTTGAACCACTCACCACAGAGCAATACATGGCATGGCAAGGCACCCAACAGTAATAAGGCATGTTTATGAAGCTAAGCATGACAAGAGCAAGGTCATAGGGTGCATGGGACACTAGCAAAACACATGGGAACTAGTGAACTTAATGTTAACAGGCTGATAGCAACATCATTTAGCAAACTTTAGAGCAAGATAACAACATGTCCCAGCAGGCTATAACTGCAAATAAGGGCATGAATGGATAGAGCAAGACATGTAGATCAAAACATGTTTATAGAACATCTCCAGATTATGCATATAATGATTAGTAAAAGCATGTTTACATAGCAACAAAATATAACAGAATCTGTCAGGAAAACAGCAACAACAACTACCCTACTTAGCAAGCTCAATGCACTCACTACACAACTCACAAAAATACATGGTTGGCACCCCTGGAAAGATGGCATAGCATGGATCAACATACATGTAGACATCAACCTCATAGGATGCACACATCAAACATGGCAAAAATGACAAATGAGCATGTTATAACAGTTTCAGCAGATTAACATCAACATGCACTCTTCCAATAGCATTTCAGGCATCAAGATGAGCTCAAATGAAAATGATGCAATGGAATGAAATGAAGTACTCGTTGATATGAACAATTTGACATACTACACGCACGAAACGGAGCTACGGATGCAGAGATATAGCAGGTCAAACATGGCATGATTATGTCGAAACTTTGGGGACTTAGCAGATTTTACCTCCAGGAAAAGTCAACCCGGGACGGAGGGATCCGGGACGGCGCGGTACAGGACGGGGACGAGGGCGTTTGGTTCGAGGGAGTGGTGGATCTTGTCCACTCCCTCGGATCCGGCCGGAGCTTCGGCGAGGCGAGCGGCGACCGGCGAGGGCGGCGCGGGACGGCGAGGTCCGACCTCGAGGCGGCGCGGAGGCCGACGGCAGAGGAGAGGCGCGGTGGCGGCGGGCACCGCGCGAGGGTCGGGCGGTGGGCGAGCGCGTCTGAGAGTGGCGGGCGCCGGACTTGGGCGGCCAGGCGGAGCCCAATGGGCGGCCTTCGGGCAGCGGCGGACGGAGGGAGGCGCCGCGAAGCGGCTGTGGCGGCGGAACAGGGAGCGGGCGGCGGCGCATGGGGCCCGGGCGAGGCGGAGGATGGCGGCGGCGTGCTCGCCGCCGGAGTTGGTCGCCGGCGACGGCCAAGGCGGCGGGACGGGACCCGTGGCGGCGGCGCGGGGCGATGGGAGATGGGCCTTGGGCTCGATCCGGCCGCTGGGTCGGCGGCGGCGTCTGGGTTGCCGGGAGGCCACGTGGCGAGATCCGATTAAGGCGGCGGGCGGACATGTCCGCTGCGGTGCGGACGCGTCCGGCGGCTGGAGGAGGAAGAAGCTAGGGTTAGGGTAGGATTTGACCGCGAATTTCGGGGGAGGGGCTAGTTTTATAGGTAGAGGGAGCTAGGAGAGTCCAAATGAGGAGCGGTTTTCGGCCACGCGATCGTGATCGAACGACCAAGAGCATGGAGGGGAGTTAGCTGGGTTTTGGGCCACTTTGGAAGGGGTGTTGGGCTGCACACAAAAGAGGCTTTGCGGTTACCCGGTTAACCGTTGGAGTACCACACGACCTCCAAATGGCACGAAACTTGACAGACGGTCTACCGGTGCTATACCAAGGCCGCTTGGCAAACCTCGGTCCATTCCGAGAACGTTTAACACCCGCACACGAAAAGAGGCAAAAGGGGAACGCCGGGGAAGCATAGGAGTGCCGGATAGCAAAACGGACAACGGGGAAAATGCTCGGATGCATGAGATGAACTCGCATGCAAAATGAAATGCACAAGATGACATGATATGAAATGCAGATGATGACATGGCAAAGTGCAACACACAAGCAAATGACATGGCAACAACGACGAATATCTGGCGGACACCTGGCGCATCGAATCCGGGGCGTTACAACACTCCTCCACTAACAAGAGATCTCGTCCCGAGATCTTAGGACCAAGACGGAAGGGAAAAGGGATGAGGTGAAACAAGAACTCAAGAGAAGAAGCAAAGAATCGAGAATCCTCGAGAAGAAGAAAGGAATGACGAGAATGACGAGAACCAAAAGCTCACGGAATCAGATAGACTACGACATCACTCGTTCTAACCGGAGTGGTTAGAATGAGAAAAGAAACGAATAAGTCTGAAAGGATTTAGGTAGAACTCCGGTTGAACATGGAAAGAATAGAACATGAACTTCACAAGATGGGATAGCACTTGACGACATAAGCAACGCAATGCCCCCGAAAGAATTGAAAGAATGGAAGAAAAGAACTTAGAATGTAGGTTTGAACGGATTAGAAAATCTGAGAAGAACGAAGAAATGCAAAACTCCACTTCAAAAGAATACCGAGATTTAATTGCACCTCGAGAAGCAAGAAGGAAAGATACTTGAGCTCCACCAACAAAATCTTGATGAACACTTGAAGAATGAATTAAATCATGAATAAGTACCATGAAGAACTCCGGTAAACAAAAGGATGATGAGATAAAATGAAGGAAGAAAGAATAAGATGAGCCTTGCGATGATTTAGATGGAGGTTCCGACGAAATGGCCGAGGAAATTTGAACTCCGGAAAAGAAAAGATGAAAACACTTGGCACTAGAATTTATTCAACAGGAACAAACTCCGAAGGAAAAGGATTACTCGCTTGGATGAAATAAGAATAAGATTTATTGTATGCTTATCCTTCATCAAATTAAATTGATGACAAACAATGGATTTTGCATATTACTCATTCTTCTTGAAAAGGATTGAGAAGTGACATATCACAAACTTGAGAAGGTCTTCATGAACCACCGGTAGGATTCGAAAGAACGAATGAATTAAAATGATAATGAAGGAAAAAGAATCTGAAAGAACCACCGTAAGAATTTGAAAATGACTGATGAAAGAGAATGAATCGCCGGGAAGAATTAGAAGAACAAATATGCTTGAGGGAGTTTAGACGCAAAAGAACGAAGAGATCGCGAATTGATTGAAGAATACTTGAACGAAGCACCGGAAGAATATTGAGACGATCGCGTATCATGTTGAAGCTCGTGGTCACTCTCCAATGTCGCACCGTCTTGTAATTCCTTCAAAAGGATCAAAGATAACAAGCACTTGGAAAAACAAATGTGGTTGGCATTAAAGCAAAACCAAGCAGAGGTGATTCACCAAACAAGTGTTGTCATCAAGCATAGCATATGGCGTGACAAGGGAGTGTAGCATGGCATGTAAGCACATAAATTGAGAAAAATCAAGGACATCAGGGAAACAATCATGCAAGGGTGAGGTAAAGGTGCTAATATGTGGGACAAGTGAACAAGCATTTACCTCAATGTCATAGCAAGCATGCCTAAAGTTCTCAATAAATGGTCTATGGTATGCATAAGAGTCATTCACAACACCCAAGAAGATGATATGACTAAACACATGCATGTGCAAGACAATCCAAGCATAATATGCATAGGGTGTACTGAAAATCGTGTGACACTCAACACAATAGAAAGGGCAATTGTTCATCATGTGTGAGGCAATCAAGGCAAGCATGTAGCAATCAATGGGACATGGCATATGTGAAGGAATGACATGGTTGCAACCAAACATGTGATAGGAGCGAGTAATCCAAGAATTGGATGCAACATGAGAAAGCATAGAAATCAAGTCGTGCAAACTAGTGGAGCGAAGATGCCACACACTAGAGGAAATCATGGCAATCATGTCATGTGTGCAAGTAGTAGGCATAGGCAATGCACATGACATATCGCAAGCACGAACACAAAGCAAGATCACAGTATCATCATAGGCATAGGTCATAGGTAGAGCATGGCAATAACAAGCAATATCTCCACCAAGCTTGCAAATACACATACAAGTAGGAGAATCAATCATCATGTGTAATGCAAAGCATGGGTCACAAATGCATGGCAAAGGCATAGGAATGAGCATATCATGCAAAGTGAACATGGCAAGATGGGCATAGAGTGAGAAGTGGTAAATAACCCATAACCATGTGAGAGCCATGTAGAAGAAATGCGCGAAGTCTTTGCGTGAAGAGAGCGATGGGAAAGGCAATCCATGTGATCCCAAGTCATCATTGCTCTCGAGAGCTCGTTTTGTCAACTCATGGGCTTGCGAGGTTGACAAGTATTCATGGGTACCTACACAAAAGAAACACAAACCAAAGAAATTGTGCGCGTGGTAAATGTACACATCATCCATCATGATGTGTATGTACACATGTGAGTTAGCACAAGATAAGCATCGCTCAAAGAAATTTGATGCATGGTATAAGAACATGTCATCCATCATGAAAGAATAGTTATTGTGTATGACACGATGGGGATGCAAATTTAGCATAGAATTATATGGCACATCAATAGCATGTTTATTCATGGGAAGCATATTGTGCACACAATTATTGGGATCATGCAATGGCTAGGATGAATCAAAGTCTCCTAATATGGATGAGGAAACTATGGGGGTCTCCTCATGAGCAATAGTGGAAACATCATATGGAGAAAATGGAGAACATCCAAAACAATGCATATCCGAAGCTAGGTGGTCATGGCATGGAAAATGAGATAAATGATGCAAAGGGAGCATATCAATATCATGACAAGAAAAACAAATGTCAATAACCATGGGCTTGTCATCTATGCCATATGTGCAAATTGGGTTTATGTTGATGGCATATGCATAGTCACTATGAAGAGATTGCAAATATGACATATGGTTGATCTCATGCATAGCATATGACAAGTCAAGTGGATTATCAAACATGATGTGACCAAGAGAACTATCACAAGAAATCCTATGTAACATGGCATCACAACTACTAGACTCCGCATGGCAATCATCAAACTCATCATAAATGGGTAAATCATCACATGGGGAAATCATACTAGCATGAAGCATGGTAATAGGTGGGTCAACATCATGCAAGCAATCAATGTCTAGAAGGTCCACTAGTGGGACAAGAGCATCACCTGTCACCTATGTTACCGATGTCATTCCACTCATGTTGTGTAGGTGAAGTGGCAAAGACCAAATGGTGGTCATCATCTTCATCTTGATGGAACCATGTGGGGGGTGCATCATATTCCACCATGGCCATCGTCTTGTCCATAGGAAGGTCGAAGTCGTCGAGGATCGACACATCATCATAAATGGGACCTAGCACCAAATGAGAAGACACAATAGAGGTAGAGGTTAAGTTTTTAGAAATCGAAATGGCCTCGCATGCCGTATCAACTACCTCACTCTCTCTATGTGGTGGTGGCGGCTCACTCACTACCTCAAGGTAGGTGCACTCAGTGTCACATATGGTGGAGTCACTCAAATCACTCAAGTGGTGGTGGTGGTGGCTCTCCTCACATGGTAATTGTGGCAACTCATCATATATGGGGCTAGTGGTGAAGTCACTCTCACTCTCAATATGGTGGCACAAGTCACTCAAGTCATCATATGTCGCCGTGGTCAAAGGGAAAATCCCATGCTCAACCATCTCGTCGTCGTCGCCGTGGATGCAGGTCGAAGATGGCACATCATCGCTCTCATCGTGGATGAAGGCCGAAGATGGCACAACATCCAAAGGCGAAGATGCCTTGAGAACACTTGGCGAAGATGCCGAAGTGGTGGTAGTAGTCGTAGCTCCATTTTGGTGGTGCTTGTCTCGCGATCTTCTCTTGTGCTCATGAAGTTTGGCCGTAGCTTGATGTAGAGCTTTTTGGGACTTGTAGGTGTACGCATCGCGAGCATCTTCATCTTGATGGTGTTGTAGTGCTTGAGCTCGATGACATTCCGAAGATTGGCCACTTGAGCGTCGCCGCCTTGAAGATGACAAAGGGGAAGAAGACTTGTAGTTGGCCATCATGTCTCGTACTTGATCCCTTTGTTTGGCCAACTTGGTGTCGAGGTAGTCCCTTATCCTTGCTTCGTTTTGGCGAATGTCGATGGCGAGTCGCTCAATGCCTTGCATTGCTCATTGTAGTCCGAAGATGGACGTTTTGGTGATGTAGTTGTTCGCGTTGTCATTGTCATGGAAGACCGGAGATGAAATGCCTTGCCTATCCATCACAAGACTCAAGTAGAGGTGAGTAGGAAATGAGATAAACAATACCAAGTTACCTTTTCCCAAAGTTGAGGATGTATCTTGTTTCACCCAATGTGAGATGAAAGAATAGTGGAATTGGTACCGGACTTGTTCACTCACACCTATCAAGTAAAGCTTATGGTGGAGCTCGGTGAGGATAGTGGCACAAAAATTTGATGAAAAATGTTAGCAAGAGTCAATAATGTTGGAAAAGATTCACAAATTCGCAAGAAAAACAAGTAGACGAATAGCAATATGTGGCACACGAAAACACACACACACACAGATAGATAAATGGGGTCGTGCAACCAAGGAATGAGCACAAAATGTGGAATCCACGGAAAACGCTCATGTTGCACAACTCAAAAGAGACGCTAGCACGATTGCTCAATACGTGGATACGACACTTGTGCACAGCCTATAAGATGCAAATGTACGAGCTTTCGATCCCAAGTATGCTATGTGTATGATGTTCCCGATGCTCTTCTCAAGATGGTCCAAGATGATCGGATATGACAATCTTATGTGCAATGTGGTATGATGCTATGGCTCTTGCTCACAAGCTCTTTGCTCTCTTTTTGCTTAAAAGCTTATTATTCTTTTTTTTGATATGGTCACTTTTGCGAAATGCACAAACCAAGATAGCAATTGTGTATATGCGGGAACGATCTTGTGACACAAGGGATGATATGATGATACCAATATGATATGGTATGTATGCAATGGAAGGTATGGATCACTAATGTGCACAAGTAACATTGCCGGCAATACTCAAATGGCTAGTCTCTCTAGGCAAGTGACGCAAAATGGGCTAAGGGGTTAACAATGTAATGGCAAGAATGTACAATGTAGGATACCACAATACCAAGATGATATAGAGGGTATCATTCTTGCTTATGGTTAGGGTGTCAAATTGGTGAAGTGGTCGATGTCGATGACGACCTCGCGGCGATGATGAGTGGCGATGTTCTTGATGTAGATACCAAGATGATGTAGACCCGTACCTAAGTAGCCGAAACACCTTAGGAAACGGTAAAAATCCGCGAACTCAAAATCTCAAGGAAAATGTCAAATGGTAGTAGCGGAAAGCTATGGTGGTTCCGGAGTTAGCAATGCGAAAGTGGTGGTGGTGGTTGATGACTAAGCGACCGTCCCTAAGTAGCCGAAACACCTTAGGAGACTCAAGTCACCACTCAAGCAACCACAAATGCTATATGGAGCAAAAATGGGTTAGGTGGCGGAAAGTTATGGTGGTTTTGCGGATGATATGGTGGATGGCCGAGACAAAGATGCCAAAATGCCAAATCTTTGATGGAGTAAAATGGTGTTGAAACCTATCATATGGATGGGGGATGTCAATAGCTACTCAACGAGTTAAAGAACGTCAAAAAACGGACTCCGGGAGCGAAAGTTATGGCCGAAACGGTGAGTGTAAGTGGGCTGATTCGGGGGGTGCGGGCACCCGGGGTTTGGGTGTGCTGGCACCCGGGGTGGTCAGGGGCAAACAACCCGGGGGTGCGGGTGCCCGGGCTTTGTGTGTGGGCACCCTGGGGGTCGTGAGGATCTTGTGGGGTCCGGGTGCCCGGGGGTGACGGATTTGGGCGGAAATTTGTGGGAAGATGCAAGAAATTGGTGGATTTCGTGGAGGGAAAGGTGGAGATGGATGGGGGGAAGGCTAGATACACTTGAAACCAAGCAAATCCATGGATCAAATCCAACAAAACCTCATAAAACTAACAAATCACAAAAAAATTGGGGCTATTTTTGGTGGGGAGTTTTCAAAATTGGGGAAGAACACACAAAATTAGGCTAGAAAACAAAGAGGGGGGCTCCAATTTCGTGAGAAACCATGGCTCATGATACCCAGATGTTGTAGGGTGGAACCCTAGGTGAAGATCTTTCACGAATTGGAGGGGGAATCCCCAAGAACAAGATGAACACAAGAGAGAAAACAAGAGGAACACTCAAGAACAAGTCCAATCACACATCCACTAGACCAACAAACACACAAGATCCACAAGGTACATGAACAATCAAAGGGAAACAAGATACATGGTAGAGTTCATCCCAATCCTATGAGGAGAGAGGTCTTGACGATTCTATGATGGGGATCCTTCTCTAAGAGGAGGGCTTGGCATCCACAAGAGGATCTTCTCCCTTAGGAGGTCATGATCTCCATGAGGAGGAAGATGAGCAAAGCTCTCTCTTTGTCTATCAAATACTTTGCTGTGCTCTAAATGAGCTAGGAGAGGGCTATATATAGTCTAGGGACGAAATATGAGGGGGAGAGGGGTACAAGGGTCAAAGACCCCAAAATGCACGCAGGCATACGGAGGGGTCCGCACCCGGGCCAAGGGCGGGCAGGGGGCGATCAGGCGCATGCCTAGTGGTTGAGGTGGCGGGCACCTGGGTTGATGGCCTTGGGCACCTGGTGGAGGTGAGGCGTGGCGGGCACCCGGGCCAAAGGCTGCACCACCGGCTGCAGTCCAGCGGCGGCGGGCAGAGGGTCGGGCACCGGGGCGGGCAGGCGGCGCCTGGGGGGCACCGGGCCCCTCTTGACCGGGCACCTGGGGTGGCAGGGGCCGCGCCCAGGTTGTGGCCGGGCACCCGGGGCCAAGGTGGCCGGGCACACGGAGTGTCCAGGTCCTCCCCTTCTCTGTCCTTCTCGTTCACGTCTCCTTCCTTCTTCTTCTCTTCAGTTGCAAGTGCCTCCGTCCTTGCTTCCTCGCGTGCTTCTTCTCAGTACCTAGTGATGCACAACATTCCCGCTTGAGGTAGGACCCGATTCATAGGTGATTCCGAATGAAACTCAAAGAGGAAAGAATTGACCTCGTCCTCGATGATGCGTGCTCGAGCTCTTGTCCACGGTCCTCTCTGTCCTTGCGGTGGTGGTGTGGCGTCCATGGTGATGGTCGAGGGATGCCCCACATCATAGTCCTTCTAAGAAAAAGAAAAAGAATAAGGATAGGACTTTGCAAGCTTCTAGTGAACCTCTTGTTGACACACCTGAGAATCCCAATGATATTTCTATTTCTGATGCTGAAACACAATCTGGTAATGAACATGAACCTAGTGATAATGTTACTAAAGATGGTCATGTTGATGCTCAACCTAGTAATAACAATGATGTAGAGATTGAACCCGCTGTTGATCTTGATAACCCACAATCAAAGAATCAATGTTATGATAAGAGAGACTTCATTGCTAGGAAGCACGGTAAAGAATAAGAACCATGGGTTCATGCCTTTTCCTCCTAAGCCATCCAAGAAAAAGGATGATGAGGATTTTGAGCGCTTTGCTGAAATGATTAGACCTATCTTTTTGCGTATGCGTTTGACTGACATGCTTAAAATGAATCCATGTGCCAAGTATATGAAGGATATTATTACAAACAAAAGAAAGATACCGGAAGCTGAAATTTCCACCATGCTTGCTAATTATACTTTTAAGGGTGGAATACCAAAGAAACTAGGATATCCAGGAGAACCAACTATACCATGCTCCATAAAAGAAACTATGTTAAAACTGCTTTATGTGATCTTGGAGCCGGTGTTAGTGTTATGCCTTTCTCTTTGTATCATAGACTTGATTTGAATAAGTTGACACCTACTGAAATATCTTTGCAAATGGCCGATAAATCAACTGCTATACCCGTCGGTATTTGTGAGGATGTGTCTGTGGTGGTTGCAAACGTTACTATTTTAACGGACTTTGTTATTCTTGATATTCCCGAGGACGACAGTATGTCAATCATCCTTGGTAGACCCTTTTTGAATACTGCAGGGGCTGTTATTGATTGCAACAAAGGCAATGTCAATTTTCATGTTAATGGTAATGAGCATACGGTACATTTTCCAAAGAAACAACCTCAAGTTCATAGTATCAATTCTATTGGAAAAATTTCAACTATTACTATTGGAGGTTTTGAATTCCCTCTTCCTACTGTCAAAAAGAAATATGATATTCTTATTTTTGGGGACACGCATATCCCCGTTGAGGTAACATAGTGTTATTCGAAAATTCTCCGGTTTCATGTTATTCGGAAGAAGTTTGTTAACAAGACTTGATCAACCTCGTTAGTGGATTCCTTTTGATGAGCATGAGAGGGATGAATTTAGAAAGCACAACTCTCAGTACCAACTATTTACTTTCTGTTATTTAGTTTAAATAAAGCAAAAATAGTATTTTCTGTCTATTTTTTGAATTATCCGTGCAATAAAAAATACCCCGAAAATAAAAGATCTCCAAATGCCCTGAAAATTGAGTATGATTTTTTGTAGAATATTTGAGAATTTCTGACACTTAGAACATACCAGGGGGACCCACCATTTGGTCATGAGGGTGGAGGGTGCGCCCTCCCCTGGGCGCGCCCCTGCCTCGTGGGTCCCACATGGCCCCCCTCCACTTATTCCAGCACCCACACACTTCGTCTTCCTCCAAAAAAAATCATCCCGTAGCTCAAACTCATGTTCTTGCTCGTTTTGCTGCCGTTTTCGATCTCCTTGCTCAAAGCTCCATTCACAAAACTGCTTTGGGGGATTGTTCTTCGGTATGTGACTCCTCCAATGGTCCAATTAGTTTTTGTTCTAGTGCTTTATTTATTGCAATTTTTTGCTGCTAAGGTGACCCTGTTCTTGAGCTTGCATGTCAAATTTATATGGTCTAAAGTAGTTTTAAATCATGATATAGCCTCTAGGAACTTTTGAGAGTAGTTGCTATTAATCTTGTTGAGTTTGGTTCACTTTTATTTTGAGTCACTAAAAATTTCAGAAATTTTTCAGAGGTAGAAAATGTTGAAGAGATTGTTGAGAGGCTCCTCGAGTCGAAACTCGAAGGAAAAGTAGAATGAAGAGAATAAAAAGCCCAAGTACAATCTTCCTCGCACCACGGAGGTTCGGCCATGTGAATGGCCTTATGATGCATTCTTGAGGGCCGCTGGAATTTACGACGATTTTTATCATTTGGATGAGAATGCAGGCATCACCGACTTCATCCACGACCAGTGTGAATAGTATCTCCTACTCACAAATATTTTTGTGCAAAACCTCCATTTCCATGCTAGGAGATCACCACCTTCGGTGGACTTTTATTTATATGATGAGTTTAAGGAGATGTCACTCTATGATTTTTGTGTGATTTGCAAGTTGCCCTTCGAGGGCAGCGTCGAGGAACCACATCCTGATGATGTGGATGAATTTATTGATAAAATTGTTGTAGGGGAAATGAGGAAAGTGTCAGGTGCAAGGATTAGTAGTGTACATTTTCCTGTTCTATGTTACTATGTAATATTTGCTACCAGATGTTTAATTGGTTGCGGGAACAGTGGGGGCCTCAGTGCTCCTGACCTTGCTATTTTGCGCCATGCCCTTTTTCATGATAGAACTTTCAGTTTAGGCGCCATAGTTGCTAAACGATTGAGTCTGAACCGTTCAAAGGGCCCAATTGTTTGAGGTATCCTTGCTTCACGCCTTGCTAAACACTTTGATATACCTATTAGGCATTATGAGAAAGAGGAAAAGGTGATGCCCACTATTTTCTTAGACTATGAGAGTATGGTAGCACATGATTTTATTGTTAAAGATAAGAAGAAGAGACTTAAGTATAACTTGGTATTTGGTAAAACTACTTGTGAGACTATTACCTTGCCCGCACCATCTTTGTTTAACATACATTCAGGCACATACCTCATCATGCCCGATGACATTTATGCATACTGGGAGCTGACACGAGCCCCAGAGCCTGAGCCGGAGCCACCTCTTGATCCATATCGGGAGTCTATTTGTCAATGGGATCCAGAGGAGCTTGCTAACCAGTAGCAACCCGAGGACCCTCCTTAGTTCACCGGAGAGGACCACTTTGATCCATGGGCATAGACCAACTTAGTCGAAAAACCTAAGCTTGGGGAGTACGTATTTCTCACCGACATTACATCCATGTTCACACACTCATTCTAGTTGTCGGTGTTCATACTTTTTCATTGTACTATCCATGCTAGTTTATTTTCCTTTCTTGCTTTCTTCTTATGTGTTTGAAAAACTTTGAGAAAAACCAAAAAAAATCAGTTGTAGCTTTTAGCTAGTTTACTTTATATGCTTGTAGTAGTATATTAAAAGAAAACCCCAAAAATATTTCTCATTCTTCTTTGTTTGTTGGGAGCTTTCCCATGTAAATTGTTTTTCTCGTTCTTTGAAATTCTTTTCTTTTCTTTGGGGGTCGAGAGGGGAAGACCATAATGAAAATGATGAGTGGCTCTCTCATATACATTACTATTGATCTAACAAGAGCCCATATTACCTTGTCTTCTCCTTTGAATTAAATGTTTGCAGATTCCAGCTTAGTCCAATGCACATGCACTACTATTATTATCCACACCGTTTGGTCGTGCAAGTGGAAGGCAATAATGACGATATATGATGAAATGATTGAGATGATAAAAGCTGGTATGAACTCGACCTATCTTGTTTTTGTAAATATGATTAGTTCATCGTTCCTGATTCAGCCCATTATGAATGAAACATGTTTGCGATGACAATTAGAGATTATAGTTATTTGTTCCATGCTTAATTAGCTAGGAGTTTATAATGGTTTACCTTGCGTGCCAACATGCTATTAAAATGGTTGTGATGTGGTATGATAGGGTGGTATCCTCCTTTGAATGATCCGAGTGGCTTGACTTGGCACATGTTCACGCATGTAGTTGAAACAAAATCAACATAGCCTCCATGATATTTATGTTCATGGTGATTTATATCGTCCTACTCATGCTTGCACTCATTGTTCGTTAATTCTAATGTATGTTCATGACTGTTGTCGCTCTCTAGTTGGTCACTTCCTAGTCTCTTTCTAGCCTTCACTTGTACTAATCGAGAATACTGCTTGTGTATCCACTTCTATAAACCCCAAAGTTGTTCCATATGAGTCCACCATACCTACCTATACGCGGTATTTACCTGCCGTTCCAAGTAAATTTGTATTTGCCAAACTCTAAACCTTCAAATGAAATTCTGTTTTGTATGCTCGAATAGCTCATCTATCAACTAGGGATGTTTATATCTTCCATGCTAGGTGGGTTATTCTCACGATGAGTGGACTCAGCTCATCATTCACGAGAAAATGGTCGGTAACCGGGATGCCCAGTCCCATGCTCAAATCAAATCAAAATAATTGCAAACAAAACTCCCCCAGGATTGTTGTTAGTTGGACGGTGCCCGTTGTTTCGAACCAGCAGTGGAATGTGCTCGTTGGTGGTGGGGGAGTATAGACTTTACCATTCTATTTGGGAACCTCCTATAATTAATGTATGTAGCATGGACGATATCGAGATCTCTTGGTTGTTATGTTGACAATAAAAGTATGCCGCTCAAAATATTATTTATCTCTGTTTCAAAGCTCGAGCTCTGGCACCTCTGCAAATCCCTACTTCCCTCTATGAAGGTCCTATCTATTTACATTTATGTTGATCATCATCCTCTTACAAAAAGGCACCAGTTAGAGAGCACCGCTGTCATTTGTCTGCATTGTTATTAATTTACATTGAGTATGACTGTGATTGGATCTCTTTTTCCATGAATTACAATGTCTAGTTAGTCCTTGATCTTCAGGGATGCTCTGCATTTATGTTTTGCGGTCTCAGAAAGGGCTAGCAAGATACCATTCTGTTATATCATATCATGATTGTTTTGAGAAAGTGTTGTCATCCGAGATTTATTATTATTGCTCGCTAGTTGATTATGCCATTGATCTGAGTAAATGTGAGACCTAAATGTTATTGTGAATGTGGTTAGTTTATAATCTTTGCTGAAAACTTGAATGCCAGCTTTACATATTAGCAACAACAACATCAAACAGAGTTTGTAATTTTTTTCTTTACCACTTCAGTTTGTCAACTGAATTGCTTGAGGACAAGCAAAGGTTTAAGCTTGGGGGAGTTGATACATCTCCAACGTATCTACTTTTCCAAACACTTTATCCCTTGTTTTGGACTCTAACTTGCATGATTTGAATGGAACTAATCCGGACTGGCGTTCTTTTCAGCAGAATTACCATGGTGTTAGTTTTGTGTAGAAATAAAAGTTCTCGGAATGACCAGGTTTTGGAATTAACAAAAAATATTGGCGAAAGAATCAACAGAAGGGGGACCACACCCTGTCCACGAGGGTGCAGGGCGCGCACCCTGCCTCGTGGGTCCCCTGGACCTCCACCGACCTCAACTCCAACTATATATATTCACGTTCGGGGAGAAAAAAAATCAGAGAGAAGGATTCATCGCGTTTTACAATACTGAGCCACCGCCAAGCCCTGTTCTTCCTTGGGAGGGCAGATCTGGAGTTTGTTCGGGGCTCCGGAGAGGGGAATCCGTTGCCATTGTCATCATCAACCATCCTCCATCACCAATTTCATGATGCTCACCGCCGTGAGTGAGTAACCCATCATAGGCTTGCTGGACGGTGATGGGTTGGATGAGATTTACCATGTAATCGAGTTAGTTTTGTTAGGGTTTGATCCCTAGTATCCATTATGTTCTAAGATTGTTGTTGCTCTGACTTTGCCATGCTTAATGCTTGTCATTATTGCCCGAGTGCCATGATTTCAGATCTGAACCTATTATGTTTTCATGAATATATGTGAGTTCTTGATCCTATCTTGCAAGTTATAGTCACCTACTACGTGTTATGATCCGACAAACCCCAGAGTGACAATAGTCGGGACACTTCCCGGTGATGACCGTAGTTTGAGGAGTTCATGTATTCACTATGTGCTAATGCTTTGGTCCGGTGCTCTATTAAAAGGAGACCTTAATATCCCTTAGTTTCCGATAGGACCCCGCTGCCACAGGAGGGTAGGACAAAAGATGTCATGCAAGTTATTTTCCATAAGCACGTATGACTATATCCGGAATACATGCGTACATTACATTGATGAACTGGAGGTAATTCTATGTCACCCTATGTTATAACTGTTGCATGATGAATTACATCCAACATAATTATCCGTTTTATTGATCCATTGCCTACAAGCTTTTCACATATTGATCTTTGCTAAGTTACTTCTCCGTTGCCACTGTTACGATTTCTACAAAACTGCTACTGTTACTTTTGCCACTGTTACAGTTACTTCCATACTACTTTGCTACTAAATACTTTGCTGTAGATATTAAGTCTTTCAGTTGTGGTTGAATTGACAACTCAACTGCTAATACTTAAGAATATTATTTGGCTCCCCTTGTGCCGAATCAATAAATTTGGGTTGAATACTCTACCCTCGAAAACTATTACGATCCCCTATACTTGTGGATTATCAGGAGCCATTGCCAAGCCCTGTTCTTCCTTGGGAGGGTAGATCTGGAGTCCGTTCGAGGCTCCGGAGAGGGGAATCCGCCGCCATCGTCATTATCAACCATCCTCCATCACCAATTTCATGATGCTCACTGTCGTGCGTGAGTAATCCCATTGTAGGCTTGCTAGACGATGATGGGTTGGATGATATTTACCATGTAATCGAGTTAGTTTTGTTAGGGTTTGATCCCTAGTATCCATTATGTTCTAAGATTGATGTTGCTATGACTTTGCCATGCTTAATGCTTGTCACTAGGGCCCAAGTGCCATGAATTCACATCTGAACCCTTTATGTTTTCATGAATATATGTGTGTTCTTGATCCTATCTTGCAAGTTATAGACACCTACCACGTGTTATGATCCGGCAACCCCGTAGTGACAACAGTCGGGACACTTCCCAGTGATGACCGTAGTTTGAGGAGTTCATGTATTAACTAAGTGCTAATGCTTTGGTCCAGTACTCTATTAAAAGGAGGCCTTAATATCCCTTAGTTTCCATTAGGACCCTGCTGCCACGGGAGGGTAGGACAAAATATGTCATGCAAGTTCTTTTCCATAAGCACGTGTGACTATATTCGGAATACATGCCTACATTATATTGATGAATTGGAGCTAGTTCTGCGTTACCCTATGTTATAACTGTTGCATGATGAATGCCATCCGATATAATTATTCATCATTGAATCATTGCCTATGAGCTTTTCACATATTGATCTTTCCTATGTTACTTTTCCGTTGCCACTGTTACGATTGCTATAAAACTGCTACTGTTACTTTTGCCACCGTTTCCGTTACTTCCATACTAATTTGCTACTAAATACTTTGTTGCAGATATTAAGTGTTTCAGGTGTGGTTGAATTGACAACTCTGCTGCTAATACTTGAGAATATTCTTTGGCTCCCCTTGTGTCAAATCAATAAATTTGGGTTGAATACTCTACCCTAAAAAACTGTCATGATCCCCTATACTTGTGGGTTATCACCAAGCTAATAGATGGGTCTTGTCCATCACATCATTTTCCTAGTGATGTGATCATGTTATCAAATGACAACTCATGTCCATGGTTAGGAAACCTTTCCCATCTTTGATCAACGAGCTAGCCTAGTAGAGGCTTACTAGGGACACAGTATTTGTTTATATATTCACACATGTATTTAAGTTTCCGGTCAATATAATTCTAGCATGAATAATAAACCTTTATCATGAATAAGGAAATATAAAATAACAACTTTATTATCGCCTCTAGGGCATATTTCCTTCACATCATTATTCAATTTTCTATCAATTGTCCAACAGTAATTTGTTTACCCACCATATGCTATTTTCAAGAGAGAAGCCTATAATGAAAACTATGGCCCCTGGGTCTACTTTTATCATAAATTAAAATCCTAAAAATACCTTGCTGCAATTTTCCTTTCTTTATTTATTTTGTGTTTTATCTATCTATCCATCACTATAAAATTTGATCTTGTGATAACCGCCGAGGGATTGACAACCCCTTGTTCGCGTTGGGTGCAAGTATTTATTATTTTGTGTGCAGGTACTGCTAACAAGGTGTTGCATGATTCTCCTACTGGATTGATAACCTTAGTTCTTAACTGACGGAAATACTTATCTCTACTGTACTGCATCATCCTCTCCTCCTTGAGGAAATCCCAATGCACGTCACAACTAACAGGAAGAATTTCTGGTGTCGTTGCCAGGGAGACATCATCAACATCTATCAAGTATCTACGCATAAACTTTCATCTCTTTACATTTACATTATTTGCCATTTGCCTTTCGTTTTCATCTCCCCCATTTCTAAAAGGTTTTTACAAAATAAGAAAGATATTTTCCGTTTGCTCTTTTTGTGTTTGCCTTTTCCTTTGCTTGTTATCTTGTTTGCTCACTCGCGATGTCTCAAGAAGATACAATATTGTGTGATTTTTCCAATACTAATAATACTAATTTTATTAGTACTCCGATTGCTCCTCCCACCGCTAGTGTGGAGTCTTGTGATATTAATGTCGCTTTGCTAAATCTTGTTATGAAAGAACAATTTTGCGGTAGTCCTAATGAAGATGCCGCATCACATCTTAACACTTTCGTTGAATTGTGTGATATGCAAAAGAAAAAAGACGTGGATAATGATATTGTAAAATTAAAATTATTTCCGTTCTCACTATGAGATTGCGGTAAAACTTGGTTTTCATCTTTGCCACGAAATAGTACTGATCCTCGGGATAGGTGCGAAGATGCTTTTATTGCCAAGTATTTTCCTCCCATGAAAATTATTTCTCTTGGAAATCAAATTATGAATTTCAAGCAACTTGAGCATGAACATGTTGCCCAATCTTGGGAGATGATGAAATTAATGATAGGAAATTGCTCTACTCATGGTTTGAATTTATGGATGATCATACGAATTTTTAATAAGGGATTGAATTTTGTTTCTAGAAACCTTTTAGATTCCGCCGAGGGCAGTACTTTTATGGAAATAACACTAGGGGAAGCCACAAAGTTGTTTGATAATATTATGGCAAATTATTCACAATGTCATACCGAAAGAACCTCTACTAGTAAAAAGGTGAATTCTGTTGAGGAAATTAGTACTTCGAGTGATAAAATAGACGTACTTATGAAATTGGTTGCTAGTAAAAGTGATCATATTGATCCTAATGATGTGCCATTGTATACCTGATTGAGCAACACAATGATCCCATAGATGTGAATTATGTCTTGCGAAACAATTTCAATAGTAATGCTTATAGAGGTAATTTTAATCATAGGTCGTTTCCTAGAAATTCCTCTAATAATTATGACACTTCCTATGGTAATTCTTATAATTCTTATAATAATAATAATAATAATAATAATAATAGGATGCCCTCTGATCTTGAAAGTAATATCAAATAATTCTTTAATGCTCAAAAAATTTCAACGCTACGATAGAAGAAAATTTCAGTAAACTTGATGATATGTCTCGGAGCATGGATAGAATCGTTTATGATGTGGATAATCATAAACCTAATTTTTTTTCCACCCAAGCTTGATATAAATGAATCAATTAAAGCTCTTCGTGTCTCCATGGATGAAATTAAAGAAAGAACCGCTAGGTTGAGGGCTAAGCGAGAATTCTTAGAAAAAGAGATCCCGCCTGATTTTTATCGTAGTAATGATGAAGATATTAAAATGATTGGTGTTTCTTCTATTTAATATTTATTTAGCAATGTAAAAATTGATGAAAAGGGGATTGAATAAGATTCAACTTTAGCTAGAAGGCTTCCCCATAATTTGGAGGGTCAAAATCTTAATGAAAAAACTGATAAAAGTAGGTTTGGAGAGGTAAAAACTTTTAATAGTGATGTGCCCACTCTTTTGGATTGAAAATGCTTTAAATATGATAGTTGTTCTTTAATTGAGTATATATATTTGTTGCAATCCATGTTAAATTCACCCAATGCTTATGAAGAAAACAAGGCTTTTACTAAACACATTGTAAAAGCAATGATGAAAGCTTTAGAAGAAAAGCTAGAATTGGAGATCTGAATACCTAGGAAATTATATGATGAGTGGTAACCCACCATTAAAGTTAAAATTAAAAATTATGAGTGTAATGCTTTATGTGAGTTGGGTGCTAGCATTTCCACAATACCAAAATCTCTATGTGATGTGCTAGGTTTTACCAATATGGATGAATGTTCTCTTAATTTGCACTCAACAGATTCTACTATCAAGAAACCTTTGGGTAGAATAAATGATGTTCTTATTCTTGCAAATAGAAATTATGTACATGTTGATTTCATTATGCTTGATATTGATTGTAATCCGTCTTGTCCCATAATACTGGGTAGACCGTTCCTACGAACCATATGTGTTGTTATTGACATGAAAGAAGGGAATATAAAATTTCTCTTTCCGTTAAAAGAAGGGTATGGAACACTTCCCTAGAAATAGAATTAAGCAACCATATGAATCTATTATGAGGGCCACCTATTGAATTAATTTGAAAGATGACAACACTTGAACCTATGCATTACGCCTAGCTAGGGGCGTAAAATAATAGCGCTAGTTGGGAGGAAGCCCAATAGTTATCTTAATTTTCTTGTTTATTTTTCTATTTTTGTGTGCACACAATTATGCTACTATTATGAGTGTTTTGTGTTTTAGTTAGTGTTTGTGCCAGGTAAAGCCTTTGGGATGATTTGGATGATAGTTGCTTTGATTCTGGGCAAAAATAGAAACTTTTGCATCCAGTAGCAAAATTATTTAAATTTGCTGGAGCGTGCTAAAATTCTGAAGTTTTTACACATGACTGATATACAAATTTCCCACATTGTCCTGATTTTTTAGAATATTTGGAGTTACATAAGTATGGTCATTGTTCGAGTTACTACAGACTGTTCTGTTTTTGACATATTTTATTTTTGTTGCCTTGTTCATTTGTTTTGATGAATCTATGGATTGTATCAGGGGGTATAAGCCATGGTGAAGTTAGAATACAGTAGTTAGAATGCAATAATAAATTATGAATGGGTTTACCACAGTACCTCAAGTAGTGATTTGCTTTATTATACTAACGGATCTCACGAAAGTTTTGTTGAGTTTTGTGTGCTGAAGTTTTCAAGTTTTGGGTGAGATCACGATGGAAGAAGGAATAAGGAGTGGCAAGAGCCTAAGCTTGTGGATGCCCGAGGCATCCCAATGTAATATTCAAGGATTCCCAAGCATCTAAGCTTGGGGATGCCCCGGAAGGCATGCCCCCTTTCTTCTACCAACTATCGGTAATTTTACTTGGAGCTATATTTTTATGGGATAATTTGTTTTATACCCTTAGTTGGGTACCACTCGTCAGGATTGCCCCTACTTTGGAAAACGTGCGGTCTTGCCCAATTTAGTTTGCTTTTCTTGTGCTTTTGCCCTTCCGGCATGGCTCCGTCCAGTTAGTGTCGTTTGACCATAAGCGACACTAGATTTTGGACATTTTTGCCCCTGTCGGTGCTACACTTAGTACCCTTTCGTCCTCAGTGAGCTCGGGCTGAACAAAATAGAGGAGCAAAGCCGACGAGAAGAGGCCTGACGAAGAAGAGGATGGATCCGCGTAGCACGGCGAGCTCAGGCTCGTCCAACTACTCACAGACGGCCAGTGAGGTAAGTGAACATCAGCTTGTGCGCCTTCCTCCACCCCCAATTCGTGCTAGGGTTTCTAGGGTTTGTGATATTTGGGGAAAATTTTGACCTTCCTTGCCTTCCATTTGGTTTAGGTTGATGGGGTCGGGATTGTGCAGCTCGTCTTCGAGTTCTTTCTTCCCTATGACACCTATTGTGGATTGGAGTATCGTTCAAATCATCATTGCCCTGGCCACGGTCTTGTTCCAGCCTGCCGTATTTCCTACGATGGGGCAAGCACTGGCCGCCGGTTTTTAGGGTTTCCTTTAGACCTAAGAGTTTGTGAATTTAAGCATCTTTTAGTTCTTGTTTATAAAATATCTAATTTTTGGTTAATGTGATGTGCAATCAGTTACCATAGGAGTGTCAGTGGGTGGTTTGGGTTGATCCTCCTCCTCCATTGCGTGTTGCCCTGGCTTTTGAAGACCTGCACATAGAGGTAGAATAGAGCTAGATCAAAAGTCACAACTTGAAGAAGGAAAACCTTGAACTGTCAAGAAAGAATCTTCTTTTGAAAAAGAAGCTGAGAGGAAGAGATGAGATGATGCTTCTTTTAGCATTGTTGTTTGTAGGAATTTGTGTTGTACTGTTGTTTGTGTTGTAGTTGTATCAGTTTTTGCTTGTTGACAGAATGGTACAACCTAGTATGATGTATTTGAAGATGGTGATGCACTGTTGTGGTCAAGATGAACATGCTATTTTGTTTCTGCAAACTAGATGATGGTGTGGATGGATGCAAAGTAGATGCTGGTTGACATGTCCTAAGTAGACAGAAGTGTGCCAAAGTAGATGTAGTTTTTGTCGTCGACGACGCTGATGACAAAACTATGCCAAAGTAGATGTAGTTTTTGTCATCGACGATGTCGATGAAAAAACTATGCCAAAGTAGATGTAGTTTTTGTCGTCGACGACGTCGATGACAAAACTATGCCAAAGTAGATCAACAACAAACTTATGCCAAAACAGTGAGCACAAAGCATTAAGAAGAAGAAGCTGGTCATCACAAGTGTACCAAACACTGGGCATAACCCAGTGCATAAAGCATTAAGAAGTTGGTCATCACAAATGTACCAAGCACTGGGGCATAACTAGTGCATAAAGCACTAAGAACATAAAAGTACTAGCTATCATAGTCCACACACAACAACATCAAGTGCATAATAGTTTTATCTAGTAACAGTACTAAAGCTGAAGTTTCTTGGCTGGGCTTGGATCCAGCTTTGCCTTGCTTCTAGTGTTCTTTACTGGATTGGGGGCAATGGGTGGAGCTTCAACTGCTGTTGTTGCTTTTTTGGCTGGAGAGGCATCCTTGCTGTTAACACTGCTTCTAGTAACTGAGCAAAATGTAGTTGTTGGTACATTTTTCTTCTGCTTGCAACACCTTGGAGAAGCTCCCCTCTCTGCTCCTCTTTTATTCTTTCAAGGACTAAAACAAGTTCAAACATAACACAATTTTTAAGATATGAACTAATGAAAACTGAAACAAGTTGAAGATATGAATGAAGACGAACCCAAGTTGTTGGTGCATACCTGACTACATTAGCTTGTGTAGATGCCTCATGTGAGGTTTCCTTTGGTGGTGGCATCTGCTACTGAAGAACATTTGAAAGTGTGTTATATCGACTAGAGGGGGGGGGTGAATAGGCGATTTTTATGAATTCTTCACTGAGGAATTTGCTGGTGAGGAAATTCCTTAGCGAAGAACTACTTGCAGCGGAATAAGTACTCAAAAGTAAGCATAACGGAATACAAGCATGGTCATCATGATGAAATGAAGACAAGCACAGAGTACAGAAAGTGTAATCACAGGATAACACAAGATGAAGACAAACAGACTGAAGAAATTGAACTGAGGAATTTGAGAAAGTCTTCAGTCAAAGTCTTCAAGCACAGATATGAACAAACACTCAACACAGTAATGAGGAAATGAAAGGGTTGAGGAAATAGAACCAGTTAGTTGTTGAAGACAATGATTTGGTAAACCAGTTCCAAGCTGCTGTCTCGGTTATGCGTCTGGTTGGAGCGGTGAGTATTTAAACTCGAGGACACGCAGTCCCGGACACCCGATCACTCAAAGACGCAGCTCGGGACACCCAGTCCTCACCGTATTCTCCTTGAACTAAGGCCACAGACCTCGTCCAATCACTCGTGGTAAGTCTTCAGGTGACTTCCAAACCTTCAAAGACTTGGTCACTCGGCGATCCACAATTCCTCTTGGATGCTCTAGACCATGACGCCTAACCTTCTGGAAGAAGCACAGTCTTCAAAGGTAACAAGCGTCGAATCCACGCAGGATCAATTTCTTCAGTGATGCTCAATCACTTTGGGTTTGTGGGGGTTTGGTTTGGGTTTTCCTCACTTGATGATTTTCGCTCAAAGTCCTCGGAGGATGGGTTGCTCTCAAATGACAAGTGTCAAGTTCTCTCGGAGCAGCCAACCAGCTAGTGGTTGTAGGGGGCGGCTATTTATAGCCTAGGGAGCAGCCCGACATGATAAGACATAAATGCCCTTCAATGATATGACCGTTAGGTGGATAGGATATTTTGGGACAGTGGCAGAAGACAAAGAACGGTCGGAAATTTTGGCTCTCAAATTCCTCGGGGCTATCATGTTCCTCCTTGTAGGCAATTCAAGACTGGTGAATTCCTAACTCCTCGGTCGAACAAATTCCTCAAGTGACGGAAGAACTTCGTCGTGTCACTGAAGAAAGTGATTGAACTGTATGAGATTTCCAAAGGCTTCACTCGAAGGGATTGGTAGGTGTAGGATTTTGAGTTGAGCATCACATGGAAATTTTTCCTTAGTATTTCCTCGACCCCTTTAACAGTACGGTGTTTCCTATGACTCAAGAAAGAGAAAATGAAACTACGAAAACAAAAGTCTTCACGCTTCATGTTCCTCAAATGAATACCAAGTCTTCAAGGTCACACCAATTTCTTCACTTTCAAAGTCTTGAAAGTCTTGAATATCAAAGTCTTGATCGAAGAACTTCATTTTAGGGTCGACTTTCTCTGTAAATATCAAACTCCTCATAGACTTATAGACCTGTGTACACTCACAAACGCATTAGTCCCTTAACCTATAAGTCTTCAATACACCAAAATCACTAAGGGGCACTAGATGCACTTACAATCTCCCCCTTTTTGGTGATTGATGACAACATAGGTTAAGTTTTCAACGGGGATAAACATATGAAGTGTAAATACTGATATTGAGGAATTTGATTGCAAGATATAGAAGAACTCCCCCTGAAGATGTGCATAGTGAGGAATTTGCGTTTGAGGTAATGCACATTTGAAGAGTTGAATCATGGAGATCTCCCCCTATATCTTGTAATTCATACATGCATTTGATATATAATATGAAGAATTTGAAATGCATGATGAAATATGGTGCCTGATGTAATTCAGCATGCGTGCAATAATATTAACGAGGAATAAGCATGCAGAATAGCACATCAAAAGTATCAGAGCACAGTGCATCAAAAGTATCAGAGCACCATCCAAAAGTATCAGAGCACAGTGCATCAAAAGTATCAGAGCACCATCGGGTTTAAGATTACAACTCGATCCAATAAAAGTTTCGGAAGAACGAGAGTTGTAACTTAAAAAAACGCCCTTAATATAGACCCGCTTGAAGACTAACTCAGATTTCTCCCCCTTTGTCATCAAATGACCAAACGGATTGAAAGCGAGGACTAGCACGCTGAAGAATTTCAAGTCGATGGAGGCGCCCGGCATTATCGGGGTTGTTTGTTGTAGCAGGGCCTGCCGTAGTGTCGCCCAAATCTTCATACTCATCGGTGTCACGCGATGAAGAATAAGAGCTGGCCACCGGATCGGAACTTTGACCCTCTTGAATTTCTTGGAGGAGGTGCAGACCAGTCAAATTCTTCCTTGAGACCCATAGTCTTGAGTTCTTGGCGCTATAGACATGAGTGAGGATAGCCAGTGCGGTTGAGGGTTTCATGAAGGTAGTAATGGTTCTTCTTCACTGCATTGTGTGTTGAGGTCATATTGTGAAGAAGTGCACCAAAGCGACGCTTTACCCATTTGTGATTGCGATCAACCTTCCGATGAAGGCGAGGAGTAACTCACGGTCGATCATCACCACAGGTCTTTGTGGCTTGAGGATTTTGCTTGGCTGAGGTATTTGCGGCAGTGTCATGTGTTGCAGAGTCGTCATTGGTAGAGTAAGATGCAGCAAGGCGAAATTGACCATCCAATGGACGAATGCCTTCATCGATCACAGCAGCAGCCTTGCCTTTATCATCAGCTGATGAAACTGTCCGTTTGAGGACTTCAATGGGAGGCAAGTAGCTACCGTGGTTCAGAGTGTCAGCTTTGTAATTCAATGAAGATCTTGCCCGTATGAATCTCATAATCCAAGGCGCATAGGGCTTCAGCTCGAAAGGTGACATATCAACATTAGCCAGAGTCCTCATGAAGAAATCATGGAAGTTGACGGGAACGCAATGAATGATGTTGAAAAGCATGTTCTTCATGATGCCAACAACTTCTTCATCATTTGAGTCGTGGCCTTTGATAGGACTCATTGTCTTCGTCAGAATGCGATAGACAAATCGAGGCACATAGAGTAATTCCTTTCAAGGAATTTGGTTCGTGGGGGCCTACCCAGGCTTCAAAGGCTTCATGAGCACTTGCATATAGTGATTTGTCAGTTCAGGGTCATTGTAGATGCAACGTGCACTGTCATGGGGAGGATTGAGAGGAAGGACACGAAGCAATTTAGTTGCCGGTGCCTTGTAGTGAGTGTTTTCAGTCATCCAATCCAACACCCATGAATTGACATCTTGACATCTCCGGTGATATGCGATGTAGCGTAGGCGAAGAATGAGTTCTTCATTCCAATCGCAAATGTCGGTGCAGAAATTGGTAATCTCGCATCGTGAAGAACACTGAGGACTGGCTCGAAGCATGGCAGAGATTCCATATCCACGTGAGGAATATGTTCATGATCGAAGATTTTGTCTTTGTCAAACAGCACTGAGGAATAGAAGTTGGCTTGACTAGCAGTCCAGAAACGCCTCTTTCTTATGCGAGCAGAGTCATAGGGGTTGTAGTCAGTGAAGAATGCATGCTCGGAAAAGAAGCCTTCAGCCTTGAACTTCTGTTTGCTTGAGAACGGATCCCTCGGTTTTGGCAGAGGGATGTCAGTGAGTTGCATCACAACCTCAGGAATCGCGAGCTCAGGTTCTTCAGGCTGAGGAGTTTCTGGTTCCTCTTCTTGTGCAACCTGAGGATCAACAAAGAAGAGGTTCTTCAAAGACTAGTGGCTGGAATTTCTTCATGAACAGAGGGAGTGGGTTGAGTTTCTTCAGAGCCCAGTTGAACTGTTGTTGCAGGGGACACATGAATCTGTTGGATAGGGGTGAAGAGAGGAGTATTGGGATGCTGAATTTCCCAAAAGTCATCATTCATCACAGGTGTGGTGCATCCTATATCCACATCTTCATCTTCAATTTCCTCAACACCAGCCTCTTCAGCTGTGAACTGAGGCATAGGTGAGGAAATGACTGGCGTTAAAGGGATTGCGTCCACTTCAATTTCTTCATCAATCTGCTCTGACGAAGCAGCAGAATGATTTTCTTCATCAGATCCGCTTGGGATCACATAGTCTTCTCCAAAAGGAACAAGGTCCTTTGATGGCATGGAGGAAATTGGAACAGCATCAATCGGATTTTCAAGTGAGCTGGTCATTGGCTTCATCTTCTTCGCAGCCGAAGAATTTGACGCAGCTGATTCCTTCCTTTTCTTCACTGCAGCTCGCTCTGCAGCCTTGGTCTTCTTCACCTCATAGGCAGATGGAAGAATTGGAGTTGGTGTAGGCTCGAGAGGAGCTGAGGAATCTGGTTGACTTTCTTGGTATGGCGATGCGCTTGCCCTGATCTCTTCGATTTCTTCAGCGCACCACTAGTGGATGCCCCGCAATTTCTTCGGCGGTGGAATGGAGTCATCAGCCCTGGAACTAGCATTTTCTTCAGCAGGCTGAAAGTCATCAGTGGTGCTGGCATGTTCTTCAGCAGGCTGAGCAGAGTCTGCAGCCTGAAGATTTTCTTGTTGCGATGGAGCTGCAACATTTGTGATTTTCTTCGTCAGATTGCGAATCTCACCTTGACTCCTTGCCAATCAGCATAGTAGGCATCAAAGTCTTTGCTGAGGGCTTGAATTTCAGACTGAGCCTTGAGAAGTTCTTCAGGTGTCATTCTGACAACATTTTTCTTCAAAAGCTTCTCCTTTCTGTATTGCGCTTTCTTGATCTCTCTTGCCTTTTCAAATTTCCATTTCTCTTGAGTGATGAAATGGGTCAGCATGTGACTTTGACCAGGAATCAGAGGAAAATCAGGCATTGGAGTATTAGGATCCTTGTGCCAGAGGTCAATGTAGTCGAGGATCTTCTTCGGATCCAAAAGCAGAGGCACAGATGTGCCTTTGGCTCTAGCAGCCTTCACCTGTCTGTCTCTGATGATTTCTGCAAGTTCATCATCAGAAGCTACATCATCAGAGGTCACATGGAATGCGACCTGTTTCTTCCTTGGACTTGGCCGAGGACCGCGTCCAGCTGTTGCTTTAGTCTTCAACAGTGTGGGGCCTGATGAGGAAATTGGTGCAGCTAAGGAACTTGCTGAGACAACAAAGGCAATATAGAAACCAGCAGTCCTTTGACATGTAGCCAGATGCACAGGAGCTGAGGACTTGGATGGAGCTGCTGAGGACTTTGGTGGAGCGATGGCATGTGAGAATTTGCCGTGAGGGCATTCTTTGAGAACTTGGCTGTGAGGGCGCTGTTGGTGAAGCACTTGGCTTACGAGCAAGCTTCTTTGGCATAGATTTCCTCGGCCTGACCGAGGCCTTAGTTGCAGCAGTAGTGGCAGAATCCTCATTGAATTTTTTCACTGCCTCCTTGGCTTGTCTTGCCAATTTAGCTTGGCGCTTAGCCCATTCTTCAGGAAAGTCCTCACCACGCTTGATGCTTGTGGGGTCAGCTACTTGGCCAGGTGCCAATGGAGCTCTTGGGCATGGAGGATTGAGGGCGAATTTCCTCATGTACTTTGGAGTCACATATCTGTATTCCCTCCATTCCCTTGCCCATCTCCGTTCAATCCTCTGTATGTGCACCTTGCGCTGATTTTTGTTTTCTTTACCAAATTTTGCTTCATCAGGTGTGCAATAGTCCTTATGAATGTCATCAGGGATCTCGAAAGCAGTCATGACCTCAGGCTTCTTTCCTCCTTTCTGCGGTCTCTTTCCTTCAGCCATATTCTTCAGATGAGGAATTTGAACAATTGAACACTCTGAAGAAGTATGCAATTTTTCTTCGAGGAACGCTGCAAATGAGTTAAGTTGATGAGAACCTAGTGATTCAGCAGCAGACATGAGTACCTGTGAACAGAGTGTAGGTGCGAGGAATTTGGAGAGGTCATATGCGTTCTCAGAAGGTTTTTCGAAAAGACAAGTTTTGAGGAATTTGACCAGATGAACCTTGAGGAATTTCACTAAGCGTTCTTGTCTTAGGTTCTAGAGTTGTACAGATCGAAGATCCACACAATTGAGGAATCTTGAAGAAAATGATTACTTAGAAAAACAGTTCAAGATCATATGATGTGTGAGGTGTTCATATGTGGAGATTTGAAAAATAAACACCTTTGAAGATTTCCAGGAAGGCTTGAGAATCAAAGTGAGTAATAAAAGCAACTTTTAATTACCCGAGATGAAGAACACGACGAACTGAGAAGAACAGTTGAGAAGTTCATCAGGTTAGATCTCCCACGCCCTAACTTGGCAGAGGGAGACAGCTACGGCGGCGGCGGAGTGAAGATTTCCGCAACCGGCGCGAGTACGACGGTGACGAGGTCGAGGCAGCGAAGCTCTTCCTCACCAGCGATGATGGAGTAGTGGCGGCGCTAGGGTTTGAGGAGCTCGAGCGAGAGAGAACGGTCGAGCGAAGTAAATGAAGTGAGGAAGGGGAGAGGGGTATTTATAGCCACGGTGAAAGATTGTTCGCCCGAAGATTTTGGGACGAACATGTCCCTGCCCTTTCTCCTTCACGCGACATGTGTCACCCACGTACTGTGTAGATGAGATCGTGTAAGATCGTGGGTGAATAGAATAATGCATCGTGGGATGAGGAACGGTTTGAGCGGTAAAACCGAAAATTTTGGATAAGATTTGTTTTAAAGTTTCGTTCGCAATTTCTTCAGCTGACAAGGACACAATGAAGATTTTGAACGAGTTTCAAATAGAACGCACATGAAGAATTTGTGAATAGATTGGGTTGAGTATAGCATAGAGGGGGAAGGGTCCGATCACATTCACTTAGCAGAAAACGCAACTTGAAGAAATAGCCATAAGAAAATGTTGTAGAGGACATAAACCCATATATATATATATATATATATATATATATATATATATATATATAGACAATGAAGAAAAACGACGGAAACAGTGAAGATTTTGCAAAGTTGAAGAATTTGAAAAACTGAAGAATTTCAAGAACGAGGAAAAACTCAGATTGAAGATTTTCAACTTTTTGTGGTGGCGTGACCCACCGTATAAGAATGATGATTTCAGACACGCGTACAATTGTCGAGGGTTACGAGAATCAAATTCTTCATTAATTTCTTCACACTTAGAGTGTTATTCTTCATTGATTGAAGAAAACGTTTCTTCATGTGTTGCACATCTAAGTCATCAATTTTGCATAAGTGTTAGGATGTGTGTCCTTTTCAAAGAACATTCAAGATTCTAAGATATTTAGCTCACACCGAACTTGCTAAATCTCTTCTCATCCAAGGGCTTAGTGAAGATATCAGCTAGCTGTTCTTGATCTTCACATGCTCGATGGAGATGTTGCCCTTCAACACATGATCACGAAGAAAATGATGAGCGAATCTGAATGTGCTTTGTCTTCGAGTGCTGAAGCGGGTTGTGTGCAATCTTGATGGCACTCTCATTGTCGCAGAGGAGAGGCACATTCTTCACGTTGACGCCATAGTCCTTGAGGGTTTGCTTCATCCAAAGCAGTTGAGCACAGACAAGAGCCAGCAGCAATGTATTCAGCTTCCGCGAGAGAGCGGTGATCGTGATTCTGTTTCTTCGAGGACCAATGGACCAAAGATCGTCCGAGGAAATGACAAGTGCCGATGTTGACTTGCGGTCCACACGATCACCAGCATAGCCAGAGTCAGAATATCCAATGAGATCAAAAGCAGAGCAGTTGGGGTACCATAATCCTAGTGTTGGTGTGTGAGCTAGATATCGAAGAATATGCTTCATGGCCTTATGGTGTGATTCCTTCGGTGCAGCTTGAAATCGGGCACACATGCAAACACTAAGCATTATATCTAGCCTAGATGCACATAAGTACAATAAAGAACCAATCATGGAGCAGTATACCTTATGATCGAAGTCAATACCATTTTCATCAGTGCATAGATGGCCATTTGTGGGCATAGGAATTTTGAAGCCTTTGCAATCTTGCATGCCGAATTTCCTCAGTACATCTTTGAGGTATTTCTCCTGAGATATGAATATGCCATTGCGCTGTTGATGAATTTGAAGACCTAAGAAGAATTTCAACTCTCCCATCATAGACATTTGATATTCTTCACTCATCATATAAGCAAATTCATCACTATAACGTTGGTCAGTACAGCCAAAGATAATATCATCAACATATATTTGGCACACAAACAGTTCACCATCATAAGATTTAGTAAAGAGAGTAGGGTCGAGTGAACCGGGTGTGAAGGCATTCTTCACGAATTCCTTCAATGTATCATACCACGCCCGAGGGGCTTGCTTGAGGCCATAGAGGGCCTTATTAAGTCTGAAGACTTTGTCAGGATTCTTTGGATCTTCAAAACCTGGGGGTTGAGCAACATATACTTCTTCCTCAAGCTTACCATTGAGGAATGCAATTTTCACATCCATTTGATATAAGATGTTATCATGATGGTTAGCATAAGCAAGTAATATGCGAATAGCCTCAAGTCTAGCAACAGGTGCAAAAGTTTCATCGAAATCAATTCCTTCAACCTGTGTGTAGCCTTGAGCTACCAGTCGTGCCTTATTCCTCACCACAAGGCCATTTTCATCTTGCTTGTTGCGGTAGATCCACTTTGTGCCAATGATATTATGCTTGCGAGGATCTGGACGATTGACTAGTTCCCAGACATTGTTAAGCTCGAACTGATGTAATTCTTCTTGGATAGCCTGAATCCACTCCGGCTCCATAAATGCTTCATCTACCTTAGTGGGCTCTGTGATAGAGACAAAAGCATAGTGCCCACAAAAGTTAGATAAATGTGAAGCTTTTGAGCGTGTGAGAGGACCTGGTGCACTAATGTTATCGATGATCTTCTCCACTTGCACTTCTTTTGCAACGCGAGGATGAGCTGGTTGTCGCTGAGGAATTTGATCAGCATTTTCTTCAGCACCATTTTCCTCGGCATTTTCTTCAGGTGCATCAGCTCGACGTTCTTCATGAACTGGAATGAATTCTTCAGCAGATTCTTCAGTAGGAATGACATCCTCAGTTGCCTTGAACTTGATAGAATCCTCAGGTGCTGGTTCATCTAACACAGAAGGTAGGTGCTCTCTTTGCGAGCCATTAGTTTCATCGAACCGCACATCTACAGTGTCAACAATCTTGTGAAGAACAATGTTGAAGACTCTGTAGGTGTGCGAGTCCTTTCCGTAACCAAGCATAAAACCTTCATGTGCTTTCGGTGCAAATTTATAATTGTTGTGAGGATCTCTAACGCAACATTTAGCACCGAAGACTTTGAAATAACTCACATTGGGTTTCTTGTCAGTGAGGAGTTCATAGGTCGTCTTCTTGAAGAATTTGTGAAGATATACTCTGTTGATGATGTGGCACGCAGTATCAATTGCATCAATCCAAAAACGCTGAGGCGTTTTGTATTCATCAAGCATAGTGCGAGCCATCTCAACAAGAGTTCGGTTCTTGCGCTCCACGACGCCATTTTGCTGAGGAGTATAGGGAGCAGATAATTCATGAGTAATACCAAGTTCATCAAGATAGTCATCAAGACCGGAATTCTTGAACTCAGTTCCATTGTCACTTCTGATGTGCTTGATCTTCACACCAAAGTTGGTTGAAGCCCTCGAGGAAAATTGTTTGAAGACTTCCTGCACTTCATGTTTGTAAGTAACAATGTGTAC
Organism: Aegilops speltoides; assembly: GCA_021437245.1. Classification (NCBI taxonomy): domain Eukaryota; kingdom Viridiplantae; phylum Streptophyta; class Magnoliopsida; order Poales; family Poaceae; genus Aegilops; species Aegilops speltoides. The sequence goes on from CM038145.1 coordinate 484,134,379, forward strand.
CCATGTATATCGAGAGTAATCATCAACAATGACAAAACCATATAGAGATGCATCATCAGTGACTGCTGAGTAATGATTAGGTCTGAAGAGGTCCATGTGAAGCAATTCGAATGGACGAGTAGTGGTCATGATAGTCTTCGTTGGATGCTTGGCCTTGGTCATTTTTCCAGCTTCACAGCTCGCATAAGTGATCCTTGAGGAATTTGACATTCTCAATGCCAATGACATGCTTCTTCTTCGCAAGCATGTGCAAATTCCTCATGCCTGCGTGACCAAGTCGTCGATGCCATAGCCAGCCTTATGAAGCTTTTGCAAGTAGACACACGGCTGGTTGTGGTCCTATAGAGAAATCAACAATATACAGATCTCCTCTCCTAAAGCCTTCGAAGACTTTGGAATTGTCAGCTTCCATAATCACAACACAGCGATACTTGCCAAAGACAACAACCATATCAAGATCACAAAGCATTGAGACTGACATGAGGTTGTATCCTAAGGACTCAACAAGCATGACTTTGTCCATGTGTTTATCCTTAGAGATTGCAACCTTACCAAGACCCAATACGACTTTTTCCTTTGTCGGCAAAGATGATATGCTTCAGATGTGACGGTGATAAGGAGCATCCATCAATAGATTCTTGTCACCAATCATGTGATTCGTACATCCACTATCGAGGTCCCACTCGGTAGTTTTGGGTTGATCATCCTGCAGATGAATTAGTGTAACTTACAATCTCATATGCTTCATCGGTGAAGAATATGATATCAAGTTCATCGATGAATTTCATCAAGCGATAGAAAGATATAGCAATATGAGGGCGTGTGAAATGAATGTTCATTTCATCATGATTCGCTGCGTCCTTTCGAGCATTTCGTCAGTCCCAAAGAAATTCTTGAGACATTAAAGCACGCCCGAGACCTTACCCTGCAGAAGAGATTAGTTCGTTTTCTTCACCACCCACATCTGAAGGGGTGGCAAAGAGTTCATCACTCTGCGAGCACCATATGAGAAAGGTGGCAAAGATGCCAAACCATTTCGTTTCACATGAGAGGGGTTAGGGTAAGCATATGAATAAGCAGAGAAATTCTTCGAGGACTTATGAACATAATGGTTTGAAGAATAATGCACATATTCATAGCCCTTAGCTCTACCCTACGAGACAGAGTTGTTAGCACGATGATAATCATATGAGGAATTTGATCCTTTTGAGGAATTTGATCCATGTGAGGAATTTGGTCCGTATGAGGACTTGGATCCATATGACGAATTTGGTCCATATGAAGAATTTGATCTGGGGTTCCTGTTCTTCACAGGTGGTGTCATGAGGACATTCACCTGGAGATTTTCAAGACACTTCTTGGGAACCCAGATTTTCTTCATAGGAGAACCATTCCTGCAGTTAGTGCCAACATATCTAGAAAATACTTCACCATTCTGATTTTTGAACAGTTTATAGTTGGAGTCAAATGACTCATCAGAAGAATGAGGAGATTCACATGTAAAGCCAGAAAAGTTAGATGGATCAACTGGAGGTCCCTTTGCAGCAACCCATGAGGTTTTGGGGTACTGCTCAGGCTTCCAATATGTCCCATCAGCATTGAGTTTCCTCTCAAAGGCAATACCCTCTTTCCTAGGGTTTCTGTTGAGGATCTGCTTTTTAAGCACATCACAGAGAGTCTGATGCCCTTTGAGGCTTTTATACATGCCTGTTATGTACAATTCCTTCAGCCCTGCATTGTCAGTGATAGGAATTAGTGATAGCAGAGGCAGGTGAAGAATTTGTAACAGTTGAAGCATTTGAACATTCAGGTGAAGAATTAGCAGATTCACGTTCAATGCACTTTAAACATGGAGGAACAAATTCTTCCTGAGAAGCGCTGATTTGTTGAGCTAGTAATGAATCGTGCTCCTTCTGAAGATCTTCATAGCTCACTTTTAGCTTCTCAAGATCTTGCTTTCTTTGAAGAAATTCATAAGAAAGTTTCTCATGATCAGATAAGAGAGAGTTATGATGACCTTGAAGGTTATCAAACCTAGACTGAAGTCTTTGAAGATTTTCAGTCAGGGCTTTAGTGCGATCGATTTCTTCACCCAACATATCATCACTTTTCTCTAGCATGTTTTGAACCTTTTCAAAAGCCCTTTGTTGTTTTATAGCAATCTTAGCAAGTTTAGAGTAGCTGGGCTTGAGATCCTCATCAGATTCATTTTCACTAGATTCAGAGGAGTTGTATTTGAGTACCTTTGCACCTTTTGCCATGAAGCAATAGGTGGGAGTGTAGTCATCATTATCTTCATCAAGCTTGTCGGTGGAGTCAGTTTCTTCAGTGTTGAAGATGGACTTGCTAACGAAGGCAGTAGCAAAGGCCAGACTCGCCACACCAGATTCGGTTTCATCAGACTCCTCCTCTTCCTCATTTTCCTCAGATTCAGCTTCAGAGTCCATTTCCTTGCCAATGAATGCCCGAGCCTTCTTGGAGTTGCTCTTCTTGTGAGATGAAGACTTCGAGGATTTTGATGATGAAGATTTTGATGATTTCTTCTTCTTCTTTGCATCATCAGAACTGTAATCCTTGTATTTCTTCTTCTTCATTTCCTTTTCCCACTGAGGACAATCTTGAATATAGTGACCAGGTTTCTTGCATTTGTGGCACAGCCTTCTCTTATAGTCAATTGATGAGGAATCACTGCTTCTTGAGGATTTTCCAAAGCGACCACGTCTTGAGAACTTCTGGAATTTCTTCACGAGCAGTGCTAGCTCCTGGCTCAATTCTTCAGGATCACCAAGGCTACTACCAGAATCCTCACATTCAGAGTCGACACAGCCTTGGCCTTGAGGCACGTGGTTTGCCATAGCTTGAACCATAGAGATCTCTCTTTTCAGAAGTGGAACTCGTGAGTATTTAGCCTTTCGAGGATATCGGCAGGATCAAGAGACTTGTAGTCAGCCCGTTCTTGTATCATCAGTCCCAGAGTATCAAATGAGGAATCAAGTGATCTCAACAGTTTCTTCACCACCTCATGATCAGTGATGTCAGTGGCACCGAGGGCTTGAAGCTCATTTGAGATGTCAGTGAGGCGATCAAAGGTTTGTTGGACATTTTCATTGTTGAGTCTTTTGAAGCGGTTGAAGAGATTCCGAAGAACATCAACTCGAAGTCACGCTGAGTTGAGACTCCTTCATTCACTTTGGACAACCTATCCCAGATAAGCTTAGCAGTTTCCAAAGCACTCACTCTTCCATACTGTCCTTTACTCAGATGGCCACATATGATATTCTTCGCTTGAGAATCGAGTTGCTTGAATCTCTTCACATCGGTAGCGTTCAGTGAGGGTGAGACAGAGGGAACACCATTTTCCACAACATACCAGAGATCATTGTCAATTACCTCAAGATGCATTCGCATCTTGTTCTTCCAGTAGGGGTAGTCCGTCCCATCAAAGGTAGGACACCCAGCCGAGACCTTGATCATACCTGCGGTCGACATAACTAAAACTCCAGGCGGTTAAACCAAAATCACACAGAACAAGGGAGAACCTCGCTCTGATAACAATTGAAAGTGCGTTATATCGACTAGAGGGGGGCTGAATAGGCGATTTTTATGAATTCTTCATCGAGGAATTTTTGGTGAGGAAATTCCTTAGTGAAGAACTACTTGCAGCGGAATAAGTACTCAGAAGTAAGCATAGCAGAATACAAGCATGGTCATCATGATGAAATGAAGACAAGCACAGAGTACAAAAACGTAATCACAGGATAACACAAGATGAAGACAAACAGACTGAAGAAATTGAACTGAGGAATTTGAGAAAGTCTTTAGTCGAAGTCTTCAAGCACAGATATGAACAAACACTCAACACAGTAATGAGGAAATGAAAGGGTTGAGGAAATAGAACCGATTAGTTGGTGAAGACAATGATTTGGTAAACCAGTTCCAAGCTGCTGTCTCGGTTATGCGTCTGGTTGGAGCGGTGAGTATTTAAACTCAAGGACACGCAGTCCGGACACCCGATCCTTGAGCACGCAGCTTAGGACACCCAGTCCTCACCGTATTCTCCTTGAACTAAGGCCACGCAGACCTCGTCCAATCACTCGTGGTAAGTCTTCAGGTGACTTCCAAACCTTCACAGACTTGGTCACTCGGCGATCCACAATTCCTCTTGGATGCTCTAGACCATGACGCCTAACCGTCTGGAAGAAGCACAGTCTTCAAAGGTAACAAGCGTCAGATCCACGCAGGATCAATTTCTTTAGTGATGCTCAATCACTTTGGGTTTGTGGGGGTTTGGTTTGGGTTTTCCTCACTTGATGATTTTCGCTCAAAGTCCTCGGAGGATGGGTTGCTCTCAAATGACAAGTGTCAAGTTCTCTCGGAGCAGCCAACCAGCTAGTGGTTGTAGGGGGCGGCAATTTATAGCCTAGGGAGCAGCCCGACATGATAAGACATGAATGCCCTTCAATGATATGATCGTTAGGTGGATAGGATATTTTGGGACAGCTGGCGCGCAGCACAGCAACGGTCGGAAATTTTGGCTCTCAAATTCCTCAGGGCTATCATGTTCCTCACTATGTAGGCAATTTGCACTAGCGAATTCCTAACTCCTCAATCAGAACAAATTCCTCAGTGACCAGAAGAACTTCGTCTCTGTCACTGAAGAAAGTGACTGAACTGTATGAGATTTCCAAAGGCTTCACTCGAAGGGATTGGTAGGTGTAGGATTTTGAGTTGAGCATCACATGGAAATTTTTCCTTAGTATTTCCTCGACCCCCTTTAACAGTACGGTGTTTCCTATGACTCAAGAAAGAGAAAATGAAACTACGAAAACAAAAGTCTTCACGCTTCATGTTCCTCAAATGAATGCCAAGTCTTCAAGGTCACACCAATTTCTTCACTTTCAAAGTCTTGAAAGTCTTCGAATATCAAAGTCTTGATCGAAGAACTTCATTTTTAGGGTCGACTTTCTTTGTAAATATCAAACTCCTCATAGACTTATAGACCTGTGTACACTCACAAACGCATTAGTCCCTTAACCTATAAGTCTTCAATACACCAAAATCACTAAGGGGCACTAGATGCACTTACAACATCAACTTCTAGCTCTTCATCCTCCTCCTCATCTTCTACTTCTGTTTCTGCTAGGTCTTTAGCTGTTGGATGATCATCTGCGTCATCTGATCCCCATTGTTCTTCTTCTCCAAAGGCTGGATCAATAGATTCTTTGCAGCCTTTAGTTTTGTGTCCACATATTCCACATCTCTTGCACTTATACTTCCTAGGACCAAGGCCCTTTCCTTCACTGTTATACCTTATCCTGTGCTTTCTTGGTCTGCCTGGTGGTCTGTTCTGAACAGGAGCACACAGCTTGAATGCTGGATCTGCATAGTCCCACTGTTGTTTGCCTTCTAGAGCTGGTAGATTGTCAGCATAAGTTGCTCTAAACATCTCAACTGAGTAATATTTGTGGACATACTAATCTATTCCACTTACTTCACCTCTTAGAGCAGTGATGGAAAAAAGGGCATGGATGTAGGGTTTACCAGTGATCTGTCACTGCGTACAACTACAAGACCACTTCTCTAAGACAATAGGGTACCTCCATTCTCTTTTCTCTCCATCAGTAGCAGTCACCTCAGCCTCTGTTGGGCTTCTCCTAACTATCTCATTTCCAAAACTTTAGTCTTCTCCATCAAAACCTTCATTACTACTGGTATGATGTAGTGCCCAATGAAATGGTCAGTGGCAATTATGTTTCTTAAGTCAATTTTCTCCATGATGTATTGCCTAACCTTGTCTAGCAGGTCAACTATGTGAAGACTCTTGTATTTCCTGATTCTTGAGTTGAATGATTGAGCAAGGTTGTTGTTCACATAGTCAACCTTGCACATCTCATTGAAATAAGCTCTTGCCCAGATTTTTATGTGGTGCTCCTCCAGAAATTCCTTCACTTTGGGTTTGCTTTTGAG